>JAJTUV010000618.1:7500-607500 GCA_021653895.1 Mastomys natalensis
TCTTGTACTCGTGTTGTTCTGCTTTACCCTGGTGGGCATAGCGATGAGGGTCATGGAAAGGCGAGAGTGTGGTGTGCCTTGAGAGTCAATTGCACATGGAAGTCTTAGCGACCCGTGCATCATGACCGCGAGCTCAAGGATCTCCAAACACACATTTTGTTCATGCTTGGGTGGCCTGGAGGTCTCAGACAGAAGCTTTAAAAGTGAAATGCTAGAAAGAAGTTGAACTTTCACTTGAGTAAGTATGCATTATTTTGTGACTGTATTAAACGCATAGCCTCAGATTCCCCAGGAGAAAGAAACACACAGATCTATAATTACACACACACTGGGGGTCTTGTTGAGCTAGGATCTTGCTATATAGTACAGGATAGCCTCAAACTGTGATCTTCCTGCTTCAGCCTCCTAAATCGTGGACTTAAAGGCCTGTGTGCTGCGTGTGGCCTTAGAAATATGATTTAATTTGGATACAATCTGTAGACATGCACTGTCCTATTAGGCATATGTGGCTATTTAAATTTATATTATGTGGGATTAAAATCAAGTTTAAAATGCAGTTTCTCAGTCATGGTAGCCATATGTCAAGTGCTTGATAGCCATATGATTTTATAGCTACCATATTAAGCATACAGATGAAAATTTCCAGCAGTTTAGAAAATTCTATTGGCTAGTGCTGCTGTAGACAGTGTACTAAAATAACCAGAAAACATAAGAAGTCAAATAAAACAAACCCAACTATCCAATGGTTATGTTGCCCATAAGCAAAGAATTGATTTTCTAATTTTAAATGATAGAAAGTCAAAAGAATGATATTTTATGGAACATGAAACATATGTGAAAGTCACATTCCAGAATTTGGATATAAAGCAATATTGTAACACAGATATTTCCTTTATGGGCATTTCTTCTGTGTCCACCCTTACACTGCAGTGGAGGGAGCAGAGTAATTGTGACAGAGACCATGTGGCCCCAAAGCCCTAGATGTTTGCTCTGTGGCCATTTTTAGAAAAAGCATACTGAGCCTGGAAAAGGAGAATACTTTAATTACGTACGTTAACAACAGTGCCAGTGTAAGTTTCTCTCACTGTGGGCTAATCACTATAATGTATGCCGCTTTTATGAAAACCTGAGTAGTCTCTACACTGTTATCCTGGCCAGGCAGAGAACTGGGAGGTGGAGCTGCAGTGTAGTAGGAAGGTTAATCTCACCTAATGTCCAGAGAAGTATTGACTTGTTTTCTATTTATACAAGTAATTTGTGTCTCCTGTAAAATATTTGCAGACACAGCCCCTTTACCTTCTGAAATAATTCTAGTTGAATTAATGAACTAAATTCAAAATAATAAAAGTTAATACTTATTACTTAATAAGTGTTAAGTAAAATTTAAATGATTATCAGTATAAACTTGGAAAGTACAAATAAATTTTTCTAAGCATGACACCTAAGGCAAATTTTATATTGATGCATTCATCTACTTGTTTAAAAAGATAAACTTCAGAATGACAGTTGGGAGAATATTAGGATGTGGTGCACCAATAATTATTAGCTTTCCTTATCACAGACTCCTCAAGTTAATCAATAGGAGTGAACAGAGACAGTATTAATAAACAAGGAGCCAAAGGCTAAAAGATAGAAAATGCACAAAGGGAAACATTTTAGAAAAAATAGCTCATGTTTATTGGTGGGAGTCATTGTCCTAAGTATCTTACTTGAATTAGTTATATTATTCTCATATTCACACCACGTACCTGTGCAAGACCGTTTAACTGCATTTTATACTAAGGGTAAAGAAAAAGTGTTAAAGAACAGCAGCTGAGTGGTAACTACTGCACCCTGTGTGTCACACGGCATGGTAGCACGCAGTGGTAATGTGCATGGGGAACTGGACCATCTCTTATCCTTTATGAGGCTGTAAGCTATAGCACTTTATTTTCAGTGGTGCACACCCCTTGCCGTGGCAGGGGAGTAGTGGGTTAGTTTGTGGGCACCAGCACGTGAGTACTTACTGTCCACAGTCTTCCCTTCTTAACACGGAATTACGAAAGCACCATGAATGGATGAGGCTGAGAAACCTCTGTTCAGAGAGATTGTTGAAAAAAGATAACATTTCTATTACACATTCCCTTTATTCTTCTTCTGTGGTAACAATGTATTTGCTCGTGTTTTTTGCCATTGTTCTTTTCTCTGATGACTGAATCTCTCTGAATGCATTGAGCACAGTGAGGGTGTGATTGCAGCTCCAGATGAGCCACATTCAGGCTGCTGAATGTCTTATCTTTGTGCTAATTACAAAGGTATGTGACACTGCTTCTTATCTCTAGTGGAGCACAGTCAGTTTGCTTTTTCCTCACCACTCTACAAAAGCAAGTACAGTAAAATATTCAGACACTGTAGCTATCATATAATAGCGTGAAATGTTTACTTATCATTAAAATAATATATCCATAGTATGAAAACAGCTTTAGGATTATGGAATGTCAGAAATTTAATGTCTCTTATATAAGCATGTTTATTCTTTAATAGCACAGTATATTAAATAGATTGAGTAAATAAATATTGATGCTCTTATTTAAAGTAGTATGTAATCCTTATATTTATTAATGTGGCAAGATGCTCATCATATATTGCTGAGTGATTTAAAATGATTTAAAAGATTTTCATAAGATAGTTGCTTATATTGTTTTTTAAAATAAAAAAAACCCTGCGACCTACAATTGAGTCTTGTGAATGGCACACGTAAAGGCTCCAATTTTATTTACTTATTCCAGTAGCCAGTTGTTCAGAGCAGTTTATTGACTCTTTCCCTTCGAGATGGACAGATCATTTGAGCCACCTAATGTGGGTGCTAGGAGCTGAACCGAGCTCCTCTGGAGCAGCAGCACACACTCAAATCCTGAGCATCTTGTTGGCCCCATGCTTTCTATAAATTCTTTAGGGTGTTTATTAGGTTCCTCATAAAAGTTTTATAAGGTTGCATTGTACACATACAACTTGAGGAGAAATGGCCTTCCACAGTATTGACCCTATGGCTTATCAACGTGATGTAACCCTTCATTTATTGAGGGCTTCAATATCTCTTAAGGAGTCTTATGGTTTTCTCTCTAGTATTTGTCTATCGCTGGGGATACTCATGGTTATCTTACTTCTGATGCTGTTATCAGTACAATCTCTTAAAACTTCATTTCTCTGACTGAAGAGACAGACATGTAATTGGGGTGTGTATGTGTGTGTGTTGGTGCTGAGGCAGCATCCTAATTAAATTCTTATTAATTATGTTTGCCTGTGGGTTCTTTTAGGTTTGCTATAGATTTTGCTATTATCAACAGCAAACAGTGCCAGCCAGAAGTAATGCTAATGGGGACCATTGCTTTGTTCTTAAATTTGATAGTTTTTTTTTGGGGGGGGGGATACCTTTTATTAGATAAGGAAGTTTCTCCTAAGGAAAACTTTGCTAGGTTTGCCAAGAGTTTTATTAACTTTAAATATCTTAGACATTAAATTCTATCAAGTATCTTTTCATCATCCATTGAGGCAATAAGGTTCTCACTGAATCTGCGAATATGAGCTGGTCTTTGAATGAATGTGAAATACAGAACAAGCAATAGCTTTACCTTTGTATCTTAAACAGTGAACAAAACCTATGAAATAACTGTTGGCAAGAAAGAAGTAGCATAGGACAGGGATCCCAGAGAGCCAGAGGCACTCAGATAAGGTCGGCCTTATCTCTGTCTTAGCCTCCTGCTTTCGAGGGAAGGCACATTTCGAGAATTCGGGGACATCTAGGCAATAAGAATTGCAGAGCAAATAAAAGAAAGCTGCCTTGAGGAGTGAGCCAAGAATTCACAAGATCCACAAAGATCTCTGTGGCTTTGTCTGTATCTTCACTGATGTATGTATATGAGAAACCACCTGAGTTAAAGAAAGAACTCCTCCCAAGAAACAGACTCAGTCCTGGGAGATTCAGTCACATCACAGGACCAAAAGTGTGTTGCCACAAGGTAAAGGTGAGAATTGTTGTCAGGCCTGGGGCATTGATCCTTAAAGAGGCATTTCCTCCATATGGGACAAAATTAATCTGATTCCAGGCTTATATTTCCTCTACCAAAGTCTGAAAGCTAATCCACAGAGTCGCCATTTCCAGGTAACCTATCTGTGCCTTTAAACAAAGCTGAAGAAAACTGTCAGCAGAGGACAACCGTAGGCCTAACTGGCCACCTGCCTTCAAGCTAGGATGTTATTTTAATGAGTGAGAATCACACAGAATTCAAGTTTCTATGGACTTTATTGGAACTCAAACACCCTACCATATTATAGCACCCAGCAGAATCTAGTGGCCATCAGAGAAACTTGAGATAACTCTCTGGTTCTTAACAGAAAACACACATTGATGTCCGTTCTCAGTGGAGCATGGCTTTGCTGCTCGCTGCAAGTTTAAACATGCCCGTTTGCTTTCCCTTTACCTCCTGTGCGTTAGTTCCATCCTCTCCCGGCCTCTTCCAATGCCATGTCGCTTTCCCGTATTATTGTCCTGGCGTCTACTGAGCCTTCACCACCTTCTCATTTTTCCTTAATGTTCTGTCCTGGCTCTCTGCCTGCCTCTGCAGTTAGACCTTTGTCTCAATTCTTAGCACAGCAGGCAGTGACCCTATTACATTTCCCTCCTTAGAGCCTTCCACTGTCTCTCCATTTCACTGAACCTAAAAGACACCTTCCTTAAAGTGCCCTACCCATGCAGATGCTCTCTTCCCCTCCATAGTCATCCATTTTCCTTGCCCCTGCCACTCAGTCTGTACATTTCAGGGACAACCCCACCTGAAGGTCTTGGCCCCGGCAGTTCTCTTTGTATGGATGGCTTGTCCCTAGAGTAGTGATTTTTTAAAGTATGGTCTTTAGACTGCAACATCAGATTACCAGGAGATGGTTTGAAGTAAACATTCTTGAGCTTTACAGCCATCCTACTGAGCTAACTCTGAGAATAGTAGCAGGTTTGAGTATGTTTTTTAAATTAACTTTTAACCAACAAATACAAACAGAGTCCTAATGTTAATCAACCCTCCAGGGATACCTGCTAAAACGTGAGACCTGCTTCCCCTGGTAACGTGTGCTCCTTCCTTTCTGACTCCCTGGGCTTCTTTTGACCAGGTCACCGGCTCACCTGGCCTCTCTTTAGAATATCAGTCACTGGGGCTGCAGAGCTGCTCCACAGCATAAGAGCACGTTTTACTCTTCCAGAGGACCCAGGTCTTCAGAGGATTCAGGTTCAGTTCCTAGTACCTACCCAGAAGCCCACAGTCATCTATCTCAAGTTCCAGGGGAATCTTGCACTCTCTTCTGACCTCCATGGATGCATGCACTGAATGGACATACATGCAGGCAAAACATACTACACATAAAGTAAAGGAAATAAATCCTTTTTAAAAATTGTCTGCCTCCAGTGCAATCTCAGACTTCTTGTCTGTTAATGACATTTTGTAATATAGTCTGATGTATTTCTAGTATACCGTTTTCTGCTATATTCAGTAATCTACTGCTTTATTATTCTGTGCACTCCCTGCCTCCCTACAGTGAAATATAAGTTCTTTGTGGGCAAAATTCCTTCTGTGTTAATCCAAGTATTCTGAGGGTTGATAAAACGTGGCTGATATTTGGTAGGTAGTTGAATGACACGTGAATGTAAATTTTGAGCAGTCATTATGCCAGAATATTGTGTTTTGTAATTCTTAGTTGAGAGATACAAATGTGCTTTAGGGTTCCTTTGAAACCGGGCAGCGGCTCACAGAGCTTGTGTATGTTCTCCTATGCCTATAAGTTTTGAACCTCCTCAAAAAGGCCATACAGAAGTGTTGGGATTGCTTCACAAATGCTCGGCTTGTGAAGCTTGTGAAGGCTTGCTAATGACTAGTAGAAAACTGAGGAGGTCACAGGAATCATGAGTCTTTCCATAGCACCTCCTTGTACATCAGCCTTTCAGAGCTTTGTATGGATAGAACCATAACCATTAAGTTTTGCAACCATTATTGGGGAATAAATAGGTCACTGTTTTCTGCTCCGGTTGCATTTAGAACATTTTAGAGAACACAGACACCTGTGGGCGACAGCTTCATTAGCCCAGTTTCCAAGCCTTAACATTCCATTCTTAATCTTTCTAGAGCAAAGAGGACTTTATGAACATTTGCATTGAGCCTGACACTGTCAGCAAAGGAGATTTCATAATCATAGGGTAAGTACCTGCTCTGTAGGAAGTGGGGCTTCATCAAGTAACTGGTCCTCAAGCCTTTCTATTCAGAGTGTGCTGTTCTGTTTAAGATGGAGACCTGCCAAAGGCCTTGTCTATCTGGGAATCCTGGCCTTCTTCTTTATAATGGAGCTGGCATGTCTAGTGCCTGTGTACTCTGGCCCTCTCTGCTCATTTTGGGAAGAACAGAATGTAACAATCTGCCTTTCAATTGAAACTAAAGAATTCAGTGTTTCCGGCAATGCTGAGGACTAGAGTTTCAGTCAGGGAGCTTGATTGCCTCCTCACTGGCTCTGGGACTCTAAGGTCATTGACTTGTCTGAGTCCTTTCCCATCTGTAAAATGGAAGGCTCTCATCATGTCCACTACCTCAGGTCTACTTGTCAGTCTCAAGGAGGCTTTTGACATTGAGCAGCACTTCCGTACTGTGCATGCCATTCACCTTGTCTTCCCATTCCCAGAACATCAAGGACAAACTTGAAAGGACACTGAGTATCTATCTACCTGGACATTTCCCAGGCTTCCCTTTCCTAATACAGTAGACTCTTCCAAATCCTGCCTGATTCGTTAACTCCTGCCTTGGCTGGAACTTCATTGGCTGAGGATTCTGTAAACTCTCCAGACATCCTCAAAATATCTAAGGAGCTGTGTGTTCCCATGCCAACCAGTAATCTGCTCAGCAGTCTTTGCTTTGTCCTGGTGCTCCCCCTCGTGTCCATTTAGGGATTGTGCTGCTGCAACAGCTGTGTCTCCATGGCTGCATCATTATCTATTCCAGAGTAGGCAGCAGCATGCGTTTCATTAATCTATGTGGTTCTCGCCGTTCATACAAATTCTTCAAATACTGAATGGTCCCTTCTGCAGCCTCTGAGTACTCTCACTATATAGTAAAAGGAAGAAGGAAAAAGCCTGTCCCTTCTACAGCGTTCATAAATTGCACAGTATCCTGAGTGAGTCAAGCTAGTGGGAGTAGCCATATTCAAATCTCCTTTATAAAACTGGCACCCAAACAAAAACCCCATTGTATCAATCAAGTAAGATGGAATTATGTTCAGCATTCTTATAAGCAAGTTTCCTTTGGGTCCTTAAGAGAACTAAATTTGTGTAATTCATGTGTTCACTAAATATCTCAAGGAAACATGATGAAGCTGCTTTTGAAACTCTGATGACAAATTCATAAATGAAAACAATTGCTATTTCCAAATAACAAAAGATAATTTGAGACAGGGTCTTTTATAGCCCAAGCTTGCCTTTAACTCCCCAAGTAGCTCAGGCTGGCCTTAAACTCCTCCCTCTATCCTTTTCCCTCTTTTTGTATTTACCGTAACTAGCCAAATGGGGTCCATGTGTGTTGAGGTCTCATATGTTTGTGTCTGATTGCTTTACTCCAAGGCAATTTAGCAAAGGTAAATGTGCTAAGTAGGATGTATAGGAAGGATAAAAGAATTGTCTACCCTAAAGTAGAATAAATTACTTTATCCTTAATAAAGGATCACAAGGCCAAGGAACAGAAATTTGATGCTTTTCTCAAAGGACTGAATTTAAATTTGAGATGAACAGCTTAACAGCTAGATAGATTTAGAACCATTTAAAAGTAAAGAAAATTGAGAAAAACTTCATGTCAGCTTTATCAGTTCTCTAAGCAAGTCAGTCAGTCTTCTAGAATGTATCACAGCTCTGGTTTCTAGAATCACAGGAAGACTTGTTCACTGAACCCTGGTCTCCATACTCTCCCTTTCTTGCCCTCAGCGCTGGGCTTTTCTGAGGTCTATTGCAGTTGCCGTCAAATATTCCAACCCTGCTTTTTCTTATACTAATAGAAGTAAGAAGGTGAGAGACCCTGGTCTGCGTGCGGCCGGTACGGAGTGTCTCCAAGCCAGCCACTGCACTCTGGTTCTTCCTGAGGTAAGATGGACCACAAGCTGTTTTGAGTTCATTTGTCTATTCCTCATTCCATACTAAGTGACTGCCATTTAGGTACCTTCTGTTTGATGAACTCATTATCAGATCTGAGTTAAAGAAGACCAGAAAGGCAAAAGCTTCTACTGCTACTGATTTGGAGCAGGCCTCTGAGGCCTTTGCATGTCTAGGCCAAGGTTCTCCCTCAAAGTGATTATTAGGCCCCCTAAACTTTGCTTCTTCATGCCAATAATGAAAAAAAAAATATTAGCTGAAGATTTTTCTATCTGGTGTAGTAGTTTTATTTTTCCTGTAAAGTATGCTATAGAGTACCATACTTAGAATAACTTTTGTAAATAGGAATAAAAATGTGGAGATACATGAGAGGGTAATTTGATTGCTGCTGCTCTAGGACAGATTTATTCAGGCCATGCTGCTGCTGTACTGCATTGAAACTGTAGGCAAATGGAAGGTTTTGACATATGTGGCCACCATAATTTCATGGAGCAAATGCTGAATTAAATGAGTTATGGCAAGACTCCATAGGGTCTAATGATACTAGTGTTGGCACATCCAAGTCTCAAGACCATCAAGTCTTGGGGAATAATGAAAATGAATCAATGTTCAAAAGGCATCTTTCAGGAGTATTAGATAGTTTTGCTAAGGAGAATTATAGTCTCTGCCCTATCATCAATCTATTTCTTCCATAATGGATATCCTGATTATGTTCTTTGACAATTTCATGCATCTATAATATGGAAGGGCTCTTGCCTTTCGATAAGTGCTTTAAAATTTTAATCTTATTCAAGCTCCAAAGTGTTTCTTGAGATAGACATTTTAAAAAGAAAAAAATTCCTCTCCATGGACTAGAGAGTTGAGATGTTTCCAGAACCAGTCAGCACTGGGAGATTTTTGTTAGGCTGAGTCCTCTACAGAGAGGCTTCCTTATCTAGTGAGGTCACAGTTGTGCTCAGAACTCTCCTCTCTCTAGGGAACTGAGGGCTCCTTCAGCATTGACAGCGAGGAGTATGAAGCCATGCCTGTGGAGGTCAAACTCCTGCCCAGAAAACTGCAGTTCTTCTGTGACCCAAGGAAGAGAGAGCAGATGCTGCAGAGCACCTCCCAGTGAGGGGCAGCATTTCGGGCTTGTTCCCAGGCTGCACTTCAAGTACCAGTGGGACCATAAGAGGATGTGTGTGCATCTGTCCCCAGAGTGTCATAGGATCCCAAGGGAATTTTCATGGCAAGTACCCCCAACCCCTCCTGTTTGCTTCCTAGAGCACATACCCTGTCACCCAACTTGTGATCAGTACTCTGTTAACCCTGCTTTCCTTATGTTGAGGTAGTTGATCCTCCTACACAGTGGTTGCTTCAGGTTGGTTCAAGGACTTTCTTGCACTCACTGAGTTGGAATGGCCTGAATTTTGTGATTGCCCCACAGTGAAGAGTAGACTCTGGAGACTACGCTCCTGTTTCGGCTCTCTGACCGTGCTAGGGCATCCCGTCCTGGGGCATCCCGGGGAAGCAGCTGCTGTCTCGGGGCCTGTCCCTCTTTCTGGGCTCTCCTGGGTGCTGCTCCTTTCTCATCTGGAAAGCAGATGTGAGGTTGTTCCCTCTTCAGCCATGGCCAACGTATTGTAAAACGCTATTTAAAACAAACTAGTGCTTCCTCATTGTTAGTTTGCACGTGTACAACTGAGGCGCATGTTGAAACTAACTGACCTGGGACCCACCCCAATTCGCAACTCATACCTGGAAGGAGGCCAGGATTCTTCATTTTAAAAGACTGATTCCCCAGGCTAATCAACCATACCTGGAGAAAGTGTTTTAAACTACTTCATAAACTTAAATGTATTATATCTATATATATTTTTAAAAATCACATATTTGTGTTGACATCTATGGTTTCCATGGGAAGTTAAACACTTGTCATGTACTTACTAGTGTTGTGTAAATATTGTTTAAAAATAAAAAACTGTTTCATCATTCTTTTAAACATATCCAGTGTAATTCAAATGTACCTCTTGTTTATAAAAATTAACTAGTCAACTAGGATTTTACTATGTGAAATTTTTAAATTACTTTTTTTTCCTCCCTTGGGTATATTTCCATACTACTGTAAGCAAAGGGATTGTTTTTCTTTTTTAATATAACATTTTTATTGATTCTTTGACAATTTTATACATATTTTGATCATATTCACCCCTCCATTTTTCCCCAACTCCTCTCATATCCACATCCCCCTCCTAAATTATGTCGTCCTTTTCTTGATAACCCAAAGAATACATTGGTGCTGTCTATGTATTTGTGCATGTCAGGCCATCCAGTAGAGGTTGTTCAGCTACCAAGGGCCACAGCCTTAAGGAAAAACAACTATCCTTCCAGAAGCCATCTTTAGTCCATAGCTCCCCAGTCAGGGGTAGGAGCTGGGAGCTCCTCCCCCTCCAGGCTGCACTGTTGACTATCTTGATCTTGTGCAGGCAGCCACAGCTGCTGCCAGCTGACCCTTCTTCCATCATGGCACTGGCAGCCTGGCATGAAGAGAGTGATCAATGGGATGTGACTGTCTCACTCGTGGCCAACAGTCCACAGACACCTACCTATTCTCTGCAGTTGGCCAGTTGTAACATTCTGTAGTAATTGCCTTCCACTTCACAATGAAACTTCTGATGTGGTCTGAGAGCTGCAGAGACCTGGCTGCTTTCTTTGTTTGTTTAATTTTATTTTTTTACTTATTAACTTTACATCCTGCTCACTGTCCCCCTCCCAGTGACCTCCCCCCAACAGCCCTTTCCCTAAGCCCCTCCCTTTCTCCTCTGAGCAGGTAGAAGCCCCCAGGGAGCCCCCACACACATGTAAAGCCTCTGGAAGACTAGGCACTTCCTTTTCCCACTGATGCCAGACAAGTCAGTCCAGCTAGAACATATCCCACATACAGGCAACGGCTGTATTGGGATATGCCAAGGACCAGGCTTGGCTTGGTCAAGGGTTCTGAGAGAAGGGCTGTGTGGGAGCAGCAAAGAGAATGAAGTCAAATTGTGGCTCCAAGCTGAGGACCTGTGAGGTTCTGCTTGATGCAGTGTCTCCAGTCTACTTTTATGTTCCACTTTCTCTCTGGAAACCTGTCTGTCTGTATTCTGCTTGCCTGCTATTCTAAGAGATGTCTCTGTCCGTGTCCTGCTTGCTTTTGTGTGTGTGTGTGTGTGGTGTGTGCTTGTATGTGCATGTCTCCAAGCAGTTCTCTCTTTTTATCCTAAAGAATTCTCCGAATAGCTATTTCCCCGCAGAACACAGGTACGGTCTTGGTCTTTTATTTTACATATCAATCCAGTCATTTACTCCAGGTTTTCCTTTCGATTATCAATCAGCATCCCATGATTCTAGCCCTTTGATTCTTAGGAGATAGCAAGCATACATTTTTTTCCTCAACATTGCAAAAGGATTCAGAGATTTGTCTGCCTTTGTTAAGCATAAATGATAAACTAATTGGGTCAGACCCTGCCCCGAAATTACCATTTCCAGCACAACTGGGTCTGGACTTGCTGTGTCCCAGGCTGACCTTGAACTCAGGAATCTGCCTGCATTTGTATCTGCCTGTCTTTGTATCTTTCTGACAAGCTGGCTCATAATGTAGCTACCTCTGTTCCTTTAGATTCATGAAGCCCCTCATAATTCATACTGTATTCTTATATTTTGGATAGTTGAGAAAGTCTATATATTTTGAACCCATGTTTTTAGAGTTCTCTTCATATCCTTAAAGACTGTCCTGAAGGTCCCAGTGTTTACCATTTTGCTGAGACATAAGCCACACCCTCAACTCCTGGACTTGTGCTATTTCTAATTATCATACAGTCATTAATGTTAACAGGGAGGGCATTCCTTGGAAGGAAAGGAATCCTCCATTGCTAGTGGGTCCAGAAAATATGTACATTATTACACAAACAAGCTTACACCCACAGAAGCCATTGATACTTGTGGAGGTACATACCAGGGCCTTGTCCCAGGGGCAGGAACCATGTCACTCTGTCCCTACTAGGGCCATGCCGGGTGTGGCAGGGATAGCCCTGTTCCAGTTGTTTGGGACCCATATGAAGACCAAGCTGCACATGTGCTACATATGTGCTGGGTGGCCTAGGTCCAGCCTGTGTATGTTCTTTGGTTGGTGGTTCAGTCTCTGAGGAGCCCGAAGGGTCCAGGTTAGTTGACTCTTGTTGGTCTTCCTGTGAAGTTTCTACCCCTTCGGTGCCCACAATCCTTCCTCCTGTTCTTCCATAAGATTCCCTAAGCTCCATCTACTGTTTGACTGGAGGTGTCTGCACCTGTCTGAGTCAGCTCAGACAACATGCTCCTGTCTGCAAGCCTAACAGCATGTCATTAATAGTGTTAGGGACTGGTGCTTGCGCATGGGATGGGATTCCCTCAGTCTCTGCTCCATCCCCTGTGTCTGCATTTCTTATAGACCAGATAAATTCTGGGTTGAAAGTTTTGTGAATGTCTTGATGCCCCCACTGGGGTTCCTGCCTGGCTATAGGAAGTGGCCTCTTTAGGTTCCCTGTCCCCAGCAGAGGAATTTTTTATCTGTTTATTTTTATGCTTGGCATTCTTATCATTTGCTTTTTATCAGTAAAACATATAAATCTAAATAACTTAAGTATTTACTTATTACAGAATAAATGTTTTAACAATTATTAGTATACATTAGAAGAAATAATTATTTCAATAATAGTAATTACAATTATGTTGTTAGAACGTTCTTGTTCCTAACTTGTTTATTTACCCAATATATATAGTTCTGGTAAGATAAGGCTACCCAGTGTCAGTTACATTCCTTTTTCACTCTTTATTATTTATGAGCCCAGAAAGTAGGTGAGTATTAATCCTAACAACTTTTTTATAATTGCTTTGAAATTAGTGAGAAAATGCATACTGTTTGCATTAAAATTAATAATGATCTTTGAGCTAACAATGTGATTATATCTTCCTCTAGTCTGCTGCAAGCTGAGAACTGCAAACACTTGCCTTTCTAAGGAGTTGCTGCCTGCCCATTAGGACCGTTTACTTTAGTACTAGCAGGGACATTTGCTTTGCTCGTGCCCAGAAGTCCTTGAGCTCTAGAAGGCCCGCACTGGAGTAAGGCGAATTGAGCCTTTGTCATTGTGAAAGGGAAAGTGACGCCCTTAGCAGCAGGAATTTCAGAAAGATCAGATTTCAACATAAAGACAGTAACATACCTTTACCCACGTGCCCCACAGAAGTACAACCAGTGTATGAATGGAGTAGACAGCATCTACAGAAAGCCCCTAACAGAAGATCATGAAAACTAAGGCTTGCCTGTGTAGCACTGTGTGCTTACGGTGGTGGTAAACCATCTGCTTTAACAACAGAGGAGTCTGAAGGTCAGCATAGATCACTTTACCCTGTGCCAACTGGGGAGGAAAAAGGGGCTGCTGTGGTGTAAGAGCATTTAAAAAGCTGTGCTTCTGTAACAGCATGCAGGACCAGTATAGAATCCAGTGTTAGTCCCTAAGACACTGGCTAGCTGCAGATTCTAACCGTAACAGCCGTGTGGTTAGGGAAGGATATTAGACCCACATTCTAAATGTACTGTGTTAATTTTGTTTTCTTTAGTCAGCTTCATTGTCTTGGGTTTCTTTGTTTTCTGTTTTTCTTTGGATGGTCCATCCCTAAAATGTCCACATTTAGTATCAGGTGTACAGATGTTCAGCTCTGCTGAGATCGTGGGGGTCACCTCCAGGCCTTGATACACACAAGTGACATTAAAAGAATATCAGTTCTTATAATGCCCCTAAGACATAGGCATTATTGGGTATGACTGCCTCACTTAGAAAACTGAAACCTAGCTTCTCACCAACGTTAACAACTCACTCTATACTGGTTTAAAATAACTCTCACTTAGATATACAATGTGCATATTTATCAATATATAATGCTCTGATAAGAGATTTCTGAAATAAAATAGCTTCTTTCTAGAATCTAGAAGTTTCTGTGGGAATTAAAGGTAGAAGGTCCTGGTTTTTGGACTTTAGTTTCCATTACGTGGAGAGTGTTTATCCAACTGCAGCCTCTCAAAGGACTGCAGCTCCCCAGTGTCTGTCCTCGTCCCCTTAAGTAAAAGCAAGCATTCCTCCCTTGGACTGTACTCATGGGCTAGGCCATCAGCATTCCTTCCTACCAAAAACTACATGGTAAAGGATCAAGCACACAGGCTCATGTTAAAATGTCAACTTTAATTGTAAAAAAATTTTTTTTGGAAATATAGTTATTATCAACCTCTGCACATAACTTGGTTCAGATATATACAGATACGATATACACAGGTGTTAACTTGTACCACAGAAAGAACCCATTCAAGAAACATTGACACTTAGCCTTGGGGTTAAGCCCAGCTTCCTTCAGGTCTATAAATAATACTCCATTGAAGACACAGAGAAAGGATACATCAGTTTGCAGTAGTACCCAGAGCAAAACTTACCAACTATCCTTCTGACTTTGTCATATGAGGTAAAGACTTGAAACAAAAATAGATTCTGATCCTTTTATTGCTTTAAGTCTTAGGCTGGGGTTATTACTCAAAATAGGTTTTTACACTTAAGGCAACAGGGACACTATGTTTAAAAAAAAAAAAACTAGGAAACATATTTCCTTGTTTACCACGATTTCTTTTTCAGGAAGGATTATATTCCAGACTTACACAAAAATTTATCCAAGTTTTCGGGCAAATGAAATTGGTTTCTTTCCCGCCTCGAGCCCCCCAAAGCCTGGCAGCTGGTTATGCCGACAGTTCAGGAGGACAGAATCCTCCGTTTCTCATGGCTGAAGGTATTTCTGTGGGCAAGGAAAGTAGAATTTTGGGTTTGCCTGACTCTTTTATATATCTTTGCTTAATTTACCCAGATACAATGTCAATTATATATATATTTGCTCTGTATGGGCTTTTCACTTTGCAGTTCCATCTATGCACAGTTTATTAAACCCTGCCCTGCCCCAGTGAGCCCAGGATCATTAGGAAACAAAGTAAACTCAGCAGACAAAACAGGCACCTGCTGCAAATGCAAACAAATCCTCTGCTGTAAACCTGTCAGAATTTAAGTCAGCATGGCTCTCAGAGCCGGCACCATGCGGACATTCTAGAACAAGCTCTAAAAGGAGTCTTTTTATCCCACCTTCATTTCTCTACACAGCACCAGAAAAGTCCTATTCCTTTTCTGAATTTACAGTATCACACAACTTCCAGGACTAAAATGAATGAAAGTGCCAGGTAGCAGACTACCTCCCCTTCCCCGCTCTCTCCCTTGCTCCCTTGACCAAGAGGGGTAAGTCACTGAAAGGCTATTTATGCCCTTCTGTTCCACAGCTTCGCCCAAGGTCACTGTCCCTCTCATCCTTTCCAGGCCAGTTGACTTTATCTCCTGTAAAGCTGCTGGAATAATACAGCAGGGAGTGTGTGCTCAGGCTTCCAAACGCTGCCATGGACAGCGACACGTCGAAGGGCCTCCGCTGCTCCTAAACTACAAAGCTGCTGCCCATTGCTTTTTAGATAATAACTTTGCAATTCCTTTCCATTTCAACGCTTCGGTACTTAATTCACTACTCAGTAACACTGGTATAAAAATAAACTTCCATTTCTCATAGGAAAAGCATTACCTTAACTCACCGTCTCTTCCCCACAACACTGGTACTCAGTAGCTCCTGGGAACAGAGGTATATTAGCAATAAAGTGGAATAGTCAAAGCCCATGACTTGGGTAAAAAGGAGCCCTTATCTCCTCCCCTTCCCCTACCTGACTGAAAAAGGTTTTCAGGAAATGAGAAGGGATGAAACTGGGCCTGCTGAGGTAAGCCTGTGGGCCTCCAGGAACCTCATCATGGTAGAACTATGGGTAGGAGGGAGAGATGGGATGCTGGGCAGCTCTCAGAATTGTGGCCTATTAGCCTGGAAGCCTAGGGGAAGACTCCCTATGGATGCTCCTGTCAGTTTTCAAGCTCTTCTCATAATAAGGCATTTCACTGTGAGATCCAGCATTATCTTATAGTTCTGTTCACCACACCCTGTGTTACTTCTGCAAGGACTATCACTGGACTTAGAGAAAGCATCTCAACCCACTCTCTGGCTGTGCAGTTTAAGGGAAAACACAGTTCCCAAATCCCTGCATCTCTTGGAGGCTGGCTTTTGCCACCAGCTAATTCACTACAACCCTTCAAGAAGTCTCCCCAAAAGCTTCAGTGGAAGGATAAGTCCATCTTACCTTTCCTGCATCCATAGGGCTTTCAGAGCCTCAAGACAGGAGGTCCGTCCTCCTTGCCTCAGAATGAAGACAGCAATTAGCTAGGTTTAATTTACCTTTATCATCTAGCTAAAACATATTAGGTAATTGTGTAAGCGAACCTTCCCATGAAGCATCTGGCACTACTGTATCGGAGCATTACCCTGACCTTGCCTGGTTTCCAGCAAGGTAAGTTACAGTTTCAAGTTCCTATCCTAACTTCTATCCCAGCAATGAGACCAGCTTCTCTTCAGAAGCCAGAGTGGGTGGGAGGTGTGGGAGGCAGATGCCTCCTGTCACATTGTACTCCTAACTGACTGGACCATATGGGCCCCAGGTAGGACACTGGCACTGGCCTGGATCCAGGCCCAGCATAGGGAAGGCTTCATGATATCAGCCAATGACTTGACCTTCTTTTATAGACTGGTAGGAGATAAGCTCTGCTATTTTTACTGCTTCTGAGGAAAGAGTCCTGAGCCAGGCAACAACTAGCTGAGAGTATTACCATCTGCTGACAAAACTGAACACATCCACTTTAAGGGGCTTTTGTTATATTCGGTGTGTTGTACTTAACATGGGTATCCACAAACCCAAAACCCCAGTTTCAGGGAATCTGAGGATTGCTGCCATTGGAAATTTCTTCTACCTTAAAAATGACCGGATAGTCAGCAATACAAGTCAGCAAGTGCTTCCAGGTTAGCACATGGTTCCCAGCATGGTACAGATGGGGATTAGTGCTCCCCAGAAGGGCTCTGCCAGCTCAGGCAGGGGTCTGATGAGAGCCACCAGCAGAATGGCAGGACCCACATCTGAGTTTTTAGCCTTCTTCCTAGAAGCCAGTGGTAAGAAAGAAACGCCAGTTTCTGCTGTCAGAAAGCTATGAAGGATATGAATTAACTTCTTCCAAATAAAGCCTTTTCAGAAAATATTTCAAGAGTGACAGGCAAGCACATCCTGTGGCTACTAGCTTCTGCCATCACTGTAGAGGGATTCCTATATAGTTCTATACAAACTACTTCCTTTTATAGGACACTCACAGCATATTATGCAGGCTTGCATCTGCTAACTGCCACTGGGGGAGCAGTCTGGTATGACTTCATAGTGACATGAACTGGGCTCACTTCTCAAAATGTACTCTCCAGCTGATAAATGGGGCAAAGGGTACAAGGGTGCTGACAAACACACTGTCGGCCACACAGATGCCTGTGTCAGGTTCTGGGCCTATGAGGGATCTGGCAAGGTAGGGAAGGACTAAAGGAGATATTAAACAAGAAGTTCTGCTCTGGGGGTTAGCAAGCCCAAAGCCTAAGACCTAACACAGCTGCTCAGTTAAAAAGAACTCACAAGGCCCAAGTTACCAAAGGACGGCCTTTCTCATCCTTGCTGCCTTTACATCAGAAATTCTCAGCTTGCTGCCTCAACAGCACAGCAAACAGTGTTGGCAGACAGAAGGCTCTAGGGAGGTTCTCAGAAATGAGGTCTTCAAGAAACCGAATTCTAAAGAGAGAGTCTTCCGGTCCCTCAGAAGCAGCAGCCTGCTTTCACTCCTGCTCCCATCTCTGGCTATGTATCCCTGACTTTGAGCTTTAGAGCCCAATGGAACTGTTGCTCCATCAGCGTCAGGTGGTCCCTGCTCAGCCCTGGGGCAAGAGAAGGTAGCTGCCATAAGGACAAAGCAGGAGAACCTTCAGCCACTGAACACAGCTGTGTTTTCTGTAAACATTGTGTTACTGGAATGATGGCTAGACCCACATTGCAGAGGAGAAAAATCAATTAGCTGGGAAAGTTTATGTCAGTGCCTAAACTTATTTATATATTTACAGAAAAGATGTTACCCTGACTCATCAGTGTCTCTTTGCATTTTCACAGACTAACCTCTTCACCCTTGGATTCTTTCTTTCTTTTTTTTTTTTAATCAAGGGTTACAGTGATAATACTTGAGCTAAGCAATAAGCCTCAAGAACCTAGAACCGAGTTACGAGGCACGGCCCCTCCTTTTGAAATCCAAGATCTCTGCTGTGGACATCCGCCTGAGTGCTCTTTAGGTACAGACATAGCTGTTTGATGGCTGGTTAGCTAGCTATTCACATGGCTTTCTGAGTATGGTTAACAACTGCCCTTCCACCTAGTCCATGAGTCCAAAGTATCCCAGCCCCAAAGAACAAAGTGACTGCTGTCCAGTCGCAGACCAAAAGCAGCAGACATGGTTGTTAGTCAGGGATTTCCAGCTATTCTCTTGGATGGGAGGCACTAGTATAGTTTCCCTGTCCAATCTATTAGGTCTGTAGATCCAATTGCTTACCCTAAGGAATGTTGTCTCTGCTTAAGAGATGTCTGTGGGAGTTTCAAATTGGTGACGAGACCTGTTAACATCACATTGCAACCTGAGTCAACTAGCCTGGCCACTGGCCACATTGCAGAAGTATCTGCTGTGTACCATCCCTCCACAGAGCTCTTAAGAGAAACTGGAGGTTTCTTCCCTTACCTATTTGAACCTGTTAGTCCAAGAGAATAGTCAGCGTTTAAGACAGACTCAATGTCAGATGAATTTGCTTGTAAGCTTAGGGCCAGCACCACCCTTCAGCATTGACCAAGAGGATCGGTGGGAAGGGTGGGTGGGGTACATGCTATTACTCATAGCTACCATTCCCCTACTTGGGAGGATTTCAAGGATTCTTTCCCTGACAGTCTATCAGAAACATTCTTTTCCTTCTTCGTGGTCCTTCTACTCCAGCGAACCGAGAAAGTGCAGAATTGCCCTCTGACCAATAGGTGATCCCAACTTGACTCCTTGAACTTAGTGACCTTGAAAGGTCATCTGATTAGTTTCTGGTTTTAGGCAGATGAACATCTAAGGCCACACAAGGACACATGGTTATCTTATTCTCGTATGCAACAAAGGACAGACACATACAGGTTTTCCGAACAGTCCATCCCAGAGTTTGACTCCGACTCCCAGAACTCCTAAGACTAAACCCAAAGAAGCAGCAGTGGAAGACAGTAGATTCCCATGTCCAACCAAAGGCTACAAAAGCCTAGGCAGTCTCACCCCAGCTCCAGGGCTGAGGCACAGAAAGAAAATGGCAAAAATTACATGTGTTGGAAAGTATAAACAGTCCTTTGTGTCAACTTAATTAAAACTGAAGGTGCTGAGGGCTTGGGGTGCACTCCAGGCTCCTGTCACCACACACGAGTGTCTCACCACCAGTCCTATTACACTTCCTATGGACAACAGGGGTTGTCAATGACCAGCATGACGTCAATACCATAGGCCTCAAGCAGGTCCATGAGAAAGCTCCTGTCTCCCTGGGGATCCAGTCCCATGCCTCGGGCATGCTCCGCTGTTAGAGTTTTGTCTTGGCTGGCTGACACCTCCAACAGAGTCTGAAAAATCCGGTTGTTTTGTTCTAGGAAAAACCTGCATTTCCAAGACAGAAAAGAAGAGAAGACAAGACAAAAAGCTCATCTAGATAACCCAAACAAGCAGAGCGCCATATGTGCTGGGTAGTATACGTTGACAAGTCTTCCAAACTTGTAACAATTTTTAAAGAGGGTAAAAGGTAAACTGTTACTAGTGTGAATGAGGTCAGCCAGGAAAACACAGCAAGAATCGCAGTATCTCTGACTGCTGTTTTCCTGTTTTAAACATAGCCCCTTGGAGAGGTTCCATAGTCAGCTTTGCTCCCTCTGAGAAACCTTCAGGAAAGCAAGTGACGACACAGAACCTCATAATGCAGTTCTGAGACCGAGACTTCAAGTAAGAGACTAAAATGCACATTTTCAAAGCCCTGACTGGACCACACAAGCCTCACTGGAGAGCACAGGGTTCTGTGCTGGCCCTGCAGCCCTAAGTCACTGATGCTGTACCCAGAAAGGGAAAGCTCAGAGGTGCTGGAAGAGGCACAGCAGTTCTGAAGCCAGCAGTGTGGAAAGGGGAGGCAGGCCGTGCCGACTGAGAACGGCACAGCTCACACACTCTGCGTGTTTGCTCCACGTGGGAGGGTGTCTGGAGGAAGAGCATGCATAAAACAGGATTCAGAGTCACAGCTTAGGAAGGCATTAGTTCAGCCATGCTGTTTGGGGGATTGGGGAACTTCCACAGACATATCAAAATGGCTTAACTAGACTGTGTGTCTGCCCATTCACACAGCATGCATGCATTAGAAAAGGAGCTGCAAGAACAGGATAAACCTCTGTGGAGATGCCCTCATCAAAACTAGGACCTCTCCACAAGGTCTGTTTCTACTTCAATTACAGTTCTGCTCTAATTCTGAAACAGGACTTCCTGTGGCCATTTGAGTGTGATGTGTACTGTGGCTACCAGACCTGGGGAAGAGAGATTACACTGTATTCAAGAGTTGGATTTTCAGATGATCTCATAATACCCAGCATAAAGAACTGGTCTTTTCAGAGGAGACAATGAATGAGAGGGTGGAGAGATGGACAGCTGCTATGTGGTGACATTCTGGAAGCAACTGTTCAACACGATGTACTTTCAGGGTCCCCATTTTCTCCAGGACCTACCCTGTCTCTTCTGGATTCACCCTGATAGCTTTGCAGGACTCAGGCTACCTCTAAGGACAGAGCACCGAGAGTCCTGATAATGATGAAGGCCACCCTCCACTGCAGTGGGTTTCATGGGAGGGATGCAAGTTGTTCGTAGAGTTGGTACTGAAAGCATTCCCAGAGCCCCACAACCGATGCCCAGGCTGACTTACAGCACACAGAGGTCCTCTTCACAAGGGTTGTAGTCTCCTTCAACTTCCTGGGAGTACAGAAGCATCTGCCTGTTGGAAGGGAGAACACTATCAGACTCCAGTGGCCACTGGATCCAATTATGTAATTGGCAGCAACAAACACCAACAAAGGCCGTATCTCTCAGGAAGCAGCACCACGCAGAGTTGTGCCAGGCCTGAGGTAGAGTAAACAAGGAATAGAACCTGGACTCAAACCCAGGCTCTATGGCCCATTTTGCCAGCGGTTCCCACCCTGTTAGTCCTGGGACTGTTTTGTCTGATTGTCCACCGACTGGGGATTATATGCTAACCCTTTATTTTGTAGGATAAACAGCCGAGTTCCATGGGACAGTGCACATACACAAGCTTCCTAATGGGTCCACACAGTGTAGATGCTGAGCAAATGGGTATTCCAAACATACAGTCCAATCTAAGCAAGGTCTTTCAGGTGTTTCTGAAAGGCAATGTGACTGGCTCCTTCACCAGGGTTTAGAGTCTCAAGCCCATTCAGGAACCACCCATGTGTGTCTGCTGCCCTGCAGTGAGGGCAAGATGGAGGAATGTCAGCCCTCTTAAAACACAGAATTCCCCTTGATTTCCAGTGATTAGGAAAGCCCAAGGAAAGTGGTGGTAGAGCGGGCTTTTCATAGATTTTACAGGACCACCCTGAATAGGATGCTGCTCGTGACTGGCCTTCAAGGTCCTGTTAGCACAGCACTGGCCTGGCCTGCACTGGCTAGCACACATAGCATGCACACAGCAGCCGAGCTGCCTCACCTCTGCTCATTGAGCCGACGGTACTTCTCCCTGTCTGCACTGTTGAGCTTCAGCAGGGGTTGCAGGTGGTCATGGTGTGTCTTTACATTCTGGTTATCCACGTAGACGTCATATAGCTCACGCTTCTCCTCAAATATCTTCTCTGTGGTGCCTGTGGAGCCCCAGATTAATGAGTAAGAACCCCAAGGGGACACACACACACAAAAAAGCCAGCCCAATCTTACTACATAATCAAGCATCAAGAGTCTCTTTCTGAGAGAATGGTTTGGACACAGGGAGAGGAGGGGAGGGGCCCATACTCACAGGCTACATAGGACACCTCAACTTCCAGGCTCTCAATGTCAGCCACGTTCACATAGAAGAAAGGCTTGGACTCAGGGATGGTGCCCCCAATTCCAGGCAGAGAGACATTGGCCAGACAACAGCAACAGTATACTGTAAGAAGGGCACACCAGAAGTGAGAAATTTTTCCCTTCTGTTCCCTCTCCTTTACCCAAGACCAGGCGGGTCCATACCTCAGGACAGTTGACCTACAGGAAGCTGCTACATTGTATTGTTTGTTCTTGCCAAACCCCATATTGAGGCTTGATCACCAGTGTAATAATATTGGGAGATTAGGGTCCCTAAGATGGAATTAGGTCACAGAGGTGCTATCCTTATAAGAAGTTTAATGTAATCTGGAGACACTGAGTCAGTTATCTCTAAAGTGTGTTATAAAGGGAGCACTCCCTCCCCAGTGCCTTCTTTCATAAATAATCTCTTCCACCATGAGGCCTCAAAAGCTGACCAAAGCCAAAAGCTAATATCATTCTCTTGAACTTTGAGAACCATGAGCCCAAACAAACCTTTTATGATTTCTCAGCCTCAAGGGTTTGGCTAGGCCAATGGGAAGTTGTCTCGGAAGCTGAGGAAGGCTTTGTTTGTGCTACCTATCCTGTAACCAGGTAGTCTGGAAATTCTTCAGGGCCCCACTGCAGAACCTGATATCTTACAAGTTCTCATTGGCAGTTTATCACCAAATGGATGCTTTCTGAATTTCTCTAACTGACCTGACTGGCCTTCTCCCTCCTCAAGGCTGTGGCTCGCTAGAACCTCCCATCCTCTGCCCCACCCCCTTCCATGCTCTCCTTCAGCCTCCTGCCCTTGCGCCACTATTGGCCAACCTCTTACACCTGATACCTTCATTCCTCACTCTCTCCAGGTGATGCCATCATTCCAAGGTTATTAGATAGGCTTTATGTCACTCTCAAACCCAGCCATTCCCCAGAGGTTCTAGCACAATCACCCAAGTGCCTGATGCACATCTATCTCCCTGGAAATGTCTCAAGTGGTTCTGAGCCCACCACTAAACAACTCATTACTTCTTGGACCCCACTTTTGGTGGCTTCATGATCCTTGTCATCCTAGACTCTTCCTCAACTATGCCCTTGCATACTTCGGCTAACCTGATCCAGTTTACCTCTTACCCACAATCCATTATCTCTGCTTCAACCCAGACCCTTATCTCTTCCCAGATACTAAGGTGAACCCCCCTCCCATCCATCATCATTGCCTCCAGACTCCACACTCTACCTCCAATCAGAAGCCTCGATCCCACTGAAATGGCCCAAACAAAGTTGGTCAACAACTGAAGGATGAGGGCATATGGATTGGGCTACTGGTTACCTCTATAGCACACGACACCCACGGGTGGGGGAGAAAATATCAGAATGCGCTTTCGAAGTAAGGCGAACTTCCAAAGAATGAGGATCTGTTCTCCAAAGAACTTAATAAACTGAGACATGCAGCCAGCCGGGTGTGTGATCTGCAAACACACAAGGACAGGTGGACAGCTTGTTAGAGGCTGGCACTGTGAAACAGCCTTTTGTTAAAAACTCCATCAAGCATTAAGAGATAGTTGCTTCCACACAAAATGGTTATCTGATGTTTTAAATTTTTCTTTAAACTGGATTTCTCTGATGCATCAGCTCCCCTGACAGAATGAAGTTTGAATTTAAGGGCTATAAATACTTTACTCCGGAGAGAAATGCAGAGGAAACAGCTGAATTTTATTACTTAAAAGAGAGATAGCTCCCCCTAGGGAGGGCACCCACTCAGAGGAGAAGGGGGGTTGGAGGGAGGATTGTAGGAGGAGGTGACCAGGAGGTGGGCAGTGAGCAGGATGTAAAGTGAATTTAAAAAAAAAAAGATAGCTCAAGTGATTCAGAGTGCTTACTGTACAATCATGAAAATAGCACCAATGCAACAGGCATCCCACAAACACCTGCAGCTCCTGACCCAGAGGATCCAAGCATATATTCTCTGTCTGTGTCTCTGTCTCTCTGTCTCTCTCTCTGTCTCTCTGTCTGTCTGTCTCTCTCTCTCTCTCTCTCTCTCTCTCTCTCTCTCTCTCTCATGTGTGTGTCACTGACACAGGTCCATAGATACACATAAAATACCCATGAAGATCCAGTAGGCCTTTATCACAAAAAACTAAATATTGTATGTGATAAAGTGATGAGCAAACAGTTGGAAGTTGGGTTTCCAAGTATGCAGGGACCAGGGGACTACTGTGCACAGCAAGGTATCTGCAGTAGTTACAGGCAGAGATGGTACAAGGGCCTCATAAATACCTCTGCTAGACCTCAACTCTAATCAACTTCCTTGGAATAACAACTGCAGGGAGGCCCCCTCCCCAAGGGCTACCTTCTGGAAGGCAGTGCCAGGGGCTTAGAACATGAAATTGCACTCTGCCTCCGTCATCTCCTAACAGGGAAGCCTGGGAAAGTGACCCAATATTTCCAGTCTGCTCTCCTAGTCTGTATAATGAGGAGACCAGACCATGGGTTACCTCACTAGGCTTAAGGACCACCTGAGCCAAAACAAGAGTAACATAGAGAACAAGCCAAGACATAGAGAACTCCACTGTCCACTGGCAGAATAGAGGCTTCAACTCAGCGGCCTGTAAGTACTACAAAAAGGCATTTCAATGCTTAGCTGTTGGCATTAAGAGTGTTCATCTGCCATAAGAAAGGTTGGCCAGCCAAGTTCTGAAGGCAGGCAGCTACTCTAAAGTCCACACTGAGTTTAATAGGCTGAGAGGTGTGTGGAGACCCCAAATACTAAGCTAGCCCTGGGGCAGCCCCTGCATTCTGCCTCCGATGGCTGTCCTCCATCTCCAAAGCTTCAACTGGACTACCTGGGAGAAGAATTTTCCTTTCCAAAGCAACCTCCACCCTCCACCCTGACACACTAGATTCACCAGCCCCATGCTGCATACACAGCTACCCTTCCGAGCACGTCCACTGTGACTCTCGGCCTCTTTATGTCATTCAGTCACCAGGAAGAGAAGACTGGTCAGATTTCTCTTCAGCTGCTGCCTTCTATCAAGCCAAACAGCAGACAGACAAGAAGGGAACCAGAGCACAACCTGTTCTTCCCTACCTTCCTTCTGCCGTCTTTAGGCCTTTGACATATATGTGCATGCACTGCACACAGGTCTGATGGGACCTGTGCAAGTATGTCCTAGAATAAATTATTTACTCCAAACTCCCATCTCATTTATTTGTTCATTCTTGTACATTCTCATATCCATTAACAAGAACTATCTCCTAAGTGATTACTTTGTGCCAAAGTACTATGTATTCTAGTTTCAACTGTGAATAAAGACACTCAGGTCCTGACTTCCACAGTTAACTGGTGAGCAGAGCAAATCAAAAAGCAACTAGAATGCAGCCTGGGGAGCCAGTGTGGTGGAAGGACAGCAACCACTGGGGGCAAGTGGGAAAGTGCTTGACTGCATTCTGGTAGATGGTGAAGGCTTCCTGAAGGGAGTGACATCTAAGCATCAACATGATGAATCTGAAGGACACAGTCTTGGCAGAAGAAAGTGTGTATACAAAGTTGCCTGTGCCAAGGAAGTGCTGGGATAGCCACCACAGGGTGTCTTCCTCTCTCCTGAAGGTTAGTCACAGATCTCATACCCTTCTGCAGTGTACCCTGCTCAGAGCACAGTGAGTCAGGCGTTTCTCTCGCTTTGATTTACATGTCTCCTTTCCGAGCTTGTTTCTCTCGGGCTTTTACAGAGAACAATAAAATTTTCCCATTGTGAACATGTACATGATCTTCCATAAAAAGCGAATGCACTCATATCCTGTATGGTCAGTATCCATGGAGGACTGCTTCCTAAGACCCACTCCCCAGACACCAAAACCTGTGGATACTTGGTCTCTTGTATAAAATGAAAAAAAGTACTAGCATGTAACATACACAGTTCTTCCCATACACTTTAAATCACTTCTAGATTAGTGATATACTTCATACTCTATAAGTGCTATGTAAATCACTGTGTAGCACTTTCTGCAGAATGAGAACAGAGCCTGTATGTGTTCAGATGTGTTGCTTGACTCTGCAGATACAGAATCATGAATACAGGGCTGGCTGTATATGACTTCTAGTGCTGTCATTTTGCCCAAACCTGTCCTGTGTTACCCATGGAAGCATTGCCTGCCCTCATACGTCACCCTGCCCTCAGGCCATATATGCATCAATAACTATATGTTCACTCATACTGTTCTGTCTCCACAGATGATATGTATATGTATACTCATAGAAAATACTAGCATGTAAGATCAGTTCTTCCCCTATACTTTAAATCACCTCTAGGTTACTGATATATCTAAAACCTTATAAATGCTACATAATCCAGTGTAAGTACTGTTTGCAGAATAATGAGGAAAAAGCCTGTATGAATTCAATATAGATATGTTGCCTGTGCTTGCATCTCTGAGGGAAGTGCTGTGCCTCCTAGAAAATACATAATATGTTTATTATGGTTTTGTCGGAGACTGATGGTTCAACAAAGTGTGGTCATAGTAGGTATAGTTTTCTGCCCTTGCTACAAAACAGACCCAGTAGAACTTTTCTGTTGTCATCTTATGATCTGATTTATTATTCATAATGGCCGTTTACTATATGAATATTCAGGCTCTCTAGTACTTGAACACTGCAAAATTACACACACAAAAATATGTGTGTGTTCTGGTATTTTCATATCCAAAGGGCAGATCCCCGCAGTGTGGTTGCTGAGACAAAAAAAAGCATTTACTTTTGATTTTAATTATTGACATGCTGTTTTCTGATAAAGAAGACTTGAGCACATTTGTATCTTCAGCCTATGTAAGTATCTTTCTACCATATCTGCGAGCCTGATAGGTTTGTTAATAAGCTGTCTTTAATGGGGTAAAGGCAAGTGGCAAGTATCTTTTCTCTCTCTTTTTTCCCCCTCTTCACCTATGGGGTGAGGAAGCTAAGAGCATTCAGGTCAGATGTTGGCCCCATCCCTAGGGTTTGGTAATAGCCATTTCATTCAGAAGAAAAGGGGCTGACAGTGTCCTGATCAATACATTCCCCAAATCCTTCCGATCAGCCTGTGCCCCTTGCCAACTGTCTGTCATGCATATCACAGGATCAGGAAATCTGCCTGTTCCATCCCCTGGACTCCCAGGCCACTAGTCTCTTGTTAAGTTCTGCCTCTGGGGAGCCATGAATGCAGACTGAAGACAGGAGGAAAGGGGACTTCCTTCATCTCATACCTGCTGTTGTAGTTCTCCAGCAGCAGAGAGCACTCCTCACACTAGCTTCCAGCCCCAGTGGCACAGCGCTTCCCTCAGAGATCCAAGCACACACTATGCAAGGGCCCTCCTTCCGGCCCCTGGGCTCTGATCCTGATGTCACTTCTCCTTGTGCCCAGGCCCGAAATATGGCAAACAGAATCCAAGGTGACACCTGTGGCCCCGGGTATTTACAGCCTTGTTCCAGTTCCCTCTTCCTCTTGGAGAACTTGCTTCTAGCTAAGAGACTATGGCTCTAGGCAGGCCTTTCACTTCTACGATTAGGTTACAGAGTCCTGCCTTTATTGTGCTAACACTCTCTTTTTGCTGACCTTGATGAAACAAACTGCCAAGCTGGGTCAGCCTCACACGGTTGAGAGCTGAGGGCAAGCACTAATAGAGGCCTTCAGTGGAGCATCCCCTAAGAAAACTCGCTCCGTCAGTGGCTCATATCAGATTAGAAAAAAGGGCTCATGCTCAGTTGAACCTTTGCTGAGACTCGAACCCTGGCTGGAGCCCTAACTAAAATCTCTCACAGCAGACCTAAATCTGGGATTTGGTTAACCGTGACTGGAGTCTCACCACAGAAATTGTGGCACCTCACACACATGCATTACTAAAGCTTTTAATCTTGAGTGATTTGGTAGGCAGCAATAGTTTGCCAATCTGTTGTCTGAGATTCCTAATGTATAGGGTTACTCTGTTCTCTGATTGCTCCTTCAGCCTTCTTGAATTAGTTTTAAATACCTAACATACTCTTGTTTTGATGATAAAATCTTATTATTTTTTTCCTTTATGGCCAAATGATAAAAAAAAAAAAAAAAAAGTCTCATTTAAGTAATTTGCTCTTGACCCATGAGCATGTCTGTGTCTACTTGTCCACGTTTTAGGACAGGGAGTGAACACAGGCTTTGGCACAGTCCTGGGTTTAGATTCTGCCTGTTTCCCAAAGCAAGTCACTAAACCATTTATTGATATCAACTGCTTAACTAGAAAACAAAGATTAACAAAACAACCTTCTCTTGTTAATCTTCCTTTAAAAGACTGTCACAACAGGTATTGATACATTAGCACAGTGCTTAACTCACAGGCTATGCTAAGAAAGTAGGATCATGCCCTGCCTCCCTGCAACAGGTCTGGAATCAGCATCCCTTCGCTTCTACATAGACAAATGCTTTAGTGATGGTCTTGGGGAGGTTTAAATGAAAAATGACCCCCACAGGCACTATTAGTAGGTGTGGCCTTGTTGGATGAAGTGGGTCACTGGGTCATTGGGTCACTGGAGGTGGGCTTTGAGGTTTCAGAAGCTCAAGTGTCTCTTCAGGTCCATGTCTCTCCGTCTTCCTGCTGCCTGCCTATCCAGATGTAGAACTCTTGGCTCCTTCTCCAGCACCATGCTTGCCTGTGTGCTGCCATGCTTCCTGCCATGATGATAATGGACTAAACCTCTGAACTCTAAGTCAGCCCCAATTAAACGTTTCCCTTTATAAGAGTTACTGTGGTCATGATGACTCTTCACTGCCATAAAACCCTAAGAAATGTCCCAAGACACCTTCTTCCACAAACTCATGCATATTTCTTTACAATAGGAGTCCTAAGCTTCACTGAAATATCTTGTGCCCAGCTACAGGACAAGAAGAAGGAAGAAAAAGTAGATTCGTATTCTTAGACCCTTTTATATCTTCTGAACACCTACTGCGTGGCCAGATTTCCTGGTGATGTTAAACAGACATGCTAGTATAAATGCAAAGAATGCTACAAAACTTCCAAATAAAACAATGTCAAAAAATAACACAGCTAAGAAATACCACATCTGTTCTTCAAACTCTTCCTCTTTATGTTTGGCTTTACAATAGCAGAGACAACCAACACAGTCAAAAGCATCCTCCCTCCTCAGAGTCATATGTGGCTCTGTCCATAGTTATAGAAGGCATATATTATTTAATGTAATTTGCCTTATGTCTTAAATAAACCCAAATGCTTTTGTCTAACCCAATTCTATCAAAAGCAGAATTCTGCATGAGGCTGAGGCATAATCTCTTTATCATCTAAAAATGAACCCATAATGACCGTTCCCAGACACATGAGAGAACAGCCAGCCTCACCTTCATCTCAGGATACATGTAGCGGTGAATGGAAGGCAACCAGTAGACAGGTGGCAAGCTGCCACCCCTCCCGGGGCCAGCATGGAGCACCCCTTTCTTGTCTTCATAGAATGCAGCCAGATGAGAGTAATGTCCCGGCATCTCCAGCTGGTGTCTGTGTAACACACATGCACAGTGAGCGGCTCTGCCCAGCACAACTGCCTATCTCTACCCTAAGGGCTAAAGGCCTGGATGCATTCACAACACCTGCACCTGGAGGTTACCTTCAAGTCTCCACTACTGTTAGAGAAGATCTTTATGCAAAGCTCAAGCATGAGGTCCTGAAATTCAACGGTACCACGTAATACATTTAGAACAAACAGGCTTGTCTAGTGTCTAATTCTTGAGCAACTGTGCTGCAGATCACATGTACTTCTCAGAGCACTGTTTATATGTGAGAAGAGACAACCCAGAAGACCACACACTCCATGTCTTTGTTTGTGTAGACTGTGTGCATGCGTGTGCTGTTATACTGGAACAGAGAGAATCTGAGCCCTCAACGTTCCAAAGGGAGGAAGGGGGACAGTTATGACTGAAGGCCACTGAGGGCTCATACTTCCAGATCAGCTAAATGAATCAGAATATCTCCTCCCCTGCCTCACTCGTCTCAGCCTCTGCTCAGGCTAAAAGCCTTGTCAATCAACCTCAGATCAAGACAATAGCACTGACTAGACCCTTGGACGATGAGAATGACGCCTCCAGGTCAAGGCATTCTGTTGAATGGGATGTTAGAGGCTGATTTTGTTCCCTCCCCAAAGATATGGTGGAATCCAGGGCCTTTACCTTGGTACCCAAGAAGATGGCTTTATTTGGATGGACCTTACGGGGGCAACTAGGTTAGAGAATGGTTTTTGAGGGAACCCAGATTCTATGTGACTTAAAAGGGGGAAATTACACATGCACACACAAAGTGTGGGGTAGACACGTGAGGATGATTGCAGACACTGAGGTGAGGCACATGCCCAGGAACCCAGAGACAGCCAGCAAAGCACAGAGCCAGGAGAGACGTAGGAAGTGGCCCTGCTGACACTGACAACTCTTAAGTTTCTGAAACTATAAGACAGTAAGTTTCTTTTGTCTAATTACAGATACTGTTACGCAGTCCCAGCAAGGTAATATACGGATGAATAAAAAGCTCCAAACACCTCTGAACCCTGATTTATTTTCTCAGAGCCTTCCAGTGACCACGGAACAATGAAAAAGAAGCTTTGGAGAGAAAGAGACATCCCTAACTGTGGCTGAAACAGCACTGTAATACATCTTGCTCCCTCCACCAATACCATGAAACCATCCAATTGGAACGCAAGCTGCTCAGAGTCAGATTTCCACTGAAAGGTATGCACTGTTTTCAGTTAGGACAGCCCAGAGTGACTTCCTCCAAATGGTGCAAAGACTTTGCGGACAATTGGTATTAAACCAGAAACATGGGTGTTCTGAGAAGACAGTGGCTTGTAGGTATTCTTCAGGGAAATGCGTCAAGTTCGATGCATAGGTGAAGTTCAAATGTGTCTGATTTAGGATCCATTTTGCCTTAAAAGCCCACTGAGAATTTCTATATTCTGTCTTTTAAAAAGGTAACTTAGATCCAGGGTAATTAAAAACATAACTTCGTTTTCTGTTTGCTGATTTGCTACTCAATTGTGGGCTTTACTTTTTGACTATAGTCAACCCTGTATTTGGATGAAGACTATACAAAAATAAAGTCAGTACTATGAGTCTTTTAGACAAAAAGCTAGAGACAGAGGCAGCTTTTCCACTAAGCCTGACAACCTGAGTTTGATCCCGACCCCACTCCCACACACAGAGCACAAATGTGTAGATCTAAAAAGAAAACAACTAATGTCAGAATGTCCTTTGACAGCCTAAGGTGTCACTGCCTGATAGGACAGAGTGGGAGTAACAGACAATGGAGAAGAGAACACAGACTCAGAGGCACAAATAGAAATTTACAGTTTAGAGATGGCTGTTATCAAAGATGGATATGATGAGGTGATTAATAAGAGCAGGTAAATTCAAACTCTACTCCACTAAAGTGCTTCTCAAGCCGCCATATCAACCGAGCAAGAGTACTGCTGTGAACAGTGGGGATAAATGACTCATAGTGAATGCTGCGGATACAAAGCCTCCGCTGTGTGAACCAGACCAGGGCTTCCCCTGTAGGATCAGCCATTCTAGGGTTCTCTTTAAGCCACAACCCCCTGGACTGTATGCAGGGATGTGTGCAGAAGTAATGTGTTCAAGCTGAGGTTTCTGCTTCGATCTATCTCCTTACTGATTGAAATGTCAGGTGAGTCACGGTCCACCATCACTCTGGGAGATGGATGAGATGGAGGGCCCTCACTCCAGTCACCACCCACACTGGAATGCTTCTCTCCATCTGGCCTCAACCCTGTGCTAGAAAGCTGGAGTTCCGATTTGTTGAACCGCTGTACTTTGGGGTCTCCTCTTTGTTATAGGAATTTAGCTTCAGCTTAGCTAAAGCAGACATTGGTACCCAGGAAATGAGTTACTACGGAATCAAAACCACAGTGTTGAGGTGTTGGCTTAGAAGTAAAGGAGGTAAAGAGGAGGGGAGGGGAAAGGAGGGAGGGGAAGGGAGGGGAGGGGGAGAGAGAAGGAGAGCGAAAGGGAAAGGGAGAGGAGGAGGGGAAAGAGAGAGAGGAAGAGGAGGTGGGGAACGAACACATGGGTCATTTCTAATACAATCCACCAATTTAGATCTCATGAGGCTGGGAAAGCCAACTTCTCTCTACCCCAAAAGCAGTTAAAGACTCTTGCCACTCCAAAGTATTCTTGGGTAGACAGGGAGTCAGAACATATGAATAAAATGTAAGATACAGGGAATTACCCTGAGAATGAAGGAGAGAAGGATGGGCAAAAGATATAGACCAGACTGTATCCCACAGTTTAAACTATGACCAGGTGGGCTAGAAAGGTGGCTCAGTGGTTAAGAGGAATCTCTGTACAATCAAGAGGACTGCAGTCCACACCCCATTACCCAAATAAAAAGTTTGGCATGCCATACAATTGCAAATTAAAAGGCCAGCCTGAGCTACAAAGACACTAATTCAAGATGAATAATAAATAATGCATAGGGTAAAATAGTTTATATATAGTATCAATGCCAAGTACATGCACACACACTTATATTTGTCTTATGTATGACATACAAGATCTTGCTATGTTGCTATTAATGTAAGCCTTTATTTCCTGGGCTAAAGCACCACTATGCCCAGTTGTCAAACATATTTTATCAAAGCACATAAATATACATATCAGAAAACAGACTAAAAATTTAACAGTGCTTCTAGGACTAGAGAAAAAATTACCCAGCACTGTTTGAAGTTTAATTAGGTTACCTTCATAATGCAATATATGTGTAAATATAAAAAGTAACAATTTTTCTGTTTCTATTGCATATTCTTCTACTACTCCAAATAATAAATGATATGAATAAAACAATTTTTAAAAATCTGCCTGTCTACCTGGGAGAAAAAAAATACATAAGGATAGCAGTCAGCTGAGTGTAAACAAAGAATGTTCATGTCTGATTAAAATGTATTTGATTAAAAAGTGATGAGAGTATTAATAAAAACTAAAAGTAAATATCTTCTCCATCCTTCATTATAGGATAAAGAATTATTTTATAATACATTTGCTGAAAGAAAAGAGGATCACCAGAGGCTCGACCTAGAGCCACCGATGCTGTAGGAAGACAGCTGTGGCCCTGGCCCACCATCTCCGTCTCCAGGGCCTCACAGCACAGGTACCAGGTAGAGGATCCCAATGTTGCCCGCAATAGACAGAAGTCACTTACCGAACCTGGTTCTCTAAAAAGTGCATGTAGCGGTAGAGCAGGGTGTAGGACGGAGAGAGGATACCCACGGACTTCATCCGAGCACCACGCTCCAGCTCGCTCTCCACAGGCATGTTGGCAAAGCAGGCCAGGCCAAAGAAGGAGCCCTTCCGAAAATAGCTGAAATAGACCAAATACGCACTGTGGCCACAATTTAGGAAGATGACTTTTTTTTTTTTTTTTTGCTTTTTTCCTTTGCAATGCAATCTCAGCCCAAACAACTATGTTCAGAGTTCCGAATAAAGTTGGGCCATAAAGGAAGCCATTCAGTTTCCCTAGGAGTGGCCACGGCTTCAAGACTCCAGAACTTGCCATCCCAGAGTGAAAGGCTAGAGTTACCATAAGGTCTCTACAAGCATGCCACTCAAATGCTCACAGCCAGAGACTGTGGTATCCTCTCTGGCCAGCTAAAGTTTCTTTTTTTTTTTTTTCAGTAACAGTTTCAATGTGAGACCCAGAACCAGGGTTGAACTCCAGGCTCCTTTGGAATTCAGTCTGTTTTCTCTCAGAAACTCCAATTCTCCAATACAGTTAACATTTCACTTCCTTCCCCCTTTCACACTTAGATCAGCCATGGTCTCAGCCCAATGCAGAGATTAAAGCTACAGATTACTCTTAAATTATGTCCACTGGCTTCTCATAAGGTTTGGTTTTAGTGCGCCATTTACACGTCACTAAAACTGGCCCGCTTAAAGCTAGTATTTCGAGTTTATCACATAGATGTCTTAGGTTAACCCACACTGAACTCAAACTCCTTTCTTACACTAAAACCAAACCTCCCTGAGGGCCACACATTCACTCAGTAATAGCAGAAGCTGTGGTAGGTGCTGTCAACATGGAATGCTGGGAGCCACTGAGAACTTGTGAGCTGGAGCCCCTCTTGCTGGGAAACTGGATAAACACGCAGAAGACTTACATATACCTTCTGAAGACACCTCTTGAGAACAAGCTCTGGAGAACATAGGAGAGACGGGAGCAAGTAGCACAAGATAGGTTCGGAAGTACTCACATGAAATCAGACTGAACTTTATGGGACCCGCTGGCCATAGACTTGAACTCGACACCTTCAAGGTCAATATCTTGAGGTAAGCACCATTCTACCATGTTTCCTGTAGGAACAGGAGGATCGAGTGAATAGAAACAAAAAACATCCAGAGAGAAGAGCATCTCATCGTGAGCTACTCAGAAATATGCTGCTTCATCACACTGATCCAGAACCACTAAGGAGATGCTCAGAGGCTCTTCTATCTCCTGATGAACTACATCAGACGACCAGAAGGGGGCAGTAGAGGGACCTCATCCTGGCTTCAGATTCAGATCCCTTCGAGTCACTCCCAAATCTTCCTCTCATGGCTTTACCTCCCTAAGTATTGGTGGTTTTATTTACTCGTTCGTTTGTTTGTTTGCTTGTTTTTGAAACCTTAGGCTCCCATTTCTTCATCCTATAGTTACCTTAATCTCTTGAATTCTGTTTTTAATCATACCATCTAAATAGCCACTAAGGTCTGACCAAAAAAAAAAAAAATCCTCATTCTCACTGACCTCTTTGCTAATTCCTCAAAACTCCTCTTTCTCTTAATTTCCCTGATAGGATGTAATTCTGGCTCTTCTCCTGTGTCTATGAGCAGTTGAGCAGTGTAGCCCTCCCCTCCCCTCTTCTCGTCTCTCCCCACATGTGGCCATCTTCAAGAACCAATTACCAGTCTTCACCGCAGAAATTCTGGGACTTAGTCCCTCATAACTGATCTCTGGGTTTCTAAGCTTGGTGTTGGAAACATAAAGAACAAGACATAATCCCTGACCACAGAGAGATGAGAGTCTAAAGCTAACCAGACGGCAGAGATAAAGACCAGCAGTTACAGCTCAGTCAGGTGACTGCTATGACAGAAGGTAGGAGAGGTTGTAGAATCCAGCACCAGAGTGTGATCCAGACCGAGGGGATGAAAGCACTGCACAATTAGCTACAGGCAGATGGGATATCTCACTTGTGTATATTCAAATTTTTCCAAAGTGAAAGAATAAGTAACTTGTGAGGTTTCATTTTTGAGCAAGCTGATTTGCACTCTAAGTCCTAGTTTTCTAGGCAATAAAACCATCATCAACTATCTTAGCCACCACCACTTTCAGATAATTGTTTGGGACATCAGAGAAAACATGATCCAGTCTTATGTCACTGCAGACAGCAAAGAGGATCACCCGGTCCCACACTCAACAACCTAAGGCACTTTCAAATAATCTACTATAGAAAAACAAACAAACAAACAAAAAAGAATCGCAATTCTATCCAACTAATGAATTCACCGAAACAAACAACTCAAAAAGAATAAACTAAAATTCCATAAAACAAAAAGGCTAAAATGACATTCTGTTAATTCAGCTAAAGATAAGAAAACAAGTTCACAAGGAATGTGAGAGTGAACTAAGTTTCCTAGCATCACGTCCCCCATCCCTGCATTCTCTCCCTTACTATGCATGTACATCCATCTAACGTTCAGGGGATCTAACCAGTAGGCTTGTGTATACTAGACCCAGCTGACCTGCATCCATCCTAGGCTCTATCCCCACTCCTACGAATTCGCCTAGCTCTAACCCACAGCTATTTATAACTTGAGAAAATCTAAGTTACCTAAACTTGTACTGAAGACAGAAAGTATTTTGTATGCACATAAGAGTACCTCCTGAGAGACCCATAAATTTATCCTCTGATGAGTAATTGTGGCCCTGAAGAAGCTTGGTCCTTTTGACATTTTATAAAAGCAAGGATAGTTATGTCTTTTGCTCATTATTATGTGTACAGTTTACCTACGGTGTTAATGATATATCACTTCTATCAATTTATATGGTGTATCACGTCTATCATTTAAGTGTAGCATGATATCTACTTAGCTACTGGTGCACATTTAGGTCAGTGCTTATTAAAAGCTATGGCAACTAGCACTGCGGTAAACAATTTGTTATGTGTCATATGGTAAGCTCCTGGGCTGGGTTTTGATGGCCCTTCCCTGGGTAGGCTGAACTGCATTGCTCAGAATTCCCTTCCATGTATGTTTCCAACTGAAAGTTGAAGGTGGCTGTGAAGGTAATATCTGGAAGGTTGGTGTTGGAGCATCAGGCACTGTTGCTATCCTCACCTTCTGTGATGGGAACAGCAGCCTGGCCTGCTGATGCTAGAGACGTTCCCCTGGACTGCTGTGCTGGCCATTCTTAGGCCAAGGACACATAAACTAGATTTATCCAAAAGGAGGGAGCCTCAATTGAGAAGGCGCCTACATAAGATCCGGCTGTAAGGCATTTTCTTAACTAGTGATGGATGGGGGAGGGCTCAGCTCACTGTGGGTTGGTCACTCTTGGGCTGGTGGTCCTGTGTTCTGTAAGAATGCCGGCTGAGCAAGCCAGGGGAAGTGAGCAGTATCCCTTGATGACTTCTACATCAGCTTCTGCCTCCAGGTTCCTGCCCTGTATGAGTTTCTGTCCTGACTTCCTTTGATGAATAGTCATATGGATGTGTGAGCCAAATAAACCCTTTCCACCAAAACTTGCTTTTGGTCGTGGCGTTTCATCACAGTGATACGCAGTGATCACTGAGACAATTGCCTTGAGCTTTGTAAGTGAGGTGTTTTCTCTTCCATAAAGAACATCAACTTCTCTTATAGGATACCCACACCACCAACACTGGAGACCAACTGACCAAGTGTGGTGGTCCGGGACTTTAATCTTAGCCCCTGAGAGACAGATGCAGGCAAGTTAGAGTTTGAGGCCACGTTCTAGGCCAAGCAGAGCTACATAGTCAGACACCATCTCAGAAGAAAACAACAAAACAAACCTGGGAACAGTCACAGACTCACCCAGGTCCTTCATCCACCCCCAGGAGTCCCATCTGACTCCTTCCCAAGATCACTATCGTCCTTTACATCCATCTACCCATCAGACTCCAAGCTCCATGCACACAGCAGTCTTACACAGAATGGCTAAGTAGTCCTCACAGTACGTTATGTAAGTTCTAGTCCCTGTAGCAATCTTTGTATAGATGGCGTAGCTGCTGTTCCCCTGTCTGAATTTTGACTAACATGATTCCCACATGTTCCTTTTACTTGACTGCAAACTAAGGAATCTTCAGGGATTCGAAGGCAATATGAACAGGGCTTCTTAAAGAAATATAAAGAAGGCACCGGAGCTTGGAGCAGTCCTCAGGTGCCAACTCTGCACCCAATCCCCCAAAATCCAGAGGAGGCTGGACTCCCAGGAGCTCTAACATGCCCAGAAACATAAGATAATAGGATCACAGGTTCTCAGAAATTTGGGCGCACCAGGATTTCAGGATCCCAGAAGCAGCCTGACTCCCAGGAGTTATCACAACTAGGATCTCAAGATCACAAGATCACAGAGACAGCTGGACTCTGAGGAATTCTGACACAACCAAGATAACAGGACAGACAGGCTCCAGTCAGAGACAGTGAGTACAGGTAGCACTAGAGATAACCAGATGGCAAAAGGCACACACAAGAATATAAGCAAAAGAAACCAAGGTTACCTGGCATTATCAGAACCTAGTTCTCCCACCATAGCAAGTCCTGAATACCCCATGACACCAGAAAAGCAAGATGAAGATTTAAAATGACTTCTCATGATGATGACAGAGGACTTTAGGAAGGTCATAAATAACTCCCTCAAAGAAATAGAGGAGAACACAAGTAAACAAGTAGAAGCACTTAAAGAGGAAAAACAAAAATCCCTTAAAGAATAACAAGAAAACACAACCAAACAGATGAAGGAATTGAACAAAACCATCCAGGACATAAAAACTGAAGTAGAAACAATAAATAAATCACAAAGGGAGACTACCCTGGAGATAGAAAACCTAGGAAAGAGATCAGGAGTCATAGATGGAAGTATCACCAACAGAATACAAGAGATAAAAGAGAGAATCTCAGGTGCAGAAGATACCATAGAAAATATTGACACAACTGTCAAAGAAAATGCAAAATGCAAAAAAAGCCCCTAACCCAAAACATCCAGGAAATCCAGGACACAATGAGAAGACCAAACCTAAAGACAATAGGTATAGAAGACAGAGAAGATTCCCGACTTAAAGGGCTAGTGAATGTCTTCAACAAAATTATAGAAGAGAACTTCCCTAACCTAAAGAAAGAGATGCCTATGAACATACAAGAAGCCTAAAGAACTCCAAATAGACTAGACCAGAAAAGAAATTCCCCTTGTCACATAATAATCAAAACACCAAATGCACAAAATGAAGAAAGAATATTAAAAGCAGTAAGGGAAAAAGGTCAAGTAACTTATAAAGGCAGACCTATCAGAATTACACCAGACTTCTCACCAGAGACTATAAAAGCCAGAAGATCCTGGACAGATGTCACACAGACCCTAAGAGAACACAAATGCCAGCTCAGGCTACTATACCCAGCAAAACTCTCAATTACCATGGATGGAGAAACCAAGATATTCCATGACAAAACCAAATTTACACAATATCTTTCCACAAATCCAGCCCTACAATGGATAATAAGGGAAACCTCAAACACAAAGAGGGAAATTATACCCTAGAAAAAGCAAGAAAGTAATCTTCTTCCAACAAACTCAATAGAAGATAGCCACACAAACATAATTCCACCTCTAATAACAAAAATAACAGGAAGCAACAATCACTTTTCCTTAATATCTCTTAACATCAATGGACTCAATTCCATTAGACATATAAACAAAAAGACATAGACTAATGGACTGGATACGTAAACAGGACCCACATTTTGCTGCATCTAGGAAATGCATCTTAGTGACAAAGACAGACACTACCTCAGAATAAAAGGATGGAAAACAATTTTTCAAGCAAAGGGTCCCAGGAAACAAGCTGGAGTAGCCATTCTAATATCAAATAAAATCTACTTTCAATCAGAAGTTATCAAGAAAGATATTTCATATTCATCAAAGGAAAAATCAACCAAGATGAAATCTCAATTCTGAACGTCTATGCACCAAATGCAAGGGCACCCACATTCATAAAAGAAACTTGACTAAAGCTCAAAGCACACACTGCACCTCACACAATAATAGTGGGAGACTTCAACACCCCACTCTAAGCAATGGACAGATCATGGAAACAGAGACACAGTGAAACTAAGAGAAATTATGAACCAAATGGATTTAGCAGATATTTATAGAACATTTCATCCTAAAACAAAAGAATATACCTTCTTCTTAGCACTTCATGGTACTTTCTCCAAAATTGACCATATAATTGGTCACAAAACAGGCCTCAACAGATACAAGAAAATTGAAATAATCCCATGCATCCTATCAGATCACCGTGGACTAAGGCTGGTCTTCAATAACGATAAAATCAATGGAAAGCCCACATACACATGGAAACTGAACAACACTCTACTCAATGATAACATGGTCAGGGAAGAAATAAGAAAGAAATTAAAGACTTTTTAGAATTTAATGAAAATGAAGACAAATCATACCAAAACTTGTGGGACACAATGAAAGCAGTGCTAAGAGGAAAATTCATAGCTCTAAGTGCCAACAAAAAGAAACTGGAGAGAGCATACACTAGCAGCTTAACAGCACACATGAAAGCTCTAGAACAAAAAGAAGAAATGCACCCAAGAGGAGTAGATGGCAGGAAATAATCAAACTCAGGGCTGAAATCAATCAAGTAGAAACAAAAAGAGCTATGCAAAGAATCAACAAAACCAGGAGCTGTTTTTTTGAGAAAATCAACAAGATAGATAAACCCTTAGCCAGACTAATCAGAGGGCACAGAGACACTATCCAAAATAATAAAATCAAATTGAAAACAACAGAAAATAAGGAAATTCAAAAAATCATCAGATCCTACTACAAAAGCCTATACTCAACAAAACTGGAAAATCTGGATGAAATGGACAATTTCCTAGACAGATACCAGGTACCAAAGTTAAATCAGGAGAAGATAATCCATCTAAATAGTCCTATAATCCCTAAAGAAATAGCAGCAGTCATTAAAAGTCTCCCCACCAAAAAATGCCCAGGCCCAGATGGTTTTAGTGCAGAATTCTATCACACCTTCCAAGAAGACCTAATACTAATTCTCTATAAACTATTCCACAAAATAGAAACAGAAGGAACACTACCCAATTCATTCTATGAAGCCACAATTACGCTTATACCTAAACCACACAAAGATCCAACAATGAAAGAGAACTTCAGACTTAAGGGAGAACTTAAGAGAATCTCCCTTATGAATACTGATGCAAAAATACTCAATAAAATTCTCAAAAACTGAATCCAAGAACACATCAAAACAATCATCCACCATAATCAAATAGGCTTTATCCCAGGAGGGTTCTATATACAGAAATTGATCAAAGTAATCCACTATATAAACAAACTCAAAGAAAAAAAACCACATAATCACCTCACTAGAGCTGAAAAAGCATTTGACAAAATTCAACGTCCCTTCATGGTAAAAGTCTTGGAAAGAACAGGAATTCAAAGCCCATACCCAAACACAGTAAAAGCAATATACAGCAAACTAGTAGCCAACATCAAACTAAATGGAGAAAGACTTGAAGCAATCCCACTAAAATCAGCTACTAGACAAGGCTGCCCACTTTCTCCCTACCTATTCAATATAGTACTCAATATAGTATTGCTCCTAGCCAGAGCAATTAGACAACAAAAGGAAATCAAAGGGGTTCAAATTGGAAAGGAAGAAGTCAAAATATCACTATTTGCAGATGATATGATAGTATACTTAAGTGACCCCAAAAACTCCACCAGAGAACTCCTAAACCTGATAAACAACTTCAGCAAAGTGGCTGGATATAAAATCAACTCGAACAAATCAGTAGCCTTCCTCTACTTAAAGGACAAACAAGCTGAGAAAGAAATTAGGGAAATGCCACCCTTCACAATAGTCACAAATAATATAAAATACCTTGGTGTGAATCTAACCAACCAAGTGACAGATTTATATAACAAGAACTTCAAGTCCCTGAAGAAAAAAAATTGAAGAAGATCTCAGAAGATAGAAAGCCCTCCCATGCTCATGGATTGACAGGATTAATACAGTAAAAACAGCCATCTTGCTGAGATCTACAGATTCAATGCAATCCCCATCAAAATTCCAACTCAATTCTCCAGAGTTAGAAAGAGTAATTCTCAAATTCATTTGGAATAACAAAAAACCCAGAATAGCAAAAACTATTCTCAACAATAAAAGAACTTCTGGGGGAATCACCATCCCTGACCTCAAGCTGTACTACAGAGCAATAGTGATAAAAACTGCATGGTATTGGTACAGAGACAGGCAGGAAGATCAATGGGATAGAATTGAAGACCCAGAAATGAACCTACATACCTATGATCACTTGATCTTTGACAAAAGAGCTAAAACCATTCAGTGGAAAAAAGACAGCATTTTCAACAAATGGTGCTGGTTGAACTGGAGGTCAGCATGTAGAAAAATGCAAATCAATCCATTCTTATCTCCTTGTACAAAACTCAAGTCCAGGTGAATCAAGGACCTCCACATAAAACCAGACACACTAACAGAAGAGAAAGTGGGGAAGAGCCTTGAACACATGGGCACAGGGGAAAAGTTCCTGAACAGGACACCAATGGCTTATGCTCTAAGATCAAGAATTGACCAATGAAGAAGAAAAAAAAAAAAAGAATTGACCAATGGAACTTAATAAAATTACAAAGCTTTTGTAAGGCAAAGGACACTGTCAATAGGACAAAATGGCAACCAACAGATTAGGAAAAGATCTTTACCAATCCTCCATCTGATAGAGGGCTAATATCCAAAATATACAAAGAATTCAGGAAATTAGACTCCAGACAGTCAAATAACCCCATTAAGAAATGGGGTACAGAGCTCAACAAAGGATTTTCATCTGAGGAATACTGAACAGCCAAGAAACACCTAAAGAAATGTTCAACATCTTTAATCGTCAGGGAAATGCAAATCAAAACAATCCTGAGATTCTATCTCATACCAGTCAGAATGGCTAAGATTAAAAAACTCAGATGACAGCAAATGCTGGCATGGATGTGGAGAAAGAAGAATACTCCTCCCTTGTTGGTGAGATTGCAAGCTGGTACAACCACTCTGGAAATCAGTCTGGTGGGTCCTCAGAAAATTGGACATACTATTACCTGAGGATCCAGCTATACCACTCCTGGGCATATACTCAGAAAATGCTCCAACATATAACAAGGACACATGCTCCACTATGTTCATAACAGCCTTATTTATAACAGCCAGAAGCTGGAAAGAACCCAGATGTCCTTCAACAGAGAAATGGATACAAAAAATGTGGTACATTTATACAATGGAGTATTACTGAGCTATTAAAAACAATGAATTCATGAAATTCTTAGGCAAATGGATGCAACTAGAAAATATCTTGAGTGAGGTAACCCAACCACAAAAGAACAAATATGGTATGCACTCACTGATAAGTGGATATTAGCCTAAAAGCTCACAATATTCAAGATATAACTCACAGATCTCGTGAAGCCCAAGAAGAAGAAAGACCAAGTTTGTGGGTGCTTTGGCCCTTCTTAGAAGGAGTCGCAAAATACTCACTGGAGCAAATATGAGACAATGTGTGGAACAGAGACTGCAGGAGGGACCATCCAGAGAGTGCCCCACCTGAGGATCCATGCCAGGTGCAATCTCATATTCAAACACTTGTGGATGCCAGTAAGTACATGCTGACAGGAGCCTGATATACCTTTCTCCTGAGAGGCTCTGCCAGAGCCTGACATATACAGAGACAGATGCTCACAGCTAACCATCAAACTGATCACAGGGTCCCCAATGGAGGAGTTAGAGAGTAGACTGAAGGAGTTGAAGGGGCTTGTGGCCCCATGGGGAGAGGGACAATACCAACCAACCAGAGCTCCCAGGGTCTAAACAGCTAGCCTGGGAGCACATAGGGAGGGACCCATGACTCCAGCTGTATATGTAGTAGAGGATGACCATGTTGGGCATCAGTGGGAGAGGAGGGCCTTGGTCCCTTGAAGCCTGGATGCTCCAGTGAGGGGGAATTTGAAGGTGGCAAGGTGGGAGTGGGTGGATAGGTGGGGGCACACCCTCATAGAAATAGGAGGAGAGATGATGGGAGAAGGAGTTTCTGGAGGGAATGGGTAAAGGCGATAACATCTGAAATGTGGATAATTAAAGTATTTGATAATTTAAAATTTAAATTTGATAATTTAAAAAAAAGAAAAACAAACAAAAAACAGATAATAGAACTGGCTATCTCAGTCAAGCCTTTGAGACTTTTTGGCAGCAATTTAATATTACCCATATTACTGGGATTCCTTATAATTGTCAAAGACAAGGGACTCTGGAAGGGGCCCATGGAACTTTAAAACAATATCTTCATAAAATGAAAAGGGGGGAGGTATATCCCCATACACCACAAATTTATTTAAATCATCTTCTTTTTATTTTAAATTTTTTAAAAAAATTTGGATGTCAAGGAACTTTCTGCTGAGTGTCTATGGCACTCTACAACTAGGCATACTTATGCATAGGTGAAAGGGAAGGATCCACTTACTGGCATATGGCATGATTCCGATCAGGTATTAATTATGGGGAAGAGGATATGTTTGTGTTTTTGTTTACAGGATACTGAAGGAGCATGGTGGCTGCCAGAGCAATGGGAGAGACATGCTAATGCCCGGACAAAGAATGATGCTGACATGTGAGCTTACTGAGTGCCCTGACAATTGTGACTGGGAGGCTGTATTGGACATATGTTCCCAACCACCATTGCTTACCTATACCCCTGATGGGACAAGCTGCCTTTCCTCAAGTTTTTAGACCTTGTGGAATAGAGAATCCAAAAGAGAAGTTATAAGGACTCTTGTATTTTTCTTAAATGTGACCAGTTATTCAGACTCAATCATGTACTGGTCTAGAAATCAATCCAATATTGGAAATAACAGTCTTTATTTGGAAGGCTGGTTCTGGACATTTCCAGAGACATATTTGGAAGTTGGCTGCAGTTCTCTATGATGGTATGATAGCAAGAGATAAAGGTGGGGCAGGATCTGGATTTCAAGCAAGTGTTAGTACATGTGTTAAGACTCTTTCAATTGTCAAATTAAAATTACTGTTGTTTCTTCTACAGCATTTAATGTAAGTTGCATTGATTGTACACTTTCTAATTGTGCTAGTGTGTTGAAATCCGGCATGTCAGTTACAGAGGTCTATCAACCTGCTTTTGTTTTATTGCCCTGAGTATCACAGAACCTTGGTATTCTTAAAAAATAAATAAATAAATAAAAATAAAAAAGCTTGCAAGTATTGGAAGAGTGAGTCAGGCTTTAAGCAGAAGAAAGAGGGTAGTGAGTTTGATTATTGTTGGAATAACAGCTTTAATTACATTAATTACTAGCACCACTGTTTCTGCAATGGCTTTCACACAAAAAGTTAAGACAGCTACTTTTGTTAATCATTTAGCAAAAAAATGTTACTAATGTGTTGAATATACAAGAGGATTTAGATAGGCATTTGGAACAACTGATTGACGCTCTTTATCCTATTCAAATTATTGGAAGGAGGTTCAGAGTTGAAGAGTAAGGAGCCATCTCAAATGTGAATCCAAATACCATTGGATTCATGTTAGTTCTAAAATTTACAGTGGTAGTCATTATAATTAGGAAAAAGTTTAAAGACACTTGCAGGGTGTTTGGCATAATTCTAACACCTCTCTGGATGTTTTAACTTTGCATAGTGAGATTATTAATTTAAAGACTGCTCCTCTGCTGAGTGTTGATGCTGCAGATGCTGCTGATAAAATAACCCATGGCCTGAGGTCAGTATTTCTATTTTGGTCAAGCTTCAAGAATGGCATATATAGCTTGATTATGCTAGCCCTTTTTGCCTGGGAATACTTTTATTCCTGCCCATTGTGTTAAAGCTTGTCTTTAACAACATCAACATGTTGTCAGCCAAAGTACATAGCTTGAACCTGAAAAAGGACCCTCAGAGTTATTAATTTAACATGCTGGCAAGCCAAGGACAGGTAAGATTTTGCACCGAGCCTTACCAACCTAAGACATAAATGTGTTGCTTTTGATAATTCATATTCCACAATGGGTAAGGAAGGCATTCTTGGCAGAATGACCTAAGACAGGCTCAGTCTTGTTTATTAAATAAAAAAAGGGGGAGAGGCAAAGAGCTTTGGGGGCTGCTTGGCAGGAATCTGACATTTCCAAGGACAAGGAATTGGGCTTCAGGCAGGAATCTGACATTAGGCTAGAACAAAGAAGTAATTTCAGGCAGGAATCTAAATATTAGGCTAGAACAAAGAAGTAGGCTTCAGACATGAAAATGACTTTGGGCTAGGACACGGAAGTAGGCTCAGATATTTTGGTCATCTTGATAAAGCCCCTAGAAACAGTGATCATAGGAGTGTTCATGGAATTTTGTTTATTGCCTTGCTTTTTCTTTGACTATTTGTGTTTATTATCTAGCTTGTTCCCTGACTATCTGCATCTATTGTATTGCTAGTTCCTCAACCTAGAACTGATTTAACACTTGCATGTAATTAAAATGGTATAAAAGCAAAAAGGAGGAGGGGGGATGGAATAGGGGGTTTCTAGGAGGGGAATGGGGAAAGGTGATGACATCTGAAATATAAATAAATAAAATATCCAATAAAAATATATAATTAAAGAAATAGCCGGGTGGTGGTGGCACACACCTTTAATCCCAGCACTTGGGAAGCAGAGGCAGGCGGATTTCTGAGTTCGAGGCAAGCCTGGTCTACAGAGTGAGTTCCAGGACAGCCAGGGCTACACAGAGAAACCCTGTTTCGAAAAACCAAATTAAAAAAAAAAAAGAAACAAAATAAAATAGAACAAGCTTAATTCATAATGGAAATAAAACACAGTTCTTTTTTTAAAAAAAAAAAAAAGAAAAGAAATATAAAGTATGCTGTGAAACACTTTTATAACTAAACTTTCTTAGATGAAACAAAAACCATCACAATATTTTTAATTTTAGGACTTCACAGAACCTTTAGTATGCCATGTTGCAATATGAATCTCGACGAGATCAACAGTGTTTGTTTTCCTAAATCATTTTGATACTGCCTATGAGTTTTGTTGTCTGTCTGGGGGATTTTGATACAGGTTCTTATACTCTAGTCTAAGCTGACCAGGAACTCACTGTCCAATCCTACCTCAGCCCAAGAGCTGGAATTACAGGAATGAGTCAATATGCCTTGCGCAGTAGTCCTATTTTTGAAGAGTATTTTCAGGGAGCAATTTTGGAGATAGTTCCGTTGGTGTTTTTAGACACATTGGTATAATAGCTTCTGCAAGCTGCCCCTCAAATCCATTCTTAAAACTTGCGCTTTTTAGCTTGGTACATGAACTCCCAATGACAACTGTTTCTTGGTCCTTCCTGCATGTAGGGGTGAGATCCACAGAAATGAGGCATATAGCTTCCAAAATGGACCACAAAAGGGAAGGGGCACTCTGCCATCTTCTCCATCACACTGGCTAGCATGGGATGTGGGTGATGTCATGATCTGAGGAACAACAATGCTATAAACCAACATGACCCAGGTCTCTGATGGCTCCACTGATCTGAGCTCATATTTGTCTTTGGCAAGCTATTACATACATGAAAAGGGAAGGGATTCTATCTTGATTACACTGTAGCTACTGGATGCTTGGTATTTATGACCAAGTTCATGGTCTACTTAATACAGCTGACCTAGGGGATAAAGTCCCCATGCCTCAGCCTGGTTCTCAAAATCCCCTTCACTGTAGCTCTGTGTCCTTGCGCCAACCCTCATCGTAAGGACACTGAAAGAAGGGGAGGGGGTCTTGTCTGCTGTGCCCTTCTCTTTAGAAGGAGGCAAGCCCTTCTGGGTTCAGAGCAAGGCACCTCAAAAGCAGGTGAGTCATAGACAGGCCTGAGACTTCAGAACACCCTGCTGGGTGGAGTTCATTTTCTGCTGACACACTCCTGGAAGGAAACAAAACCAGACACAGCCTCCACGGAACCTATCAAGCTTTAGATGCCTGCCCCCGTGCCCCGACCCAGGACTCTGTAAGTCTCTGAATGATGGGAGAGAGGGACTTTTGCTTGAATTTTTTCTCATATCCCAACACAGTTCGGTACCTAGGACAAGAGAGGAAGGGCAATAAAACCAAAACAAACTGAACAATAGTTTTTATTAGGAACAAGCATGTCTTTATGAAGCTAATTGATGAATCAGTGGTAATTACCCAAAGAGTGGTAATGACATTGTACTTATAAGGGAAAGCTGCCTTACTCTGAGGAACCACATTCTTAATTATTTAGGAGTAAGATTTAAACATCATTGCAACTTATTTTCAAATAGTTGGGGGTGGGGAGAGTATATCTAAATCCATATGAAATCAGGGCTATTTTCAATGTCTGTTAAGCGAGGGCCAAGGCAGCTGATTAGGGAACCAACTAGACACAGACAGTTGTATATTTTCTATTACGGATTCAATGCAATCCCAATTTTTTTTTTGTTTGTTTGTTTGCGTTTTTTATTTGTTTGTTTGTTTTTCAAGACAGAGTTTCTCTGTATAGCCCTGGCTGTCATAGAACTCACTCTGTAGACCAGGCTGGCCTCGAACTCAGAGATCCGCCTGCCTCTGCCTCCCAAGTGCTGGGATTAAAGGAGTGTGCCACCACTGCCCGGCTAGCAATCCCAATTTTTAAAAACAACCCAGCTTGTCATTTAATAAATAATGGCCAATTAATCCTAAAGTTGGGCAGGCAAGATGGCTCAGTGGGTAAAGGTGCTTAACCCGCATCTCTGAGACTATGAACAGAACCCAACCTGACTTAAAGTTGTGTGTGCCAGATATTTTAGTATGGCGATGAAAAGTACGGAGTAACTTGGGAACTTGATAACAAAGAATTTCACATCAGTTTTCACATGATTTCAACCATGAGAAACACCAGACAATGCAGAACCTTCCGAACTCAAGCCATGAAGAAATACACAATGTTGATTCTTCAGCCTGTCTGTTGTGTAGAGCCACCGCTGCCCGGCTAGTATTACAACTTCCCGTCAGATCTCAGGGAGCCCTTGGCTTAGTTCGCCAGAACCCACCAGCTCAAACAGCCAACATTTCCTCCTTAGGCAATCTGTGAGGAGGATTACATCTTTATTTAGCATTTTATATATTTCTTAACCACCTCACAGACTGAAGACTGTCCTACTGCTGGCTTCTTCCCTCCTCCCCCACTCTCTCTTTCTTCTTGTGTCCCTGACATTTTTAAAGGGTGTGACCACCTCTCACTTTCCTCATGAAATTAATTTGCACTACATAATATTTCCTAGCAGAAGTTTCTGGAACACTTATTTCATATTACAGTGGAATTGACTGTATAAAGATGAAGCCAAAATGACAAAATGTCAACAGATGGGGACTCTACAGGAAGGGTAAACAAGTTCTCCCTGTATGATTCTTTCATTCCCCGCCCCCCACCAAAGGTTTAACCATTTTCACTACAAATCAGAGAAACAAATGAAATGCTAGAGATTCATACACACACACACACACACATATACATACATATACATACATACATGTATAGATAGGTAGATGTATATATTATAATATATTAATATACACACACACACACATATATAAGCATAAAGGACTTTGTAAAACCTCCAGTAATTGAGACTAGGAACCATACCTAAGTGGGACAGGGAACTATTAGATTTGAGGGCATCTTTTTTATAAAGTATTCTGAATTGAGACCAATTTCTATATGGAATTTGTAGTTTAAAGAAAAAAGATTTTGTAGAAATGGAAATCCTTAAGGAAAATATTAATGCCAGAAAAAATTTTACATGAAATCCTCCCTACCTATCCCAGGCTCAGAACTTATATCCTGCTCTCAAATTTGCCAAACATCGTTGCTCTATTAACAAAAGCATAGTCTGGCAGCCTGGAAGGAGTTCAGTAAGGAGGCACCTTAGAAAAGAGCTCCATCACTAGGACACGCCTTTCCCTTCAACTTGGTTTCCTTCCAGCTCTGTATCTTCCCAGCTCTTAGCCACACCTTGGGTCTATCACAGGGCCCTGCAGGGCCTGCCTGGCCCTCCTGCATAGACAGCTTAGGAGAAGGATTTCACAGGATCACCTAAGGAACAAATGTGGCTATCTGAAATGTGTATATTCAGTAAATATTGTCTGGCCATTCAGTCAATATTGGTAAAGCCTAACTTGGCAGCACAATGCCCAGTGCTGAGCTCATACAAAGGTAAACATACTCCTATTCAAGGGAACTGGACTGACAGATAATTGGGCTAGCAGCTAATGTTCCTAGGGAAAGCTAGTAGGTCTGTGGATGTACACATTGGTCTGAACTCTGCCATCCCCTTGATTCTAAGGTGAGCCCAGAGGCTCTGGTGAGAGCCTCCCAAGCTGATGCTTTAGAAACTCTAGAGGGAGCGTTGCTATCCCAGGCTAGTGATACATAAGAGTGTCCTTATGGTAGCAAGTATGGAAGAGTACTTGCTTAGCCCATGTGAAACCCTGGGTTCAATCCCAAGTGCCGTAGAAATGAACAAAGCCTGTAAGACAGGTTCTTCCATCTATACAGGGCTACCTGGCTCCCAACTACTCTGCTTAAATGTGAAGAGACTTTACCCCCAGTGTGAACTGGAGTCTACAGAGTGCAGTCCACATCCACCCTAAACTGGCTTGCAAGCTAAAAGCTCATCTCAGAATATCTGAAGTAGAGAAAAATAACAATCCTGACCCCAATCACTTAGAAGTTAAGAATTAACTCCTCCTCCTTTTGGGTTGCTCCAGTCAAGTACTTCCTCTTGAGGCTTCCGGTACCAGATATTGAGTGGCATCCTCTTATCGAGACTCTAGGTCTAAGGGTGGGTGGGGCTGAAAACATCCCCTGAGACTTGTACATTGGTTTTGTTATCTCTTCCCTCACCTACTTCCTGTTAGTACTTACACCTGGACTCTGGCTTCAGCTAGGCAGTAACATGGAATTCTGACTCAGGTAAGATCTGGATGTAGCAGCTCATACCTGTAACCCCAGGACTCAAGAGGCCAAGTAGGAGTTTGAGAGGCCAGCCTGGGCTACATAGTGAGTTCCAGGTCATCCTGAGTTAGAGTGAGAGATCCTGCCTCAAAATAACAAACAAACAACAACCCAATAATAAAGGCAAGAAGCAGGAGCAACTGCTGGTCCCAACAACACATTACTTGAATAGAATCTTTTTTTTTTTTTTTTTTTTTTTGGTTTTTTCGAGACAGGGTTTCTCTGTGTAGTCCTGGCTGTCCTGGAACTCACTCTGTAGACCAGGCTGGCCTCGAACTCAGAAATCCGCCTGCCTCTGCCTCCCAAGTGCTGGGATTAAAGGCGTGCGCCACCACCGCCCGGCGAATAGAATCATTTTTAACAAGCCACTAAATCCTACGGATAGAAGAAACTTCAAAGAATGTTTGGTCCAGAACCTGTCCAGCCATGATCAATCGACTTTGGGTCTTCAGTATTTTGATGGAATCTTACATAGCCCTAGATGAGAACACAACCAAAGCATGAGGCAGAGACAGAATGGAGAGTTCTGAATCAGGGAGAAATTAATCCTGGTAATTTCAAGGCAGCCATATGTCAGCCCATGGCTGAATCCCAGTGCACCAATTTTACACAGGGAGGAGAAGAAAAAAAAAAAAAACCTTCTAGTTCCCAGGCCACTCTTACGCTCACTCTGATGTATTTCACAGCTCACGGGTCTGCTTTTCTCTTGTGTAGACTGTTGCGGGCATCAGAGGCATGCTCCTTAACCCCACAGTACAGCTCCTGAGACCCCAGAAGCACACAGTAAGTGGGCAGGCATCGTAACCACCACCCATACTTTCCTCTCTGTAGATTTTCAAGAGAAGAAACTAAATTCCCAACAGACAACCACATACTTGCAGCCTGAAAACCACAAAGCAGGTGAATCACCAGAAACCCAGGGAAGATTCTGCCCGTGTGGCATTAATCAATAACCACAATTGTGTTCTAATCAACCACTGACAGGTGATGCAAAACACCGAAAGGAGCGTGTTAATCCTCCCGACTTTCCTGTTCCCTAACAGAACTGGCTTTCCCTTTCCCGCTCTGTGAGTTTGTGACTCTCAGGACTGTTGTCTATTTCCAGAGTTTCCAGTTGCTTTCCACTGTTAAGCCCCTCCCATTTCTGAAAGGAGTCAGCTGAGCTGGGCAGAACTCCAAGTTATGACTTGGGCGCCAGACCTAGCCCTAATCTCATTGTACCTTTCCACCTGCTCTGCTTGTATTTCCATGGTAGACAGGGAGTCTATAAAGTTTAGAAGAACTAGTATGAGTGATTTTATTTATTTTTTATTTTTTTGAGATAGGTTGCTTGCAGCCCAGCATAGCCTTGAACTCTAGGATGCTTGTGCACTGCCACAGCTGGCTGTATATGTGACTGATTGCAAATATTCCCATTTGACAGATGCATCATTCACACAGGTAAAGAGGTGTTTGCATAATGTGGGCAAGAGTTCGAGGCTGCCAGAGAACAGGTGGTTTAATAGTAGTCAGGAAAGAAACATCTGGAAAACTCTACCAGGTGATGCCCTGCAACTATCTCTGAACAACCCCGGGGCAAACACACACCCACACAGCTCAGCATCCACAAAATAACGGTGACTCTCATAAAGACACGGTCTAAAGTAGGCAGATTCACAGGATGCCAGGCAGGAATGGGGGGGGAGAGGGGGTAAAACTTCATTAGCATCTATTAGCATCTATTACTCTGGGGTGACAGTCCTACCACCAGCAGGTATCCCAAGTGTGAGGATACCTTTCTCCTTAACAAAGAAGAGAAAGGAAATTTTACTAGAAAGTCTAAGAACAGATTCAAAGTCAGGTCTGAAATCAAACCCGCGCGCGCACATGCGCGTGCGCACACACACAAAGCAATATTCTGGCTGCCAACCTCTTCTACCCAGCATGCCAACTTAGCATCTGTGACTGGTTTCAATAGCAGCTTTGTAGCCCAGATGGCCAGCACCACCACCCTACAGCTAGTTCTAGGCTCCAGATAAAGACCATGTGTGTGTGTGCGAGCCTTACCTCGAACCTGATGCCCTTATCTTCGTGCTGTTTGTAGGTCAACCAACCAACCCTAAGTTTCAAGCAATAAGTTAGGAATCCAGAGAAAATAATTCCGTCTGTCCTTTGCTCTCTGATTTTTCTGACAGATGCCCAATGCAGCTTTCCAGAGCGTATGTTTAAAAGTGTGAACGAATTCCTCTCTTCTTTCCCGCCCTAAAACACGAACTCATTCTCCCAGGCTCCACTCTCCTGTTCCTTCTGTGATGGTTAATTTTATCTCTTAGCATCAGAAGATTTCCAGTCACCTAAGAAACACACCCCTGAGTGTATGTGTCTTTCAGGGTGTTCCTGCAAAGGTTTGACTGAGGAGGGGGGGGGGCATCATCCCATGAGCTAGAGTCCTGGACTGAGTAAGAAGGGGAAAGCAGACTGGGTGTCAGCACTCATCTCTGTCTGCTTCCTGTGCGTGTGATGTCACTACCACCTCACACTCTCATCAGCCCATCTTTCCTGTCACGACCGACTGCATCTCCTCAAACCACATGCCAAACCCTTCAGTAAGTTGCTCTTGTCAGACAGACAGACAGACAAGCCACACCTATGAGTTCTCTCCTCCCATTCCTTCTCTCTCTCTCTCTCTCTCTCTCTCTGTGTGTGTGTGTGTGTGTGTGTATGTGTGTGTGTGTGTGATGTCCCTATACACTGACTTGTAGATATGCCCAAGGTAACCCATACTGGGTGACTACCTGGTCAGTGAATGGGTTGATTTAGCTCCTATGAATGAAAACTGAGGACAGAGGACAGGAAGGACATGGGGAAGTGATAGGATGTCAGAGCAGAGGAAGAACCTGAAACAAAGGCCTCACACCTATGACATTAATGTGACGTGTTCCGATTACGTTCAGCAGCCTCGTCTACTTGACTACTTCTGGTAATGCAGGCTGAGGAACTGGCCTGGGTGGCCCAGTATTAATTAGGAACATGTGGCAGATGGGACTCAGGAGAGTAGAGCAGACCCTAGATTTAAATGAGGAGACACAATACTGGTCACGGTGATGGTGCCAGCTTGCAGGATAACAGTGGGCCTCACGCTCCTCTCTCAACTGGCCATCCTCAACCACCATACACAGGGACACAGCAGTCCTCTTTCCTTTGTCCTGGTGCTGAGGATTGCGACTTCACGTGGTCCTTTGCTACGTCTAAGAGATGTGCTATATAACTTTATATTTGTGTAAAATATATATATTTTACACAAGAACACTCCCAGCATATCTCACAGGACGAGAGGAGCCATATAGAAAGCTAGCTTAGAGGAAAAGAGAAGTGCAGGAAACAGCTGCTTTCTCCACCAAAACTAAACCACGTTAACAATGCTCCCCCAAGTACACATTTTCCTCTCCACAGACCACTGAGGGAAGTGATGAGGCAATGTGAGGGGCCAAGGTTCAGAGCAGTGGAGTGTGGTAGAAAGATATTGGTTAAGCTGGCTGGTTAACTCCAAAATATGTAACCATCCTTGGTGCCTCTCCTCATGAACAAATTAGGTATAATCTGCAAGTTACAGAGTGATTAGAATTAAATCAAACAGAGAAAAATGTCTGCACAAATGTCACAGTATAAATGACAGTGACAGCTCTTGTCTTTTCACAGGAATCTTACAGTAACCTTAGTTCAAAAATCCTCCCTCTCTCCCTCTCCACCTTTCTCTCACACACACACTCACAGTATAAACCAGAAAACCAGTCACCAGCTGTGAACGAAAAAACATCGGAGCCTCTACAAGGGCCTCAATCTCTGTAATCAATGACAGTAACTGATCAATAATCTATTTTATCAGCTCTACCTGTGAGTAGTGTAATGTTTCCCTTTCCCCTTCTTTCCCTAGACTCTATCACCAGACAGCTACCATTACGCAGTCAGAAAGCCATTAATGTCTCCTGCCCAGTTCTTATCTCGAGTGACTCTCAAGCTTGCTTCAATTTACCTGAGCACAAAGGAGTACAACACAGGAAACACAGTTAGCTGCTATAAAGGACTTTGTTGTCTATCATTAGGGGTTACTTTGGTTGTTTTTTTTTTTTTTTTTTTTCCAATAGTATCTTTTCAAACCATGTGTGTCAGGAGTCTTGATTGTGTGAATCAGGCAGTATGTGTGATGACCATTATAGAAAGTACAGAGGGAGCCAATACTATCTCAGGAAACTCGGGCTTCCCTTAGTTCAAATGTTCTAGTTGTGATGTAATTCCACACGGCAGGTCAAAGTCAGAAGAATGTGAAAGTCAGTGGGAAGAGGCAATAAGCAGACAAGATTTGGGGTGGGGTTGGGGGGAGGGCTTGAGTTCTTCCCACAAGTCCTGCTGCTAGGAATAGGGCATTCGCCTTCATTAAGGACCACATGCCTGTCTGCCACCCAGCCTAGAAGCCACCAGCTCCCATCATATCTGAATACCGTGCACCTAATGCTGATTTCTTCCTCCTATCCCATCCATACCCTCAGCGTTGGAAGACTGGTTGGGAACTTCCAGAAGGAAGAAAACACATTATTCCCTCACAAACACCAGCTCCTCACTCTAGCAACTCAAAGGAGAAAGCGAGGGAGACGCATCTGAGCATTCCTCTTCCTCAAATAAGCAGCTGGGGATTTTGATGCCCTAGAAAAACCACTGGAACCCACAGCCATTCGTTCACTTTTATCCCCTCTTGGATCCTGCCCACTGTTGCAACGCACTCCCCACCCCGGAGTGGGTGGTTAGGGTGAAGACGGTGTGACACAACCAGTGAGTCTTCCCAGAAAGGCAGCCTGCCAAAGAAGGCTTCTCCAAACCCCCATCCCCTAATGCTCTCACGTTAATTCCTCAAAATAAAGCCTTCGGAGAAAGTGAACTAGGCAGCTGGGAAAGTTCCGGCGCAGGGAGCAACCCGGAGCAAGGGCAGGCAGAGCAGGGTCGTTCTGAAACTGCTTGGGAGGCGACGTACGCGGGAGTGAGGGGGGTTCCTTCCTCTCCGTGTCTAAAAGAACCTTCCAGCCCAGCAGGAAAACAGAGAAAACAAAAGCCAATGTGCCCGCTGCTGCAAACCAAGCCTCCCGCACTGAAGCGGAGCAAATAAGAGAGCGGCGAGCAGGCGGAGCGGAGCCGAGAGCCGCGGCGGGACGGAGCAGGGGGCGGAACAAAGCCCCCGGGATCCCTCGGCTCCAGTCTGGGGACACAGCGCCCCCGTGCCCCGGGACCCCCAGGCCGGGAGGGATGCAGGTGTGTGGGTGCGAGTGCGCGCGCAGCGAGTCCCTCCCCCGCGCCCCCGAAACCCAGTGTGCAGTCCTCCCTCAACCCTCCCACCCCATCCTTCCATCCCTAAGCGGCTCTCACCAGAGCGAGGATCGAAGGTGACCACGAACACGGCCACCACCTGGTCCTCCTCTACGTCGCCTAGCTCCAGGCGCCCGGGCTGCAGCAGCACTTCGGGGGGAGCTGGCTCGTCGGGTTCCCGCCTTCGGGGCGCCTCCGCGGCCACTCGGCCGCCCCCACTGCCGCCCCGGACCCATCCTCCAGCCTGCAGCGCGGGGTCCTGCGGCACTGAGACCGCGGGGCCCTCGGCCCAGCGCAGCAGCGGCGCCGCGTCTCCCTGCTCCACCATGGCGAGGCGAGGCGGAGCTGGGGCGCGAGGGGCGGGGCGGGCTGCGGGCACTCCCCTCCGGGCCTGCCCGCCCTGCCGCTTTCTGCGGTGCGGTGGCTCTCTGGGTGCCCGCTGGGCTTGGCCACACCTGCCCCTGCCGGGATACCAGCGCACTTGCATAGTCCCAGAGCTCTGGAAGGTGGCCCTCAGGGGTTCGGTGCCCCATGGCCTGATCCGGGCATCAGCTCTGCATCTCTGTATGTGGGTGCTCTTGATCCATAGTGTTGGGTGTAGGACCGGCATCCCTTAGTCTGTCACCTGCGCTTGGGTTGAAGAGCCTTCCCACCTAGGATTCCACTGTGAATTTTTGAACGGCACCATTATTTTTAAGGAGCAGGGCACATATATTATATAATCCCGAGAGCTTGATGAAAACTGCCTCCAAGTCAGGAAGTGAAGCAGGGGACATCCCAAGTGTTTCAAATATACACACAAATCAAGATCAAAAGGACTGTAAGGTTGCCATTGGACATTTTACTCTATTTATATAGCATGCTGGTCAAGATATAATCATTAATTTATTTCCTTGAGTGTATGCAGTTTGAAGATATTAAGCTGGAGGGCTATGGGGCTTGTTCTACGTTAAAATAAGCAGGAAAAAGTGAGAGTAGGGAAACAGCCCTTAGGCCTGTGGCTTTGGTAAGTAAGCTTCTTTGTCTATGAACTCCCTTTGAATATTTACAAATAAAATTTTGAATGTCTCAACTCTTGGGAGGGTTAAATCTGGTGACTAGCTCAGAGGTATGCATAAGAAATAGCCATTAAAATTATGAGAAAAAAATAAGATAGCAAGAGACAATTATTTAGACACACAATTCACCTCATGTTTCAGGAGGGCTCCCTTTCCGACAGGGACTTGGTAGATTTGTGTGTTTACCTGTTAACTCCAGGGTCTTTGTGAAACTCAGGTCTCCCTGACAGAGATAATTCTGTTCCCAAGAGGATCATCAATGACTACCTACCCACAGCTGCTGCTAGTTCCAAACAAGTGACACGTGCCTTAACAATAAAACATTTTACCAAAAAGTGGGGATTGCTGTCACCATCATGAGTTAGTTCAATCTGACTCCCGTCCCCTACAGACATGTTAAGTGACTATCTCACTCAGTTAATAATTACTGAAATGGGAGTCTGGGGATGTACAATCCAAGCCAGGGCTAGGGCACAATCTAGTTTAAATTCAAGGGCACATCTGGCTGACTTATGCACAAACTCTGAAGGCAGACAACAAAGCCCACTACTTCAGAAACTGAGGCACAGCCAAAACTTCTGAAGTTGAGAAGTACAAGATTTTCTTTTTAGATAGAAAACTCGGTTTGAAGATAATCCTTAACCACTCTCCAAAGTCACCAGCTTTAGGGCAAATGGTTTCCTTCCTTCTTTCCTTCCTTCCTTCCTTCCTTCCTTCCTTCCTTCCTTCCTTCCTTCCTTTCTTCCCTCCTTTCTCTTTTTTAATTGTTTTTTTGTTGTTGTTTTTCTTCTTGTTTTTGTTTTGTTTGAAGCAGTTTCTCTATGTGGCTCTGACTGTCCTGGGACTCTCTCTATAGACCAGGCTGGCATGGAACTCAGAGATTCTCCTGCCTCTCCCTCCCAAAAGCTGGGATTAAAGGTGTACACCATTAACGCCCAGCTGGTATTTTTTTCTTTCTTACTTGAGAAAGCTATTTTCCTGGTCTTTTATGGCAATGTCTACCTCTCCCAGCACCCCCTAATTTAGTTCTGTCTTCAGCACATTCTGGTTCACCAACCACGAAGCTTAATAATATATTCCTAGTGCTTTGCATAATATTGCTCAACAGGTATCTGTCAGCTCAGGAAGTGAAAGCAGAGACTTACACCCCGGTGCTGCAGGCCCTCTTGCTAGGCTTTATCTAGCACATGGGTAGGTGCTCAAAACTGTGATGGTGATAACACTCTTTTAGCACACACATTCACAATCTGAAAGAGGCTTTTATACCTGACCACCAGATTAACCTTTGTATCTACTGAATTGTCACATGATGATAGAGACAATGAGTCTGGCTGTTAGAACACTTCTGCTTGGGAACAAGTGTTTGAGAAGAGATGGGAGAAAGGTCACTCATTTTCAAAGATACTCGGCTGCCATAATATTTCGAAATGTGTTCACCTAGAATACCATATCTACATTTTAAATAAAATCTTTTTTTGTTTGTTTGTTTGTTTTTGTTTTTTTCCAGACAGGGTTTCTCTGTGTAACCCAGGCTGTCCTGGAACTCACTCTGTAAACTAGGCTGGCCTCGAACTCAGAAATCTGCCTGCCTCTCCCTCCTAAGTGTTGGGATTAAAGGCGTGCGCCACCACTGCCCGGCTAAATAAAATCTTTTACTTTCCCAAATACTAAATATATCTCCATCACATAAAATACAGAATATTTTTAGTCTACCACATCATCATATAGATGGTAATTGTAAAGTCTTAAATTGTCTTATCTCATCAGTTCTAGAACAGAGAACACAACTGTGTATAACCACGTCGTGGTGTCTGACAATTATCACTGAGGTCTGGTTGTCACAGAAGAGATTCCTGGTTGCATTGTCAGCCGTGGGCAGGAACCACCTACCTGGGACTAAGCTGAGTAAAAGCTCTGCTTGAAGTTCCTTGGAAGGTGCTTGTACTGTGACTTCAAAGAGAAAGCTATCTTAATCAGCAGCGGGCTGATTCAATCCAAATTCTTAGGTGAGATTTTTTTTTTCTCCCCTCCCTATAGTGAGAAATTCGAAACAAGAAATTTCCTTATCTGGCTCTCTTTGTAGGAGGCTGATTTACTGTTTTATATGGCTACACCAGCATGGAAATGCAATGACTTGTCTTAAATAGATATTAGATATTTTCTTTCTGTGTTTGTTTGTTTACAGTATGCTCTATGTTAGATTTGTTTTCTTTCCTCCCTTACATCAGATCATGAACATTTTTGAATCCTATCAGGGAAAACTACAGGAATTATTTTTGTGGCTAGGGTTATGTGAGAGTCGGATCATTTATGTCACCATCTGTCATTGTTGGAGAGTAAAGCTCTTCCCCTTCTGTTGTGTCTAAAGTTTTTGACGGAATTTCACTCTTACTGTAAAGTTCTGTAACCTTCAGCCGTGAGCACAGAATGGGAGAGATATCAAAAAGACAGATGTGTCTCTTCTCTCAAACTCATAACCCAGCAGGGAAAGCAGACAATAAATAAAATATGGGATGAGGTAAGACGACCTGCCGTTTGGGTTGCTGACTTGTGATAATTGCTCAACGTGGCCAACTGGGTTAAAGTGCAGTCTTTTCTATTATTAGGTTCTCAATGTATGTTTATGTTTCATGATTGGATCTTTTTTTTTTTTTTCAAAATACATGCTAAAAATTTGTCTTTCCTCTTTAGACCAGGCCTGTCCATTTAATGTCTTAATCTTACCCAGTCTTGCTACAATGTGATACTTAATATCTTCTCATTGACCGACTAATATTTGTGTGTACTTATAGAATTATTCCTTTAATTCCTCTGAGTTGTAATCCACTTATAGCACAATGTTAAATTACTATATTTGCTGATTATGCATTTCTAGCTGTTGTCTATCTTTACAGGACAACCACACTAATGGGAGATTCTGGAAGGTTTGGGTATAAGAAAAATCATGACCTTACTCTTTAGAGAGAGTCCATTAGGTGCTAGATATAGACGCCTGTTATGAACCTGGTGTCTTCAGGGGTGAGTCATGTGGGGAATGGACATGCGATCTCAGAGAAAGTAAGTCATTCTCATACATGTCTTTACTGACATGTGACAACAATGAAGGAGGAGGATTTGGGGTGGCGGAGGCTTGTGGCATGTGAAACAGGAACCTCTTCAGTAGACAGAACGAGCTGCAATAAGATCAATGACAATCTGAAGTTCAAGAAGGAGGACTGTGGTGTACCTGTAAATCCCAAGGCTGGTGTCTGTAGGTGGCATCTCCAGCCACGACACTCTTTGGAAGTGAATTCAGACCGAAGTGCAGGGGACTGAGCCTAGGGAACTCCACGTTTTATAGAGGCTAGAACTGGAGAGGAGTCATTCCAGCACTTTATGGATCAGGTTTTAAGATACATGTATTTATCTATATATTTTATTACAGGTACTTTATTCTAAACATTATTGTAAACACTTTAATAAGGGAATATTAACGACAAAAGATTAATCAGTCTGGGAGATAGCTTTTAAGCCTGAGGACCTACACTTGATCCCTGGAATGTGCATGTAAGAAGCCAGGCATGGTGGCACACTGCTATAATCCCTGCAGCACTGGACAGGCAGAGAGACGAGTGGATTCTGCCGCTGAAAGACCCTGTCTCCTAAAATAAAAACAAAAGCAAAAACAAAAAAAGAGGAAAAAGAAGTCAGATGATTCCTGACAAAATACAACCAAGGTGTCCTCTGTCTTCTACAAGCATCTCACACACACACACATACACACACAATCCTGAACACACAAGAATACACACACACACATGAGCAAAGCAAGGGGCATGTAATGAGCAGCGATCGCCATGTCTAGGTTCCCACTCCCACTCTCTCTTTAGACAAAACTGCTTTCTTTCTTTTTTTTTTTTTTTTAAGATTTATTTTGTGTATATGAGTACACTGTAGCTGTCTTCAGACACACCAGAAGAGGGCACTGGATCCCCTTACAGATGGTTGTGAGCCAGCACACTTTCTAAAGCTGAGGAGTTTTCAGTTTCTGGTGGACCCCCTGTGGAGAGGTGTTGTTTCTCCTTCATCACCATCTTCAAAAACTCATTAAATTTCTTTCTGTGAGCCCAGCCCTCAGGAAAGGGGCAGAGGGATCAGGAGCTCAAGGCCAGCCTCAGCTACTTAGAGGTTGAAGGCCAGGCTGGTTTATTTGACATAAGTTCTTGAAAAATAAAACCAATCCAAACAGTGCAGGTGGGGTTTACAAAGATTAAAAGATTGTAGTGACTGCAATGGAAATAGAGTCAGAACTGAGAAGCATAAAGACCTGGCCTTTTTTGATCAAGACTTTTACTGCCTGGATCAGAAACAAGATATAAGTCAACCAACCATAAAAGTTTTCCATATTTACTGAGTTATTCGAAGTAAAAAAGTATATCCACATGCCTGTGTGTTTGTGTGACTGGGTATATGTAAAGATGTGTACATCCATAGATAAAGTACGGGAGGAGTACTGAGCTCTCACTTCTGACTGCGGTGCTAGCTGAGGTGTGGGTGACATGGGCCAGCCACTACCTGCTGTAATTTTAGGGAAACTGAAAATGCTCACAGCTAAGGGAAATGGCCAGGGGAGTGTCTCCATGGAATGATTTTAAAATATCTGTTCTTTGGAATACGGGCAGCATGTGATGGCTGCCTAGATAATTGTCAAAACCATTGTTTGCCAGTTTGGTAGTCTGTACATATCTAGGAAAACTGTCTGTACTGTCTGTGGCTCGGAAAACATCCTTGTCTCTACCTCAACCTTTATTTTAACAAACAGCTTCTCATTCTAGCCAAGGGGAAACTATGGCAAGAGAAGTAATATATCGCTGTCTGTTAAATACTAGTTAAATTTCAGGAGATTTCAAAATGATGGATGAACCTAGAAATTTTTATTATTGGCACTAAAGTATTCAGGGTGAAATGACATGAAATCATTGATTTGCTTTTACATACCTAAGCACCCCTCCCCCTCAAAAAGCAAAAACAAAGACAAAAAAAAAAAAAAAAAAAAAACCCTGAAGATACGACAGTAACTAGATTATAAAGCTGTTATAATGTTTGGAGCTAGGTTATAATTCAGTCAGACTATCCTGTCTTGTTTGATCATTTTCACAAAAAAAAAAAAAAAAAAATTAAACCAGGTAGAGAGACGGGTGGTTCAGTGGTTAGAGCATGTGTTGCTCTTGCAAAGGACCCAGGTTTGTTTCCCAGTTCCCACGAGGTGGCTTAGGAGCATCTAACTGCAGTTCCGTGAGACCTCAGGCCCTGTTTTGGCCTCCATGGACACCACACATTTGAGCACGTTACATATACATACATTGAGGCACAACACTCAGGCCTACAAAACAAAATAAATCTTAGAAAAAAAAAGAAAAATGTAAAAACAATTATGACTGAGAAGTCAGACTTTCCAGTGGTTTTCAGTGGGGCAGTCTCATCAAATATGGCAGAATCTAATGTAACAGTCTGGGTTATCTCAGTGACAGGCTTCATTCAGTTTTTAATAAGGTGGTAGAATTTGTATTGAGGCTTTTTTTTTTTTTTTTAAATTTACCTGTCTTGACTGGGGGCCCTCCATGACCTTGCTTGGAGAGACAGACTCTCGACGTCTCTCATCTTCCAGGCTATAATTCTCTACCATTACAAAAGCAGAGCCTGCCCTAACCGTGAATGCCGGTGTTATGCCTTAAAAATTCAGTTCCAACGGGCAGATCTTCCTGCTTCTGCTTTTCCCGTTAGTGTTTCTTTTCTTTCTTTTTTTTTTATTGGATATTTTATTTACAATTCAGATGTTATCCCCTTTCCCCCCCACCCAGAAACTCCCTATCCCCCCCTCCTGCTTCTATGAGGATGTGCCCCCAATCTATCCAACCACTCCCGCCTCTCTGCCCTCGAATTCCCCCACACTGGGGCATCCAGCCTTCACTGTACCAAGGACTTCCTCTCCCACCTATGCCTGACACTGTCATCCTCCCCTACATATACAGCTGGAGCCATGGGTCCCTCCCTATGTGCTCCCAGGCTGGTGGTTTAGACCCTAGGAGCTCTGGTTGGTTGGTATTGTTGCTCTCCCCATGGGGCTGCAAACCCTTTCAGCTCCTTCATTCTTCACTCTATCTCCTCCATTGGGAACCCCTTGATCAGTTCAATGGTTAGCTATGAGCACCCACCTCTGTATATGTCAGGCTCTGGCAGACCTCTAAGGACACAGCTATATCAGGCTCCTGTCAGCATGCACTTCCTGGCATCCATATCAGCATCTACCTTTAGTGACTGCACATGGGATGAATACCCAGGTGGAACAGTCTCCAGACAGCCCCTCTTTCAGTTTCTGTTCCACACTTCGTCTCCATATTTGCTCCCTTGATTATTTTGTTACTCCTAAGAAGGACCGAAGCACCCACACTTTGATCTCCTTCTTCATGAGCTTCATGTAGTCTGTGAGTTGTATTTTGGGTATTGTGAGCATTTGGCTAATATCCACTTATCAGTGAGTGCATACTATGTGTGTTCTTTTGTGATTGGGTTACCTCACTCAGGATGATATTTTCTAGTTGCATCCATTTGCCTAAGAATTTCATGAATTCATTGTTTTTAATAGCTGAGTAATAATCCATTGTGTAAATGTACCACATTTTCTGTATCCATTCCTCTGTTGAAGGACATTTGGGTTGTTTCCAGCTTCTGGCTATTATAAATAAAGCTTCTATGAACATAGTGGAGCATATGTCCTTGTTATATGTTGGAGCATCTTCTGAGTATATGCCCAGGAGTGGTATAGCTGGGTCCTCAGGTAATGCTTGTCCAATTTTCTAGGGAACTGCCAGACTGATTTCTAAAGTGGTTGTACCAGATGGAACCAGAGTAGATTCTCTTTATCCCTTGGGAGTATGTTTACAAGTTTACAAGAGACAAATTCCCCCCAAGCAAGAGGCTTAGGAATTGAATGCAACCTGACAGGCAAGGTTGGATTCCTTCTTACACATCTTACTTTGGTGATCTTTTTTTTTTTTTTTTTCCTGTGCAGCAATTTCTGTTACAGTTTTGTTTTTTATTTTGATTTTTTGTTTGTTTTTGAAAGTGAAATATTTGACTATTTTAAACAAAACCGAGATATATTATTTCCCCAAATCTATCTAAAAACAAATGATGGAACATCATTTGTGTGTTGGGCATTAAGGGAAAGACCCGGGCTGGTGAGACAGCTCAGTGGTTAAGAGAACTTACTGCTCTTCCGGAGGTCCTGAGTTCAAATCCCAGCAACCACATGATGGCTCACAACCATCTGTAATGAGATCTGATGTCCTCCCTGGTGTGTCTGAAGACAGCTATAGTGTACTAATATATAATAAATAAATAAACCTTTGGGCCAGTGCGATCGGGGCAGGAGCAAGAGGGAGAAGTTGGAAAAAAAAAAAAAAACTAAGGTTAAAACCCCTTTTTGCTCCTACTGATAGATAACTTGGGTCCTGTTAACAAATCACCCTGTTTATTGAGAGGTGTGTGGAATGGATACACTGAAGCAGAGCTGGACTTCTCTATAGCACGAGGACACTAAGAAGCAGAGTATAACTGACAATGGAAGGGGTGAGGCCCAGGCAGAGGCAAGATTTGAAACTCCAGGGCATTCCTTGGGTTACTGGGAACAGCGGCTGTTCAGTTCTCATGCATTTCCAGCCCAGAATATCATGGAAGTGACAAGAGGTGAAGAGTACAGTGCTAGATTCTAATAGAATTGCCATTGGCAACACGACATCTCAACACAGCCCCTCCCCAGGCAAACAATGTAGCTATAAATCACTTACTATATTTGTAATTAAGAAGTCTAACAGAGAGAGAGAGGAAAGCCAGGGCACAGTGGTAAACAATGATCGTCTGATTTACCTGGGAAGCGCCCACCCAATCAGCGCTGGCTATGCCCCACCTTCAGGTCCAAGATACACTCGTATTTTATGTCAGCCTCGATTCTGTTGGGAGCAAGGCCAACAACCAGCTGGCCTGGAGAAGAAGTGGCAAGTGATATGATGTGAGGAAGGGAAACTGACCTACTCAGAGGCTGTGGGGGAAGGATCAGATCACCTGGTTCACCGGCTTGTAACCAAGAACCTGCCCCTGGGCTCAGTATTTCAGCTGATGGTGACTTCTTGGCTGGTAACCTGTGCCTTCCTTTCCCTTGGATGGTTCTTTATCGTCTGTCACCCATGGAATGCTGAGCCTCTCATAAAGGTGGGCACTGAGTTTCCACATGCTGAGTGGACTATTCCACTGCCTGTTCAAGTACCTGGAACCCTGTGAGGGGGTAGGGGTGGAGAAGACAAAGGAAAGGTCATTAGTGGGCCACCTGCCAAAGGGCTGCCTCAGGGGAAGCCTTTAGCTGAGGATAGGATTTCTCACTCGGCAGCAATTTTCCTTTAGGTTGCTCTCTTGTTAGAAGTGGGAAGAAGTGGGAATGGCTGTGAAGGGACCAGTGGGGAGAGGGAGAATGGAAGAGGAAGGGGAAGCACTTGTAAATTGAAGACTCAAGAGGAAGTTCAATTCCTTTCAAAGTCCTTAAGCTGCCTAGGTTACTCAGTGTCTTCTCCCCACTCGTTTTCTTTATCCCAGGCCTCCCCAGGGCCACTTTACGGGTACAAAGGGGTTCTTGGTCATCATTTTCCAATTCCACTGACTGCCTTTCACACAGATCTCACCTATAGCATCAATGAGGCTTCCCTTTTTATCTGTTTGATAATGTTCGTGTACACTGTGTAATGGACACCACAATCAGATTGAGATGCCCCTCACCATTCTAACTGCAATTAGCTCCCCAGAATTTATTTACCTTGTAACTAAACACTGGTCCCCAATCCCTAGAAACCATTGTTCTACTCTGCTTCTGAGAGTTTACTGTTTCTAGACTCTACATATCAGTGAGATCACACTGCGTTTGTGCTGTACTGATTTTATAGCATAATGTCCCCCAGGTTCACCCATGTTGTCAGAATGGCATGATTGCCTTCATCTGTAGCCAAATAGCACTCCATGGGATGTGTGAGCCACGGTTTAGAACCGCCATTCGTTTGCTGATGCCATAAGCAGTTTCCATGTCCTAGTTGTTGTAAGTAGTGAACAGGGGGATGCAGAAATCTCTTTGAGCCACTGTTTTTATTTCCTTTGGGTGTAACTACACTGGAAAAAAAGATTGTGAGATCATGTGGCTAATTTTTTTTTCCCCAAAGAAGAGGCTTCTGAGAAAGAAATAATTGAAAATATTTAAACTCTAAAACAAAAGGCATTCTATAAAAATATGGCAGCTCAAAGTAATTGTATTTTGAAATGATTACCATCTACTTCCAGGCATTGTTGTTCTTTCTAAACCTTGTCAGTTCAAAACTTAGTTCCATTTCCTCATAGCCTTCATTGCTTAGTCGATGGGACTAGATGGTACTTGAATTAGGAAAAGGTATGTTTGGCAAAGGTATAAGTAGTAACCCAACTAAGCATATGAACATCAGGAAAGATATTTTAAAGGTTGTGTAAAGATCATCCAGCAACGTAAGTGCTGCTAAATACTACTGGCCTGCTGCTGTTAGCTGAGAGATGTGGCATGACAGAGGACAGATTGGTGCATATGCATGGCAGATGTAGAAAGGTAGAAAATTTCCTACAGATAATGAACTTGCTCCCCAATTGGCGAATGAACATTTTTTTGTAAATTAAAGGAAGTCAACCATCTTACTAGTATTTCACAGCGATTGGCCACTGGGAGGCTCTGTGGGATATCAGAGAGTTCTTACAGGGATTGGATGTAATTGCTTGGAGAGTTGCTGGAGATTTCCTTAATCAGAATGGAAATAAGGATATGCTGAGGCCTTAGAAGTGTGGTACTTAAGGCGTCTCTCAGCTGTCGGGCGGGGAGAGGAAGGGCAGGCTGACGTTGTGGAACTTGTTGGGTTTTTTTTTTTTCCTCCTCCTTACCTCTGTAGATTTACAGTGTTTCCCACTAGAGACCTCCTTGCCTGCACTGAGATGGCTGACGCAGAGACTGATCAGGGGCTGAACAAGAAATTAAACTTCTCCTTCTGTGAAGAAGATACTGAGAATGAAGGGCAGATGACCGCACAAGACATCGGAGGGGCCCAGAGCCAAAAGCCTAGGAGGGATGAAAGTGAGGAGTTGGAGGTTCCCATGTCTCCTGCCAGAGATGAACTTTATACTTCTCCGAACAGAGACAAGGAGAGTCCAGGTCCGGCTTTTTGGACATCAGTTTCAGGCTTTCCCAAATGTCCAGAGACACCAATATTATACAGCAAAAGCAATCTTCCAGTTCCTATCAACTTCTCCACTCCCAAAGTGAGTAAACCCTGGAGAGGAGGGACCAGGTTCTCCTATGGGTCAGCTGATGGGAGAAGAGGGTTTGGTCATTTACTTATATGCAATGAACTTGCCTTACAGACTAGATGTGTCTTAAATTTGCTGTTTCTTAGTGGAAACGAAGGCTAGTTTAAAGTTATCAGGAAACAGAATGAAATCTCTACCTGCTTGTTTCCCTCAACCAGTAACTATTTGGTATTGGCTACACATATGTCCTAGTTGAAAAGATCTTAGTTAAAGAATATATTGAAACTTCAAGAGATGCAGAGGTCCAGACATACTGTGTACTTTGCATATAAAAAAATCAATTCCCAAGAGAGTGGCTGTCTTACCTCGGCTACTGTTATAGAAAAGACTGGATACCTTATCTTTTTTATTTAGTCTACATTCCTTTCCATTATGCCAGGTGGCTGCACTTCTGCGTAATTGTTTACTAATATTTTCTAATAGAGGAATGTTCATGTCCACCGTCAGCACACACTCCTGCTGTATCTAAATACGCTGCTGTTCTCCCCAGCACAGAGTCCCCTCTGCTTCTGGTCAAGTGCAGTATTGACACCTCTATTATACTTAAACAAAGCAGAACTTCTTTAAGAAGTTAAAGTGTCAGCAGTTAAGTAATAGTTGCTTATAGTTCGCATATTACTTATTTCTGCTACATTATATTGCTCACTTATTAAAGGCAGGGCTCCGGATGGCTACCTGTGGGAGATTCTGATGCCATGGTGTGTGATTCCCTAGGATGAATATTAGCTCTACTCTGCCAGCTCAGCTTGAGGTACTTAAGATCATTATAATATGTGTGATCCTGCTTGCTGACAGTCTCTGTCAGCGGGGGCTCTGTAATGCCTACTGAGAGCAATAGTGTGTCTAACTGGGAATACTATGCTTCCTGTCTGAACTGTAGCAAAGAGGTTATAGTATCCATCAGAACTTATTTCAGTGTTCCAATACCAACCAATAGATTAACCAGCTTCTTTTGCTGCCGCTTCTGCTTCTGCTTCTTCTCCTTCTCCTCCTCCTTCTCCTACTCCTCCTCTTCTTCCTCCTCCTTCCTTCTCCTCCTCTCCTTCCTCCCCTCCCTTGAGAATCTACTGTGGTAATTAACACAGGACACAATCTCTGTTTCCAACCAGTTTACAATTTATCAGGAGATGGGCAGGGTGGTATTTAAGAGTTCTCTGTGCAGACTGACTCAGTGGGATAATTAGAGAAGAAGGAAAGGTGAGGGAGCAAGTGACCAGCAGTGGGGGTTGGTGTAGTGTTGACAGATGATGGAGAATGGGCTTTGAGTGGAAGTATGCAGGTCAGACATGTGACATGCATGCAAAAGCATTTCATTCATTACATCATCCACAATGTGCTCTGTGTTAGCAGACCCTCTGCTAGAACATATCATTTAATTTCTTCAGCAAGTGCCCCCAATTAGAAAGCAACCCAAGCAGAGTAATAAACACTCAGATAATGTGATGTGGGAAGAACAGCAGAGTATGGGGAGGAGAAATTTGGAATTAAATTTCACAACAGTGGGGAAATTTGTTTGTTTGTTTGTTTTAAAGAAATACTATCTGAGAAAATACCTAAGGAATGAACTGGAGTTAGCTAAGTAAAGAGGGGAAGGAGACCCTCAACCAAAGGACAAGACATCCATTAAGGAAAACTACTTGGTATTCAGTGGAACGGGAGTCTTTGTAAAAGAAAGGCAGGGAATAGGCCGGGCGGTGGTGGTGCACGCCTTTAATCCCAGCACTTGGGAGGCAGAGGCAGGTGGATTTCTGAGTTCGAGGCCAGCCTGGTCTACAGAGTGAGCTCCAGGACAGCCCGGGCTACACAGAGAAACCCTGTCTCGAAAAACCAAAAAAAAAAAAAAAAAAAAAAAAAAAAGAAAGGCAGGGAATAGATGGGTAGGCAGGAAAGAGAACATTCTATTCTGAAAGTGTTGAATCAACCATTCAATGGCTTTGAGTAGGGATATTTTTGAAAAGTCATGGTTTCATGTACAAAGTGGATTAGACCAGAGAAAAACCTTGATATGGGGGAGTATTCACCAGGATTTTGTTGGGAGCACAGAAAGGCCTGAATCAGGAGAGAACAGGCCTTAAGTTGAGAGATGTTTGGAAACTAGCAATAACTGCATGGAGATGTTGCAGAGAAAAGAGAGATCTAAGATGATGGTGACCCTTCTTGCTTGATTGAATAGGTAGAATCTTGAATGAAGATGGGAGACACTGAGGATGTACAAGTTTGGGGGAATAAGTCGAATAAAGGTCAAAGGGAAAACAACTGAAGTCAGGGATCTCTGTTTGGCCATCTGTGGCATTTAGGAAACTAGTGAGGCCGTGGGTGGGGATAAGGTCACATGGCTTGAGTGCTGGTATGAGAAGAGAAGTGCTATAGTTAGAAATCTTCAATCATGCCAAGATGAAGAACAGGGAGAGAAGAGAGCATGGAGAGGTAGGTGGAAATACAACAGAGAAAATCCCTACTCCACAATGATACATTCGAACCAGGATGAGAGCAGATCATGGTGACAGATCAGGGTGGCAACTAGTAGAGCTTTGCTGAAGACACTGCTGCTGATACACAGGAAAGGAAGGTGGGCTTCTTTCAGCTTTTCCTCAGAGGTGCAAGCAAAAATTGTGTGACACTAATCTCCTTTTCCATAAGGGATTCTTAGCAGAATCACTGAATAATAGAAAAGCATCTTTAGGCAGTAGTAAGGTTGCTACAGCTAACTACATCAAACACTAGGTGACTGTGACTCTATTGTAACACTATAGATTCTATATTCCAACACTTAATTGGCCTCTGGGTTAGCAAGTTCCAATACTGCAACTCAGTCTTGATAGGAGGTTGCCTTCTCACCATCTTCAGAAGCCAAGGAGCTACCCCCTACATCTACCTCCCTTAGTCATCCATCCAGAGTCGTCACTAGACATTCATCTACACTCTGCAGAGTGCAAACACCTTCTGCTTTTTAGTCTTCTGTACTTTCAGGCAAAGCTTTCTTTCATAACAGGTGTTAACAGTATCTTTCTCTGTATCACAAGAGGAGATCACAAATCCCATTGGCCTTCATATTTCCACACTAGAAATTCTAGTGTCATCTGCCATGATATGAATTTTTCCATGTTGTTATCTGAAAATTTCATAGGCTTTTTTTATTTTTTTCTTAAAATGTAACAAAAGAACTCTTTGCAGCACTACAGACATGCAGAGCTTTACCCTCCAGGTCATATGTGAAAGATTCGTTTTACTTGGCATTAGAAAACAAACATTTCTTGGTTTAATGGTCTAGTATAACCCTGAGTTACTTCCAAAATCATACTGGTAATGGAGACACATCATTATGTACTATAGTTTTGCTTATTTTGAAACCATAGCCCCTTTCCATGATAAACTCACCAGAAAACAGTAACATTGTCACTGTGGGTTTTGAAAAGTCCTGGGATTATTCACTCTGAACTCTAAGATACATGCCAGACCCCAATAAAAAGTCCTTGACTGTACTAATAGCATATTTTCTTCACCTACAGAAGTTATGCTAATTTGTATGCTCCATAGCATTTTTCATTTCTGCTTATCTCAATCATTTATTAAACATCAGGCCTAACAGTCTCTGTAGGCTCACATTACTTAATGAGTCAGATGATGGTTTTTGGCTTCTGATTTTACACTGAAAAGTCATGAGCAGAGCCCATCAAAATGATAGCATCCCCTAGACGCAATAAACATACTGTAAAGTTACATCTTGACCACATGTATGCTACTGTGTGCTTGCAGAACGACAGCATGGGTGCTCCTCTAGATCCTGACACTTAGATCTAAGGGCAGTCTGTTCTTTCAGGATACTTTGTCTTTGAACTTGACAGTTGGTTAAACTCTGGTTAAGTTTAGGTTCAGCTGGATTAGCAAGTTGTCATTGTACCATATATTGGTAGCTGGTTATAGCCACATCAAAGTCCTGCAATCTTACGTGATTCTGAGGTGAACTACTCTAGAATACCACTGAACCACTCTAAAATATATAGTCTAAGGGACGAGAGACCTTGTGCTTTTAAACATCTACAACCATGTCTGCCACTCATGATACACAGACATGATCATTTATATTAAGTTATGGCTCTGTAAAATGCTGATGGTTGGGATGAATTTAGTTAAAAACCTTTAGAACTCTTCTGCTCTTCCATTTCTAATTCTATGCTCTGGTTCCTGGGGCCACTGTTTTAGTAGAGAATGACCTATTCCTTTCTTAGTTCTTTTTTTTTTAATAATCACTTTTCTTTAATTAAAAATTTAACATGGTTTGTTTCCTATTTAACATTGTTTCCCTTTCCTATTCCTCCACTCCCCACCTCTGCACCACCTTTCCCTGCCCCTTGTTCTCTCTCAAATGAATGGCTGCTGGCCCCTTTCTCCTTACCCCAGGCAAAGAACTACAGGCAACTAAAAAGATGCTGAAAAGAAATGGTATTCCCCAGGGAATACCAAGTGGTTAACCCTGAAATCATATACATACTAGTATCATTATAGGACTGAGCATGTTCTATTTATATATTTAGGAACGTATATGTATAGAGACTATTATTTTTAAATCTTTATTTCACTTCATAGGGTTCTTCTCATTTTATGCGGTGTCTTGAGTGAATTTGAGAACTCCAATTTTCATGTTTAGAAAGTCTATGAAATATATCTCTTAAAAAGTTATTAATTCAAACACACTGATGAACTGATTAATAAATGGTGTGTTCATTGAAAGCCAGAATGTATCTCTATACGCATCAGTATCTAATCAAGCACCTGCCACTAAGTAGGTACCAAAAAAATACTGGGATTAATATTTGAGTGAGAAAGAGAGAGAGAGAGAGAGAGAGAGAGAGAGAGAGAGAGAGAGAGAGAGAGAGAATATATAAGAAAGAAGGATGGGAGTATCTGTAGATTCATTTTCGTCCTCATCTTTGAAAGCTAAAGTTAAGACTTAGAATTGGTTTCACAACTGGGAAAACTGCCTGGAAGAAGGGATGGAGCTTAACAAAAACACAAATTCTTGTGTTGATTCAAGAAATGAGCCTAGAATTCTGTATGCTTAAAAAAAGAGCACCAGGTATGGTTCAACTAGTTCTCACTGAACCACACAATCTTTTAGCAATGGCATTCGCTGGTCCACATACTAACTAGCTAGTTGATGTGAAGCTTTACTTTTTAAAGCCCTGTTCTGATTTGCCATTTGTCATCCTCACTTAGAATTCGCTGGTCAGCCCGAGATTTCTTTGCTAGAGAAGCTCTCTGCCCGAAACTCGAAACATCTGAGACTCACACCTGCTTCCCTCATGGATGAGAAGACCTCGTTGTCTCTGGTCAATATCAATCCATTCACTCCAGAGACCTATAGAAAATTACTCCTTCAATTAAAGGGCAAGAGGAAGACCAGAGACTATCTGTAAGTGTAAAGTTTCCTTAATTTCTGAGAACTCATTTGGGCAAGTGCTAGAATAAGGTTAGGAATACGAACTCTACTTGAATGGAACTGAAGTAGTGTGTACGTGTCCCTCATCCCTACAAAAGTGGGGCTCACAGAGACTCTGGCACCTTTCCATTCTGATGTGCACTGCGAGGAGCTTTTTGATAGAGCTTGGCAGAACAAGCAATAGATCTAACTTCCAGTAGACAGCTGATGTGCTAGAGACTAAAGTCCATTGATTTCCTTTAGTTACAATGAGGCTAGCAAAGGCACTCATATTTTAAACTGTATATTGCTGCTTTGAATTTGGCCTGTGATACCTGGTGATACTGGTGATGAGAGCTACAGGGCAGTTGTTTGAACTTCTTTGTAGGTGATGAAAAACAGAATGAAGAGGAGGCAAAGACAGTGCTGCTTGCTTTCAAAGGCACTAAAATCATGAGATGTCAAAGCACCCTAATACCCTAATTCCCTCAATTGCCACAGAATAGGTACCCAAATAAGGATTGTTTGTGTTACTTGGGGGTATCAACTATCTTTGTTATATTTTTCCCTCCCTCCCTATCCCTCTTTAGTGTGTGTGTGAATGCACAGTCCCTGGCAATGACAGGAGATCAGGAGACAACTTAGGGAACCATTCCTATTCTTCTACCATGTGGATCCCAGGGCTTGAACCCTGATCCTCAGGCTTGTGAGCAAGTGGGCAAGTGCCTTGACATACTGAGTCATCTGACTTCTCTGCCCCTTTATGGATTTATGGATTATTTCTTTACCAGTTTTCTTTTATATTTTGTTCTATACAATGGAAACAGTTCTAAAATAGGGAAGCCATTTGTGTTAATATATAACTTGGCAAAATAAAATGCACAGCTAACTGAGTTTTGCAGAACATCTAATGTATTGTGCTGTTTCTGGTATCTGCCATTTGTGAATTGCAGAAGTTGTGGCTATGTACTATAGAGCCTTATGGCGAGACGAGGTTTTTCTCCATATGACTGTCCAGCTCTTAAGCAGTCGGTCCCTACACAAAAGTCTACCCAGTCTGCTTTGGCTACTGGGAATCCTATTGGTGTTTCACTTGTTAGGCATCTTTATAAACCTTTACAATGTTACTACCCACTCAACTCAGTGAAGCTAGCAGGAAAACAGAGATAATTTGAATAAAAGAATAGATACTGTAGTGACACCATTTAATGCCCAGGACAGGATAGCCTTCTCTTGTCTTCACTGTGTTGTAACTTTAAGAAGTATCAGGGTATAGTATTAAATTTGAGTCACACATGTTATCACTAGATCTCATGAATATAGTGTTATTTGCTCACAGTTTCTCCCGTGTACTCCTCTAAAAGGAAACTGTGTGCTCTGTCCACTGAAATCTCACCTGAAGATCCAGAAAATGACTCATGCAAAGGAAAATGTTCATCCATCATTTCTTAGTATAAAGTAACTGAAGACCTCTTAGGCAAAATTATTTCTGCTATACTCAGTGTTTATCTGTGTACTGAATTAAAAGCTGGGTTCTAGGGAGGCCAGTGTTAGCAGGAGAGCATAGTGTGGCTGTGAATCAAAAAATGCTTTGAGGTCAGACTTGGTTTCAAAGACAAGTTCTGCCATTTGTGAATTGTGGAACACAGTATGATTTAATGTTTCAACTTTGGCTGGCTCCTTTTTCGGGATAATAGCACCTACATTCTCTTCTGTTTTCTCCCTTATTTCCAGGTCTTAGCACATGGGTTCTCAACTTGTGGGTCATGACCCCTTTGGAGTCAAAAGACTCTTTCATAGGGATCATGGATCAGATATCTTGCATACCAGATATTTACATTATGATTATAATGGCATCAAAATTAAAGTTATGAAGTAGCAATGAAAATAATTTTATGAGGGCTGGAGAAATGGCTCTCATTTAAGATCACTTGTTGCTCTTGCAGGAGACCTGGGTTCAATTCTCAGTACCTTCATGGTAGCTCACAAAGCATCAGTACCTTCAGTTCTAGGCATCCAACACCCTCTTCTGGCCTAACAGGTACCAGAAAATCATGTGGTACACAAACATATTCAGGAAAAATATTCATACATTTAAATAAAATAAAACGTATCAGTTTTTTATAAAAAGAAAATAGTTGAATGGTTGGGGGTCTCCACAGCACAAAGAACTGTGTTGAAGGACCACAGGATTAGGAAGGCTGAGAACCACTGTCTTAGAATGAGTTGTCTACTTGCCTGAAATGTCCATTCCTTTCCTCTTTCAGTTCCATTCCTTCTTGGGTTCTAGCTTACATATATATTCTCTTCTGGGAAAGCCTTTTCCCCTCATGACTAGGTACAGTTCATGGTGTCTCCTGATACCCAATTATTATCCTGTTCTAGGTTCTGGTAATAAATTCCTGGGTATTTCTACTCCCTAACATAAAGTGAAGAGGGAAGGAGTTATTTTCTCACAACAACAGAACTTGTCACACCAGCCTCAGTGTCAATTATTCTTCAATCACCCTTGTTCTACCCTTTTTCTTTTTTTAGTGAGAAAACTGAAGAAGGGGAAAGCAAATCAGAACTGTGGCTGCCTGCTAAGGTGAGCGTGGTCTTTTGGTCCAGCAGTTACAACAGACACCTCATGCTATTCATTCTGCCTGTCTCTGCCTGTCTCTCTCGCTCTGTCTCCTTTGTTCCCTCGTTTTTCCTTCCTCTCCCTCTCCTGTGTCCCCTCATTCTTCCCCTTAATCCCTTCCTCATCAGCTTCCTCCACTTTCCCCTCGTCCTTCTTTTCCTTACCCCCCTTTCCTCTGCTCCTTAATCCTCATCTACTCACCCTTCTCTACCCTTATCTTTTTCTTTTTGTTCTGTCTACCTTCTTCCTCTCTTCCTTTCTCTTATTCTTTCTTTCACCTTCTATCATCCTTCACCACCACCCCCGTTCTCTTTTCTTTCCTTTCTCTGTCACACACACCTATCTTACAGCTTTAGTAGTTTACGTTGCAACAGAATTTACATAGACTGTAGTTAGTGCCAAGATAATCATTTGTTATGTTGGCAAGCAGTAGCTGGTATGTACATTGCTAAGCCATTAGGTAATTTTTAAAGGTTTCTATTTCTGCTTTTAATCTGGGGAAACTTTCTATCCTGGGGTAAAGAAGAAATGAGAAAATTAAGCTAGTTTTGTTCCCCCAAAATTGAAATAGAAAGCAGTGGTATTGGTCCAGAAATTTCCTTGTAAAACTTCAGCTGACAAATATACCCTTACTTGTTCAATTTTATGATCTTCTCCATGTGGTACTCTAACTTATCGAAATAATACATTTGCCCCTGAAATGTTTTTCACATCTGAATTGTAGTTGCTGAAAACCGTGGAGGGTACTGAACACCCAAAAATAGAATAGCCAAGTTAAATACAAAGTCAACAGGATACCCAATTGCTATTAAGGTGTTTGCAACATGCACAAACATGTCTCTTATTCAGTGTTCAAAACTCAAAAATGTCTATGATGGTCACACACATCCCATGTTAATCGTGGAGTCAGACATCACAGTGGCTGCCATTCTTTTAATGCCTTTGAGTGGCAGGAACTCCTGTTGTTGTCACTTCTAATTACTACACTTTTCTTGAGCAGATCTTTTCTGCATAAGTAAGTTAACGTTTGCCATGTTCTTTTCCCCATCTGGCTCTCTTCCTTGCCATAGGGTTTCTCATGGCTCACCTGGCCTAGAACTTATGATTCTCTGGTCCCTGCCTTCTGAGTGCTAGGATTTCAGGTTTGGAACACTGTACCTAGACAAAGGGAGTGGATTTAAATGTCAGCACATGGCTATTGTACTGGCCACAATGCAAACATCCCCACTCACGCCTTCACTGCCTTCCTCCTTTGACATTTATTCCTTATTTGTTTTATAAGTCATTGACTGGTTTCTGATAAAATGCCAAATATATTCACTAAATGAAGTCTATATAAATATCTACATAAAAATCACTGGCCAGGAGAGACACCTTTGTAATATCAAAACAATGTACACATAAATATAAGGCAAAAAGATATGCAAATCTGCATGTCCTTCTGTGTGATGTGTGACTGTATGCATAGATTTAGGGTCAGCAAGGGGGTAAAACAATCCTTACAGAAAGCAAGGTAGTAGAACAGATGTGTGTACAGACAATTCTAGGCAAAGAAAATAACTAGTGTGTAGTTCTCTAAAAACAGGGAAATGGGCTCTGCGTAAGAGGGTACCTTGGATAGGTGAGTGGCAGCAAGCGATGCAGATAGTGGGCTGGCATGTTCGAGCTAAGAAGAAGGTTGCCAGAGCACCCAGTGTCCGCTGCTAAGAGGGCTTTGGGTCTGCTGTCAGAGAGTTTAACTCACTCACAGAAAACAACTAGGCTTTTAATTCTGTGGAATCATTTTGCAGAATTGTTATCCCTAGAGGAGTTGGAAAGAGAGGTGGTAGTGGAGGCAAATCCCTGTATGGAGGAATCAGACATTAAGACTGCCGAAGGGCAAAGAAAATTACAGAAATTACAGGTCTTGCCGATAAGGGCTGATTGGAATTGCATGTAAGAATGATCTAGGAATAGTCATCTTTTTTTTAATTTGCTAAAGTTAGATAAAAAACATTCTTGCTAATTGGGACATTATAAAGGATAACACTGGGAGAGAAGTCATCTTAAATTTAGATTCATGTGAAGTTACCTTTTGATCATAATAATAGACTGTAAAATTCCCAAGTGTTGACATAATACTAAGATAACTGTGAGATATATATATATATATATATATATATATATATATATATATATGTATATATGCATATATATGTAAAACATATAATAACATACATAATATATATCAACATGCATAAACACAAGTACAATGAGGTGTGATAAAAACACTGTATATTATGACATATTAATGTACCTGAGGAGTCATTGCTATGATTTTCATGTTAAACAGAAAGCTGATGAGTTCAATGATTTCCCTGAGTTGATTTATTAGCTGGAAAATGAGTGATATACCAGCTGGCCACTAGGGGAGTTATTTTTGAGTTCATGTGATGGATTAATTCATTAAACAGTTTGTTTCCCAGACTAAGACTTCTGTGAAAACAAATTGAAATAAGAACATTTACTCCACATGAGGTGCAAATACAGCACTCAGGCCTTGAGAAAGACAGAGATTCAAAAGGAGGTTTTGATATTATTCCTGCTTGCTTGAAACATGCTTCACTCGATTCACCCATTTCCTGTTAGTCCTTTAGCTGAGGACAGTGGTTCTGGGTTTCAGAAGCTGATAGGTCTCCCATCAGAACAGGCTGACCAGATGCAGGAAAGAACATTTCAAAACAATGTGATCGGGGCAGTACTGACTTGTAAGTAAGGTTCCAAATGACATAGGTGTGGCCAGCCATTGGCAAACTCTTCCTGCTAGGAACCCACTGCCTTTCCCTCACATTTTAAAAAGCAATTTCGGTAATGCAATATAGCTCTATCTTATTGCTCACAGTATGTAGGAAGACTTATTTTCTTTCTCTTCTTTAAATATTTTAGAGAAGTGTTCTACAAGAAACTAATATGACTTCTCGCTATGAAAAAGAATTCTTCGAGGTAGAAAAAATTGGGGTTGGGGAATTTGGCACAGTCTACAAGTGCGTTAAGAGGCTGGATGGATGCCTTTATGCAATAAAGCGCTCTACAAAATCCTTTTCAGGATTATCAAATGAGTGAGTACCTTTGAAAAGTGTTGGATGAACAGGCTTGGATTTGGTAATGTACTGATTCTCCAAATAGTTTAAAAAAGAACACCAATATCAAGGAAAATATACCATTTGCTTGTTTTTAAATGTATCCCTACCATTGGATGTCATTTTATATTCATAGCTTTACTGAGTTATCCAGAACACCAATGGTATTTCCTAAGATAGAATGTGATGATTTCAGATCATGTTGTTGTTTGTAGTTATAGGGTCTCACCATATAACTTTGGCTAGAATCCACTAGGTAGAGCAGGGTGGCTTTGAACTCAGAGATCTGCCTGTCTCCACTGGCATTAAAAGCATGCACTACCCCAACCAGCATGTTGCTGTTGTTTTAATTTCTTGGCTTTTCGGTTTACTGGTCTTACTGCCATTCTAATGAATTAAATTATGGAATGGTCTTCTGGTACCACCTATTTAAGTTCATCTGAAATATTGTCAAACAGGAAATAATATCAGTGGTTTAACTCTGTTTTGTACTCTTATAGCTTACTCTCTGCAGCTGTGCTAAACACCATGACTAAAAGCTACTTGTGGAAGAGGAAAGGGTTTATTTAATGTTTTGCTTCTAGGTCCCAGTCCATTGTGGAAGGAAGTCAGGGCAGGAACTCAAACAGGAGCAGAGACAAAAACCACAGAGGGACACTGCTTACTGGCATGCTCCCTTGCTCATGCTTAACCTGTTTCTTACACTTGTCTAAAGTTGGAACCTCCCACAATGGGCTGGGCCCTCTCACACCAAATATCAAGCAACACAATCTCTTGTAGACATGGCTATAGGCCCATCCGATTTACACAATTCCTCACATGACATTTCCTCTTCCTAGGTGGCTCCAGTTTGTATCAAGTTGACAATAAAACTAACCAGTACATATATTACTAATTAATTCATTAGTAAAGTTTGATACTGTGTGCAAAGGAAAACTATTAGTAGTTTTGTGTTTATTAGTAGCAAATGTTTATATTTAACTTCTATAACTAACTGTCCATTTTCCTCCTTGGTCATTAGGAAAAACAATGTTTTCCGATTGAGTCAATGCTTTTGTGAACTCCTTTCATTTATACAGACTGTGTGGAAGCCAGAAATTACAGGCTTTTTGTTTTTATATTGATATCAAGAACAGAATTTGCTTTACAAAGTCCATAATGCACAATGCAAAGTCCAAAGAACACAAAATGCAGCTCTTTCCCAAGAATTTCCCCATGACTTCATCAGATTCACTGAGTTTAATAATGACTCTAATGACTATGTAGCCTTTAGAGAGAATATAGACCCATTAAATATCCACAATTAAGTGTGTGCTGTTTTTCTTGTTATGCCTGCTAAGACCTTTTCACTATATACAGAGGATTAAGACCTAAAGTATGTGTGCTATTGAGACAGTAAGCACCATGATCAATGCATAGAACGTGGACTTTGGTTCCAGGTTGACCAAGTTTCGGCTCTAAGATCTATTATTATCAGTTTCACCTTGGACCAATAACTTACTCTCCTCATGTTTTCCAATGTATCTTATAAGAATCTATAAAGACTGAATAGATAAAATACTAAGCAAGCCCTAGAAAAATATTTTATTTGTAATGCTTCTCATGTTTCCCTTTTAAGAACACATTTTAATCTATATTATTTCAATTAATTTTTTCAAATGCTTTTCTGTCCCTTGGGAGTTTGGATTTGCATGAAGTTTATGCTCATGCAGTGCTTGGCCATCATCCCCATGTGGTACGCTACTATTCATCCTGGGTAGAAGATGATCATGTGATCATTCAAAATGAATACTGTAATGGTAAGTATGTGGACTAATACAAAGAAGGGATGGACTTTGTAAATCTTCAAAAATCAATGTGCTTTCCGACAGTTTAAACCTTTACATATCAGAGTCATACTGAAAATATTTGTGCCTGGAATCAGAGATTAAGAATGGACTTGAAGAGTACTTGAGTGTGTGTGTATTTTTTTAAGCTAGTGTAGCCGATATACAAATGTTATTAATCCTTTCACAGCTTATCTTATACTGAAAGAACAAAAGTTACCATACTAGTTTAAATAATTCTGTTGCCACAGGTCAGGTACTTGGAAAGGTATAAACCATACCATCTGGGGGAATGTTGGAATAAAGGTTCCTAGTCATAGTTGCTTTGGTAAAGACTGCCAATTTTGCCTGTTTTACTATGGACATCTGAGTGATGGAATCCTTCATGTCTCTTGCTGCTTCAAACCTTTGAGCTTAATTGTCCTCAGGCATGGGGTAGGTGCTGTGACCAAACACAGTGCTTTCCATTGTTTTAATAAATTGAGTAGTATATGCATTAATTTTAGGGGTAGCAGTACATATTCCGATCAGAGAATATTTGAAAATCCTCCTCCCCCACAGCCATCCTGACTGTCTCTAATAGTGTAGTCTACCTTCCAGTACTTTTTGTGCACACCTAAAGGCCCTGCGTATGGTGGTCCAGCCTGGCTTTGGAGTATTGTGCCCAGTAACAAAGCCCATTAGGGGGTGCGTGAATGAACAAGTAGGCAGGTAACTAATGTCGTGAAAGGCCAGGAAACAGACGCATACCTTACAAGACAGCACTGTGGCACTTCTCTAACTGCTTCCTTGTAGATCCCATTTCCCTGTGGCCTTGACCTGTGCTTCTTTTTATCTTCTCTTCAAAACTCACACCACCCCTCCTTTTGTTCTAATAGTCCTCCGGGAGGTGGAGCCTGTCTTTATGCTTATGAGTGAAACTTTTCTTAATCATCTTTTCTTTCCAACTCCTTTTTCTAGAAGGAAAATTGGTTTGATTTCCATGATTTTTTTTTTTTTTTTTGCTACTAGCACAAAATACAAAATAGCAAAAACTAACAAAGTAAAATGTTAATATGATGTAGAGCCAAATGAAAAGTTTCAAGAATTTCAAAACCAGAAAGACAAGAAAGTTGTTCTTGATTATAATTGTCCTTTACTTCAGTTGGGAATTTGAATACCTCTCCATGGCTGACACTCTACTAAACGATAGCTAGAGAAACACTCAAGATTGAGATAGATGGATCCGTCCTTCAAAGTGCTTTGCTCCACTCTTTCTGTTAGAAGAACTACATAGGCCGGGCGGTAGTGGGCACGCCTTTAATCCCAGCACTTGGGAGGCAGAGGCAGGCGGATTTCTGAGTTCGAGGCCAGCCTGGTCTACAGAGTGAGTTCCAGGACAGCCCGGGCTACACAGAGAAACCCTGTCTCGAAAAACCAAAAAAAAAAAAAGAAGAACTACATAACAGAAATCTGATGCAAAGTTATCTGATACAATCATAAATAAAGAAGCAGTTAGAGAAATATGGCAGAGTAATCGAAGAGGCCTAGTTATTAAAGTTGTGAAGACTTGGTTTTATAGCCCAACTCTCATGCTTACTAGCTATATAATTATTAATTACTGGAATGTCACTCAAAATTCGTGCATAAATGGATGGTAGTATTTTTTAGAGTATTGATTTGGCAAGTAACAATAGCACATGCCAAATATTAGCAGATGCTAGTAAAAACAGAGTAGCCTCAAATTTCATAAAGGAGGCAAGACTTGAACTAGATATTGCAGGAGAATTACTACAGTTTAGGAAATCAGAGAGAAGGCATCCAGTTGTTGGAACATCAGGGAGGCTAAAGGCAAAGTACTGAGAGTGGTCTGACCTAACAAAGTCGGAAAACCATTATGAGTGATTCTCATAGTAGGAAATAATATCAGCAAGATAAAAGGAAGGATGCAATACTGGACTCTAAAGTCCAGACAGTGGCTTTCAGATTAGATGTGGTAGGTGACAGGTTGCAGGGAATTGTTGCTTCATCATCCGTGGCCCGTTGCCCTCACAGAGTGCTCACTCATTGATGGGTAACTGATGTTGCAATTTAATTCTTGCAGATGGAGCCTGTCCAAGTCCTCATTCCTCCTTCCTTCTCAACTTCTCCCCAAAGTTTCCTTCCTTCTTATTTCCATCTTCTCATCCCATGGCTTCCCGTTACTCTCTCCTAGCCTGCCAAAGCAGTCAGACTGGTGCCTGTAGAGTTGTGATTTTCATTTAGATAATGGTGTAGGTGATTTAGAGTCTTACAAATGTATATTAGATGACTATTATTAGAGATCCACTGTCTCTCTTAAGCCTGAACCAATCAGATGTCTTCTTTTTCCTGACCCTTGTCAAAATGCCTCTGGATCAGTCTGGACAACTAAAAGGTCTCTAATAGATTCAGCAGCCCCCAGGAGTTCAACTGATTCTGGGTTAGACTATTTATCTCTCTGTAAAGACAATTTTTGTATCCATGGTATCTTCTGTCATTGAAATTCCGTAAAACCAACCCCTGATTCTACTTGTTTAACCAATACGACACATCAGGATCAGTGTGCACCATGGAGTCACATGAATGGCTGTAGTTCTCCATTAAATCAAACAAAAAGAACCACTGGCAGTAGAAAAATAAACCAGTATTATCAACAGCACTATAAAATGATATTGTACCTTTAAAAGATGTTCTTTCGGCCAAGGGGCTAAAGTGCTCTTAATTTACAATCACAAGGGCAATCACGGAAAAAAACCTGATTTTCCACAGAGGCCTTTGAATAACAGCTGAAGTAAACTCACTCCCTCTGCTACACCTGGGAGGAGCAGGAAAACACATTCCAAGAACAGTTCTGTGTTTTGAAGAAACTAAGGTCGCAAGACTCTTGTTTTCTGAGAGTTTTCTCACAAGCACTCATAATTCTCACAGGACTCCAGTCTTGGATGGTATTCTGACAGAGGTCCTGGACTTACTCATTTTACCTGTTGTCAGGGTAAACATCCATTTCAAAAACCTCTGGCTTATACTCCTAGTCTTTCAGATGAGGAATGTGTGGTTCTTGCCTCTTAGGAATAGCCAGGCTCGGTGCAGCCTGTAGAATCCTCCTGGAATGCAGCCCTTCCTCCTTATTGATATGTAGTAATTTCACCTACGGATTCAGTTTCACGGTAACTTCATTTAAAAAAAAAATATTGAAAATGTTTGCTTTCTTTGTAAGGGAGTGGAATTTTCTTGCTGAATGTACATATTTTAGCATGACAAACTGGCTTTTAAGGTTTGCACAGGATACTGTTTTTTAAAAGTACAGACGTCCTTGAGACTTTATAATTTTAGACGTTTCTGTTGTAGACAGGTACAGCTGTAAGTTTTATACCTGCTGATAGGAGTCAAGACTCTTAATTTGAGGACCTTGTCAGTGAACTTGAATTCAAGTGTTCAGAAACATTCTAACACCTTGGAGTGTGTATTTAAGCCCAGGCATGGCATGAACTCAGGACTTCGGTTTTATTGATGACAAAGATAAATCAAGATAGTCTGCAGCCAGTGTGAAAATACAGGATTCAGGCATAACGAGAGCTTTTAAAATTTCTGTGAGTCACAACCATTACATTTCCAATTTTATGATCCATCATTAATGAAATAAGGGTCACACTGAAGTTACTAATGTTCTATAATTATTAGTCTGACATTGACACAGGATTGATTATGAACACTAATAATAACTACCCAAGCAGGCTTGATTGTTGTATGGTTAATAATTAGGTAAAATTCTTAAAAGGTTAGTTGTCACATACCTGAGGCAATAGGGCCACATATATATCTGGCCACATATTGAGAAACTAGAATCTTATTTTGCTTCCAAATTCCTGAAATTGTAGCATCTATGGCTCCATTGTAGGGCTGATAATATATGCTTTGCACTAATCCTGAACTAATCGAGATGTGTTCAAGTCTCTGATAATCATTTCTGTGCATCTTCACACTTGTTTTATCTACTGTGGTGTTATCTTCAATTCCTGCCCAGGTGGGAGCCTGCAAGCTGCTATATCTGAAAATGCTGCATCCAATAATCACTTCGAAGAGCCCAAACTCAAAGACATCCTACTGCAGATTTCCTTGGGACTTAAGTACATCCACAACTCTGGCATGGTACACCTGGATATCAAACCCAGTTAGTATTTTCCTGTCTAGATTCCTTTCATTTTTTTTCTTTTATTAGACCATCCTGGGGGCTGGAGAGGTGGCTCAGCGGTTAAGAGCACTGACTGCTCTTCTAAAGGTCATGAGTTCAATTCCCAGCAACCACATGTTGGCTCACAACCATTTGTAATGAAATCCGATACCCTCTTCTGATGTGTCTGGAGAGAGCAACAGTGTACTCACATATATGAAATAAATAAATCCTTTAAAAAAAAAAAAAAAAAAAAAGACCATCCTGAAAATCTGCCCCTGTGTACCTTCAATCTCAAAGACAGTACTATCTACAAGAATCACTTTCTTCCATTTCTTTTCTATAACAAATTCAAGTGTCTTTAATCATTTTCTCCTTGACCCAAGGAACACAAGGGAAAATAAGACACTTTTTCATATAAAGCAAAAATATAAAACTAGACTTTAATTTACCACGTTGGCCGTATTCTGATTGTGTTGTAATTCGTGCTGTGTTTTTCTAAGTCAGCCCTGAGTACAGTGAACAGATGAGTATGTTTAAAACTTGTGAAACCTAAGGAAAAGTTATTATTTTGTGGGTTTCTTTTATTTTGAGACAGCATGTAACCATGCTCTTCAGAGGATGGGGATTATATGAGGGTGGTTTATCTTAGACGGGTGTTACCCCATTACTGGCTGTTCTGATACGATGTAAGAAATTACAGAGCTGGGTGTGTGCACCCAAGAGGCAGATGTAGAACAATTTTTGTGTGTTCAAGACCATCTACATAATGTGGAGCTATACAGTGAGACAGAGGGAATGGGGAGGGAGAGAGAGAGAGAGAGAGAGAGAGAGAGAGAGAGAGAGAGAGAACAGGAAGGAAGGAGATCATGTAGAAAAAAATTAAAATTCAAAGATTAGTAGTTATTCTGCAATTGTACCAAAGGAGAGAAGCTGGAATGTCATGACCATGAAGGGCTCCTTGTCAGGTGGGAGCTCAGAAATCATTACTTATGTCTACTCTGTATTTTTTGAGGTAACATCTTCATTTGTCATAAGATGCAGAGTGACTCTCCTGTAGGCCCAGAAGAAGCTGAAAATGAAGCGGACTGGTTTCTCAATGCCAGTGTGATGTATAAAATTGGTGCGTCTTCCTTCTATCCCATCAGTATATTACTCTATAAATAAACTGATAACTACATTTGCTCCATCCCTAAGAAAGACATGTTCTTAAAAACACCCTTTCTTTTAAAAAGGTGACCTGGGCCATGCAACATCAATCAGTAAACCTAAAGTAGAAGAAGGAGATATTCGTTTCCTGGCTAATGAGATCTTGCAAGAGGTATAAATTAGGGAAACAGGGTGGGGGTGGGCTTCTATTTTTCAATTTTTAATTTTTAAAACAGAATCTTGCTGTGTTATTCAATATGGCTGCTGCAAACCTATTGTCTCCCTATCTTAGCTTCCCAAGTAGCTAGGGCTACAGATGTTCGATGAATTTTATAATTAATTCAACTGTTTCTATACTCTCAAATGAAGGCTCATGGTGCCCCAAATGAAGAGTATGTATTTGTAACTCAAACTTATTAAGTCTCATTTTCATTCAGAATAAAGACCAAACACAGTAATGAAATTTCCAGAATGCATAGAAATGTTGTCTTCATCAACAATGAATTAATATTTACATAGTTCTTTCTAAAGATCCCTTACTGTCTTTAGTATTTCTCAGAATTCTTAGCCTCATGGGTCCCATAGTAGGAAAAAACCCATCTCTTCATGGTCATCTTTGTCTTTATCATGTTGTTATCTTCCTGATAGCCCACCAATTCTTATCACTAAAATGACTGTTAGTTTCTGCCTATCTTCTAGGCTTCCTGTTAAGTCTGACTTAGCTAGACTATAACTTCCTTCTGGGTAATACTTAGGGAAAAACATATTTTCTTGTGATCAGCTAATTATATGTTCAAGTCTCTTAGAATCTGACAGAAATGTTGCAGAGATTCTACCTTGTGCTCTTGGGGCACAGGAATATTGGTTTTTTTTTTTTTTTTTTTTTGTTTGTTTGTTTGTCGAGACAGGGTTTCTCTGTATAGCCCTGGCTGTCTTGGAACTCACTCTGTAGACCAGGCTGGCCTTGAACTCAGAAATCAGCCTGCCTCTGCCTCCGAAGTGCTGGGATTAAAGGCGTGCGCCACCACTGCCCGGTAGGAATTTTGTTAAGGTTTGTTTATGTTCCCTTAGCTTCTTAGGCATGAACCAGCAACTACAGTAAATATAACTGTTGGCCCAGCAGAAGCTGAAAGTGAGGCCCATGAGATGCAGAGCTTATGTGATACCAGACCTCTGCCAATCACATTTTAGACTCACTGTCTTTGGCAGACTAACTGGTCTTCTTGTCTTCTGTTTTGTAGAATTATCAACACCTTCCCAAAGCAGACATATTTGCCTTAGGGTTAACAATTGCAGTGGCTGCAGGAGCAGAGTCATTACCCATTAACGGCGACATGTGGCATCATATCCGCAAGGGGAACTTTCCAGAGATTTTCCAAGTGCTCTCAGATGACTTTTATGGTCTACTCAAGGTGACACATCCTCTGAGATGAAATGCAGATGAAACATCTATATTTTATATGTGAAGGTGTGGTGGTGGGGCAGGGGTTAGGTAATCATGAACTTGGTTGGATCTGTGCATGAAAGGAGGTGAAAGGTAAGTTCAGATAAGACAGAATGAAATTTCTTAAGGAAACTTAACTTCCATGATACACTGATGTGAACACTTTTTATTTTCTCTTCCTAATAACCCTATAGAATGGCAGGTGGCACATCTTTCTGCAGCAGAGGAAACCCAAGCTCAGAGGAGCTCTTGTATTCAGTTAATAACTGGCAATTCTAAATCAAACCTCATCTTTCTCCTCCAACTTCAGGGTTTGCACTGTAGTCAGCGGCCAGCAATGACACCGTTTTCTAAAAGAATCACTTAAAGAGTATCTTTAAAAGTAAAAGCAACTTAGAGTTAGAATAATGGTAGACTGCATTTACTCAAGAGTTTCCCATAGCTGAAAAAGGTATGTGAATGTCCTGGGAAAGTGGAGACTTGCAGAGAAGACTTGGACAGTTTTTCTTAAGTGACAGTGAAACAACAGAGGAAGTAAATGAAAGAGTATAGGTGATTAATCTTCTATTATATTGAAAGGCTGAAAGCCAAAGGGCCCTTCAGCCACACATAAGAGACGTTTAAGTATTTTTAGGGTCATTAAGAGATGACCAAAAAACAAAAAAATACAATATAGTGGAAATCCAAGTTATAGGTAGAGACAACTGGTGGTACCAGGCACATTCCACCTTCTGTTCAAGGTACAACAATGTTTCCACTGAGGACACACAGCTTTGTAAAACTTAGCAGTAGATATAGAACTGAAGTTGGCTCGAATGGGGAGATACTGCCAGTATTGAAACTTTTGTTTCCTTCCACCATCCTAAATCTGTCTTCAGAACATGATCCACCCAGCTCCAAAGGAGAGACCTTCCGCAGCAGCTCTGACCAGAAGTCAAATTCTCTGGCCCTTCCTGGAGAAGACAGATGAACTTCAGAGACAACTGAATTTGGAGAAATCTAAGACAGCCACACTGAAAAGGTATAGTTAGTTGTTGTAGTCAAGAAGGGATCTGTTTGAACCACTCGGAGTGTTCTGACTGGACTGCTGTGTCTCTATAGATTCATGTTTATTACATAATCTACATCATCAGACATACTCTCTGACCACAGGAAGGCTGGCAGTGTGTTTTATTTTATGGCATGGGACTCTGCAGCTCTGTGATTAGACAGCTTGAAAGAATTCCAGGTAATGCAAAGGAAGCAAGAGGGAGGGAATACAACACCAGCAATAAGCAAGTCCTTGGATTCTGAGGGACAGCAAGTATCAAAGTAACTGGTGAGCTCATAAGCCATTCTGATGTGGCATCTACAGGGGCAAGGTCACAGAACTTCTCGTCTTAGCTAAATAGAAATCTGTTTTAGGATGCCTAGGTGAGTGGAGACCTGCTTTAGAAAACACCAAGTTACAGAGACAGAAGACAGACATCCTATCCTGATAACATGTTTAGAGGATTATATGTTTTCCTGAGAAAAGGCAATCTGATCTCCTGTTGGTGTAGGTTTGTATTTGTTTGTTTATTTATTTCTTCATTAGACAAATGGGAATTAGTATGGGTGTGGTAGGAGGAAGTCATACCATGATTTTTACATAAGCTTTTGAAGGAATTCTTAGTTTATTTTTGTATATGTGTACTATTGAAAATAAAAGGAAATGAAATATGGCCCTTGCTTGAAATTTTCTTAAATGTTCAATTTTGATTAGCTACAAAGTCCATCCTGGAAGGACTAGCTTGAAAACCTGAACAGTCACCAAACCCTGTTTTGATTTTGAGCTGCCAGCCTCAGACTGGCAAAAGACTCTCAGCTTTTAGTGAGGTAATTAGCTATTTCCAATAAACCACTTCATATTCTTTTAGAGTTTCATACACACATATATGAAATATATATACATATACATATATATGTGCATGTATATATATATATATATATATATATGTTTATAGGAATGCAAATTGTCTGTGAAGATGTGTTGTACATACTCTGTGAGGCTAGGATGAAGGTACAAGTGACTGTCATTGTTCAATACAAATGACAATTGATGGGCATCCATCATATAGATGAGGCAGATGACATCTTGAAATTGTCTAGATCAATGGGTAGTAAACTTGTTCTATAAAGGACTAGATATTCAACAGTTCATGCTTTGAAGGATGTATGATTTCTGCTGAATTGATTCAACTATGCCATTGCTCAGTGAAAACAACCACTGAAAAAGTATTTGTAATATGCATGTATATAGCAGATAAAAATGAGTAACTGTTTCAATAAGATCTGTGGTTTGTTGCTCCACAGTTCTTACATTTTGCCTAAAGAGTTGTTCCCCTAGAATTTTAATTTTAAAGGGGATTTATGAGCCATCCGTGTATCAACCTTTTAAATGATAGTAAAAGTCGTAAGAACTGATGATGTCACTCTGCGTGCAGCTCAGGCTTGACTCTGTAAAAACTGAAATAACAAGAGAAATTAGCTGTGACGAGAAAGACTCCCTCTCACTAGGGAAGACTTTACCTGTCTCCTTTGATTGCAGGGAACTGAAAAAAGCTGAGCATATCCAGAGCCCTCAGAGACATCCACCATTGTTATCATCAGGCCTACAAAAGCTCGAGAAGCACAAGACACCTCCTGGTGGGCAGAGGGAGGAAGGAACCCTCATGCCTCACCTGTGGGGCATCCTCCGTGTAGGAAGTCACTTCTCACCGGGTAGCCTTTTGCCACACAACCTTCTGAAAACTCATGCAGAATACAAAACGGAACCAGCTTGAATGCACAAAGATCTCAAAAGCCACCCTGATGTGGATTACAGAGCTTCTAGGGTTTCTTCTTAGCAATCATTGGTCTTGTGTATCATAGATACTGGAGACTCCTTTTCCCTAATAATGTATTTCTAGTGCCACTTACTAAAGACTCCTAATGAATAATCAGAAAACATGGCTCCGACCTGAAAGAAGAAGCAGAAATTGCTACTTTGACCTATGGATTAAGAAGCTGCCTTTACTTATTCTTCACTGGGGTCCAAAGAACTTTCCCTGTACATAGAAAGGGATAAAATATGACTTTAAGTATCAGCTTCCGAGAGAACGCTGTCTGAGTTCCAGAGTGCTTTCCAAGATGTCTGCCCCTACAACCACCAGCTCCTTTGAGAAGGAATTTGCCTACTATACTTTCTGAATGGAAGCACTCTCTTTTCTGATTTTGTATTATTAAATAAAAGGCTATCATTGTGTGAAACAATTAGAGTAAGACTATAATTTGGACATTCCTGAGCTGCTTATTAACCTGTGAAACACAATCAGCAGAGGCAGAGGACCTGGGAAGTTTGGTGTACCTGTTCCCCGTGTGCTCTAACTGTGTTTGTTCCCCAATGTCTTAGGTCTCTGTGCCTGACTCCAATTGCTTTGAGTTTTTTGAACATCATATCATCATCTGGTTCTCTTGTTTTTGTTTTTAATACCAGAATTCGTCCTTTGGTTTTCTGTGCTTTTAACATATTTTAATCCAAATCATTTTAAATAAAGATTTTTATCTTGTCCAAAGACAAACATGGGTAAAACATTCTTCTTTGTGATATGTACAAAGGATGTGAACTTTATGTTAGACTTTCTTGTAATTAAGAGGAAAGGTAGGTCAGTAGTGGCATGTCTTTGTGTTAATGCCATAAACAAAATTGCAGATACATCTATATCAGCAATAAAACATTGACAATAAATATATACTTTGTGCAGTCTTAATGAAGGCAACCTGTTAATATTTTAATTTAAAACTAAGAAACTATCCTTACTGACTACAAAGTATTTCTAAAGTTGCTTTCAAAAACCGTAAAGTAGCTGGGTGGTGGTGGCGCCCGCCTTTAATCCCAGCACTTGGGAGGCAGAGGCAGACAGATTTCTGAGTTCGAGGCCAGCCTGGTCTACAGAGTTCCAGGACAGCCAGGGCTATACAGAGAAGCCCTGTCTCGAAAAAACAAAAAAAAACAAAAAAAATACAAAAAAACCCCTTAAAGTATATGCTACTTGAATTAGCATATATAGAAAGATTGTAATCTCACAGTCATTAGGAGGCTTTATAAAAATGATTTAAAAGTGAGAATTTGATTAGACTATGTGGTGGTTTGAATATGCTTGGCCCAAGGGGTGGCACTATTAGGAGGTGTGGCCTTGTTGGAGGAAGTGTGTCACTGTGGGATGGGCAATGAGACCCTCCTCCTAACCATATGGGAGTTAGTCTTCTCCTAGTGGTCTTCAGATGAAGATGTAGAACTCTTAGCTTCTCCTGTACCATGCCTGCCTGCATGCTACCATGCTCCCACTTTGATGATAATAGACTAAACCTCTGAACCTGTAAGCCAGCCCTAGTTAAATATTCTTATAAGAGTTGCCTTGGTCATTGTGTCTGTTCACAGCAGTAAAACCCTAAGACAGACTATCCAAAGGTGGTTATAGTGGTTGTTGTTTGGGTTTTGTTTGTTTGTACCAACTTTCTGTTTCCAAAACTTTCTGTTTATGGTAAATTATAGCTCATAGCTGGAACTTTAATACACACACACACACACACACACAAGGCCAAAGGTAACACAGTACTCTGCACTCCTGGTATAGATAGTAATATGCTTCTCTTCTTCAGTCAGTTTGGAGAGGTTTAAAATCTCTAGTCTACTACTCTTAGGAATTCATGTTGAGCACAGCTCCGGTGCCACAGCCTGTCATCACGTTTCACTGGGAAGGCTGTGTCCACAAATGAACTATTTGATCAAATCACTCTCCCTCCTCCCCTTCCCATTCTGTCTCCTGCTCTGCCCTAGTTACTGTTCTGTTGCTGGGAGGAGACAGCACAACCAAGGCAACTCTAATTGTTTTTAAAAAGCATTTCATTAAGGGCTTGCTTATAGTTTTAGAGGGTTAGTCCCTATCATCATGGTGGGAAGCAGACAGGCATGGCTCTTGGAGCAGTAGCTGAGAGCTTTACACCTTAATCTGAAGGCAGCAGACAGGTAGACACTAGGCCTGGTGTAGGGTTTGAAACCTCAAAGTCCACTCTCAGTGATACACTTCCTCTAGGAAAACCACATGTATTCCAAAGAAGCCACATCTCTGGAGCCTTCTAATTCTTTCCAAACAGATCCACTTGGTGGTAAACATTAGACATTCAAATATGAGCCTATGGGAGCCATTCTCATTCAAACCACCACCCTCCCTCTCTGTCTATGGGAAGGGTTCTGGGTTTCCCTATAGTGGCATCGGAGCATATTGTAGATTCTTGTATCTCTAACAAAACTTTTGAGCCTTTTGTTCCCAGTTAAAATGTGTTGGTTCTTCAACATTTTGCTTACTTGAATTTGAATATGCCTGAAATCCTATTTCCACTCATATCGTGTTTTTTGTGTTCCACCGTGAAACCTGAAGCCTTGAGAAGCTTGCACTTGTTTTAAGGTACACTGTAAACTGTGTACTCATAACAGGTTCTTTGTATGCTAGGACCTCAACACCAATGGGGATGACACGCTTTCATGGTCATTTATATTACAATATGCAAAAAGGGGGAGGAGGTGACTAGTTGAGGCAAGCGTTTTTAAAGTGTGTACGGGGTGTGTTTCAGACTCTGAGGATACTGACAGCTGATGGAGGCTGAAGTGCCTGTTGCACTAAGAAGGAACATTACCAGAAGAAATACCTCAGTTACAGTTTCTCCCTGACACTTTATGAGTATATATATATCTCCCCATTATAATACTGTTTTCATTGTTAAAAGGAAAAAAATGAAGGAGCAGGACTTCCAGACAACCAGCTAAGGAAGGAGAAGGTGTCACTTCCGTTTTGAGTGGAAAACAGTGCTCAGCCAAGACTCCCATTCAGGTGTTCTTTGTAAAATGTTTAGGCAGAGCGCTCTCAAGTTTCAGGGAAATGTCTGTACTTTTCTTTAACCAACCTTCTCTACATTCTATACGTAGAGCAAAGGTGATATTAATGGGACAGTGAAGAAAGGAACTGGATATACATGAGCCAATAGATGTACGTAACCTGGAAAAAAAGTTAAGATTCACTCCAAAGTTCATGTCAGGAACCATTAAAACAAAGCTTGCAAGGTGGGTGGGGGATTTCTCTCTGGAAGAAAGGTGCTCTTTGTTTTTCCTTTGCCTTGTCTATAAAGCAGAAGTAGGGCTTGTAAGAGGATGTTTTATTATGACTAGCAGCTCAGGGGTCCAATTCGGTGCCTCCTTATTTCAGGAAATCATCTTTGTAAAGGTGAAAATCCAGGGAAGCAAACATCTATAAACATATCACTATTGAGCCAGACTTCAGAGCAGGATAAAATGTAAGGTGAAAACCACATTAAATAATTCCGATTTTTAAAAATTTTTCTTAAATAGAAAGAATGGACTTGAGGAGGTAGCGTGTGTTTGAATGGTCTGGAGTTCCCTTCCTTCTAACACTGGACTGTGGTGGATAGCCCTGGTCTTGTATTTTGATGCTAATTCCGCTTTCCTGGGAGGGGCTGCAGAGGAGGAGTGAATCAGTATACCGGTGACTTTTGAACCTTCTGCTCATCTATTAGTAGAATAAAGGCTAGAGCCAGTGATTGGGCAGTAGAAGGGGAGGTGGAGCAAAGAGTTTGGAGGTGGGGAGAGGAGGACTAAAACAGCAGGAAGGTGGAAGGCCAATGGAGGAGAAGCCCGTGGCCTGGAAAAACCGCAAGTTATAAGGGAATCTCATGGATGGGGAATAGAGTAGTGTAGTGGTAATTCTGCCAAATCTAGGCATGCAGTTTGTACTTATATCATTTGAGTTGTGTTTTTATTGATCTGGCCTTTTTGGGTTGGAAATTTACTGCAACAATGGACACTGACAAAAACTGGCCCCACCACATCTAGCTGTCTTGGGTTCTTTAAGCCACAGGACTTCCACACGTGTCACTCCACTAGGGCCAGGATTAGGGTAAACAATGCAGGATTTAAAGGAGTAAATTCAGTAATCAAAATAAAAGATGTCTCAATGCAGTATCTTGGAAATGTTAAAACTAAGAACTTTTACTATGAACACGATAATACCAATACCAAAGACAAGATTAATAAACTTAACTGAAATTGTTTAAGACTGTCAGTGGGTGCTGGGTGTGGTGGCACATGCCTTTAATCACAGCACTAGGGAGGTACTGGCATCTCTAGGGTGGTAGGGATCTTTGTGAGTTAGACACCAGCCCAATCTGGTCTACATAATGAAATTCAAGTTTCATTTCAGTCTAGCCAGGGGATACACACACACAGTGAGACAGTGTCTTTTTGTTTTTTTTAAAGCTCCATCTAGAATAATTGCCAGAGATGTGGAATTGAAACACAAAACGAAAAAAAAAAATTCTAAAAATCAGTTTCTATTAAAGCTTGTAAGTAAAATCTTAACTACACGTTGCTTTAAGATAAAGCAATGTTTTGAAATTTTATCAACTTTTAATGTTTTAGGAAAAAAAAGTACATAAAAATACATAAGGGTCCATGTTCCTTGTGCCTTAGGCACAGTTTGGGATCTGTACTTAATAAAGATGTTAAATACTTTGCTCCTCACGTATTTCTTGTAATGATTTTGCCTTAACATAGTAACATATCCAGATCACCGAGGTTTTGACAGCCCCTAATTCTCCAGTCTTACTGCATTAGAAGACTTGCATCGCCTTTAGTTCCTCCAGGGGCTCAAATATGTTTTATTTCACCTACCTTGCTCCCTCTCCCAGGCTAATTTCAACTCAGGGCTAGGAATATAGTTCTGAGACAGAGTTTGGTTAGCCAGTGCGAGGCCACTACCGGAGTGAGGGTGGAAATCAGGAAAAAAACGAAACAAAACCAACAACCAAACAAAATTTAAAAAGAAAGAAAGAAAGGAAGGGAGAAAGGGAGGGAGGGAGGGAGACAGAAAGAAAGAAAAGAAAAGAAAAGAAAAGAAAAGAAAAGAAAAAAGAAAGAAAAACTCTAAAACTACCCACAGGTGGCACCGTTGAACCATCCACTGTTGCCTGGAAAGAAGTTCCTGGCACTTCTAAGTTGAGGGGTCGTGTTTCCCGCAACATCTGCCGGCGGCATTTCAACGGCGCACACCATAGGCTTCCTGTTTTCCCTTGCGTATCGCGAGCTTTGCGGCTCCGTGCGCCGGAAGCGAGCCGCTGGCGGTCGGGTTCTGCCCGTCAGGTGAGGGAGGGGAGAAGGCTGAGACAGAGTTGTAGGTTCGGCGTGCACCGCGCGGTGCGGCCCTCGGGAGGAGGTGTGCGGCTCCTCGCAGGAGTCCGAGTGTCCCCGCTGTTCCCTGTGCTGCCTGCGAGCGCCACTTTTTAGCCGCGGCCAGGCTGGGGTGCCTTGCTTACTCAGCGCTAACGGGAACGAAGGCACTGATTTGAGTCCCGTCGTAGCAGTATTTATTATGCCCTTACTGTTTGTAGAGACAATTTTAGGGGTTTTGAGTAACAGAACAAATTAGAAAAACTGTCTGAGATAATTTATATTGTAAAGAAATTTTAGCAGACAATGGATTGGAAGTGAGAACATTCCCCCCCCCCCCCCGCCTTCTTTTCTGCTGGTTATTGAACAGAGCAGTTAGTTGAGACCCAGAACCCCAGTTTCTTTTGTCTCGTTCTGTTTTTTGTTTTTAAAATGAAAGAGGAAGTCCCCAAATGTGCAAACTGAGTGCACATGAAGTTGGCTGCACTTAGGATTTAGGACTAACGAACATGTGTGTTCTTGATGGATACTGTAGTTTTTGGTCTATCATTTTTCTCTTTCTTTCCTTTAGGAAAAGTCTAAAGATTAGGTTGTAAGAAAAACCGAAGCCATGTTTCGAAGACCTGTGTTACAGGTAGTCACTTTTCTACATTAGTGAGTGCTCAGCCCTGTTTTCATAGTCTATAGCCATGGGTTTTTTTGTTTGCTTTGTTTTTTGTTATTTTTTTTTTCCGATTTTGCATACATAAGCACAAGATTCTCAAACTTATCCATCATATTATGTGTTATTTGATAGGGAAGATTCAAGATGGATTTTTTGTGTGTGTGTGTGTGTGTGTGTGTGTGTGTGTGTGAAAGCTGTTTACTGAATCAAATATTATTTTAAAAGTATGTAGTACAAATCATTAATTTAATAAGTATTTGCTTAGATCAGAGTATGCATTAATTAAGTTTTGTTTGTTTGTGTTTGCTTTGTTGTTTTTGAGACAGCAACTCATACAGTTCGGGCTATCTTGAGACTCACTGTTAAGCTGAGACGAAGAACCATGATCCTCCTGCCTCTAATTTCTCGCCGCTGGTATTTCAGGCTTGCACCACCACACCTGGCTTCTGTCATTTTCCATATGACTCTGGTTCCTTTCCTGACCTGGTCCTTCTCCTCCCCACTCCCATCTTGCTATCCAGAGAGCAGAGCTCACTTCTTGCCACAAATCCATTACCATTCTGCAGTCTAGTCAGATTTCCTCTACTCTGGCCAGCCTTAAGCAGGCCTCTGTTACCATTTCTCCTCACTGTGACATGTGGGTACCAAGTCTTGTTAATTCTCCTAATGTAAAATCTCTCTAGGACTCTTCTTCTCTTAAGATGAATGAGTCAAATTTGTTATAAAAGTCTGTTGTCTTCCCCATCTTACTCTCAAGTTGATCTATCCTTAGCTCTCTACTTCAATCTATACATACTCTGAGCCTTTTTAAATTGAAGTTATACTATAGTATCTTTAAAACCAAATGTGAAGTTTGCATTTTGAGAGTATTGAAATTAAATAATCCTTTCCCTATTTCTTCTTTTCTGCTAGGTTATGATTTGTGTGTGTGTTCCTAAGATGAGGCATATTCTTACTTTATAACTAATGACCTCTGGCTCATCTGAATCTCTCACACTAGTATTTGTCTGTTATCGTGACATAGGACTGATTAGCAGTTTAGTCCTGTATTGTGCATAACATCTTATCCTTATATCTACCCATAGTGATAATATTGTTATATAGCTAAGATCACTCCAGGAAGAGGTGTTCGTTTGAGTGGTATGGAGAGACAAGGCCAGTATTAAAAGACCAGGGAAGGAAACAGGTCTCCGTTGGAATTTTTAAAAAGCTAGGTCTAGAAATCATAATGTGGTAACCTGACACCTCAGAGTTGTCACCTGTCTCTGCCCTCATTTGCATGGAGAGATTGCATAACTGGAAATTACCCAGCAGCCCTCCCAGGCCTGAGCAACAGCCAGTTGAAATGACCCTTCTTCCGTGGCAGGAATTAACATTCCATAGAACTGCCTTCAAAGTGAGTGAGTGAGAAGTTCTAACTCTCTAATTCACTAACACAGTGAGAACTTCTAAACAGACAGCATCACCCTCAGCCACTGCTTGCAGTCTGAAGGGCTCGAGGGTCCTGTTAACTGTCAGCTGCCCCCTGACGTCTCCTGAATACAATTTTCTTTCTGTTGCTTGTTCTAAAAGAATTCTTTGGCCTGCCAATCCCTTTCATTCCCACGTGGCGGATCCCTGCCTGATATATGAACAGTGCTCTCACTTGGGAAATGCTTCTGTCTTAGAACATGTGCAGCTCTCTGAACTCGGAGTGTAGTGATGTACTCTTCTTACTGAGTGCTAACCATAGAACAGAACGCCTTTAAGACAGCAGAGAGCAAGTTGGAAAAACAGCCTTGGTGTCAGACAGCCTGGAGGTGTAAGTTGTAAATCACCACCTAAAGTTTCCTGGACAAGTGGTGCACTCTCTGGGCTTCATTTTCCTTGGATCTCTGGTAGGGATAATTTGACTTTGTGTCTAGAGTTAGTTAAGGATTAAATGGTAATCGGTGTAATTCACATATTAAGTGTTGCATTCTTTTTCACTAATTATGATTTAATAGCCATACCTTTGAACCGTATTGTTTGCACTGCTTTTCTTTGATCTGAAGGAATGAAGTTTCCCACTGCACCAAGCTCCCTACAGAAGCCGTTGGCCTTTTGCAGCAGCCTCAGAAAGTTAATGTTACTCATCGTCTTTGCTCGTTTTTTAAATGAAGCACTCTAGGCCAGTCATTTGAGATGTCCATTTCCTTATAAATTTTGAATAACCAATCAGGGAAAAAATGTATTATAGACCTTGTAAGTTTTTATCCACACTGCCAGTTTCGATGTGAAAAAGATATTCAGCAAATGTAATGGATGTTTATCATTTAACCCGTTTCTTATTGCCTACAATTTAGAATGATGCTTAATGCACAGACAGTATGCTAAATATTGTAACACTCGATAATTGCTTTTTATGTGTACCCAGTTGATTTATGACTACATTCATTAGAAAGCACTGTTTCTTTCTATTCTCCTTTCTACTCTGTTCTCCTTTGCTATCCTTTTCTGCAAGTTGTAGGAACTGTTGATTAAATGGTGAATAAATACAAGTAGGTCTTCTATTGGTATTTCTCTTTTCTAAAAGTTTAAAGCTGTGTTACTTATTTGTTCTCCTTTAGGTATTTCATCAGTTTGTAAGACATGAGTCTGAAGTAGCCAGCAGTTTGGTTCTTGAACGGTGTAAGTAACAGATTTCTAAGTTTACAATGTTATTTATAATACTCTGCTAAGACTCTCAGAGTACTTTAGAACTGGTGGATTGTGATATTTGATCACACAGTGAAATCCAAGATTGTGTTATTTACTGAAAGGAAAAAAAAAAACATTTCTAGTTGCAATGTGGCTCAGCCTTAGCACACACCTTTAATCCCGCTGGCTATAATACAGACATGCCCTTAGTACACTCCTTCAATCCCAGACAATGAAGGGAAATTAGGTTGTAGAAGGAAGCATCCATGTTTGAAAGTGTGAAAGTGATGTCTGATTGACTATCAGACAAAGTGAATCAGAAAGATTTGACAGAATAGGATTTGCTCAACTCTCATGAGAACAGAGAGGTAAGGGAAGCTACCTCAAGGACAGTGCAGAGAAAGAGGAAGGAGGCAGTTTTACTGGGATGATCATAGAGAGACAGGTTGCAGGGAAAGAACAAGCTAGACACAGGTGAGGACAGAAGGAGCCAGAAGATTAGAATATATTGCTAAAGTTAGTATGAGGACAACCAGAGCAGTTCAGTCAGAGGCCAAGAGAGAAGCCAGATTGAATCAGTCAGCTTGGAGAGGAATTTGAGCCAGAACAGCTGAGTTTACCAGTTAGCCAGAGTTCAGAAAGAACAAGAAAGAGCGAGCTTATTCAGCAGCAGTTTCAGAGGCTGAAAACATTCTAGGCCTACATAAGATTGTGCAGAGCTAGGAGCTTCCAGGACTGGGCTTAGGTTAACATACTACGTCAGTAAGCCTTGGAGACGACAGTTCCTTCAGACGAATAAAAGATACTTTTACAGCTGTGCAACCCACCATACATTTGGCTTATTTTACCCTCTATCTCTAGCTGAAAACTTAGTATAAATAGGGCTTATAGTGCGGATATCACCCCCTCCTGCTCCACTCTCTGACTCAGCTTTTCAAGACTATGTTATACAGGACAGAAATACTTCTTTTTGTAATGGAGATTTTCTTAAATCTAAGATTTGCTCTTAGCTCAAGAAAAAGAGCTTAAAGTTTGTTCTGTGGGGTTGCTTTTTGCTCTCTGCTTTCTTTTCAGTCCTTTTTCCCCTTCCAGACTTCCTTTATTTTCCTTTTTAACTTAATTTGTTGATCTTCTTCTATGGCTTTTTTTCATAATGCAGAGATCATTGTTGAAGCAGTATTTGCTGCTGTTCATTTTCTGGATGTTTCTGTCAATTTCAGGTGTGGGTTTATCCTGTATAACTATCCTGGACACTATAATGAATAGAACAGGGGTGGCTTAAGCAGTAGAGTTTATTTCTTACATCTTTGGTCTTGAAGGCTAAGACCAGTCTGTCAGCATGGTTGGGTTACCTATCAGGTACAACTTACTGGTTTGCAGATAGTTGCCCTGTCACTTTTGTCTTTATATGCAGTAGTGGGGTTGTTGGGACTCTGGTCTTTTTTTTTTTTTTCCTTATAAGGAAACTAATTCCATCATGGAGGCTTCACCTTCGTAACCTCACCTGATACTGTCACACTGGAAGTTAAAGTCAGAGAACCGAGTCTTCAGGATGCCTAAACATAGTCATCAGCTGGTTTTGAGTCATTTTATCTTTGCTTTTTATTTCAGCTCTGAATCGTGTTCAGTTACTTGGACGAGTAGGTCAGGACCCTGTCATGAGACAGGTGGAAGGAAAAAACCCAGTTACGATATTTTCTCTAGCAACAAATGAGATGTGGCGATCAGGGGACAGTGAAGTATACCAAATGGGTGAGTGTACGAGACTCTAGTTGCTATTTATCAACAGTAAGTAGACATTACTTATTACTGCTTACCTAATATTAAAAATGTTAAGAGGCAGGCGGATTTCTGAGTTCGAGGCCAGCCTGGTCTACAGAGTGAGTTCCAGGACAGCCCGAGCTACACAGAGAAACCCTGTCTCGAAAAAAAAAAAAACCAAAAAAAAAAAATGTTAACTTATAGACACAGTCTGGCTTCATTAGTTCTGTTCTTTTTTTTTTTTTTTTTTTAAAGAAATTGTAAGCTTGTTTTCCCAAGACATGTTCTATGTTGTTGGCATTTGTGTTACCTGCTGGCATCTATAACCCCGTTTCCTGTATCTGGTGGTTTAGGTGACGTCAGTCAAAAGACGACATGGCACAGAATATCAGTGTTTCGACCAGGCCTCAGAGATGTGGCTTATCAGTATGTGAAAAAGGGGTAAGTTAGAGAAAGGATCTTCTGGATTGAATGGCCAAAAGAGTCAGTAACAAGTGTTCCCTTGTCTGCCTTTCCCCTAAGTGCTGACATTGATATGTATTTATTCCTTAATATCATGTTCACGAAAAGTCTCTGGTTTTAGCCTGCTGACAAGTTAGGGCAAACAGCATCTGTACATACAAAGAAATAAATGAGGCAAGATACTGCACGGCCACTCATGCTACAGCTGCAGGTGCCTTCTGCAAAGCGTCTGCAGTGTTTGTCTGTAGGATCCTGTGTCCCTGGGACCAGGGGTCATGCAGGTCACGTCTAGCCTCTGGGCAACAACAAAATGTCTTCAGAGACTCTAGACTATTTGATGTCTGATGTGCCAAGTTATTATGGGAACTTTCACAGTAGTTATATTTGATATATTTTTTTTAGACCTAGTAATTCCCATTTGGAATGCTTAGGTTGGGTTATGTATTCTGAATGTGTAGAGTAACAAAAGAATGTTTTTTATGAATGTGCTTTTTATGTTTAGAAAAATACTTATTTGTAGAACTAAAATATTTCATGAGAAATAATTTTAGCAGTAACTAGAATTTCAGTATCTTTGCAGTAATTACACACCTTTTCTTTATGTATGTATGAATATGGGAAGACACATAAACACAGGATATTTGAAGGAAAAGGTCAACAGTTTGTGTGTGTGTGTGTGAACCCAGTGCTTTGTATATGCTAAGTGAGTGCTGTATCACTGAATTATATCTCCTGTACTTTATGTGAAGTTTTACATTTGAGGCAGGGTCTCACTGAGGTGCCTAGGTGGGCCTAAAACTTCCAGTCCTCTGGCTTTAGGTTCCTGTGTATTGGATTATAAGAAGGTACTACCATGCCTGGGTAACATTGTCTTTCCTAACTAGATTGTGCATTGTGTTTTAGCACTCTTAATTTTGAAATTGAAAACGTGTTTAGCAAAGTGCAGTTTGTTACATCTTCAGCTTGTACTTGTTACCCATGTTCTGACATCTGGAAAAGCAGGGTTAGAATCTACAGACTAAAGACTGCATTTCTTTATATCAGGGCTCGTATATTTGTGGAAGGGAAAGTGGACTATGGTGAATACATGGATAAAAACAATGTGAGGCGGCAAGCAACAACAATCATAGCTGGTAAGAACGTGGTGCCCAGTGTTTCTTGTTCATTGAGAGGCTTGGAACTCCTCAGAGGACTTCCATACTCTTCCTTTTACTGTTTGCTAATGTTGTCCACATTTATTTATTCCTCTAAAACGCTGTCTACTCACATGTTTGGTTCAGGAGGAACTCTGCGTAGAGTATAAAAGCGACTTGCTCCTGCAGTACATACTGTTAACTTGGAAGAATTTAATCTTACTGTCTTTTAAAAAACACTCTGGCTGTTCAAGAAGCGCATATGCCAAGGCAGTTGCAGAACTGTAATATTAGGAATTTGTGATTTATTCAAAATTTTGAAACTGAAGGTGCAACAACCTTCATTTGAAGTGTAAAAACTTTGGTCTTTAAACAAAGTACAAAATAACATGGACTTCATAGACATAAACAATATAGAGTTCAAATCACTAAAGTTTTAGAAGAATTTTGAAAACAATACAGCTATTTATGTATCTCTAACTTAAATACTTTTTTGTATCAAATTGTATGTAGATTAATGAAATATTTACCAATTTGATACCATTTTGTTTTTTAAAAATACCTGCTTAACAGATTTTAGTGTTAACATGAAAATGTTACTAAAATTTATCTTTTAAAAGAGATAGACATATTTTATTCTTGAATAAGTTGCAAAAATTATGAGTTAAGCCTCAATATACTTATTTTGTTTTTGTTATAAACACCTAGAAACTTGTTTTATAGATAGGAGTGAAAAAAAATCTTACTGAAATTTCTTAGTGTCTTGAACTCCTGAGATAGGCTGTAGTGAAGTGACAGCCTACGGATTGCTGTTTATGAAGTCCATGAGTAGAGAGAAGAATGGTGGACTAGCACTTGTGACTTGTGTGCTTCGCCTCCTCACTTGCCACTAATGGCTGGATTGGTTCATCCGCCGCCTTTCTCTTCCAGGAACAGTTGGCAGTGACATTGTTCTATTTTATTCATAAATATTAGCTCATATTGCTGAAAGAAAAGGTGTTTTTGTAACATTGTTACTTTACCTAATGTTGCCAATTATTATGGCATTTTCTTTAAAAAATAGATTTCATTGTATCTGCTCTTTCTTGGATTACTCCAGCTTTCCTATAAGCGATATATGCTTTTTAAAAATCCTTTTCTTTCCCTTTGTTCCAGTGTTTATGTCTTAATCACTGTTCATATTGGTAAATTATATTTTTTAAAGCAATAATCACTAATTTTCTTAATAGTAATATTTTTAGAAAATATATTGACTTTGAAAACCAATGTAGATATTTTTTAATCTCCATTCGTGTTCCACTATAAGCCAGATTTATAGACAGCTGTATTATTTGAATTGTTGAGTTTTTATAAACTAAGGTAGGTAGAGAAACATTTCACATTGTTCACAGTTTTCGTTTTTCTTATCATAGTTGTTTCTGGTCAGGTGACTATATATTCAAGGTTCACAGAAAAGCTGAATAGCATTCAGTGATGTTCGAAAGAACCTATTTTTTTTTCTGATTACATATAACTTCTTTTATTTATTGTATATTAACATCTAAAAAGCAAGTCCTCTTTCTCATGTTGCAAACAGTAGCAAATATAGAGAGTGATTTAAAATTATATTTAGCATCCTTAATTATTTTCTTTTGTTGCTATTGTTTGTTTTATTTTGTATTTTTAATTTTTTTTTTTTTAATATTGACTTCTTCTATTTATCTCTTATCTCTACTATTTTTTCACTTAGGGGTCATATTTGACCTTTAAAGCAAAAACACACCAGTAGATGGCACTCTTGGCTTTTGATAGTGATTCCATTTTAATCCTGTACAGTCATGAAGTACTTGTTACTATTAACTATCTTTTAGATAATTTTGTAGTTAAGTAACTTTTTTTGTGTTCATGAGAGGTATACAAGAGGCAATCAGTCAATCAATCAATCAGTCAATCAATCCAACAGAACAGGCTGCAACTGCTTGTCTACCAATTCAGACTTCATTACAGGATGAGACCATTACTCCTAAACAATATAAAATGGTTGGAGCTATCCAAGAAATGCTACTTCTTTATTTTTGGTTGGTTTTAGCTAATTTTCTTTGAAATAATCAGAGCAATGTCCACTTTGCTTTTGAATTAAAAATGCTTGCTTTGTAATACTTAAAACTTTTCTCAAAAATCAGTCTATAAAATTCTGTTTTTTAATTCCTTATTCCCTCTTTCCTTTCCTCCTTCCCTCCCTTCTCCCTCCCTCTCTTCCTTCCATCCTTTCTGTTGGCTTTTTTGAGGCAGGGTTTCTCTGCTTCACTCTGTAGATCAGGCTGGCTTTGAACTTAGAGATCTACCTGCCTCTGCCTCCTATCCGCTAGGATTAAAAGTGTGCAATACAACCACCCAGCTAGAAGTTGAAATTCAGTTTTAGGATTTAAAATGAATCTATTTCCTTAAAGGCAAATAAACTTACAGTTGCTAAGTTGTAAGCTGGCTCCTGCGCTTTGCTACATGTTTGCATGTAGATGTGCAGTGTGTTCATCGATCCTCGTGTGTGCGCGAGTGCTTACTATTTACAGAAGGTTGTTGCTGGGGAGAACTTACAGCCTCATCCTGTAATGAAGCCTGAATTGTTGGATAAGCAGTTGCAGCCTGTTCTGTTGGATTGATTGATTGATTGATTGCCTCTGTTTACCTCTCACGAACACAACAAAAGTTACTTATTTTGAAATTTTGTAATAACCACTAAAGAATTTCTGTGTTCGAGGGGAATTATCAATGAAATGAAGACAGCATTCTGAAAGTGACTCTTACACTTTGGTTTCTTTCCAGATAACATTATATTTCTGAGTGACCAGACAAAAGAAAAGGCATAGAACGGATGATTCTTCTTTGATCATTGTTTGGTACAGTCTCCTTTGCAAATCATGTATAGTCTATAGTTTAAAGATAAAAATTAAAATTTTTATATAAAATGAGTGGTAATATTTTTCTTGATTGACTTACCTTCTTGTGTGTGTGTGTGTGTGTGTGGTGTGTGTGTGTAGTGTGTGTATAAGCCTGTCCTTTATGGCACTTGCCAATTGCTTGTTTCTTAAGGAGTGGTTTCTCTATAGAAAGGTACAAAGTAATGAATTCTCAGGCTCCACTATGTGTGCCAGGGCCAGGACATACATTTGGAAAGCCTTTTCTGTCACCCTTGTCCTGTGGTGTTTGACCACTGGTTGCTTTAGAGCCTTATGTCCTAGTGTAAACACTGATATTCTCACCTGTCTCTGTGGACTTGTCCGTAAGTACTGGCTCTGCTTGGTGTGCCCATACCCTTAGTAGTGTTGACACAGAAGAGCCACTCAGTAAGTGCTGACAGGGAAATGATCCCGAATTGAAGGAGACTGCTGAACACGGGTTAGCATTCTAAACTGTTTCACAATTAACCCACCTGCATATTTATTTCTTGGTAGTTTTGCTGTAGTGTTTATGAGACCTTATCAGCACTAAGGACCTGAATAAAGTATAACTACAGATGACATAGTTCCTCTCCTGGTACTCAAGTTCTTCTTTCCACACCACTCTCTGTTATCCTTTTCAAAGTTTATTCCATACTCTTAAGGGTGGAGATGAAGATCTTTCTGTGGTGCTGGGGATCAAACCTATGGTCATGTTAGGCAGGCCCTCTCCCATTGAGCTACACCTATTTCAGGGCTCTTTTAATTCCTTTGATTTTGCCTCCCTAGAGAGTCTGGATATATTTAGTTAATTTTATTGTAAATTTACTAGTAATTTACCAATAAAGAGTATCTAAACTCAATTCTTTATATCTTTTTTCTTTTAAATTTTGTATAAGCCATCCATAGTCAGCCTGCAGCTTTCCAGAAGTCTGTTGCTTTGTTTAGTGTTTGAAATTCCTCGTTCTTTGTGCCATGCTCCCCCTCATCCCTGCTCTCCAGACCAGTATGAATTTGTTCTTTGCCTTGAGAGTTTTAGATTATGTTGGACTCTAAGAAGTTCAGAATCCACGCTCGATGTGATGGACTCTGCTTTCTAAAATGTTTCCTGTACACGTGAACAGCCTTTCTGTACTGACAGTGCAGTTTGTTTAAAGGAAGGAGTAGTTCCTTAGCTATGCTCCATCCTTACCCAGGGACAGAGAAGTTGCAGTCCTCCTTATTTGCCTGCTTTTTCTGCCACTGGGCTCATTGGTCCACATACTAGATCTTTCTGTGATTAAATGTGAATCTGATAGGACAGTGTTCTGTTTTGAGCAGCTCTCATATCTTTTGCTCAGCAGGGCAGCTTTTATAATCTTAAACATTGTGAAAGGTTATATGTATTCCTGAGTGAAATTTAAACAAGGTGGAAGTGGAAAGATCTCATCATATACAAGAACCAACCAGAAGCCAAAGCCACTTCTGAGTGTAGGCTGCAGAAGTAGAGCAATACATCCTGCAGGATTGTCTCTGGGAGCTAAAGATTGCCCTGCCCTCCCTGTCTCCGAAAGTGAGAGGTGGAGGCAGTAGCACATCACTGCTTCTGCCTTCCTTGTGATTTCAGCCGATTCCAAGCCAGTTGGATTTGCTGGAGCCGAATCCTATGCAGCCCCATCTGCTGAGACATTTCACTGCTCTCATGCTTGACCTAGCACAGCGTAGATTTGTAGAAGCTAACAGCACTAAGAGATTGTAGGGACTTGTAATTCAAGTTTGGGATCTTAAAACTTCTGTTTTTGATGTGATTGTATTAGGGCTTGAATTTGCAGAAAACTGCCCTGCAAGTTTGTTGTGAGATTTTATTCCATATTAAATGGAAAGATGACAACATAGAAAAGTAGGAGAAAACATGTCAAACAGTATGTGTGATAATATCCAATGTTTTAATAATTATTTATCAAAAGTATGGAGGCTATATATGCTTTAGAAGGCTGAAAGAGAAGTGGCAAATGCTATGATTGTCTGTAGGGGTATTGTGTGTAGATCCTTACTTTATACTGTCCGTGTGTGCTTTTAACAATAGAGTGTGTTTTAAGATGTGGGGAGCTCTTTCCTAAACTACAGAGCGTTACTTCTGCTTATCCTGCTGCTTCATATACTGGAGTGGTGAAAAAAGCTTTCCCTACATACCCTAGTCATATGTTCTTTAGTGTCTTATGCTTGTGTACTTTGTCTTCACTCACCCGTTATAGCGTGTGTGGCTCTGAAGGCTGCTCTTTAAAGATGGGCCACTATGAGACCCACTGTTCACTTCCATTACAGTTCTCAGACTGGATGATTAACTCATACAACCTCAAAACCAAACATTGTTTCAGGCTGTTCAGGGAGATTGGTTATTGTTACTCATCAGGTTTTATAAGCTAAGCTTAATAGCTGAGTAAGAAAATTATTAAGAAATTTTCTCTTGTTCCCAAAAGAGACCATTTAATTCTTAAAATTAGTTAATCCTCCACTCAGAATATCCCTTTGCCCCTACTTACCTCAGCCTAGCACAGTGACATTGTGCTGTGTTGTCATTCATTGGCATGGAAATACTGACATGGAAATGAGAACCGGATCATTTTTCTTACTTTCTTTCAGGATTTGCATTATATGCTGTGAAGACTAGTGGGAGTAACAGCAAGACAAATTATAGCAGAGGAGCAGTGCTCTCTCAGGTTAGTAAGTTACAGGGAAACAACTGAGACAGTGACCATAGTCGTGGTAATGACTGAGCCTTCCTGGTCCTTTGGATGAGTCAAGTATTGTGCTAAACACATTTTATTATTGTCTCATGGAACTGTTTTCCAAGAAGAAAGTGATAGTATCATTTTACAGATGAAATTCAGAAACAGAAAGGTTAAGACAATGTCCAAGCCATACAGTGGGACTTTGAACTCAGGTATGTGAACTTTTAGCTTTCTTCCATGTTCCACTGGCCTGAGATAGCTCCAGCCACCCACTGTTAAACTGGAATGTATAGTGTACTTCCTAATATACTCAAAATAAAGGATAGGTTTCAGTTAGGGAGAGACTCACAAGTGAAGGAAATACTCTACCTCTTGTTCTTTCTTGGTGATCCTGTAGGAAACAAGCCACAGTTCGCCTGCTGGCTTCTGACAATCCTACTTTGCTTGTATCAGGCAAGTGAGTGTCTCCTTACAGGTCAGAGTAACTTCAATGTGTCCTCTGGTCTCACTGTTGACCTACCTAGCACTGAAATTGTCAGGACTGCTCAGGAAGTTTTCAAGCTCGCTCACTACCTGGCACCAGTATTCTCATATCTCAGTTTCCCTCTTTGTCCCCTCATAGCTCCACCTAGTGTAATCGTAGGTAACGTCTATGGTTATTAAAGCATTATTTTTTGATTTTTTTTTTTTTTTAAATCCAGTTATTTGCTTCCTGCCATGTTTTAGACCACAGGGTTTTATTTTTCTATAAAAGTGTATATCAACTATATCAACTTTAAAGCTATATCAACTTTCTCTGCCTTGTGTATTGTTTTAAAAGGAAAAACAAAAGGGTAGTCTCTCGTAATAATTGTCAAGGTAAGGCTATACAGTCAAACAACTTAGATCTACTTACCAGCTGAATGTAAGTTACTTAATTTTCTCTGCCCTTGGTTGTTTTGTTTTTCTTGAGTAAAACAAGGATAGTTGTACTTACCTTATAGACCTGCTTTGAAAAACACAGTAAATATTATAATATTTGTGACTTAAAATTGTAAATGAAAAATGTGCAGAACATTTTGGCTACTATCGTAGCTGTTTTAAACAAGGCATGTTATTCAACTACTTAGTCTCATGTGGGACTTGTGAGTATATTAACTTAGGGTAGTTTATTATTTGGCTTTATTGTTCCTAACTTCAATGAATAACTGACCACTTATTCCACATTGGTGGTATAGTATGGTTGTTTTAAATCTTTCGTGTCTATCTATAATTGGGTATTTTAAACTTCAGCTAGTTGGGCATCTTCTGAATACAATGGAACAGTACATACTTACATATAGGTCTTTTAACAAGACCATTTGTTAAAGGAACTCATCATTTAGGATGGTGGGGGCCAACAAGGAAGGAAAGCAGAAGATGGTGTGCTTAATTGTGATCTGATGTGAGAGTAGTTCAGGAGAGAGTAGCAAGTACTTCATTGTTACCAGAGGAAATAGCATGTACAGATGTCCAGACACTTAAAAGATTTTGAACAGTGGAAGGTAAGACAAGAAAAGTCGGCTTGGGGAACCTTTAGAGGGCTCTGGAAACTAGCGGAGAACTTCAGCCGTGTGGAGCTCCTGAAGGCTTGGAAACAAGAGTATGTTAAAGGTGTTCTTTAGAGAGAGCACAACAAAAATGGAGTGAAGGTAAGGACTGGGCAGCTTTAGAAGCAGTAAGGAAACACCAGCAGTGCGCTTGGAAGTGTTGATAGGATGCACACAAGGAATGACTCGAGGGCATTTGGAGCTCAGGTGGATTCTACACATATTGTGCTCGAGTTTTCAGTCAGACCCTGTGTTTGCTCTAGCTTAAAACTATTCAAGGAAAGGTTGGGGAAATAGCTCAGGGGGTATAGTGCTTGCTATTCATGGCCAGAACCCAGTACACTTGTATATGCATGTAATTTCAGCCTTAGGAGGCACAGACAGGAAGATTCTGGGACCTTGCTAGCCAATTGGTTAACTCTAGGTTCAATGAGAGACTTTATTTCAAAGAAATAAGGTAAAGAACAATAGAAAGAGAAACAAATGTGGGCCTCCAGCCCCCTTGTGTATACATGGGTATGTGTGCGCTAGCATGGGTATATTGCACATAAACACACATGAAAAAGACAAAAAAAGCATACAGCTTCTGCCTGACATCTAGTACTGGCACAGTAAGTAGCTGTAAGAAAAAGCAGCCAGGTTTTGGAGCTTCCTCCTATCAGATGGGTAGTAGACAGTGATACTCCATTTCTGGATGTGGGAGCAGACTTCAGAGGGTGAACATTTATGCAAAGTCTATAGTTAAGTCAGGCAAAGAACATAGAAATTAACCCTGGAAAGAGTTTCTCTATTTTTTTTTTTTTTTTTTTTTTTTTTTTTTTGGTTTTTCGAGACAGGGTTTCTCTGTGTAGCCCTGGCTGTCCTAGAACTCACTCTGTAGACCAGGCTGGCCTCGAACTCAGAAATCCGCCTGCCTCTGCCTCCCAAGTGCTGGGATTAAAGGCGTGCGCCACTACCGCCTGGCGGAAAGAGTTTCTTTTCTGGGTCCATATGGCTCTGAGAATTCAAAGCTACTTAGAATGTAAAGCACAAACATTATTAATATACTACATTATTTATGTATTCACAGAACTTGTATTTGTTTGAAATAACAGTAGGCACAACTCAAATGCTACAATTCTGTTCCTGGTGGCTATGGATTGACAAAACACTATGTGCAGAAGTCATTTGGTGAAACTTTTAGGAGAGTTCTAGGATGAACTGTTTGGAAACATGCCCTTTGTATTTCTCTAGACTCTCATTCCTTGACCTTTTCTTTCTTTTCTGTGATGGGAACATGTTGGCTGAATCTCTAGGTGCCATCCAGAACATGGAGTAGTCTTCAGTGTGGAAGATGGAAGAAGCTGAGCCTATGATGAACTACCAGAGCATACCTGGACAGGCCACCTCTGAATTCTTTGGGAGATACAAATAAACCTCTTGTGCTTGTGTGCAGTTAAATCTTCCTTACAAATTCATACACATTCACTTATATGTCCATATAAATTGTCAAATCTCTGCTTTTTGGGGGCGGGGCGTTTTTTGTAAATTGAAGTAAGAAAGACTTATCACTGATCCCACATTATTTCCAATTCAGATTATTATAAATGTGGGGAAGGAGTTGGACCATGAAAAATGCACAAAACCTTAGCAGTTGGATTAAACAAGCTTTTACCCCCAGGAGCGAGGGTCTGTTAAGCACTAAATTTTTTCTTATTGTCCCTAGTAAGGAACCTTAGCTCTCCTAAGGGAGCAGGTAGGTTAAGAATTGTCTTTATATTTCCCTTGCAGATGGCAGATTAGAAACTGAGTCGGGAGGCTTTCCTAAGTATAAATAGTTTCTTTTAGGTTGGTAGGGCTGTTAATCTGCGCAGGCAGCCAGAACAAAGGGCAGAGTTTGAAAAGCAGACATTTTCTTTTACTTTGGAAGCTGGAAGGCTGAGCTCGGGCCCCATGATTTGTTTTGGAGAAGAATCTTTTCCTGGCTTGTGAGTGGCTCCTGTCCTGCTGTGCTCATTTGGCCTTTATTTTACCTGTTTGCAGTAGCAGAGCCCTACCCTTTTGATCTCATGTAACTTTAGTTTCTTACTTAAAAAGCTCATCTTAAAGTACTTTTCTGTGTGTTATGTTACATGGAGGGTAAGAACTATGGATTAAGAGAGCAGAGACATAATACAACCCATAGCATTGGTTTGCAGGAAGAAAACAACTCAGTTTAACATTTTAAAAATAGGAGCTAAAACATGGGCAAAACACAGAACAAGGATTTATATGTGTTTTTCCTTTTTACTCTGAGAAGCAGCTTTTGTTGGCCTGTTGTCTCCAAAACCCACAAAAGCTATGTGCTTTCAGTTATGCCCCATCCCTCCAAGATGCCTCCAGGGCTCTACTTGGAGAAGGGATACAAATTGCCTTTTTCAAGGTCCAAGTCTTCTCTGTACAGATTAACTTATAAATCTGAACAAAGAGTTCTTTAATGGTCTATCAGTCTTGTATTGTGGTTCATAAATAAATGTTATATACCCAAAGTGTGTGTTAAATATTAAATTTTCCTTCCAAATAGATAAACACTAACACACTTGCACTAAGACTAGCAAGTACTGTTACAAGAATGTTAAGATATGAAGAGAATGTGATTCACCAATGTTCTCATTGCTTTGAAAGTAAATATGGGTAAGAGTTACAGGAAATTAAGCAATACTCAAGTGTCAAGTTCTAAACAACATCAAAAGTTGATTTTGAAAAAATGTCATCTCAGAATATCAGAATACAAACGTCTTTAATGAATGGTCTCTGAAAGCTTTATAAAACCTTATTGGGACACATTAAAAAACACTAGTACATCATATTTATTGGAAACATCGACATCATTGTTATAGATGGAAACAATTTAAATCATTTTCTAGAAATCCTTTGGGGAGATGTGACAAGCTGATTTTGAGATGCTTTGACAAGCAAATGCCCAAGAATAGTGGACTCTTGGAGAATGAACTAGAGGATGTGCTCTGCTAGTTAAGGCTTTGTGTGAGCGAGTTTGTGTGTGAGCGAGTTTGTGTGTGTGTATGTGTGCACGCGTGCGTGCTCGGGTACGAGCACATGTATGGTTACTATGAGAAAGTGTACTGTTTACGTGAATACAAAGCAAATTAGTGACATATAATAGAGTCCAGAAATTGTTCATTCTTATGTGGAGACAAATGGTATGTAACCAATTATTATTCAACTAATGATACCAGAAAGATTTGTTACTCATTTGGGGATGGGGAGAAAAATGGATCCTTTATGCAAAATTAATTTTGGCTATCGAGACCTATTTGCAAAATTCAAAATATTTTTATGAGTTGAAGTTATGGAATTTTTAATGAACTTATTTTAAGACCAGTAACATTGAACTTGATGCACATAAACTTCTTCCACTGTGGTAGGATTCTAGCATTTCCTTGTTTCTGTCTGTCCTTGTAGAGAAACAAGACTTCTTACCTTTCAGGTAGTTCTGTGCTTCCTTTAGGTACCAGTCATCTTTTACTTCTGGGTGGTTCCCAGCACCACTTTTCTGTAGTTTATGTGATAAAATACCCTGACAAAAGCATTGTAAGGAGAAAAGGTTTATTTGCGTATACAGTTCCAAAGGGAGCAGCAGGCCAGCCCTTTGTACAGTGTGGGAAGCAGTGAACAGAAAATGGGGCCAGCATAAAATTTCAAAGCCCCATCCCTAGTAACAGTAATGTACTTCCTTTTGCCAGGTTCTACCTCCTAAAGTTTCCATAACCTTCCCAAACAATGCCACCAGCTGGCAGTTTTGTTTTCAAACACAGGGAATGATGGGAAATGCTTTGCAGTCAAGCCACAATGCCATTCCCTCTGAAACTAAGCCTCAGTCTGCCATATTCTTTGTGACACAGATATCTTCCTTGTCTGTGTGACACTGGGCATTATTTGCATCTCAATAAAGAACTGCTGAATTTAACATCATAGAAGTGACAGTCTATGCCATCTGTGAAGAGGACAACCAGAGCAGATTCACAAAGCAGACTAAACCATGCAGAAGAGACAGGTACAGTAAAGTAACAAAAGGAGGTAGATCTCAGAAAAAAAAAATTAAAATTAACAAGGAGATGAGATTTATGAACAGAACAAGGATCAGGGTGGCCTGAATTCTAATATGTTGGGATTCATTGAAAGCGTGTTCCTAGTTCTGACTGTCACTGAGTTTGTTCTTGGAAATCTGGTGAATGGTTTCATTGTGTCAATCAATGGCAGCCATTGGTTCAAGAGCAAGAAGATTTCTTTGTCTGACTTCATCATTACCAGCTTGGCCCTCTTCAGGATCTTTCTGCTGTGGATCATTTTTATTGATAGCCTTATAATAGTCTTCTCTTACCACACCCATGACTCAGGGATAATGATGCAGCTTATTGATGTTTTCTGGACATTTACAAACCACTTCAATATTTGGCTTATCTCTTGTCTCAGTGTTTTCTACTGCCTGAAAATAGCCAGTTTCTCCCACCCCTTATTCCTCTGGCTCAAATGGAGAGCTTCTAGAGTGGTTGTTGGGATGCTGTGGGGCGCACTGCTCTTCTCCTGTGTCTGCACCATATCTCTGATGAATGAATTTAAGATCTATTCTGCCCTCACTAGAAGCAAAGACTCGCCAAATATGACTGAATACAACAGATTGAAGAGACAGGAATATAATCTGATGCATGTTCTTGGGAATCTGTGGAAGATTCCTTCGCTCATTGTTTCCTTGATTGCCTACTTTCTGCTCCTTCTCTCTCTGGGGAAGCACACACAGCAGATGCAGCAATACAGTATTGGGTCCAGAGATCAGAGTACTGAGGCCCACAAAAGAGCCATGAGAATCATCTTTTCCTTTCTCTTATTCTTCCTAGTCTACTTTCTTTCCTTTTTAATTTTGGCATCCAGTCGTTTCCTACCAGAAACCAAGATTGCCAGGATAATTGGAGTAGTAATTACAATGTCATACCTTGTTGGTGATTCATTTATTCTGATTTTCTGTAACAACAAGCTGAAGCAGACATTTGTGGCCATGCTCTCATGTGAGTGTGGTTATCCAAAGCCTGCATCTAAGGGGCCCTTTGCTTCATAAAACAGCAGAGGTTGTAGGATGGGGGATTCTACAGCCTGGTTTAGATATGGAGCCTTTCTGGCTTTCAGTATATCTATTCTATACCATCAATAGGAGAGATGCTGCCTGCTTTGCTCCTGATCCTACCTGGCTTAGAGGTGAAGATAATGCTTCTTAGGACCTCTCTCTATTGAATCATTTGGACAGGCACAACAGTCTTTGGGAAATGCTAGTTGAAGAACATTCATTATATAGACATAGAACTGTATTCTAATAACCATTAGCTTAAACAGAACCAGTCTCTGTGTTAGTTTTACTTGACATTTTATGATGGCAAAAGCATTTTTTCTATAGATGTGAATTTGAATTTTAGTTCTGTTAACTTTCTATTTTTGTCCTTGGATGATTTTTTTTTTGTGCTTTTCCCTCACCAAGTTACTTTAATGTTTAATTAATATTATTTAAAGAGAAGAATAGAAATTGATTTACTTATTGTCATCAAATACCTTTGTCAAGTCAGTGAGAATATTCAGTATCATGAAAAATTCTTTTAACTTTGTGAATATAGTCAGCTAGGACACATGGCATTCCTGAATGCAGATTTCTAATGTGACTAAATAATTACCCTAGATTTTACATCTGAGTACTTTGATGCCTAAGGGGAAATGTTGTAACCACAATTGATCTAAGCATAGACCCAGATTTATAAAGGAAATATATAACAGTGGGCATTTTTCTTAGGTGAAACCCAAAATGGATTATGGCACAAATCTCTTTCCCTGCTGTGCCCCGTCCACCATGTCTCACGAAAATATATCTCAAGGAGGGGATCGTTCCTCTAACTTACTGTATTAGATTGAGTAAGCCATCTCATGTGTGAAGGGATGAAGGAGTGGCACTGACATAGTCAGAGTGCAGTTGGAGAAAATGGGGGACACAAAACTGGTTCGGACAGGCCATGGAGGGAAGGGACGGGGGAAAGCAAGGCTTGAGGAGCCCCACAATATCTGGTGATTTCTATAAAGTAAATCTGCTGAGAAACTGAAATATTCTCAGGCTAGATAGAACACTCTGGTTTGGAGTTGAAGATCTTGGAGTCTGCCACGACATCCACTAGTCTTTCTGCTCTTGGAGGAACAGGATTCTAGATTTAATTAAGCTTGTTTGTAATTAGGCAATTCTAAGAAAATAAGAATAGGAGTGAAGAAATAGTAATTTAATCCTTGAAAGATTTGCATCTCAGTAAAAGCAGCTGCCTTTTAGAACAGAAACCATGTTGTTTGCCACGCTGGAAAATAAAAAGGAGACCTCTTTCCAGGCTGCATCCTGCTCCTGCTTACTTATTTCAGTTTGTTTTCATCAGCACTAAATGAAGAAAGATGCTCTGGGAACTGTATGTATTTATGTTTGCTGCCTCAGTTATGTTCAACTTTGTAGGACTCATTGCAAATCTATTTATTATAGTGATAATTTATAAGACTTGGGTCAAAAGTCACAGAATCTCCTCTTCGGATAGGATCTTTTTCAGCTTGGCCGTCACTAGATTCCTGACTCTGGGGTTGTTTCTACTGAACACTGTCTACAGTGCTACAAATACTGGAAGGTCAGTCTACTTTTCCACATTTTTATATTGTGTTGGAAGTTTCTGGACATCAACAGTCTCTGTTTAGTGACTTTTCTGAACAGCTTGTATTGTGTGAAGATTACCAATTTCCAACATCCAGTGTTTCTTCTGTTGAAACGGACTATCTCTACGAAGACCACCAGCCTGCTGCTGGCCTGTCTTCTGATTTCAACCTTCACCACTCTCCTACATTTTGTGCTCACACAGATATCACGTTTTCATGAACACATGATTGGGAGAAATGATACATCATTTGACCTCAATGAAGGCATCTTGACGTTAGTAGCCTCTTTGATCCTGAGCTCACTTTTACAGTTTATGCTCAATGTGACTTTCGCTTCCTTGTTAATACACTCCTTGAGAAGACATATACAGAAGATGCAGAGAAACAGGACCAGCTTTTGGAATCCCCAGACGGAGGCTCACATGGGTGCTATGAGGCTGATGATCTGTTTCCTCGCGCTCTACATTCCATATTCGATTGCTGCCCTTCTCTATATTCCTTCCTATATGAGGAGGAATGTGAGAGCCCAGGCTGTTTGCATGATTATTACGGCTGCTTACCCTCCAGGACATTCTGTCCTCCTCATTATCACACATCATAAACTGAAAGCTAAAGCAAAGAAGATTTTCTGTTTCTACAAATAGCAGAATTTCATTAGTAATTGATAGCGTCAATTCATGGTTTGGTTGCATTAGAAACTTCTCTGCTGGCTAAGGCCTTAATTTTGTGATCCTGTATTTGGCCTCCTAACCCTGAGGCTGAGTGCTTATGTTTTGGTCAGTACTGCAGTTTTTGGCTAATATTTTAAAGTAGAGCACATTCCATAAGAAATTGTTTGAGGTATTTATGTATTTTTCATGGTTATCACATTCCTAGACAATGAAATCACTATAATGTTTCACTAGCTGCTGAAGTATAAGAGGATGTCCATGAACGAAGGCCACATTGTGATGTACTTGGTTAGGAGAGATTAGAGAATTTGCTCTAAAGTGAACAAGGTATCACCAATAGCTAAGCTGCCACTGAGAGTAGATTGGCTTAAAATATAACATGTTAGCACAAAAAGAAAAGAGGGAGGGGATTCAGAGAAAGATAAAGAGCAAAGTGTGTATCATAGGCATGCTAGATAAAGGATGCTGATGTTTGCTGGGCTGTATCATAGGCATGCCAGATAAAAGATGCTGATGTTTGCTGGACTACTACCGCCAAGCAACCTTAGCACTGAATTTTTGGCTTGATCTAGAAAGGTTCAGAGTTGATAGGTTAAGGGTAGGGACTGATAATAAACAATCCAAGAAAAATGGTTTAAACTCAAAGAATCTATCATAATATCTAGAGAGGTAGCCCTAGAACAAAAGCAAGTTCTATTCAAAGAGAGTAAGACTGTGTGAGTGAAGATTTACAGAGCATGACACCCACACCCTGTGATACAGAGTTCAGGTGAAGGCCAAGAGGCATTGAATTGATACAGAGTCCTGGACTTGGTGGGATTATTTCACTGGTTTCTACATTACACAGCTGTCCAGAAGAATGCCATTTTGGACAATCTAATGTTGGGTGTTGAAAAGATATGAAGTGGGGATTGAGCATTCATTATTTACAATTAAATAGTTAAAACAAATTGCTTATGTAATACTTATGCATTTCAAAATAAATAAACATTCACAACGTCCAGACCACCTGATGTTTCCTGTTCTACCCGCCACAGTCTTCTCTGTGATATTTAGTAAATATTACCCAACAGGTATTAGTTACCTAGAGGTATTATTCATGTTATAATCTTAATATTAATAGATAAAGGGAATGCTGAAAGTACTAAGTGAAATCTGTGCCGTAAGAACTGTAAATGAGGGGCAGAGCCCTTCATTAGTCCCTCAATATCATTTTTCTCTCTTTTTTTTTTTTTTATGGTAATCAAATTGTTTTTTTATTATTATTTTTTATTTTTTATTTTTATTTTTTTTGTTTGAGTTGATTTTATTTTATTTTTTTAATTTTATTTATTTAGTTATTTAAATCACATCGTAATTTACTTATTTACACAGAGGTTATAGACACAAAAAGGCAGGATGTGGGGAAGGGAATGGCACCGGTGCATAGGTGTTCAGGGGGAGTACAGATACCTTTCAGAACAGGGTATCAGCTGGTGTAGGTTCAGGGAACAGGTCACTATGGCTATGCCTATGATTCACTTGTCATTATCTAAGTTGGTACTGTCCACCAAGGCTGCCTATTTATAAGACCTATGACTACTAGGTCTGGTAAATTTCCACAGAAGCTGCCTGTTTACAATAACTTATAGCCTTCTGTTTTCAGTGTTTTTCCACAGAGAGGTAATCAAATTGTTAGCTGTCAAGAATTTGTATGTTGGGGCTAGATGGCCAATAGAGTATGAATAGAGGTAATGTATGTAATTTCTAGGTATGTCCCTGAATTAGTCATTCCCTTCCTTTCCATATTCCTTTTCTTTTTTCTCTTTCCCTTTGGCCCATGGGCTAGAATATGTAGCTATTCTGAACTATGCATTTGAGGAGAACACTTGGGCATGACAGAGTTACTGTCTATTCTTGAATTGGTGGCATGGTTCATGACACAGGAGGTTGCCACACCACCTCTGAACTAAGTTGGTGCCTAAATTCCAAGATGTGTCATAATAAACAAACAGCTCTATAGTTTGTTTTATTAAAACAGGAGCCATTATATTATGTTAACTTGGATGAAGTAACATGCTTTAGCAATAATGTCTTCATGTATTTATGATAAAATAGTATATAATTACTTACAATACTATAATCAAAACACATGATATCTAAGTAAAACAAAACCAAAACCACATATATGCTTTATACTAATTTTTATAAAAATATGTACAACTGAGGAAAAGCCTAAAAGGAAATATATATAAACAAACATAAACATACATACAGCAATTATTTTTATGTGGATGTTGACTTTTTTAAAAAAAAATGCTAGGCATTGAACCCAAAACCTTGGTTATGCTGGCTAAGTCCTAAATCATTGACCTGCATCCCCAGCTCATGTTGGAAGTTTTGAGTAATATTTTTGTACTTTACCAACTTTCTATGATGAACATATACCTTCAAATGTATGCAATACATACAGTATATATCTTATCCAACCAATGATTCATCTTTTTAATAGACAGATAGGGGATTCTTTTGTGAATCTAGTTTCTCCTCACTCAGGAAGAAAAGTAACTAGTATTTCTCTTGTTTTGTCTGATTATTATTATTAATTACAATTAAAATTTAAAGGCAAACCCTTAAGTGTTTAATTTCATACAATTTATAATGCAAAACATTTCTAGACTAAGTAGGTTTGATTGAGGTTACTATAGAAATGGCTTCCAGAAAACATAGGGAGCTCCAGAAAGCACTGATTTTATTTTTGATAAGTATCTTATTAGTTCATTGAGAATTTCATAAAATATATTTTATCATGCTTACTTTCAATTCCCTTAAATCCTCCTAGATCCTCCCCCATCTTCCTCGCCCAAAACTTCCTTTAAAAAATTTAATATCCCCCTATCATGACTGCCCTCCAAAAGACCCAGCAAGCAGCTGAAAGAGTCAGATGTAGATATTTGCACTCAATTAATGGACAGAGGCTGCTGACCCCTGTGGTTGAATTAGGTGAAAGCTGGAAGAGGCTGAGGAGGGTGACTCTATAGGAGGACCAGCAATATCAGTTAACCTGGACCCCCAAGATCTCTGGAACACCAGTCAGGCAGCATACAGCAGCTGATATGAGGCCCCCAACACATATACAGCAGAGGACTGCCGGGGGTTTGGGTTTAGTCACAGAGGATGCACCTAATCCTTAGGAGACTGGAGGCCCCAGGGAGTTTAGAGATCTGGTAGGGTGGGGTGGGGGTGGTGACATCCTCATGGAGATGGGGGAGCAGGGAGGGAGTATGGGATGTGGAACAGTCAGAGGTTGGATCGGGAGGGGAATAAAATCTGGAGTTTAAAATGAGAGAGAGAGAGAGAGAGAGAGAGAGAGAGAGAGAGAGAGAGAGAGAGAGGAAAAACTTGATAACCCATTATAATCAGTTTGTGATGTCCATATACTTCTGGTGTGGACCATTTGTTGGAATGTAGTAGAATTATCAGGTGCCACACCATTAAAGAAAGCCAAATTCCCCTTCTCCAGAAGCCATTAAACTGTCCACACCTCCTTAGGAGCAGGATCCTGATTCCCTTCCAACTCTGTGCTAGAAATTTGATTGGCTTGATCTTTTGTAGGTCTTGTGCAAACAACAGCAGTTGTTAAGAATTCATGAGTGCAGTGGTCCTGTCATATCCTGAAGACACTGCATTGCTCTGATATCCATCTTCTGTGACTCACATAATCTTTCTACACACTTCGTCGGGTTGTGAAATAGATATCCTAATTGGTTGGGTACTCTCTGAACTTTGGCGTGTTATGCGTGTCCGTGTTAACTGCTATCTATTTCACAAAGAAACTTTTTCTGATGCCGTCCAAAAGTTGCCCTGTTCTGCATGTTGAAAGATAGAGATTTAGAAGGCAATTTGATACAATACTTAGCAAAATAATAGCTGTAGGTTCATGACTGAGGCCTCTGCTTCCACTATGAGTTCTTGGCCAGGTTTGCAGTATTAGACATGTTTCTCATAGAGGACTGGGCCTTAAATCCTATCATAAAGTGGTTGATTACCCCATGCATTCACACCATTATTGCATCTATGGCACATTTTGCCTCATCGGTCATTATTAAATTTCCCAGGGTTCCCTGGTTAAGACTTTTCAAGATACCCCATACTCCCAGCAGACTTCCAGTACTATGAGAGCTCTCTATCAGGGAAGAAGATTCCTAGTCAATATCAAGTTGATTTCTCCATGTCCTGTGACTACTATGTGTGGTGTCTTAAGCATTAGAGTCTTGCCATCAAGTTCTGATGGGCAGTCGAGAGCAATGGCAGTGGTTCATATGTACTGTTTGGGTGAGGTGCCGGGGAATATCTCTGCCCAACAAGGAGAGGTATCACACACCTGGCACTGGGTCTTTTATTTGCCAACCTATGATTTCTGGACTGAGCATAATCCCCACATATTAAGTTGATTTTATAAAGTTTTGCTGATTTGTTTCTTAGGTAGCCCATGTTGTCTTCTTTCCTCCCACCTGCATCGATGTGCTGTTTTACTGATTGTTTTGCTGCTTGGAAAAGTCATGCGCACGCCTTTAATCCCAGCACTTGGGAGGCAGAGGCAGGCGGATTTCTGAGTTCGAGGCCAGCCTGGTCTACAGAGTGAGTTCCAGGACAGCCCGGCTACACAGAGAAACCCTGTCTCGAAAAACAAACAACAACAACAACAACAACAATATATATATATATATATATATATATATATATATATATTATATGAATTTGTTTAAGCATTTGCCCAAAATCCTCACTAGAGTTTTGTTTGTTTGTTTTTTGTTTTTGTTTTCATTGCTACATGCTTGGAATTTTTCTGGTTTCAACATACTCTGCTTAATATCTGCCATTAAGGAATTATTCATTGGATTTGGAGAGATGTCTTAGTGGCTAAGGGCACTGTCTACTTTTGCATATGACTCAAGTTTGGTTTTCAGCATACATGTCACATGACTCACAACCACCTATAACTTCAGGTCCGTGGGACCCAACTGTTGTTTTTGGCTTCCACAGGTACTACACTCAAACTTACACTCAAACACCTACATATACACATACCTGTTTAAAAAAGAAACTATTAACCAGAAGTTAAAACAAATGTTTTGGTTTATTTTCTAAAAGGCATGATATGTAGACTCTTGTCTTAACTTTCTTTTCATGTTGCTGTGATAAAGTAATCTGACAAAAGCAAGTTCAAAAAAAAAAACCATTCATTTTAGTCTAAAGTTAAAGGTACAGCCCATCATGTCGAGGAAGTCAAGGAAGGGAGAGCTTGAAGCAACTGGGGCACATCACTCCACAGTAAAACCCAAATCAAAACAAGCAAGCAAACAAACAAAGCAGAACAGTGAACACCTGCTTACTGTTCTTCATCCAACCCATTTCACTAAGTAGACTCAGATCATAGTCCAGGATCCCTGGCCAGGCCCACGGTGGGCAGATCTTCACACCTTAATTAGTGCAATCAAGGTAATTGCCCCAAGCAAGACTCATAGTTTAATTTCCCAGGAGGGTCTACATTATGTCAAATTGAAATTCACATTCTCACAGCACTCTATAAATGCTTAATATCCTGTATCATCCACCTATTATAGGAAAGCAAGTTTCTTTATGTCACTTAATTTTGGGCTTCCTTATTAATGAATCATTTTGAAGTTTTTTTTCTCTCCTTTTTTAGTTGATTGAATTGTTTATTTACTTTACATCCTAACCACAGCTTTCCCCTCCTCTCCTCCCAGTCCCCACCTCTAACCTTATCGCTCGGCCCCATCTACCCCACTGTGCCCCTCCTCCTCCTCAGAAAAAGAAAGGTCTCCCATGGATATCAACCAGCCTTGATTGCAATAAGGCTAGGTGCATCTTCCATCTATTGAGGCTAGACAAAGCATCTCACTTAGGGGAAAAGGATCCAAAGACAGACAATGTAGTCAGAGACAGCCCGTTCCCACTTTAGGAGTCCCACATGAAGACCCAGCTGCACAACTGTTACATATGTGCAGAGGGCTTAGCTCTGTTCCATGCATGCTCTTTGGTTGGCAGTTCAGTCTATGAGACCCTATGGCCCCATATTAGTTGATTCTGTAGGTTTTCTTGTTGTGTCTTTGACCCCTCTGGCTCCTTGAAAACTTTCTCCCCCTCTTCCACGGGATTTCCCAACCTCCACCTAATGTTTGGCTATGGGTCTCTGCATCAGTTTTCATCAGTTGCAGGGTGAAGCCCTTTTGATATCAGTTATGCTAGGTTCCTGTCTGCAAGTATATTAGAATGTCATTAATAGTGTCAGGGATGGGCTTCCTCTTATATCATGAGTCTCAAAGCTGGGCCAGTCACTGATTGGCTCTTCTCTCAAATTCTGCTCCATCATTTACCACTAATTTTGAGTCTAAGATTTTTTGGTTGGGTTGGTGTCCTAATCCATTCATTGGAAGTCTTTCCTGATTACGGGATCCATATCCCTCATTGCTAGGAGTTTTAGCTAGCATCACACTCATATAATCCTGGGAGTTTCTATTGTTTTCAGTTTCTAGCTTGTCCCAGAGATGATCGCCTTTCCCCATTCCAGTTGTCTCTCTCAGTACTTTCTCCCTCTGTCCTCCCCTGCCACCTCATCCTTACTATTCTCACCACCCCCTACATTCCTCTTCCATCCAGCCTCCAATGTCTAATCTATTTCCCCTTCTCAGTGAGGTCCAAGCATCGCCGCTTTGGCCCTCTTTGTTCCTTAGCTTCTTTGGGTCTGTTGTTTGTAGCACGGTTATCCTGTACTTTGTGAGTGATACTCATTTATAAGTGAGTACCTGTCTGAGTCAGCTGCTGGATGGAGCCTCTCAGAGGACATCTTTCTGTCTGCAAGAATAACAGAGTATCATTAATAGTGTTAGGGACTGGTGCCTGCCCATAGGATGGGTCTCAAGTTGGGCTGGTTATTGGTTGGCAGTTCCCTCAGCCTCTACTCTGTCTCCCTTGCCTGCATTTCTTGTAGACAGAATAAATTTTGGGTTGAAAGTTTTGTGGGTAGGTTGGACAGTGGTTAGAGCTTGGGGACTCTTATGGAAGAATAGGAGGAAGGATTGTGGACCCCAAAGGGGATAGGAACTCCACAGGAAGACCAACAGAGTCAACTAACCTGGACCCTTGGGGTTCTCAGAGTCTGAACTACCAACCAAAGAACATACATGGGCTGGACCTTCACCTCCCCACTCATATATAGCAGATGTGCAGCTTGGCCTTCGTGTGGATCCCAAACAACCAGAACAGAGGCTATCCCGAAAGAGCTTGCCTGTAATTGAGATGTTTTACTAGCTAGGCTGACATGTCTGACCTCAATGGGAGAGGAAACACCTAGTCTTACAAAGACATGAAGTGCCAAGGTGGGTGGAGGGGCATGCCCAGGGGGCCCCCACCTGTTCAGAGGAGAAGGGAGGGTGGTGGTGGAAGGATTGGGGGTGGGAGTGACCAGGAAAGGGGCAGTGAGCAGGATGTAAAGTGAATAAGAAAAAATTTAAATTAAATTAAAAAAAATAAGTAAGTACATATAGTGTTTGTTTGTCTGGGTCTGGGTTACCTCACTCAGGATATTTTCTAGTTCTATCCATTTCTCTGTGAATTTCATGATGTCATGTTTTAGTCATACTCTATTGTGTAAATGTACCACATTTTCTTTATCCATTCTTCAGTTGAGGAATATCTGGGTTATTTTCAGTTTCTGGCTATCATGAATAAAGCTGCTATGAACATAGTGGAACAAGTGTCCTTATTGTATGGTGGAGTTTCTTTTGGGTATGAGCTTAAGAGTGACGTAGCTCGATCTTGATGTGGATCTTTTCCCAATTTTTTTTTTTTTTTAAAGGAAACTGTCAAATTGATCCCAAAGTGGTCATACAAAGTTGTACAAATTCACATTGCCACCAGCAATGGATGACTATTTCTCTCGTTCCACATCCTCAACAGCATGAGCTGTCGCTTGAGTTATTGATCTTAGCCATTGTGATGAGAGTATGAGGAAATCTCAGAGTCGTTTTAATTTGCATTTCCCTGATGACTAAAGATGGTGAACATTTCTTTAAATTCTTCTCAGCCATTGGAGATTCCTTTGTTGAGAGTTCTGTTTTGCCCTGTACCCCATTTTTAATTGGGTTATTTGGAGTGTGTGTGTGTGTGTGTGTGTTGTGTGTGTGTGTGTGTGAGAGAGAGAGAGGAGAAGAGAGAGGAGAGAGAGAGATTGATTCTTCTTTTGATTTTGATGGGATGAAATTATATTTCCTGTGTTTTCTTGGGTAAGTATTGTCTTTGGGTTGGAATTTTCCTTGTACTGTTTTCTGTAGGGCTGGATTTGTAGATGGATACTGTTTAAATTTGGTTTTGTTATGAAGTATCTTGTTTTCTCCATCTATGGTGAAGGTTTTGCTGGGTATAGTAGTAGTCTCAGGTGGCATCTGTGGTCACCTAGAGTCTCCAAAATATCTGGTTAGGCCCTTCTGGCTTTTAGAGTCTTTATTGAGAGAAGCCAGATGTAATTCTGATAGGTCTGCCTTTATATGACTTGGATATTTTCCCTTTCAGCTTTTAATGTTCTTTGTTTGTTCTATACATTTAGTGTTTTGATTATTATGTGGTGGGAGGATTTTCTTCTTTGGTCCACTCTATTTGGTATTTTTTAAACTTCTTGTACATTTATAGGCATCTATTTCTTTAGGCTAGGAAAATTTTCTTCTATAATTTGGTTGAAAATGTTTTCTGGGCCTTTGAGCTGGGATTCTTCTTCTATTCCTATTATTTTTAGGTTTGGTCTTATCATAGTGTCACAAATTTCCTAGATGTTTTCTGGAACTTTTTATATTTAACATTTTTTTTGACTGATGTACTGATTTCTTATATTGTATTTTCAATGCCTAGGATTCTCTCTTTCATCTCTTGTATTCTGTTGGTGATGATTGAGTCTGTATTTTCTGTTCTCTTACCTAGGTTTTCCATCTTCAGGATTCTCTCAGTCTGTGTTTTCCTTATTGCTTCTATTTCCATTTTCAGTTCCTAGTTTTATTCATTTCCTTCACCTGTTTGATTGCATTTTCCTGTATTTCTTTAAGGGATTTGTTCATTTACTCTTTAAAAAGGACTCTATCATCTTCACAAGATTGGGTTTAAGGTCATTTTCTTGTGTTTCAGCTGTGTTTGCCTCGACCAGCAAGTAAGACACAACACGGTCGGATTCTTCTCAAACAGCTTTATTCCAGGAACATTCTTCATTCATCGACTGGGAATGGGGAACCAGGAACGGGGAACCTCAAGCAGCAGAAACGAGCTGCTTATATATCCACCCAAGGAGGCGGGCTAGGCGGCGTGTTCTCTCAGGATTGGTTAAACTGCCAATACCTCATTAGCATAAGCCCTAGGATAGGTTAGGGCCAATACCTCATTAGCATAAGCCCCATGATAGGTTAGGGCCAATACCTCATTAGCATAAGCCCTATGATAGGTTAGGGCCAATACCTCATTAGCATAAGCCCCATGATAAGTTAGGGCCAATACCTCATTAGCATAAACCTCATGATAGGTTAGGGCCAATAACTCATTAGCATAAGCCCTATCGGTAGAGGCTCGAGGCTGACGCATGTGTAACAGGCTTGTTTATACAGGAAGCTGAGCTGGCTGTGTCAGAAACCAGCACCATCTTAAATTGGCTGCCTACATGTTAGGATATCCAGGGCTTACTTATAGTAGGATAGTTGGGCTCTGGTGGTGCCATATTGCCCTGGGCTTTTGTGGACTATGGTCTTATGCTGGCCTTTAGCCACCTGGGTTTTACAGTTATTATAGGTTTAGATACTAATTTCTGAGTTTATCTTTATTGGATGCATGTTTTAGTCCTCCTACCCCCATCTCTGGTTTCTGTTTCCTCTCTGTCTTCTGGCCTGAGTGGCCTGGGGATCTAGTGATTAGTGAATCTTCAGATCCAGTAGCATGTCTCTCCTGGTGTTTTGTGTCCTGTGTGGCCTCTGGTATTTTGGGGTCCCTAGTATCTGCATGGCTAGGGTCCCTGGTACCAGAGTGGCCTCCAGTAATGCAGGCACAGTTGTGGTCCAAAAATGGAGTGCAGGGACAGGGTATAGTTCACTGCTACTGGGTATGCCATAAGGGGATCTGGAAGGTTAAGGGGTTTGGGGTTCTTTCCTATTTGGTTATCCCTGGTGTTGGCAGACCTGTGGGAATGTAAGCAGAGCTGTGGGCCAGAAAACTAGAAAACAGAACACACAAGGGAGAAGGTGCAGCTCAACACTGCTCAGTGTGCCCCAGGGGGACCCAGCAGGCAGAGGATTGGTGGGGAGGGAGTCCCATCTAGTTGTCCCTGGTGCTAGCAGGCCTGCAGGAATGCAGGCAGAGTTGTTTTGTTTTTGTTTGTCTGTTTGTTTTGTTTTCATTTTTTTTCTAACAGAAAGTGCTGTCTGAGAAGAAGCAATATTTTATTTTTATTGGTTATTTTATTTATTTACATTTCAAATGTTATCCCCCTTCCCAGTTTCCCCTCCACAAATCCCCTACCCCAACCCCACTGCCCTCTGTTTCTATGAGGGGAACTCAGATACTCTTGCTGATGCCAAGAAGTAATTGCTGACAGGAGCCTGTTATAGCTGTCTCCTGAGAAGCTTTTCCAGAGGCTGACCAATACAGATGTGGATGTACACAGCCAAACACTGGACTGAGTGTGGGGACTCCAATGGTAGAGTTATGGGAAGGACTGAAGGAGATGAAGTGGTTTGCAACCCCATAGGAAGAAGCAGTATTTTAAATCATGAATTAAAAGTAACTTTGAAATGTTTGTTAATTAAAATTGTATTTAGACAATTTCACACATATACACAAAGCATATTGATCACTTTCACCTCTAATCCTCTCCCATCTCCCTACCACTCCTGTCTGTCACACTCTTTCTCACGACTTCTCTCTCATTTTCATGTCTATTCATTTTGTTTTGTTACTCAGTGACTGTACCCAGGGCAATCCATAGGTTTAGAGTTATGTGTTGGAGCCTTGGTGAGATCAGCAATGGATCTACAACATGATTACAACATTTACATTACACAACGTCACGATTACCCTCTCCTAGAATCTATGAGTAGCAAATAGTTCGGCTATAAAGGGAAGTGCCTCATCAATCCTTTCCCTTTCCATGTCTGACTCACAAGACCCATCTTCTGTGGTACCGAGTGCAAGTAAGTATAAAAGTTGTGAGTTAATGAATACAGTAGTTATTACTGAGTCTAGACATGACATTTCTTAGCTCTTTACCCTATCTTCTGGCACTTACATAATTTTTCTCCCAAGAGAGAACCCTACCTACAGTTTTAGTCCATAAGAAGGAGAATTTGCATAGAAATTTGCCTGACAGGCCTATCAGCAGGGGTGTGATCTGTGTTAATGAGTGCAAGGAAAGAAGAGAAGAAGCAGAGCTGACTGAGGAAGAAGAGGGACACAGTCTGTACCCCTTCCTCAAATGCAGGGCACCAAAGGTCAGCGTTAACTCAGAATAGCTTGAGTGTTCTCTGACTTCTGGCTGTGTGGATGCCTGAGATCTTGGTCTTCCATGAGTCAATAGGAAAGGCTGAGAAGCACTGGAGAGATGACTGTATGTACAGACTTTTACAAATAAAATATTTAAACAGAGGTGTATTCTGGATTTTTTGTTTTTTGACATTTCCAACTTCTACAGAAAAATTGTGTTATTTTTTCTGCTTTTGTTGTTGATACAATGACTATGATGACTTTTATATTCAACTTCAAATGGATCAAAGACCTCAACATAAAACCAGATATACTGAACCTGATAGAAAAGAAAGTGGGAAAACTCATTGACACGGGAAAAGGTTTCCTGAAGAGAACACTGTTAACACAGCCTAAGATCAAACATTAATAAATGGAGGTTCATGAAACTGAAGGTTCTGCAGGGTGAAGGTTCTCTATAGGAACATCAGTCAATGTAACTCCCATATAAACAAAACGAAAGGGAAAACACTCACATGATTACCTCAGTAGACGCTGGAAAGGCCTTTGACAAAATCCATGATAAAAGTCTTGGAGAGATTGGGGATACAAGAGACATACCTAAACAGAATAAAGACAATTTTCAGCAAGCCTACAGCTAGCATCAAATCAAATGGAGATAAACTCAAAGCATTTCCAATACAATCAGGAACAAGTCAGGGCTGTCCACTCTCTCCATATCTATTTAGCATAATACTTAAAGTTTTACATAGAGCAATAAGATAACTGAAGGATATCAGGAGAATACAAATTGGAAAGGAAGAAGTCAAAGCATTGTTTTTCTTTCTTTCTTTTCTTTCTTTCTTTTCTTTCTTTCTTTCTTTCTTTCTTTCTTTCTTTCTTTCTTTCTTTCTTTCTTTCTTTCTTTCTTTCTTTTTTCAGAAAGCCTGGGCTTCCTTCTGTGTTGTTTGACTCTTTCCTAAGCGTATTTTACTTTTTGCATTTAGTGCATGTGCATGTGCCTGTGTGTTTATGTGCATATGCACTCATCTGCAAGATTCCTTTGTGTACCTGTGGAGGTCAGAGGTCAGGGCAGTTTGTGGGAGTTGATTTCCCCTTTCTGCCACATGGATCCTAGGTATCAAGCTTAGGCCATCAGGCTGGGTAGCAAGCACCTCTACCCACTGAGCCATTTTGCCAGCTTGAATCTGTGATAGGAGATAATAGTATGGCTACATCTCAGTCTTATAAGTCTCTTATTGAAAAACAAAAATAACAAATGCCCAAAACTTTTAATTCTCACACAAACAGGTAGCATACATTTTAGTTTTATTTGAATTTATAAAATAGTTTTCATTTTTTTCCTTTTGAGATTATAATTTAATTTCTTCCCTCTAAACCCTCCCATATAGTCATCCCACCTTCCTTTAAATTCACATTCTTTTTACTCAATTTGTATTGCATGCATATATGAGTATACACATATATTCTTAAACACTGCATATTGTTATAGTATGTGTATATATTCTTAAATATCGTCCATATAATGTTACTTACATGTATGTTGTCAGGGATGACTGCTTGGCACTGGACAACCACTTGGTGTGCTCTTCTCTGGTGAAGACCACATCTGTTCTAAGCTTTCCTCAGTTGCCTAGAGGTCTTTGTGTAGGACTGAGGTTTTTTTTTTTTATTTTTTTCCTGTCATTGATTGACAGGCACGGGCGGGGATTTGAACTCGGGAGAGACTGACTGACGACTCCAGAGTGCGGCGACTGCTGCGGTGCACCACCGCTGGCCGGTTGGGACTGAGGTCTTGTCGGCTTTTCTCCATCCAGTTTGGCATGTTCATCCCAGTGTCATCCTTGTTCAGCTCACATTTGGACAGGCATGTTGATGAGACTCTATGGGCATAGCTTCTGATATTTCTAGGAGATACAATCTCACAGCAAACTCCCAGATTGTCTGGCTCATGCAATCTCTCAGCCCCATCTCCTGCAATGTTTCCTGAGTCTTGGCTGCCAAAGTGATTTATAGATCTATTCACTGGGACTAGCTCCCCAACTTTGCATTTTTATTGGTTGTGGTTTGTTGTAGTGGTCTCCATCTGTGGCAAAGATAACTTCCCTTGATAGGGGGTAAAAACTACAGTAATCTGTGGATGTAAAGAGAAATGTTCATATATTTTTGTTAGGGATCATAAATGAATAAATTCATAGTTGTAGATTCTCCTCCAATAACCATGACTTCACTAGCACTCAGTGGTGCTAAGTTTCGGTTCCAGACATGGTCTTACCCTTGTTTAGCAGTTCTTAAGTACAACTAGAGAACTGTTAGCTACCATCAAGATATACATTACAGCACCAGAGAGTTATCATTCCATGCTGGTCAGTGATGTGGATCAAAGATGTCATAGCCTGGTAGGATTGTGTGTTGCTTTTTAGCTTCGGGGTCTCTGGGCTCCATTTCTGGAGTTCATAGTGACTCCAGCAATAAAGACTTGCCTTCCACCTCTAGGAGGTGACCAAGGCCATCAACAGTAAGTTGTATGTTCCAAAATGACACAGAAAGGTTCCATACTTTTCACTAATTATATTATTCTATGTAAATAAGATACAGTGTTAAAACTAAGAAATTAACATGGATACATTGCTTTTTAGTACACTACACCACTTTGAAGCAATTTTTGATAAAAATGCATGTTTTGTTGTTGTTGTTGTTTTTTAAAAAAAACACCACGATTTCATTTAATTGTTATTTCTTCTTAGTCTCCTCTAATCTGTGACAATTTCTTAGATCCTCTTTATGTTTCATTATCTTTATAGTTTTGAAGATGACTCTTTAAGGCATTTTATAGAAAATCTTTCCATTTGGGTGCCTGACATTTTTTCTCATGCCAGGTTGAGGGGCTGGACTTTTGGAGACATATACCACAAAGTGACATGGCTTGTCCAGTACTGATGCTAACCTTGGTCATCTGACTAAAGTGTTCTCACCCAGATTTGTCCACTGCTAAGTCATAGTTTTCCCATGCTCCATTCTTTCAGCAGTATGCCCAACTAAACTTACCCTGAAAGAAGTTAAATTCCACCTCCAAGCTTTTTTGTCTCTAATCTCATCTTCCTCTTCAAATTTCATACTATGGGATCCAATAAAACAGTTCTCATTGTTCTCTGTAAGGTCCATGCAGCCAATGTACTTATTCATGCTGACTGCTCCTGAGCCCTGTCCCCCATGCTCTTTATCTTGTTCCCCACAAAGAATGCAATCGTGGCTGTACCAAGAAGTCAGAACGTGGAGGAGTTTGCTACTTCCTCCTATTGCCAGTTTTCATGTGTCAGTCATACTGATCAGAGAGCAAGAACTTCTCTTCCTAGGTGGATGGGAAAGAAACTGGAAATACTACGAATGTGAATACATTTAGCATTTTCCATATTACACATGCTTATTAATAATAATCTTGAGCTTTTAAAAAATATCTGGATGAATACAATTTATTTAGAGAACAATTGTGTTCAGGTTAGCAGCTGACACAGTGGAGTTGCCTCTATGCGATCTTGTGGCAAGAAAGGCACAATCTTGGGAAAGTAAAGTTTTCCTGAAGGATTTCAAAAATTGTTGATTATTCGAGATTTTTTACAACATATTTTGATCATAATTCACCCTTTTCCCAACTCTTCCAGATACATCCTTTTCTCCATACATCTAGTTTTGTGTTCTCTGCTCCTGCCCATCAAGGACAATATGTACTGCACAAATATTCTTGGATATTTGACCTTCTACTGGAGCATGGTCAACTTACCAGGGTCTATAATCTTAGAGAAAATGGACTCTGCCTCTCCAAGCAGCTAACAATTGCTATTAGATCTATGGCTCTCTGGGCTGAGCATTTACAAACCATCACAATGTTATCATAATTTTTATGAACGTTCACTTGTCTATTAATGGTAGTAACTATAGACAAGCTTTATTTAAGGAGAAATCAATTTCCCACTTCTTCACTTTAGTAAATCTAATTGACAGTAAGACATTTACATTCTGGAGAATTCTTTGAGCTCCAGCGTTACCTTTTAGGGTGAAAGTCAGTTAATTTTGTATGATCTATGTTAATATGTAAGACTTAGGACCTGAATGGGGCAAAATGAACATTGAATCCACTTATTTCTGATCTCAAAGAGCAAAGCTCCTGAAAAGTCATGGCTTCACCTTTTGGTTCACGTTTGCCTCTCCTTAGCAACAGTTGGAGCTTTAGTTTACCAGGTCTTTGTGTTTGTTGGTTGGAGACTATTTGTAACCAAATTCACAGCAGTAGTTTGTCTGTTTTTTTTTTTTTTTCCATGTTGCTAGTGACTGGAACTAGCCCATAATAAACATGAATATTTTGAAGATGACTGGTTAGCTGCACTCACTAGTCTTAAAGCTCCTATTTGTATTATAAGAAACTGAGGTCCAGACAAAGACGGTGGCTTGACTACATGCTCACAGAGAGCATGTGACAGTGCTGGAGCCATTGCTGCTCCCTGACTCCTGGTCTAGCTTTCTTTTCATGATACCAAACCAGCCTCCTGAAGTACCGGCCTCACTCTTTAGTCTGTAAATCACATCCTTCTCTCTATGAACTTTATTTACTTCCTCTGCTTTATTTTTTATTTTGTCTGGACTTGTTTCTTTCTTTTAGATCATTTCTAGGGGATCTGGAATCCAAGTGAGTACGACTTAATATCACTTAATGTTTTTCTAGTTTTTTTTTTTTCAGTTCTTTTTTCATCTTACTTTTTTTAATTGGACATTGTATTTATTTACACTTCAGATGTCATCCCCTTTCCCCATTTCTCCCCCCCCCAACCCCTATCCCATCCCCGTCCTCCTTTTTTGCTTTTATGCCATTTTAATTACATGCAAGTATTAAGGTCTGTTCTAGGTTGAGGAACTAGCAATAGATGCAAATAGTCAAGGAACAAGCAAGACAATAAACACAAATAGTCAAAGAATAAGCAAGGCAATAAAGTTCCGTGATCATTTTTCTAGTTCTTATCAATCAGGTTTGTCTAATTTCATAATCCACTCTCTCTGTCCCTCTTTTCTTTTAACTAAAGCTACAAATTGTTTCATGTTATTCACATGTGGGTTGTAGCTGCCATTCAAGGGAAGGCTAGCTCTTGATGGTATCATTGTGAGCTACATTGGGTCAGGCACCATCTTTTGTGTTCTGGAGATGATAACATCAATTATTTTAAAATAAAGGAGTACTTTGCTAAAGAATGAGTGTCTATTGTACTAGTCCTTTAAAAATAGATGTCCCCTTTGACTATAATAATGCCAACAAAATCTGACAATATTATATTCTTATCTATACATAGACTCATTATTTCACTTTATTTTAATAACAACTACATGCTGATAATTAATTCTATTTTCACTTTACAAGTGATAAAACTGGTGTCATAATTCACCCAAGACATCCTCAGCTGGTAAATGATACAGAGGAAACAGTTTCAGTTTCTTCTTTACTCTAGTTTTGTTCTCTTGACACCTTGGTAGATCATTTTATACACACAAAATATACTAGGATTATACTGTGAAATGATTAAGCTTATTAATAGTTTCAAGCACACAAAGTAACAATTTATATTTCAAGTTTGATAATTGTGCTGTGCTTTGGAGCTAAGTTTAAGTTTCTTGACAGATCATAATTTCCATGATTTGATTTTCTTTAAGAACAAAAATAGTCAAGATGTGAATCCAACCTAATGACCACTGTCACATAAATAGGTAAATAAAGAGGAACATAAGATTGTAAAGGGATATTATTAACACACACACACACACACACAAACACACTTAAATTAAACCACCACAATTACTCATGATGTCTTCAACACACATTCCCAGGCACTGCTACGTTAAAGCTGAAGGGCTTGAGTGTGGCTGTTTTTTTTGTTTTTATTAATTAAGTTATTTATTTACTTTACAGTTCTAGTGCAGCTTCTCCTCCATTTTCTTGTGAATACAGGGGTAAAAGAAGGAAGGGCCAAGCAATGACTGGCCCAACTTGAGACCCCATGTCCGAGAAGGAGCCCATCCCTGTTACTATTAGTGATATTCCACTATATGAGCAGACAGAAAACTAGCATTAGCTGTCATCAAAGCGACTTCACCCAGCAACTAATGGAAACTGATTCGGAGACCTACAGCCAAACATTATTCAGTGGAGCTTGGGGAATTGTGTAGAAGAGGGGGAGGGTGAATTGAAGAAACCAGGGGCTCAAGGAGAAAACCTACAGAATCAACTAACCTGGGCCCATAGGGTCTCACAGAGACTTAACTGCCAACCGGAGAGCATGCATGGGATAGATGTAGGCTTTCTGCACATATGTAACAGCTGTGCAGCTGGGTCTTCATGTAGTACTCCTAAATTTGGAGCAAGGGCTGTCTCTGACTACATTGCCTGGTTTTGGATTCCTTTTCCCTAACTAGGCTGCCTTGTCTAGTCGATGAAAATGCACCTAGTCTTACTGCAACTAGATATGCCAAGGCTGGTTGATATCCATGGGAGACCTCCCCTCTCTTGAAGAGGGGAGAAGAGGTGGATGGGGGGAGGGGAGAGGGAGATCTTATTTTTCTGGGTACCAGAGAGGAGGAGGGATAGAGAGATAATGCTATATGAAGCAATGGGTATGTTAATTAACTTGATTATTCTAGTCACTTCATGATGTATACATAAATAAAATATAAATATAGTTTCTAATTTAGCAATTATAGCTCAATAAAATTATTTTCTGTCCCATGTACCTTTTGGGATTTGATTTCCTTACCCTTCTTGTGGATGATTTAATTTGTGACAGGTGTGAGCCTGCTTTGTGTTTTAACAAGAATACAAATCTGGAGGCAAATCGATGTTCTTGAATTGAATACTATGTAATTACATCTTTTATAGTTTGCATTTTCAGAATTGTAGCTGATTGTGTGTGTGTGTGTGTGTGTGTGTGTGTATGTGTGTGTGGTCTTCCTTTCAATTATATGTTATGCTTTGGTGTGGAATCAACTTAGAGTAGATGTTTAAATTGACGGAATATAATATATGAACATGAGTAAACATAGCTCAAACAGTATAGAAAAATATACATTCACCATCATTAGTCCCTCTCTGGGCTATCATCAATGATTTTTCATACCTATTAGTTTTTCTAGTGATTACTTTTACGACTAGATAATAATGACCAATACCCACTACTTAATCAGCACAGAGGTCAGGGTTACATTCTTCCTAAAACACAAAGCAGCCTTATATCTGTTGTAATATAAATAATTGAGTAATAACTTTAGAATTTTATCCATTATGTTTGTTATTATCATACTTCACCCTAAGTTCATTTCTTTCTGTGAAATTTAATTAACTACATTTTAGTTATAGAACCAAATACTCATTATATTCTATCAAAAAAAAAAAAAGTCTAGCTCCATTCTGTCCATGCCCTAAGAACTTGAGTAAGAGTGATGGAGGAATTTGTTTGATGGAGAGTATTTCAAGCAGGGTATCTTTCAGAATATGGACATCATTGCTGCTCTTATGAGACAGAGCAGCTAGAGAAGCAGGAAATAAAACATGCAATTTGGTGAGGAAAGGAAGTTGTGAGAGAATTTAAGGTTGCAGATAAAGGTGTGGAGAAAGCAGCAGTGACTGTTGTAGAAATTAGCATCATTAAAAAAATAGAAATTTAGTGTCCAAACCAGATAGAAATAAACAAGGGATGAAAATTACAGGCCTGGAGCTGGAGAGATGGCTCAGAGGTTAAGAGCACTGACTGCTCTTCCAGAGGTCCTGAATTCAATTCCCAGCAACCACATGGTGGCTCACAACCATCTGTAATGGGAACTGATGCCTTCTTCTGGTGTGTCTGAATAGCTACAGTGTGCTCATATAAATAAAATAAAATCTTTAAAGTAAGAGAAAAAAATTACAGGTCCATGTAAATAAAAGATGTTAAAAGTACAAGTTTTTCGAACAGAATGCAATACTGAATAAAGGTGAGCATATACCATGACCAAGTTGTTCATTCTAAGAATTTTAGGATTGCTTAACCTTGCTAAGAAGTCTGGGGATTGGATATGGAGTCCCTCTCCTCCTGTCTATGTTCCTATAAGAGACATGCTACTCAGTGCAATGTGAGGGTGAGGTGTTTAGAAAATGCCTGGATCATGAGAGCTCTACTTTTATTAGTGATGGATTCATAATTTGATGGCTTTATTGGAAGGTCTGGTGACTTTAGGAGGTGAAGTTTTATTGGAGGAAGTATCTTTTTTTTTTAATTTATTTTAAAATTTATTTAATTATTTAAATCACATCATAATTTACTTATTCACACAGGGGTTATAAACACAAAAAGGCAGGATGTGGGGAAGAGAATGACACTGGAGCATAGGTGTTCAGGGGGAATACAGATACCTTTCAGAACAGGGTAACAGCTGGGTGAAGGTTCAGGAGACAGGTCACTATGACTCTGCCTATGATTCACTTGTCCTTATCTAAGTTGGTACTGTCTGCTGAGGTTGCCTATTTATGAGATCTATGACTACTCAGGCTGGTAAATTTCCATAGAAGCTGCCTGTTTACAATAGCTTATAGCCATCTGTTTCAGTGTTTTTCCACAGAGACCCGAGACTTTGTGTTAGCATGTATGTGTGTCAGGCCTATTGCTGATTTTAGGCCTATGGCTGATTTTAGGTCTTCAGTGTATACGAAGGGCTGCTCCTGACATCTCCTCCCTTCTCTAAGTATAGAAGGGCCTTGGTGATTCCAATCTTTTGAAGGCAGGGATAGAGGGCTGACCTCCAATAATTGAAGGGAACCTTGTAACGGCTCTGGTCTTGGAGGAAGTATCTTGACCCAGGTTTCTTCTTTACTCTCTTTTTTTCCTGTGGTCACAGGGTAACTTCCCTCAACAACACATTCCCACCATGATGTTTTAGTTTTACCTCAGGCCCACATCAACAAACCCACTGAGAATGAATTAAAACCTCCAAACCCCATTTTATCCTTTAAAGTATTTCTTTTAGATGTTTCAGTACTATAATGAAAAATTAACATACTGATATTCATCCCAGCAACATAATAAAACAAAACACCCCCAAAAACTCCCCATGAGAAATAGGAAGTATGGCTAGATCTGTTAAATAGAGTAAATTTATAATAATGATAAGTTTCCACAAAGAAAAGTATAAGACATGTTGGATTTCATTGTGACTTTGCCAAATATTGATAAGATTAATATCAACCTTTTCTAACATCTATTCAAGAAGGAAAACAGGAAGGAAAATGGTTCTACTCATTCAATGAGGTCAATTTTACATTTATAAGAAAATCAGACAAAGACATTGCAGAGAAAAAAAAAACACAGATTAAAAAATGCACATGAATACAGATTGAAACATAGTCAACAGATTACTAGAAACTTCAGTTCAGTAGCTGATAAGGACCAGATGTCACACATGGTAGTACTTTTTCATGTAAGGCTGTTTCCATTTGAAAGTCCATAGAGGTACTAACTATGTCATGTCAATAGAACATAAGGCATCCTTGTGATTGTCTTGCTAAGTGAGAATAGAGCACTTGATAAGATTCAACCTTCTCTTATGATAATCAACCTTCTGTGAACTAGGGATGGGAGGGAACTTCAAGTCAGTGCATTTTAAAATGCACATAACACTGATATACTGGATTATTTTTCCCTAAAGTCAGAGATAAGGTAATGATATCTAGTTTTCCCAACTTCAACATTGGACTGTAGCCTGGGTAATATCATTCAAAAGGCACATAGATTATAAAGGAAGAAGTAAGACTCTCTTAATTTGAAGATGATATTTTTATAAATCCCATGAAAAATAACACAATCAGTAGAATAATTTCATGAGTGTTTCAAAATATATGTCATGAGGTGGGCAATCTAATGGTCTGCTTTTGTACAAAACACCCCTATGGGATCCTATCATTCCACCACAGGGATGCATTACCTCTAAACATAATTTGCATCTGGCAGTAAAACCAACAGTAAATCAAAACTAGTTTGAAGTGTGGAACTGCAGTAAAAATATTAGTTTGAACTTAAGTCACAAGCTTTGTATAAATGTACTGTACTCCAGATGTGCCTTACAGGTAAATTTTTTTCTCCCTAAGTTCTTATTTGCTAAGAGTTTATAAATGCTGACTCCTGTTCTATGCTAGGTTTCTATCATAGGTATTTGAAAGTCCATAAAGGTACTATGTCAGGTCAATAAAAAATTTCAAACTTGGCTGTCTGGCTTATTACAGTATTTTCTGTCTAGAAATTTGAGATTTTCTTGCTGTAACTTCACATGGTATGAGCAGAGAAGCCAGCTTTCTGATCTCCTTTTATGAGGACCCCTGTGCCACTCACAAGGTCCCCAACCTTATAACTTAGTCATCTGCCAAGTCCCCACCACCAAATACCATCACTTTGGGAAATTAAGTATCAACATTTGATTTTGAGGGTACAAAACCATTCAACGTATAGAAATACCTTACTGGTTTCTCAGCCACAATTCTGGGACCTGCTTTCCTGCCTTGGTGAAGGTCATGGTCAGGGTCTGTGGTTAAACACAGTTTCTTCCCTTTATCTCATCCCAGCCTTCCGATTCTCTTCTCCAACAGCTGCTCTGGGAATGTCATCCTCCTTACATCTAGATGTCATTTTACCTTGATGTTGGATCTACATTTTTTTTTCCACTTAGATTGTTAATACTGGCCTGAAGTTTGCTGTTTACTTCTGTTTCCCATGTGTGGGCTCTTCCTCTGTAGCATGCTGGTGTCAGTGCAGCCAGTCATGAGATGAGCCAGTTTTAGGATAATTTATTTTAGTGCTTGAGAATTTAACCACCTGAAGTCCTTTGAATGAGGTAGCAGGGAAACAGGAGACAGTATCTGTTGTGATGCTGAGACGGGATGATAGCCAGGAAGGCAGGGAGAGGGCTTCTGTTCAATAGCTATTTGCTTCTCTGGGACCTTGTAGAACATGTCAATAGCAGAATGGAAGAATCAACTATAATCTGCCTTTTGTTGGTAGTGTTCTCTGGTGCAAATGGCAGGGTTGGTCTATCATATGTCTCTTTATGATATAGGTTAGTCTATTTATATCACTCTTTGATTTAGATAATATGTAATTCCTATGTCTGGACAAAATAGGGAGCCTCCTTTGATAGGAAACCCCTCCTCCACTAAGGAATATGTCCTGCTATATCCTCTGCTAGACCACTATTGTAAGTCAAATTGTGGGAAGAAAAATGGCACTCCTGAAGACATGGTAAAGAAAGGAAAGGAATGACTACTCTTCTCATGAGTCCCACCCACTGGGGTAGGTGCTCATAGACCCTGCTTGAACTATTCATTTAAGGGATTTTCACCCTTAGGAAACATAACTTTCCAGCTCCCTCTATTTGCCTTCTGTGGGTAGCTGCCGAGATTTCAAGTCTGCTTGCTCTTCCCCTAGGCAGTTTTCCTTTTCTTTGAACTTTAAGAGTCCCAAGTTTTCTTACTTTTTCAGGAATCACACTTGAGCCCACACTATGGATTGTTCCATATATTTGCACTAAATACACAAGGTTTAAAATATGATATTTCACACTCCATTCCATTCCTTTCCAAGTTTTGACAGATACTAATTAATAGTGATACTTTGGTCTCAAAACTTGTTTGATAAAGGGAGAAAAAATGATAAATTCAAAGATTTGTTGTGACCTTTTTGCTGGGGCAGACTCCTAGCTGGTCTGATCCCATGAAGACACCATATCTTGACCCATGCTAGAAGATCTACTGCACTCAGAGCAGCAGGCAAGAACCCTTCTCCACAATCCAAAGCCCCAGAGCTGCAGCTGAGAGCCTGGCTCACTCAGGACCCATCACCCACCAAAAACCCCACCCTCCCAAATACCACTCCACTCCTCTTCTTGCCCCCTGCCTGGTCCTTTTTGCTGGGGCAGACTCCTAGCTGGTCTGCTCCCGTGAAGATACCATATCCTGACCCATCCTAGACGATCCACTGCACTCAGAGCAGTTGCTCTGCAACTAATCCCACAACACCCAGAGGAAGCTGGACTCCCAGGAGCTCTAATACACCCAGGAACACAGGATTTCAGGATCTAAGAGGCAGCCTGACTCCCAGGAGCTCTTACACTCAGGATCTCAGGATCTCAGGATCACAGGATCACAGAGATAGCTGGTCTCTGAGGAGTTCAGACACAACGAAGATAACAGGAGAGACAGGCTTCAGTCAGAGACAGTGAGTGCAGATAACCAGTGGCAAAAGGCAAGCACAAGAACATACAAAACATAAATCAAGGTTATTTGGTATTAGAACCCAGTTCTTCCACCACAGCAAGTTCTGGATACCCCATCACACGGGAAAAGCAAGATTCAGATTTAAAATCACTTCTCATGATGATGATAGAGGGCTTTAAGGAGGACATAAATAATTCCCTTAAAGAAATACAGGAGAACACAGGTAAACAGGTAGAAGACCTTAAAGAGGAAACACAAAAATCCCTTAAATAATTACAGGAAAACACAACTAAAAAGGTGAAGGAATTAAACAAAACCATCCAGGATCTAAAAATGGAAGTAGAATCAATAAAGAAATCACAAAGGGAGACTACCCTGGAGATAGAAAACCTAGGGAAGAGATCAGAAATCATGGATGCAAGCATCACCAACAGAATACAAGAGATAGAGGAGAGAATCTCAAGTGTAGAAGATACCATGGAAAACATTGACATAACTGTCAAAGAAAATGCAAAATGCAAAAATCTCCTAGCCCAAAACATCCAGGAAATCAAGGACACAATGGAGAAGACCAAACCTAAGGATAATAGGTATAGAAGAGAGTGAAGATTCTCAACTTAAAGGACCACTAAATATCTTCAACAAAATTATAGAAGAAAACTTCCCTAACTGAAGGAAAGAGATGCTCATGAACATACAAGAAGTCTAAGAACTCCAAATAGACTAGACCAGAAAAGAAATCCCTCCTGTTACATAATAATCAAAACATCAAATGCACAAAACAAAAGTAAAATGCAAAAAAAAGTAAGGAAAAAGATTAAGTAATATATAAAGGCAGACCTATAAGAATTACACTAGACTTCTCACCAGAAACCATAAAAGCCAGAAGATCCTGGACAGATGTCATACAGATTCTAGGAGAACACAAATGCCAGCCTAGACTACTATACCCAGCAAAACTCTCGATTACAATAGATGGAGAAACCAAGATATTCCATGACAAAACCAAATTTACACAATATTTTTCCACAAATCCAGCCCTACAAAGGATAATAGATGGATAACTCCAATACAAGGAGGGAAACTACAACCTAGAAAAATCAAGAAAGCAATCTTCTTCCAACAAAATCAATAGAAGATAGCCACACAAACATAATTCCACTTATAATAACAAAAATAACAGGAATAAACAATCACTTTTTAAAAGTATCTTTTAACATCAATGGACTTATTTCCCCAATAAAAAGGCATAGACTAGTGGACTGGATACATAAACGAGACCCAGAATTTTGCTGCATGCAGGAAATGCACCTCAGTGACAAAGACAGACACTACCTCAAAATAAAAGGCTGGAAAACAATTTTCCAAGCAAATGGTCCCAAGAAACAAGCTGGAGTAGCCATTCTAATATCGAGTAAAATAGACTTTCAACAAAAAGTTATCAAAAAAGATAAGGAAAGACACTTCATACTCATCAAAGAAAAATCTACCAAGATGAACTCTCAATTCTGAATATCTATGCTCCAAATGCAATAGCAACCACATTCATAAAAGAAACTTTACTAAAGCTCAAAGTACACATTGCACCTCATCCAATAATAATGGGAGGCTTCAACACCCCACTCTCAGCAATGGACAGATCATGGAAACAGAAACTATACAGAGACACATTGAAACTAAGAGAAGTTATGAACCAAATGGATTTAGCAGATATCTATAGAACATTTTATACTAAAACAAAAGAATATACCTTCTTCTCAGCACTTCATGGAACCTTCTCCAAAATTGACCATACAATTCGTCACAAAACAGACCTCAACAGATACAAGAAGATTGAAATAATCCCACGCATCCTATCAGATCACCATGGACTAAGGCTGGTCTTCAATAACAACAAAAACAATGGAAAGCCCACATACTCGTGGAAACTGAACAATGCTCTACTCAATGATAACTTGGTCAAGGAAGAAATAAAGAAATTAAAGACTTTTTGAATTTAATGAAAATGAAGGCACAATACATGAAACTTATGGGACACAATGAAAGCAGTGCTAACAGGGAAACTCATAGATCTGAGTGCCTACAAAAAGAAACTGGAGAGAGCATACACTAGCAGCTTGACAGCACACCTGAAAGCTCTAGAACTAAAAGAAGCAAATACACTCAAGAGGAGTAGATGGCAGCAAATAATCAAACTTGGCTGAAATCAATCAAGTAGAAACAAAAACAGCTATACAAAGAATCAACAAAACCAGGAGCTGTTTTTTTTTGAGAAAATCAACAAGATAGATAAACCCTTAGCCAGACTAACCAGAGGGCACAGAGATAGTATCCAAATTAATAAAATCAGAACTGAAAAGGGAGACTTAACAACAGAAACTCAGGACATTCAAAAAACTTCCACCAGAAAACTCCTAAACCTGATAAACAATTTCAGCAAAGTGGCTGGATATAAGATTAACTCAAACCAATCAGTAGCCTTCCTCTACTCAAAGGATAAATAGGCTGAGAAAGAAATTAGGGAAATGATATCCTTTACAACAGTCACAAATAATATAAAATACCTCGGTGTGAATCTAACCAAGCAAGTGAAAGTTCTGTATGACAAGAACTCCGAGTCCCTGAAGAAAGAAATTGATGAACATCTCAGAAGATGGAAGATCTCCCATGCTCATTGATTGGCAGGATTAATATAGTAAAAATGGCCATCTGGCTGAAAGCAATCTACAGATTCAATGCAATCCCTATTAAAATTCCAACTCAATTTTTCATAGAGATAGAAAGAGCAATTTTCAAATTCATTTGGAATAACGAAAAACCCAGGGTAGCAAAAACTATTCTCAACAATAAAAGTACTTCTGGGGAATCACCATCCTTTACCTCAAGCTGTACTACAGAGCAATAGTGATAAAAACTGCATGGTATTGGTACAGAGACAGGCAGGAAGATCAATAGAATAGAATTGAAGACCCAGAAATGAATCAAAATACCTATGGTCACTTGATCTTTGACAAAGGAGCTAAAACCATCCAGTGGAAAAAGACAGCATTTTCAACAAATGGTGCTGGTTCAACTGGAGGTCATCATGTAGAAGAATGCAAATTGGTCCATTCTTATATCCCTGTACAAAGCTCAAATCCAAGTGGATAAAGGACCTTCACATAAAACCAGATACACTGAAACTAATAGAAGAGATGGTGAGGAAGACCCTTGAATACTTGGGCACAGGGGAAAAGTTCCTGAACAGAACACCAATGGCTTATGCTCTAAGATCAAGAATTGACAAATGGGACTTCACAAAATTGCAAAGCTTCTGTAAGGCAAAGGACACTGTCAATAGAACAAAAAAGCAACCAACAGGTTGGGAAAAGAGCTTTACCAATCCTACATCTGATAGAAGACTTATATCCAATATATACAAGGAACTGAAGAAATTAGACTCCAGATAATCAAATAACCCTATTAAAAATGGGATACAGACTTCCTTTTGTTGTCTAATTGTTCTGGCTAGGATTTCCAGTACTATATTGAATAGGTAGGAAGAGATTGAGCAGCCTTGTCTAGTCCCTGATTTTAGTGGGATTGCTTTAAGTTTCTCTCCATTTAGCTTGATGTTGGCTACAGGCTTGCTGTATATTGCTTTTACTATGTGTAGGTATGGGCCTTGAATTCCTGATCTTTCCCGGGAGTTTCTAGGGGGAGCAATGGGGAAAGAGCATAACATCTGAAATGTAAATAAATAAAATATCCAATAAAAATGGAAAAAAGCGAGAAAAAACCCCACAAAAACCCTTTTTTGTGAACATAATGTATGATGGAGAACCCAGAACGATGTAATATCTTCTCATTGAATGTGTGTGGACATGGACACAAGTAAGACAGGCTCCCAGGGTGCTGTATTCCCAATTTTCGATTTGGAAAGTTTATTTGAGTTTAGGGAACATGTAAGCTCCTTTAGTCAATGGCAGAGACAATGAGATGTGGAGGGAAAAGCATGGCATCATTTCATCTTCTCCTTAGTGGTTTTCTCAATCCATGGTACATATGAGTAAATATTGGTGTAGATGCCGACGTCCCCTCCCATGAAGTGTCCAACTTCAATTCCCTGGAGCTTGTTTTTACAAATGACAGTAGCTACGGCAACCTCCTGCCAGAGATGAGAGGAATGAGTGATGGAGAGAGAAAATTTAAAAAATGAAAGCAATGCTTGTTTTCACACCATTTTTTGTTTTTGCAACGATGGGAATAAACATCAGCAAGATGGTATCAACCAGGGATAGGCGATGCTCTTCAGTAAATAAATCCTTTGTAGGATGACTATTACTGAAAAATTGTAATAACCTTATTGTAATAACCTCATTGTAATAACCTTATCAAAGTCTCAAGTTACTTGGAAATTAAAATATAAGATGATTAAATAGACAACTAGACACATACAAAATAAATGAAATCTGAATGTAGACAAAAAGATTACCCCAAAAATTCGGCTGAATACTTTCACAAATTTGACACATAAGGAGTTTCTGTGGCTGCTTCCTTGTTGAGTTTTCTGGCAGTCTTTGTCAGTCATCACCGGAGCCTCCAGATTTTGCCTTAAGTCAGGGTGCCTGCCTGAGGGAACAACATCTGGCTCATCTCACAACTGTGGCTTATCCCTAGTCCTCACCTCCCGTACTTCAGTGAATAGTATTTTGTATATGCATTAAAAAATAAGGTGAGAAAGGAAAAACAAAAACATCCCCAAGGTTTTGTGTTAATGAGCACTAACCCTGGAGGTCATCCTCATTTCAGAAATGAAGTACCAGGTACATACACATAGTAGCATTTTACCAATGTGAAATAGTCTTATGTGCTTTGGAATGCAATTTTCTTTCTACTCTGTGTCTACAAATCATCTGATTGAGGTTCTCCAAAAATGTCCCTTACATGTGAAATGAACATGTGTGGGGAGTAGGACCACCATCTCCTTAATGTAAATTGTGTCTGTGACAAGAAGGTATGTCCTCCATGCAGTCTGATGGCCCATGGGACCCAGCTGCTCAAGTCCTGCAGAGGCTGGTGAAGGTTCACTTGATCCTCTGACAATAGAGGAGCATTGGAATTGTAGACAGCTCTCTCTTTTCTTAGACCACTCCTGAGGCTTTGTCCTTTGGCCTTGAGCCATTTTCGACCCTATCTCACCTCAGCTCTGAAGATATGGATGTTCCTCATTAAGGGTGAAGCTGATGGCTTTACTTGCTGTGGAAAGTGCTTACCATTGTTTTCTGGACTCCAGTCCAAACCTGAAAGTGTACAGACAGTGCCTGGCTGGACGTTGGTGGTGGCTATGGGAAGAACCTGGACTTTGTTGTTGAAGGTGGCAGGCTTAGCTAGTTTAATAAGCATGAGGTCATCCTGTGGGGCTGTGTGGCTGTAGTTCCAGTAGCGGATAATCTGGATGGGATAAATAGTCTGCTCTGTCCCGTCTCTGACTCTGCTCTTGAAATTTCCCAACATCACCCTCAGATTTCTGGAGGAAGAATGGATGGGAAGAAACCACTGTTACTATCACTACTACACCACCATCTACTACCACCACCACCAGCACTGCATCATCATCACTCACCATCACATCATCATCATTATCATCATCATAATCTTTACTCATTATCATCATTACAGTCATCATCACCATCAGCATCACTATCACCATCAGCATCATCACTATAACTCACCACCATCATCATCATCACCACCATCACCACTCACCACCATCACCACTCACAGCATCATCATTACTCATCATCATCATCACTCACCACCATCATCACCCACCACCACCACCACCATCATCATTACCCACCACCACCACCACCACCACCACCATCATCATCATCCACTTACTACCATTATCATTCACCATCATCAGCACTCACTGTCATTACTGTCATCATCACCACCATCACCATCATCATCACCACCACCACCACCATCATCATCATTACCACCACTCACCATCATCTTCACCACCGTTTTGGATATTAGATGATACACTGTGCAAGATACTGTGACAAGAACTGTATCTGGGTTACCTTTTACTTACAATAAGTTTGTGCAGTGGTTCTTATGTTAATTCTCATTTTACAAATGAAGTACTGGACCACACAGTACTGATTTACTTGTGGTCAGAGTAAACCTTGGAGCTGTTATCTACTGCTTTTGAATATAGTACATTGGAGAGGAAATTAATGAATGTAAAAGTTAGTATTTGACTCTCTTTGGGCCTTATTTATCCAAGCAGGTAATTTCCATTCTAGTGGATACATGAGAATAAAATGACCAGAGTGTTGGATAATAAGCCCACCAACAACTCCCCCTCCCCCTCCTTATTTTGAAGATTTGGAAGATGACGTGGTTTAAATCAATGAGCTTTCTTCTCTGGCTTCTAATCAATAGGAAATTTAAGAAAATATTTGGAGGAGAAAGGTGATGTTGGAGAATTTATCTTCCCAGACCTTTTCCAGGAGGTACTGCCACAGATTTTTTAAAAATGTCTTTTGGCAAAAGTCACAGTTCCTATCACATAGCATCTTCATTCAGGGATTGCTCCTATTCTATTAAAATCATTCTTTTCTCTTAGGATAAGGATGGTCACTTTATTTCCTCAGTATTTCTCTTGTGGGACATGGAACCATCTCTTAACTATTAGTTCCTTTAAAGAACATCTCTTTTCAATGTACTCAGTTTATGAATTTGAGTCATCTGCTGAACCCCTACTTGATCATATGTAATCACATTTCTGGGAGGGGGACCTTGAAAAGCTGATGGGGCAGCAGGGGAGGTATAGCGCAAAACAGTCTTTCAACAGCAGCACACAGACTATTAGGTGGAGATACCTTCTACAGACATTTTACAGTATCTCACTAGGGTGCTTCCCATTAGATGCTCGTAGAACTATCCCTGATTGTGAGACTCCAGAATACCTTCAGATCTTTCTATCTTGGGGAAAGTTGTCTCTGATTGAGAATCACTGATCTAGGACCAGGAGAACACACTTGGGGAGGGGATGTTCAATACTCACGGTAAATAGCAGTGAGATGGGGCCAGCACCCAGCTGGCCTTGATGAGGACACCCACGCAGGGGTTGAAGTTAGACTTGAGGTATACTAAGTAAGGAGCATAGTCCTCTTTCTGCATCGATGAGTGAGTGAATAAGGCTGTTCCTGAGAAAACAATATCACATAAATATTAGAGTAAATGAGGCGTTCGCATCTTCCCAGCAGAAAAGGACTATTCATGATTTTAAGAGAGTAATCAATTGGCTGTGGAATCATTTTTTTCTCTAATAAAGATGCAAATTAAAGCGATATACTTTATATAAGACACAAGAATGGCAATATTGGTAATATTCATGGTAAGAAAAGGTATAATATAAATGATATTGTCGCTGCTTATAAGTTGATTTTATTTTCTTGGAAAGGAATTTAGAAATGGGCATCAAGAGTTGTAACTATTTCATAACTTATGGTTTGACAATTCCAATGATAGGAATCCATTTTAAAGACATAACCAGATGTAGGCAAAGATGATTAATAAGTGTATTCATTTTTTAGCAATATGTAATAATAGTTAAACATGGAAGGATAAATATCTAGTATGTAATGTTAGACTTTGAAATAAAAAGCACACAAGCAAGTAGAACACATCAAAAATAATATTAGTGACACTTGATTTAAAAATTTAAAAATGTAAAAAAAAAGCAGTGGAATATGAGAGAGGTAGGCTGATTCTAGGGCTTTCTTCTATGCTCTTACTGGTACTTCTGCTGACCTGTCCACATCTGGGCCTCTGCCTTACCTCTGTGTGACCATACTTAAAAACTTCAAAGCAGAGAAGATAGGCTATTAATCTAGGCAAAAGATTTTGAGCTCTATATTAGGTCCTGGGTTAGCTTGCTCAATCTCAACCCAGCTAGTATGTGACATGAGGTAGTGAAAAATTCTTCAATCCAAACTTCATGGAAGCAGAGACTACGGAAGTAGAAACCATTGAATTAAGTCCCTTGTTCATACCTTTACCATTTCCTGCGTTCCAAGTTATGCTACAGGTGAGAAATCAGAAGTGCTGGGCCTTCTGTTCTTGTGACCATATTAGGATGTTTCCAGAAGGCAATGAGACTCATATTTCACAATAACCAGGGGGAATTCTCATTGTTGAGGGTTCTCCAGGGCAGGTATGTGCCACAATCTCTTCAATAGCTTAATACTTAGGGTAGATTGTTTGTGCTAAGGCCTTGGATAGGGTCTAAGTGAGGAGACTCAGATTCTACTCATATCAGTAGATATGCATCGATCTGCGACCCATCAACCCACTCATTTCACCTCACTATGTTCTGCACCAACCCACACGTTAATGAACAGAGCACAAAGTCTTAAATACATACCAGCTAGGATGGTGAAATAGACAATAAGTTTCATGATGGTCCGCTCTTTCCTTGTGAGGTGTAGAAAGAAGATCAGCAGAGGCTGGAATCTTCTGCCCACTTGTCTCCTGAGGGATGTCTATCAGACCCAGCAGGTTTGACTAGGTAAGGGCTCTAGGCAAAAGCAGAAGGTGGAGAAGACTCCAGATAGGAAGACTGAGAAACGGGAGACTATGCTTCTACTGGGACTTTTCAGGCAAAGGGAAAGAAGCTTGATTTGATGAACTTCTCAGTCCCAGTCTTCCTATATGTTACTCTCCTAAAAGCTCCACAAACTAGTTGAACTAGCTAGTTAAACTGTTTGGAAAGAGAAGCTCCAGACTCAAGATTTACCTTTCTTGCAGAATTTCTGAGGACAGAGCTGTGAGGAAGAGGATTCTTTACCTTGGCTCAGGGAGAGCATGCCCTTAATGGTTTCTTCTGAACCTCCTAATGGCCACTTAATGCTCCCCTTAGCCCCTCCCATCTTTGTTACATCTGTCACTGTTTCATCACTCAGATGCCATCTCCAGCTGGGCCTTTTTTGGTCCTAATCAGAATCACTGAGCTGAGGATATGAAATGAAAGCTCACATGAAACAGTTAATCATCTTTGACAGTTAGAAAATGGTGTGTGTTCTAGATGACATTGAATGCAAGACTTAATGTGTTGATGACAATTCAGAAGACAGACCCCTTTAAGTGACTTTTACATAATGAAGTAATGAAATGATTTTCCAGCTAGCTACATGACCAAAGTCAATATTAGATATTAGGAAGCACATACTCACAAAAGAAGCATCAACTCCAACAGGTTACATTCCTTGAACGCATACTGAATTCTAGACACAGAGCTAAGTATTCTCTCCCTCTATGAGTGCCTGAGTCTCTGCCATGTTCCTTTTTCTCCTCTCTTCTCTGTTTTCTTCTTCTTTTTTTATTTATTTAGTTATTTAAATCACATCGTAATTTGCTTATTTACACAGAGGTTATAAACACAAAAAGGCAGGATGTGGGGAAGGGAATGACTCTTCTTTTATCTTAATTGAAAAATATTTTCATACAACATATCTTGATCATGTTTTTCTCCTCCCCTAATTCCTCCCAGATCCTATTTACCCCCTACCCACCCAACTTCAAAAGCAAAAGACCAAAGAAATGCCTAGGCAAACACAAAAAGAGACAAAATGTCTACAAAAATATCATTGAGTTAATTTTCTGTTGGCCAATTGCTCCTAAGCATGGATCCTACCTTGAAGAGTGATTAACATACCCAGTAAGGCTTCATTGGAGAAAACTTTTTTTTTGGCCAGTGGTTATTAATTGCACATAGCTCCTTTCTTTGAAGTGGGAACACATCTTGGGACCTTGGCAGGTTTTGTGTGTGCTGCTGTAGCCTCTTTGAGTTTATATGTACATCAGTCCTATTGTGTTTGGAAGATGCTGTTTCCTTGGGGTCATTCATCCCTTCTGGCTTTTCCAATCTTTCCACATTCTCTTTTGCAGACTTCCTGATGTTTGGAGAGAGGGATTTGATGAAAATATTCCATTTAGGACTGAGTACTTCAAGGTCTCTCAGTCTGTTCATATTATTTAGTTGTGAAGTTCTCTGTTCTCATCTACTTGCAAGAAGAAGTTTCTCAGAAGGTAGCTGAGCAAGGGGCTGATCTGCATTCCAGCCTGGTGTGGCCATGGGGAGTCCCTGGCAGAAAATGTTTCTTGGGATTGGCAGCTGACACAAAGGAAAGAAGATAGGCTAGAAGGCAGTCCTCTCACTAGTTATGAGTCAGGATCTTTCTGTATATTCCAGTGTGGCCTCATATGGGTTTTTTTTTTTTTTTTTTTTCTGTCTGATTCCCAAATGCCAACATCCAAACCTGGTCCAGAGTTCAGTTCTTCGCTGATTATATTTTTCCCCTTTACTGCCTAATTAGAGTTTCTTGCCTATAATATGACAAATATATTGTGTGTTCTTACACAACTGAGCTATATGTAGCTTCATATCTCCCTGAGAACTCGTCTCTAAGAAACCATCTGAGTCCTGCCTGCATGCTAAAATCTTTCATCTAATTTTTCTCTGATCTCATCAATTGTTGCTCTAGAGTAAATCATACTTTTTAGTTATAAGCTCTCTTGTACTGATTAGACTGTCGGTTCTTCAATGATTAGACCTGCTTATGTCTTCCTGTCTTCTGGGCTTGAGTATACTTGAGAATAGATCTCTTTCTGCATATCTTTTTACATTTCAATATAACAAGTATCAATATGTATCTTGTATTGTATGTATGTATGTATGTATGTATGTATGTATGTATGTACCTACCTACCTACTTATCTTTCAGGAAGTTTATCACATGACTAACTTTTAGAATGTATGACTATATTTCTAATCTTTCTATGTTTCATGTTGGACCAGCTCTTTTCTTACAAGCTATAAAAGATTATCAGCAGCTGGAGCCCTCAGCCCATTTGCCTCTTCAGGATGTCCACCACTGTCAGCAGACCAGGGCAATAAGTGGGATTGGAAAACAGCTCTGGGTATAAGCATTGGAGAGCAATGTCTCTAGATAGACAGATCGAAGAAGTATGCAACGGTGCCTCTCTAATGCTGTCTCTTCAGCTTTTTGATTTAACTTAGTCTATCAAGAGTTTCAGAAGTTTTGTGCTTGGTCTCCAATTCCTCTTACCATTACACAAGTCACAGCTACAGACTTCTTTTCTGGTTCATTTTTTCTCCAAGCATTGAGATTATTGTTCTGTGATCTTCCCTTAGTTGAGGCACATTGAGTAGTAATGAATCTCTAGTTCTAGCCAATATGGATCTTTTGTTCAAGCTAATAGGTTTTGGGATGGTAAGTGGAGAACACAGCAGAGGGAACAGAACGGCATTCTGTATGGTCAAATGGATAGTTCTTCTCTGTTCTTAGGTTCTCATCATACCTCCAGCCTTTTGCATCAATCATGTCTGATCCTCAGATCTGGAGGAAAGGGATTGCTTTCATTGTTCTGTAGCTTTATATAGACTTTACTTCAAAGATCCTATGCATGTATGATACACATTATGATTCTACTTGCCTTCCATTTAGTCTGTGTTTATTTGCTCATCTTAGACCTCAGAATGTTCCTTAAGAAATCTGTTTATAGATCTATTATTGCTACTTGTTCTCTCGGTAAACAATTCTGACTTTATTTTATTATTACCATGTATTTCCTTATCATTTGCACATTCCAAACCATATCATCTGAAATCTGCCTCCTTCATTAGAGATAGGTAAAATAGTAATATTTAATATACTATAATTTAATTCATAGCCTATAACAGAAAAATTGATTACAGAATCAATAAAATTTGAATTTTGTATTTATTTTATCAATGAAAAGAAAGATTAAATCAGATGATCCTAGTAGTGGATCGTTGCTTCTCAGATTCTTAATGTCTCTGAAAGGTTCATGTGTTAGAGGTATGGTTTCCATCTTGATACTTTGAGAAGTGATTTACTTACTTTTATATTGCTGTGATAAATCATCACAACCCATGCAATTTATAAAAGGAAAAGATTATTTGAAGATTACAGTTCTAGAGGAATAAGTGTCCATTATCATCATGGCAGGGAGCATAACAGCAGGCAGGCAGACAGGCATAGCATTAGAACAGTACACACCCAGATCTAAAAACAGGAAGTAGAGAGAACATACTGGGAGGGTCATGAATCTTTTGAAACTTCAAAGCCCACCTCCAGTGACATCACCCTTCCAAGAAACCCTTACCTTCTAATCCTTCTCAAGCAGTTCCACTAAGTAAAATTCAAGTATTCAAATATATGAATGCATTGGGCCCATTCTCACTCAAACCATAGGAGGTGATGAAAACCTTAAGAGGTAAAGGTTGTTGTGCGATCTTTGTGTGTTTGAAGGCATGTCCTTAAAATGGATTCTAGGGCCCTGCTTTTTTTCTCACTCTGTCTTTTGTTGTCCTGGTCATGAAGTAAATAGGTTTTACTACATGCTCTTGCCCCTTCTCCTATGCAGGCCTAAAGCATGGACTGAAATCCGTAAAACTAAGTCAAAATAACCCTTTTCTGTTTGCAAGCTGATTACCTCATGTAATTGACATAGTTGTGGAAAGTGGAATGGGTGTAGTGGTGAATTAGTTAATCTGCTTTGAGCTCCTGGCAGATTGTGCAAAAGCAAGTCTCAGTACCGCCCAGGTGCTCTCTGGATGAAACACACACACACACAACACACACACACACACACACACACACACACACACACACACACACACAAAACACACACACACACACACACACACACCAGTTAATTTTGATATGCCTTGATTGTCTCAATGGCTGGGCACCCTTAAACATTCCCGAAACTAGCAAACACTCCCCTCCAGTATACTTGAATTAACACCCTCCAAATTAAAATGTAGAGCTTTGTTGTCCTGTTACCTTTTGGGCATCCTTCCCCCTCCTGGGGCTGTTTTCCATTTATAGTACATCTCAGCCATCTCACCCTCCTCTCTTTCACAGCACAGTCCTGGCAATTCTAAAAGTCCCCCCTCTGTCTGCCCTGCCCAGCCCTTGACTACTTGCATCTTTACTTACCAATTAGAACTAAATGGGGCCAGGTCCCTCCGAGTCTTATGTGCAGACACATGTGTAAGCAGTTTTGAGCACCAAAATTAACATTAAAATACAAGTGGCATCAGGCCAAATCCACTTCGAATGGGTTTTGCTTTTACTATATCTGAACATGTGATAAATTTTTGGGAATTGGTTTGAAGGAAGGATTTGGATTTGTTTGCTAGGGAAAGCCTACAGTGCTATAAGTTAACAAGAGATTCTGGTAAGGGCTCAAAAGATCCACATATTGATGAGAATATTTTGTTGACAATTACTGAGGCTTTGTTGATGAGAATGAATATTATTATATTGGGATTCAGACTGGAAGATATGCTTGCAACATATGCCAGAAGATATGCCAGAGATTTGGATGCATTTTGTCCATGTCCTGATACTTTGTGGGAGACTGAACTTAGAGGTGATGGACTAATTAATAGATAGAAGAAATATTAATGACACAAAACATCCAAACAGAAGAATGGGTATTACTGGTGGCATTTAGCCAAATGTGCTGTGAAAATCAGGGGCAAAAAGCAGAAGAGAAAGATTTGAAACATTTATAGGTTGGTAAGAAAGGAGAACATGTAAAGTATAGCTAGGGAGGCCCTGGTTGCTAAGAAGATGAACACTCATGGAAAGATGCTATTCTGGGTGTGGCAATGGATGCCTTTAATCCCAGCACTTAGAGGGTAGAGGCAATAGGATTACCACAAGTTGTAAGGGACCAATGAATCTAAGAATGATTCTCATCAATGCAGATATTTCTCCAGCTTCACATGGTTCCCTACAATGTCAATTAGGTTAGGAAAGCTCAACAATTTGGTGTACTTCACCTAGTAGTAGCACAAAGCCTAGGCTAAGACGCCTGAGGAGCTCCTTCTCAGAACTTATCTCTAAAAGCAGAATCAGGAAGAACATCACTAAGGAAAGAGAAGCCAGAAAAGGAAAGGAGAACACTACACAGTCACTCTTTAGGAAAATATCAGAGACTTCTTCCACAATAATCTTTATTTTATCTTAGCTGTGAGACACTGCTGTTTCTGGCTATGTGATGTATAATAATGGGACAATTGTCTATCCTATGCCAAATTTCCAAAGCCTGAATCACAAAACTTATCCCTTCAGGAAAGGAGAGCAAAATCAGCCATAGGCCTAAAATCAGCAATAGGCCTGATGTACGTGCATGTTAACACAAAGTCTTGGGTTTCTGTGGAAAAACACTGAAACAGAAGGCTATAAGCTATTGTAAACAGGCAGTTTTTGTGGAAATTTACCAGCCTGAGTAGTCATAGACCTTGTCAATAGGTAGCCTCGGCAGACAGTACCAACTTAGATAAGGACAAGTGAATCATAGGCAGAGTCATAGTGACCTGTCACCTGAACCTTCACCCAGCTGATACCCTGTTCTGAAAGATATCTGTACTCTCCCTGAACACCATGCTCCGTGTCATTCCCTTCCCCACATCCTGCCTTTTTGTGTTTATAATCCCTGTGTGAATAAGTAAAAATTACAATTTGATTTAAAAAAAAATTGAAAAAAAAAAAAAAAAAGAAAGGAGAGCAAGGTAGAAAACTTGGTGTGCTTGATTTATAACAAGGGATGGATTAAGAGGTGTGTGATGGCCACAAAGAGTGTGATTGAGAGGTGTGTGAAGGCAATGAAGGGTATGGTTAAGAGGTGTAAGATGTCTGTCAACTTGACACTCCTGGGAAGCGGGGACATCAATTGAAGAGTCACCTCTATCATACTGGCTTGTGAAACTTCCTTCCCCTCCCCTCCCCTCCCCTCCCCTCCCCTCCCCTCCCCTCCCCTCCCCTCCCCTCCCCTCCCCTCCCCTCCCCTTCCCTTTCTTTTCCTTTTCCCTTTTCTTTTTCCTTTCCTTTTCATATTTTAATTGGGAATATAACATTTGTAAAAGGTTGATACAGCATTGTATGTTTATGACCAGACAAATACACAGGCATTATTTTATATACAAATGTATACAAGGTATAATGCTTGGAGTGGCGAGATGGAGCCTGAACTAACAATGCTGCATAATTTCCAAATTTCTACTAGAGAAACTGAACTAGACATTTTATTCGAATATACAAAGTAATCATAAATATTAAGTGTTATTTTATGTCTGGATATAGTTTATAAACATTTTTACACCTAAAAGTCTTGGGTTGGTACCTTTGAATGTTTATCTTTATTTTATTTTATATTGGCTATATTTATCAAACTCATATTCTAAGTCCTAGCTTTACTTGTCAACTTGACACAGTCTAGAGTCCTCTAAGAGAAAAACCTCTGCTGGAGAATTGCCTAGGCTAGATTGACCTGTGGGCATGCCTGGTGGGAGGAATTGTCTCTAGTGTTAATTGATGTGGGAGGAGCCAGCACGCAAAGTAGTTTGGTGACTATCTATAACAAGGTGGTGGAAAAATTCATAGTTTATACTATTCTGGTATTTACATTGGAATCAACATCTCATCAAGGTTGTCAATTTCCATAGAAACTGTAATTTAAAACAAAACAAAACAAAACAAAAAACCAAATTGAAGGCAGGATATAATGCCTTGTTAAAATGATCTGTCTCACCCATTAGAGTTATACAATTTTGAATTTATGTAGAAATATTTACTTACTTCATATACCCTTAACAATTCATTATAAATACTCATTTTTAAATTAAAAAATTATAAAATTATTTATTATTTATAAAAATAATTTATTTATAAATTTATTATTTATTTATTTACTTAGTCCAGATAGCAGCTTCCCCTCCCTTCTCTCAAATCCCTCCTTCTCCCTTCCCCCTTCCCTCCCCTTCTTCTCAGAAAAGGGGAGGATTCTTATGGATATCAACCAGCCTTGGCATATCAAGTTGCAGTAAAATTAGGTTCATCTTCTATTGAAGCTAGACAAAGCATCTCAGTTTGGGGAAAGGTTTCCAAAGGCAGGCAATGTAGTCAGAAACAGCTCCTGCTTCTGCTTTAGGAGTCCCACATGAAGACCCAGGAGCACAACTGTAACGTGTGCAGAGGACTTAGGCCCATCCCATGTATGCCCTCTGGTTGGCAGTTCAGTCTCTATGAGATGACAGTTATGGTAAGCTCCTGTCTGCAAGTATAGCAGAATAGTATTAATAGTGTCAGGGGTGGGGTTCCTCTTATAGCATGGGTCTCAATCTGGGCCAGACATTGGTTAGCCTTTCCCTCAATTTCTACTCTGTCTTTACACCTGAACCTTCTGTAGACAGGCCAAATTGTGGGTCTAAAGTTTTGTGGTTGGTTTGGTGTCTTGATCCCTACATTGGAAGTCTGTTTTGGTTACTTGAAATTACTGTTTCAGGTTTCATATCCACCTTTGCTAGTCTTAGCTAGGGTCATCCTTATGGATTCCTGGGAGTTTCAATGGTTGTAGGTTTCTAGCTTGTCCTAGAGAATGTCCCCCATTTCAGTTGTCTCTCCCAGTATTCTCTCCTTCCATCCTCCCCCAGTATATCCTTCCTGCTCCCCTCTTCTCCCCACTCAGTTCCCTTCCTCCATTTACCCTTGATGTCTCTTCCACTTCCCCCACTCAATGAGATTCAAGAAACGCCCCTCCAACATTGGGCCCTCCTTTTTACTTAGCTTCTTTGGGTTTGAGGGTTGTAGCACCTTCACGTTACCCTGTACTTCATGGTTAATATCCACTTATAAGTGGGAATAGCATGTGTGTATTTCTGTGTCTAGATTACCTCACTCAGGATGGGGTCATTGTTTTTGATAGCTGAGTAATATTCCATTGTGTAAATACACTACATTTTCTTTATCCATACTTTGGTTGAGGGACATCTAGATTGCTTGCAGTTCCTGGCTATTTTGATTAAAGCTGATATGAACATAGTTGAGTCCTTGTGGTATGGTGGAGCATCTTTTGGGTATATACCCAGGAGTGGTATAGGTGACTCTTGAGTTGGAACTCTTCCTAATTTTCTGAGAAACTGTTAAATTGATTTCCAAGGTGGTTGTGTAAGTTTGCACAACCACCATCAATGGAGGAGTGTTCCCCTTTCTCCACATCCTCAGCAGCATGTGCTATCAGTTTTTTTGATCTTAGATATTCTTATGAGTGTAAGACAAAATCTCAGAGTTGTTTCAATTAGGATTTCTTTGATGACTAAGAATGTTGAAAATTTAATGATTCTCAGACATTAGAGAGTCTTCTGTTGAGGATTCTGTTTATCTCTGTACCCCATTCTTCAATTAGATTATTGGTGTGTTAGTGTCCAATTTCTTAAGTTCTTTATATATTTTTCATATTATTTGTCTGTGGGATGTAGTGTTGGTGAAGATCTTTTCCCACTCTGTAGGCTGACACTTTGTCCTACAAAGTAGGCTGTCTCCTTTGTCTCACAGACGTTTTTCAGTTTCATTACGTTCCATTTATTAATTGTTGATCTTAGTGCCTGAGCTTTTGGTGTTCAGTTCAGGAAGTTGTCTCCTGTGTCAATGCATTCAAGTCTATTCTTTGGGCATTTTCTTAATTGCTAATTGCTGTAGGATGGTCCAGGTCCTTGGCAGAGGTGGGAGATGCAGGGTGATGGGATGCTATCTCTAAGCAAGTGGGCCTAGAATGCATTTAAAACGTAGCAAAGCAAGCCAGAAGGCAGCACTCCTCCATGGTCTCTTCTTCAATTCCTGTCCCCATGTTCCTACCTTGAGCCCTCTTCTCCTGACTTCCCTCAGTCGAAGACTAAAAGCTAAATATGAAGACAAACCTTTTCCTCGATAAGATGCTTATGGTCATGGTTTTTATCACAGCTATAGAAACCAAACTAAAACAAGTTGGAAAGAACTATAGAAGAATGTCTCAAGAGGAAAATCCAAGTGATTTGTGTCTGGATATATTTATTAATAAAAGCTAAGGTGTATGTGTTCTTTAGGAAGGCGATAATTGCTTTGATTCCTTACAAAGTTTTCAGAGTGGTGAAATAATTGGTCCCTTGGGAGTCAAGTAGAAAACTTTTTGGTGTTGAAAATATTTTCCTAATTTAATGGTTCCTTCCATTTTGCTGAAAATGATAGGAGTCATTATTTTACATAATGAATAGCATTCTCATACTTTTATGATCATTCCACCAATGATAGGTGTCTAGTTTGATCTTTATCTTAGCTATAGACATGAGCATGAAGATTACTCTGTCGTGTGATGACTTAATTTTCTTTGTTTTTATAACATAGTGAGAGGAGAGAGGGGGCTGTGATTGGGCTGTAATGTGAATAAAAATAAATTATGTAAAGTCAAAAAGGAGAGTATGAGGGGAAGCTTTGATTGGGATGTGGGTCAATGAATAAGTTAGTTAATTAATAAAAACTTGGCAATAGTAGAAAGTTTCAGGATGTGCGATGACCAAACACTAATTTGAACTGAAGTGTGTGAAGAGCCTTAGGTAATGCTGGCAATGGTCACCCATGCTCCATCATGTGCCTTAGCTGCATGAACGTGGATGTAAGTGAGATCTAGACTTTCAATGAACCTCTTCATTGCATACCCTGATGGTTTTCCCACCCTGGTTCACATTAGCGTATCTACAGCTTGACGTGTTTATTATTAAAATGTATGGAGAAATGGTAAGCCTTGCACTTCTTCCTTATTTATTGGCTGAGGAAATCAGATACTTTGATAGATAGAATCTTTAATAATCTTTAGCTGTGTTTTTTTCCTATTCTTACTGTACAGTTAAGCATATCTTTCTGTGCTTACACATTTTTGTTTTATTTTGTGCTTTATGTGGATGTTTCATAGCACAAGAGACAACGTGCTGGAATCTGTTCTTTCATGACACTATACGGATTCTGGGCCTAAAGTTCAGGTTAGGAAGTTTGTTGACAAGTTTCCTCCCTTGCTGGTTCATCTAGCTGCCTCATTTAAATATTTAAAAAATCATATTCATCCACTTTAAATGTATGGTGTGTGTGTGTTTGTGTGGGGCACAGGCATGCAATGGTATGTGTGTAAAGGTAAGAGAACAGATTGTGGGAATCTATCTCTATTGAACTCATGTTTTCAGGCATGGTGGCAAGTGCCCTTATCGACCAGTCTGTCTTTCTAGGCCTATTTCTCCATATTTTTATGGAAGTTGAAAGGCAGTTTTAGAAGCTTGGGCAGATCTTTGTCTGATGAATAAGGGATATTATCTTCAGAAAGTGAATACTTATTAAAATATCATTGTCATCTCACAGATATAAAATATATTTAATGGTCTTTAAATGTCTGTTAACTTATTTATTTATTTTTTGAAGCACACTTTCCTTCATCTTTGGCCGGTAGGAATCTTCTCCAGTTGTTGACTTAACATTTTACCCCTCTGACATAACTAATCTTTGATGACTTGCATAACAAGCTGCTCTGAACTTAAAGCCTACTGTGTATATTTTTTAATAGACCTGGAGTCAACAATTTTTGTGAGAAGCTTTGGTTTCTTGTGTCAAGATATATTACAAAAGATGAGGATGTAGGCCTAGGAATACTCACTGATGTTGGATTTGTCCATGTTGCTAGACCGTAGATTATAGAAACCAAAGGGGAATATATATATGCGTGTGTGTGTGTGTGTGTGTGTGTGCGCACTTACATGATGTATATTTGCATGAGTATCTGTATATAATATATAACTTTTTAATGTGAAGAATCATTTGTTTTATAACTGATAATACACATAGTATTCTTAATAATGCTAATGCCTCAGTATGATACTAAAAGTTAAATATTCTATTCATGTATTCTCTATTTTTTCATTAATTCTAAGACTTTACTTACACCATCACTTACTGTTGCTAACTTTTTTTTTCCTTTGCATACTGGAAATTTTATTTACATTTCAGATGTTCTCCCCTTACCCCATTTCCCCCCCTCCCTCCCAGGAACTCCCTATCCCTTCCCCCCTCCTCTTGCTTCTATGATGGTGTGCCCCCACCTACCCTCCCCCATACCTCACCTCTTTTTTAAAGGAGAAAATACTTTAAGACAGTATGTACAAGCTAGTTACCATAGTACACATTAGTAACCCAATTCAGTTGGCTTGAGTAGAGAAACTACAAATTAGAGACTAGCCAGCTCTACAGAATGAATTTCATACCAACAGAAACAGCAAACCAACACACCTACGTCAAAACAACAAAAAAACCCTCACAAACCAAAAAGCAAAACAAAACCCCCAGATAACACACAAATGTGAATAACAAATGAAGAGAATAAATTTTACAGCAGTTAGTATCTCTGCATGACAGAATATTAATTTAAACCTGAGAAGTGCAAAAGCAAGCCAGATTGATCAAAGTTACCTGCAACATGCGTAAGATGGTTGCACAAAGTATCAAAAGAATTCTCTATATCTCTATGCTTACAAAATTGGCCAAGCCATCCGCACAAGCAAACTCCATTTCCTCTTTCCGTTCCATCTTCTCTATTAAGTTTTATAGACACAAATTGTCTAAACTCAATGAAGAGCTTAGATATCTCCACTACTACAATGGGAATATTCCAAAACCAACCAACTCTTGTTGACATCTGCAAGCAGGATGATCTTTTGTGTGTGTGTGTGTGTGTGTGTGTGTGTGTGTGTGTGTAAGTGAAGTAAGACATCATGATGAAATAGAACTCAAGGTAATATAAAGAGCACTACACTTGTGTCTTTCCTACCGCTCCTTGTTGAGTCCTATTCTAATCATCACATCCCAGGGGAGCCAGTTGTGTTCCCTCCCAGATTGGCTTCCTCCAAATAGATTCATGTATGAATACATATAACTCTAATTTTTTCTTATAGAAATGAACAGTTAAAAATTTCAGGTCTTTCTTTTTCTTATTAAACAATATATTCTGGACATTTTCTAACACGATAGACATGCTCTTATTCTTCTTATTATCTTGGAGTATTCAACCAAAGCAAAGTTCCACAATGATTTCAGCAGCCAAATGCTGACATCTGAGTTACCATCAACTTGTATGATTATTTGTGTCATGGGGCAGAAGAGATTTACAAATTTGTATCATAAGATGCACAAATATTGAGAAAGTGTGACAGAAGCAAGAGCTGCATGAGGGTGACACTGAAACAGATAGTAGGGGACCTTGGTGGATGACAGGCAGTTTGGCAAACTTGATCCTGGTAAAGGATGAGAGAAGGCAAAGGAATGCAGAAGTGAACATGGAAATCACAGAAAGAGAGACAGAAAAAGGACTCAGAAGAACTCCTCAGAATAGAGAGCAGTGGAGAGCCAGGAAGAGCCAAGCTGCTAGAACTGTAACATGTGAGACTCACACAGAGGGACCAGCAGCCACTTCTTCCCCAGTCTTCTCTGTTAGCACTCAGCCAGGCCAGTTCTGCTTTGTTACTTAACTTCTAGAGCATAGCTCCAGGGGCCTGGGATGACAGTATAAGTGATGTCAAAACCTTTCTCTTTGCAACACATTCTTTGCCACCCCCTAAGAAAGTTCATGTATTAAAGATGCACCCATAGGAACCCTGGCCTAAGACTGCTAAAGGACCAGGGTTGTGGAGTGAGCTCTCTCCTTACTGCCAGTAGAAAAGTACCCAGTGAGACGCTCTCACTAGTGAGACCCTGGAGGCATGGCCTGGAAGATGGCTGAAGCATGAGCCTAGTACCAGGATTGCTCAGCAATTATAAGCATCAAACATCAGGAAAACACAATGAAAGCTTACTGCTACGAAGAGGAAGATAGTCTTGGAAATTAGAATAAAAAATTTTGTTAGTTCTGAGAGAGTAAAACTCACTTTAATCCCACACATATGTCCAGATATTCTAAAATGAGCATATAGTTCACATATTATCCAAATAAAATTTATTTTAGCAAATGTATTGTAACTATAAATATTTGTATATTGATATACTAAAAATAGGCTGAAAGCTGGGTTACAGCTTAATGATAGCAGCACTTGATTCAATCCCCAAGACTATAAAACAAAACACTACTAACAATAGTTGAGTGATCTACATAGAATCCACTCAGTTACAAATGGCAGCTACTCAGAATCTTAATATCCTCTGTGAACCACCCACAATCTGATGTGAAGAATATTTATTACAGAATGGTTTGAATTGCTTGTTGTTTTCAGCTTGCTAAAGCCCACAGTAAGGATGGTATCCAAGGCAGCCCTAATGCTTGAGAATTTGGCAGGAGTGCTTCACTCCATCTCTGAAGGCCTCTATGAATTTGTCATTTCGAAGAGTGAAGATGAAAGGATTCAGAAAGGGGTCACCACCAACACCAGCAGTGATGCCACCCTGTTGTACTCTGCTGCTTGTGTCTGCTTGGGTTTCACATAGAGGAATAAGCAGCTGCCATAGCCAATCACAACATAGGTGAAGTGGGAGGCACAGGTGGAGAAAGCTTTTCTCCTGCCAGAGGCTGAGCGGATCTTGAGGATGGTGGAGATGATGTATGTGTAAGAGATAATTGTAAGGATCATGGAACCAACGATAATGAAAACAGCCATTAAAAACAGAATAAGCTCTGTGAAAAGGGTGTTTTCACAGGATAGCTTGAACAACTGTCCCCGGTCACAGTAGAAATGATCTATTAGGTTTGACTTGCAGAAGGTAAGCTGAAATGTGGCATAGACGGGCCATATTTGAAAGAGGAAACCAACTACCCATGACACAGTTACCATCCAGGTACAAGTCTGGCTGCTCATGATGACACTGTATCTCAAAGGGTTACAGACAGCCACATACCGGTCCACTGCCATCACCCCTATTAATATTAACTCCGAGCTCCCCAAAGAAAGGTACAGATACAGCTGTATGCAACATGCAGACAAAGATATTATCTGTGTCTGTAGAAGTAGCCCCTGGAGCATATAAGGGACAGCAACGGATGTGATGAGGATCTCCAGGACAGAGAGGTGGCCAAGGAAAAAGTACATGGGAGACTGCAGACGTTTGTCAGCATGAACTACTATGATGATGAGCATATTTCCCAATATTGTCACTGAGTACAAGAGAAGGAAGGTTGCAAAAAGGATATGATGTAGTTCTTTGGTGCCAGGAAAACCTAACAGACAAAATTCTGTGACACTAGAGTAGTTCGCCAACATTTGTTTCTGAGCACTTTTCAGTATGCACTGTAAAGAAAATGGAGAGAGAACACTGCTTGTCATTTCATATTATGAATAATGTGATCCAGTCATGTGTAGTACAATGGCTAGGGCAGAATCAAAGGAGACAGACAGCAAAAGACAAGTGCTTTTTCTTATGTGAAAGTTACAATATCAATCTGAATGCGGGATTCAATAATTAGATATCAGGCAGAGTTAGCTATTTGGAGGGTGTGATTAAGGAAGGGAAGCTGGATTTGAAGAGTGAATAATGCCTACAAATATTAAAATTCTACTAAAATCCATTAATTTATTCAACTTAGCAGATATTCATGTATACTGAGAATACAAGTAGATACCATTCTTTATTGTGAATATACTCTCTTTCTGTTCATAAGTCTCCATGACTATGAAAGATTCATGCTGTCCTATTTCTATACACAGCTGATAATAACAGTTTTTCCAAACCCTGAAGAATATTGAACTGGACAAATAATGGTCTCAGTAATCAACACATTATAGCCATTGAAATCTATCAACAGGCACTCTCCTGTTCCCGTACACAGTTCCTAAGTAGCCATCTTTGACTCTAAGCATCCAATGAGTGTGCTTCTTAGGCCACGTAAGGCTCTTTTTTATTATTAGCTCATGTCATCTGCAGTATTCTAATTATCATATCTGGTGAGTGTATTCTGTTTTATGGATTGCTGCTCTAGCACTGTGTGCCAGAGGAAACTTCTGTGGGATATTCTCAGAGATGCTTAGTTCCTGTGTTTCTCCAGAATGTTCATTCCATTTACCCTCTTGTAAAGAGTCTTTTTTGCCCATTGTCATGGTTGTGGTTGGTGAGGATACAGTATGGAACTGTGTGGATGATTGAGAATAAGCCTGAGGGTCATGACTCAGTTTCCCCCAGTCCATTGTCTGGCTCGTTCCCTAGTGGGCAGTGTCTTCCTCCATCCTACTCTTGGGAAGAAAAGTCTTCCTTGTTTTCCCCTCAGTAAATGTCTTTGCAGAGGATTAAATAGTAGCTAGAATTTGTCAAGCAAGGCCATCCTTCTCCAAGACTTTAATGCTTGTAATCACCAGAAAGACAGAGGAGGATCCAGAAGAAGGATCTAGAAGAGGCCTTTAGATCCTCAACTTCTATTCATCTTATGTTTTCCTTATGTTGACCTGATGAACAGGAGGCTTTGGGTCCAAGTAATATCCCTTTTTAATGAGAGCTGAACATTCAGAAAGGAGCCAAAGCGTTCATCCATGAAAACTAGTCCACCTTGGTCTTACAAAAGATAGATGGTTATGATCTCGGTATAGTAATTCTAAGAAATCATCTCTGAGCAAACATTCCTTCTCTAATCATGCTTTGCTGCATGAGTCATATGAGAAATTTAGTTTTCTACCGGTCACTAGTATGCAATAGACAAGGTCTTCAGCCCCTTAGGATTTGGGGTCTATCTTTTGTAGTCTTTAGGCTGTTCCTAAGGTCCAGGCTTAAGAGGTTATTTTGCACTACTACTTCTAAAAGAACACATAGTGCCTTTTACTTGGGTCAGTGAGATTCCTTATGTTGTCAGCTCTTACACTTGAAGTTGAATGTCAAATCCTGTTTATATTCACTTGTCTCACCATGTGCTCATACTATGAGAGGAAGATCCTTGCCCTTGTTCATTCTGCCTACTGTGGAAAGTGAGCTAGTTCTCAATGAATATTTTTTAGTCATTCTATGAATGAGTTAATGAAGGAAATAAAACATTATGGGCAAAGCTTATCCTATCTTTGCTACAACCAATTCTGGTGCATCCATTTTTATTTTCCTTTGTCTTTATGACACTGTCCTTTCAACCTGCAGTCTTTTCAGGTAGATCTTTATGAAATAGCCACTGTGGAGTAGGGACAGATTGGCTAGGAGTACTCAGTCACTTGCTTTCCATAATCTTTGCCTAGCCAGGACCATATGAAAAGTTAAGAGAGACAGGGGTTTGAGAATACCAAGAGCTCTGCCTGTGTCTAACACAGATCCAGATGTGCTCTATTTCCTGGAAAAGGCCCGTCTTCTGACTCTGTCTATTCTACTGCACTCCTATCCCCTTCCTCAGGGTCTAATTTTTTTGATTCTACTAGGCAGCCAGCCCTAGAGATGTTCATTTCAGTGCATGCTCCTCTCTCCTTCACAGAAAGGAAATCCTGGGAGAGACTCACCTCCATAGAAAAGAACTGACCTGAACAAGATGCTGCAGTTTAGCTCAGGGTACCTCCTGGCTGATCTGGGCTGAACATGCTCTATAGGCCAGAGCAAGCTGTTTCTGTCTTTGCTCTCAGAAACAAGGAATTTTCTTCACACTAGCACTTAAGGAAAACCCAGAATGCCTAGTACTATTGGGTGTCTAATTGTTTTTTTTTCTTTCTTTTTCCCTCTGCCACCTCCCACCCCGCCCCACTTTGTTTCCCTAAGGGAAGTTGTTCAGTAAAGAAAGTTAGTTCAGTGGGACCTTAGGGATATAGTCTAGAGAAAGTGAAAGAAACTATTACCCCATTTCTCCTGAGGCTGATCAGAGTTGAGAACTTAAAAAAGTGTTGCTGTTTAATGGGCTAAGTGGAACACCCTCTCACCAAAGCTTTCTTATCATGCAGGTTGCTTTCTCCCTGGCTTCAAGTCTTAGTTGTCCACAAACAGTTGAAATTCCCCCTCCCTTCTCTTATGTGCATCCCTTTATTTCAATCCTATACAAAATAAAGCTATCATCAATAAGACTGTACCAAAGGTTCCAATGTATATGTAAAAATCCCAGAAGCCAGAATTGGGTATATTAGGAAGTGGGCTCTGCTTGAAACAGGTAGATTGCTGGGAACATGACTTTGAAGAGTTTGACTTTTTCCTTTGCCCTTCCTTGGGTAACTCTGTCTCCTGTCTGCCACTACCAGATGAGCTCTTTGCTTTACAGCGTAGCCCTGACAATGATGTTCTGCCCAGAAACAGTGGAGCCAAACAAGGACAGATTGAAACCTTGTCATGTGAGCACGCACAAGTTGTTCATGCTCTCTTTTTAAAAGGCCTTTCTCAGGCATATTGAGCCAGTGGGGCAAGATCAGTGGCCCTCCTTCAATCGACAACAAAAGTTTTTTTTTGTCATATTCATAGCTGCCCTAACTTCTACCAGCTACCTAACTCCCTAAGCCACTTATACAATTTCAGATATATGTGTAGTAACAACGCTGCTTCTTGACAACAAGTTTTGATTTTGTTCCATTTTCTGGTCTTCCATCAAATACTTGAGACTGGGTAATTTATAAAGAAGTCTGTTTGGATCACAGTTGTAGAAACTGGGAATTCCAACAGCATCATGTTAACGTCTGGGTGGTATTCGGTAGATAATTTCTTGCTGCGTTTTAACACAAAAAGCATCACATGATGAGACAGAACAAGTATGGTAACTAATGTCTCCCTCTTTTATTACAAAGCTTTTGATGCTTGTTTAACCAGTGTAAGTTCCTGAGTTCAGTATCTTTTAATTGTTGTTATTATTAATTTGTGAAAACCATAAGTTAATTATAATATAATTAGATAATTTACCCTTTCCTCTTGTCCTTCCTACCCTGGTCAAATTCACAGCTTTCTGTTCTTTTTCTTTTTTAAAAATTAAATTAAGTTAAATCTATTTATTTATTTATTTATTTATTTATTTATTTATTATTATTTATTTATTCTTTGATCTATATTTTTTTTACAGTCTAGACTTTATCCTCATTCCGGTCTATCCTCTGACTGTTCCACATCCCACACCTCCTCCCCTCATCTCTAAGAGGATGTCCCCTCACCCATATCTCTACCACACCAGACCTCCCCACTCCCTGGAGCCTCAAGTCTCTTTAGGGTTAGGTGCATCTTCTCTGTCTGAGTCCAGACCAGGAAGTCCTCTGCTGTATATGTATCAGGGACCCTCATATCAGCTGGTGTTTGCACCCTAGTTGGTGGCTCAGTGTCTGAGAGATCTCAGGGGTCCAGGTTAGTTGAGACTGTTGATCTTCCTATAGGGTTGCCCTCCTCCTCAACTTCTTTCAGCCTTTCCCTAATTCAACAACAGGGATCACCAACTTCTGTTTATGGATTGAGTGTAAACATCTGCATCTGATTCTTTTAGCTGCTCGTTGGGTCTTTCAGGGGCAAGAAGTCCCTTTTTGTGAGCACACCATAGCCTCAGTAATAGTGTCAGGCCTTGGGGCCTCCCTTGAGTTGGATCCCAATTTGGGTCTGCTGTTGGACCTCCTTTTCCTCAGCCTCTTCTTCATTTTTGTCCCTGCAGTTCTTTCAGACAGGAACAATTCTGGTTCAGAGTTTTTGACTGTGTGATGGCAATCTCATCATCCCACTTGATGCCTTATCTTTCTATTGGAGGTGGACTCTACAAGTTCCCTCTCCCCACCACAGGGTATTTCATCTAGAGTCCCTCCCTTTGAGTCCTGAGAATCTGTCACCTCCCAGGTCTCTGGTACATTCTAGAGGGTCCCCTACTCACCTCCCACATCCCGAGGTTGCCTGTTTCAATTCTCTCTGCCGGCCCTCAGGGCTTCAGGGTTAGATAGCTTTCCTTTCTTTATCCATTGTTGTTACATACACATAAAACAAGTAAACATATAAAAACAACCTGCTGATTCTATTTAGTTCAGCCTGCACGTATGTGTTTCTCAGACTGACCACTTGGAATGGGAATGAACAATGAGGGACTCATCCCCAGAGAAGACGAATTCTCTTGTTAATTGTTAATTGCTTATAGATCTTCATTCAGGGCTGGGGCCTCCATGTGAGAATTCTGTGCTGGAATGTCAACTGTTGGAATTGTTCAGTTCTTGATTAGGTGGTGATGCCGATGCTATTTCATGGATGTAGCTTGTCTCTCAGAGCTGGAAGGCACAATCTCTTTGACCCATGGCTTACAATCTTTCTGTACCCTCTTCTACAAGGATACCTGAACCTTGGGTTCAGGAGTTGTGTTGTACATGTACCAGTTGGTGTTGGGTATTATCCATATTTGGCTGGTTGTAGGTTTTTGTAATAGTCTCTTCCTGTTGCAATAAAGACACTTCTTTGATGAGAGGTGAGGTATATACATTTATGTTTGTGTATAAAGATGGAGGGTAGAACACAAGTTGGACAGGTAATGGGATACAGAAACTTTGGGAGGAGTTGAGGGGAGGGAAAAATATGATCAAAATATATTGTATGATAAATTTTAATACATTTTCAAAGAAAAGGGAAATATGAAGAAGCTTAAAACAATAGTTTTAAAAAGATAAGTATTTAGTAGCTAGTTAGGAATTACAATGATTCACAGGTGGCAGTTATAGGATCCTGTAAAATCCATGACCCTACTAGTCACATGTAGTTTGCTAGGTTTATAGTGTCAGGCATAAGTTTCCTTCTATTAAGCAGGCTGAGAGACTTAGACAATTGTTGATTGCCACCTAGATAAGTGACACTATTACACTTAGCAATAAATACCTTATCATTTTTCTGGTTCATAGCCACTGATTGCTTTCCTTACTTTCTGGTGTCATGAAAGCTGTTCCTTAGGAAGACAGCTTTCTAATTAGTGTCAGCTCAAATCCTGGTCCTATGTCCAAAGATCAGTGCATGGTTTCTTCAGCAATAGGGACTTATTTTAAATTCTGGAAGGCAACCAAGGGTAATAGTAATAAACTATATTGCTTTGGGAATCTATTAAACTCAATCCTGCATTCAGTTTCTAGTAAACACACACACACACAACACACACACACACACACACACACACACACACACACACACAAATAAAAAGCTCAGAATTGTGACAAAAGACCAAAGGAGGGAAAATTTAAGGTTAAAGTAAGATAATAAAACTATCTTATGAGTTATACAGTTTAAAACTCATAGTCTAGATATTTTTATTGATAATGCTTTCCAAATATTTCAGGTGAAGTGATAGCCATTTAAATAAAGCAAAATAAGCGTGTTTTCAGAAGCATTTTACAATAAGCAAAGTTTTTCTAGTGTAAAAACCTATGAAAGATCTTTACAAGAAAGAAAAACTATGGGACAGTATTTCTCATTAGCACATAGGTCAAAGCCTAAGTAAAAAATTAGCCCAACATAAATTAGTCATTGTTAAAGCTAATAACTTACCTGAAATCATCCCATATCATTTCCACATTTCCCACCAACACTGAGACAATCATCTCCAGGAATAGTTTGCTACATATTCTGCCTGTTCTTTATCATGGTGTGATAGCACCACAAGCTTGCAGTGCTTAGGGTCTATTAATCTTCCTGTTATTATGGGTACTCTGAGATCATTCCTCTTGTGTTTATCACTACCTAATCCTTCTCACTGCTCAGAAGAGTTTCCTTGTATGAATATTGTATTAAGTTCTGTTGCCAATGGATATTTTACTTTAGTCACTGTTCAATGAAATCAATAAAGCTAATATGGATGCCACAATGAAATTCAGTGTGAGGACACACTTTTATTTATTTTTGGCAACTACATGAAAGTGGAATTGGTGGGTGTTATGGTAGCTATACATTTATGTTTACCAGAAATAGTCTTTTTCCAAATGGAGTTTTATCACTCATGTCTTTCTTCCAGTTTCTACTATGCCAATGTATAGTTAATGATTCTGGAGAAGCAGATGGAGACACTGAATTATGCCTGGAAATAGGGAATTTGTTCAGTTTTATAATAGCAGGGAGGGAGGGAGGGAGGAAGAGGAGGGAGGGAGGGAGGAGTGAGGAAAGGGGCGGGAGGGAGGAGTGAGAAGGAGCAGTGAGAGGTCTCTACTTTTTTCCAGTAGCATTTTTCAGGTTTTTCGTTTTTCAGCAGCTTGACTTTCATGTCACTGAAATGCCATCACCTGGGTACCAAACTGCAAACTACCTGAGCAACTGGAGACACAGCTGTCATGAGGATAGGGACCTTTGGATATGTCCTTATTTCATTTTTAATATTTGTATATAATTAAACTGTAACATTCTGTCAGGAGCCTCACAGGGTAGTCACTATATGATGTCATTTAATGAGGTTACAGATTTCTGTGCATGACCGGAGAATCTTTGGATAATAGCTAAAATTTAGCATAATTTCATAAATTAATATCTATACAAATACATTGCCCCATTAGATTTATCTGTAGACACGCTATTGGGGTGTTTTCTTGATTGCTAATAAATGCCAGGTCCAGTCTACTGTGACAGTATCACGTGTAGGCAGGTAGGTGGACTATAGAAGAAAAGTGGGTGAATGTGAGCTGAGGAGCAAGCAAGTAAGCAGTGTTCCTCTGTGGTTCTGCTTCAAGTTCCTGCTTTGGGTTCTTGCCCTGACTTCACTCAGTGATGGGCTGTGATATGGAAGTGTGTAAGCTGAAGTAAACCCTTTACTCCCCAAGTGGTTTTGGTTAATGTGTTGTCACAGCAACAGAAACAAAACATCATGGGACTAAGTGAGAGAAATGAAATATTTATGGGTAACATACTAATTATATAAATATTATTGTAGCCATAATATTCTGATATTTATTATAAATTCATTTAAATGTGATGGATATGTAACTGGTAATTTGGAAAGGTGTATTTCCTGTTTTCTATCTATCTATCTATCTATCTATCTATCTATCTATCTATCTATCTATCTATCTATCTGTATCCACATACAACTGTGTCTAGGTTGCCTGCAGATGTTCCAGTTCCATATCATAAACGTATCAAGAGGATCAAGCACAGGGTGTAAGAGGCCCCTAGACCATGGCACAACTGATACCACTGTGGAAGTACCATTGAGGCCACAAAACACATCTTGTAGATGGCACTACTTGCCAAAGTGAAAACAAAGACCTATTCCACCAAAGTCCATGGTTCTGGGATAGTCTTTAAATGTACTAACCTTGTGTTTTGGCTTATGTAGTTCTACTTTTGGCTAACTCTTCTTGCTAACTGAGGTGTGTCAACCCAGGATGTATGGGGATTTGCGCTTAAAATATCACCCTGAGAAATGTTTGGGGTTACACTGGGATCCTGAACACAAAGTGTAATAGCCTGCTGTCTAATAAAGTCTTTCTATTGGCTTAAATTTATGTGCAAGTCATCTTCTCTGTTGAATACCCTAATATGGTGGAATGGGGGACAATAATATCTTATGTCACTTTATACAATTTTATTTCAGAATACATAGTATTTTATTAATTCCTTGATAATTTCATACATGCATATAATATACTCTGATCATAGTCTCCTTTTAGTTCTCACCATAACCCTCCAAGATATACCTTATCATTCTCTTAGACACTTCATGCTATTTTAATAACCCAATGAGTCCAATGCTCAGCTGTGCATTTCTTTTGTAAATCTTCATGTGTTAAGTCCCTCACCTGTCTGAACTGAAGACTAAACACAATGAGACAACATTTGATGATGGTGACAGAAAATGCTACATAAATACTAGCTCATAGGTATGGAGCCACTCTTTAGATCTTGGTTGACCTATCATGGTCTACACTCTTTTCTTAATTAATTAATTAATTTTACAATCCAACCGAAGTTCCCCCCACTCCTCTCAGCCCCCCACTGTAGTAGAAATAATTATTTAAACCCCAAATAAGATCTCCTACCAGAAGGAGGCCAGTAGAGGAAGACACAACTCAATAATTATTGGTATAAATAACACGCCTAGATTGGCAGATTTACCTTATACTACTCTAATCCCGCTATGAGATACCTTATAACTTGCAGTTCATCCAGGCCTCGTCCTTGTCCTCTGAGCTCCGCTCCTCTGTCGTCTGCTTCCTTCTATCTCTGGCTTCCTTCTGCCTGCTTCCTCCTGCTTCTACTTCTGCTCTCCTTCTTCTCCCAGCGACTTCCTTCTCCTACTCCTTTTGTTCTGCTTCTGCTCTACCTTTTATATCAAATTCCTCTCACTCTCTCCTCCCCTAAGCCTTTTTCTCCGCCTCCCTTTACTGCCCAATCTCTGGCTCTAGCCTTTATTTTACAAGTTTTAATTGGACAGAAGGTTTACAAAATGTCACCGGTGTACAGATTCAATCATCCTCTGCAGCCACTCCCAGAAGGGTGGAACTAGGATCAAAATACAAGGCTGAGGCTATCCACAACATCCCACCTCCCAATCTATGCTTTCTTAATTTCTCTTCAGAAAAAGAGGAGAGAGCCCATGAATATCAACCATCCATGGCATATCAAGTTGCAGTAAGACTATGTGTACCACATATCCTGTTGAGGTTAGGTGAGGCAGTCTGGTAGAAACAAAGGATCCCAAAGGGAAGCAATGTAGTCAGAGACAGCCCCTGCTCCCATTTTAGAAGTCCAAGTGAAGATCATGCTATATAACTGTAATATATGTGTGGAGGATCTAGGTCAGGCCTAGGTCAGGCTCCCTGATTGGCAGTTCAGTCTCTGTGAGCCTCTGTGAACCTAGGTTAGTTGACTCTGTGGGTTTTCTTGTGGTGTCTCCTTTGGCTCCTACAATCATTCTTTCTCCTCTTCCAAAAGATTCTCAAAGCTCTACCTAATGTTTGGCTGTGAGTCTCTGCATCCGTTTTCATTAGTTTCAAGGTGAAGCCTCTCTGATGACAACTATGCTAGACTCCTGTCTGCAAGTATAACAAAATGTCATTAGCTGCATCTGGGGTAAGACTCCTTTCATGGGATGTGTCTCAACTTGAATCAGTTATTGGCTAGCCACTCCCTCAATTTTTGCTCCAACTTTATCACAGCACATCTTGTAGAAGGGATAAATTGTAGGTCTAAGGTTTTGTGGCTGTGCTGGTGTCCCAATACCTCTATTTGAAGTCTTGCCTGGTTACAGAGATGGCTGGTTCAGGCTTTATTTCCCCACATTGCTAGGCGTCTTAGTTAGGGTCACATTCATAGATTTCTAGGAGTTTCCATTGCCCAAGTGTTTCTAGCTTATCCCAGAGATTCTAATCCCTGACCCATCCTAGTCTCTATCTTCGTACACTGTCCTTCCACATCTGATCGGTACTGTTCTCATCTCCAATCTCTCCTCATCCAGTTCCCTTCTCTTTTACCCACAATGTCCAATGCCCTTTTCAGTGAGATTCAAAAGTCCCTCCTTGAGCCCTCCTTGTTACTTAGCTTCTTTGGCTCTGTTGATTGTAGCATGGATTATTGTTTACTTTATGCCTAATATAGGGGCCACACTCTTAAAGAAAAATTGATTCTTCTTTCAGCAGTCATAAATGATCAAAAACTCATTCTTTCAGTAGACATAAATTATCAGAAGCTCCTTAGTTAGGAGCAGGAGCTTTTCAGCCCTTCCCCCACCATGCTAAAATGTTGGTCGGTTTGGTATTGGCCTTGAATTTTTCTTTCTTCTAAGAAGATTTACAGTACCATAAGGTGCTATGTAGGGTGCTTGGTAGAATATAAACCATCATCAATCATCTTATCCAGCTTGTGAACTTGAGTTACAAATAATGACCAGCTTGACGAGATATGTTCATGGATTCAATAGTGGTATGAACGTTATGGAAGTAACTTGGCACTTTCTCATGGATTTAAGGCCAGCTCTATAGAAAAAAAAAACATCATTGGTACTTTAAATATGTTCAAGAACCTATGATTGGAGAGATTATAGGTATCAGGGGTAAATTTATTACTATTACTTTGCTAAATGTGCGTATAGCGAACAACCTTCTAAATGTATATCTCTATCCTCACATATTCACGAATCTCTGAGACGTTACTTTGTGTAGTAAACAGTGGTTGACAAAGGAACTCACAACTGTCAAAGCAAAAAAATAAGTGTCTGTTAAGTGCTCAGTCACAGATGGGACATCTATACCACATTCTCTCCTTTGCAAGGCCCAGAATCATTGCAGAAGCAAGGAAAGATAGTAGGAGGCAGAGGTCAGGGAGGACCAGGGTGAAACAACGTCCTCTGGTTATGATAGAGGGCACTCATGAAGTCAACAGGTATGCTGCCTGAACAATATCTTCACAAAATCAATACCTTTTTCTATTAATTTGTTCATTTATTCACTTTATATCCTGATCACAGCCCCCTCCCTCCTCTCCTCCCAGTCTTGCCCTTATACCTTGTCTTTCATTCCTTCCTCCTCTTCTCCTCATAGAATGGGAGGCTCTCCATGGGTACCCACCCACCCTGGTACATCAAGCTACAGCAGGGCTTAAATACATCCTCTCCCACTGAGGCCAGACAAGGCAGCCCAGCTACAGGAAAGGAATCCAAAGGCAGGCAACAGAGTCAGAGACAGTCCAAACTCCAGTTATCAGGGGACCCACATGCAGAATAAGTTGCACATTTGTTACATATGTATAAGGGGCCTAGGTCCAGCCCATGCATGCTTTTTGTTTCGTAGTTCAGGTTAGCCCAGGTGGGCCCAGGTTAGTTTACTCTGTATGTCTTCTTGTCATGTCTTTAACCACTCTGGCTCCCTCATTTCTTCCCCCACTCTTCTACAAGACTCCTCATGCTCTGCCTATTGTTTGACTGTGGGTCTCTGCATCTGTTTCCATCAGCTACTGGATGAAGCTTCTCAGAAGACAGTTATGCTAGGCTCCTGTATGCAGGCTTAGCTGAATATCATTAATAGTGTCAGCAGTTGGCTCTCTCATGGAATGGGTCTCAAATTGGACCAGTCATTGGTTGACTATTCCCTTGGTCTCTGCCCCATCTTTATCCCTGCACTTCTTGTACACAGGACAAATTTTGGGTTGAATTTTGTGGGTGGATTGGTGTCTCCTTCCCACCACAGGAGGTAGCGTTTTCAGGCTCCATATTCTCTGCTGCTAGGAGTCTCAGCTAGGGTCACCCCCAAAGACTCCTGGGAGCCTTTCCCCAAGGCCCAAATCTGCCCCTATGATTTATGTTCTCTCTCCCAGCCCTACCCTCCCTACTCCTGATCTCCACCTTTCCCACCTCCCAATCCCTGCCTCTCCCACTTTCCTCCCTTCATTTACTCCAGATGTCTATTTTATTTCCCCTTTTGAGTGAGATTCACAAATCCTCCCTTGGGCAATGTTTATTATTTAGCTTTTTTGTATCTGTAGTGTGTAGTGTGGTTATCCTGTCCTTTATGGCTAATAAGTAACTATATACAATGGGTATCTTTCTGAGTCTGAGTTACCCTCACTCAGGACGATATTTTCTAGCTCCATCCATTTGCCTGGAAATTTTGTGATGTCCTTGTTTTTATTTTTTCTATTTATTTATTTATTTATTTATTTATTTATTTATTTATTTATTATTCATTCATTCATTCATTCACTCACTCGCTTTATATCCCACTGCCTCCCATTCTTGGTCACCCCCTCACATAGTCCTTTCCTCACCCCCATTCCCTTCTCTTCTGACAGGGTGGAGATTCCCCTGGGTATCCCCTGACCCAGGAGCACCAACTCTCTAGAGCCCCCAAGGGTCCAGGTTAGTTGATTCTGTTGGTCTTCCTGTGGAGTTCTGATCCCCTCTGGGACCCTCAATCCTTCCCACAGCTCTTCTATTAGACTCACTGAGCTCCATCCAATGTTTGGCTGTGGGTCTCTGCATCTGTTTCAGTCAGTTTCTGGGTAGAACCTCTCAGAGGACAGTTATGCTACACTCCTGTCTAAAAGCACAACAGAGTATCATTTATAGTGTCAGGGATTAGTGCTTGCTAATATGATGGGTCTCAAGTTGGGACAGTTACTGTGTTGGTCATTCCCTCAGTCTCTGCTTCATCTTTGTCCCTGTATTTCTTGTAGACAGGACAAATTTTGAGTCAAAAGTTTTGTGGGTAGTTTGGTGTCCTTATCCATTTATTGAGACCATGCCTGGCTAAAGGAGGTGGGCCACTTCAGATTCCATATCCCCAACTGCTAGAAGCCTCAGCTAAAGTCACCCCCATAGACTCCTGGGAGCTTCCCTCATCCTGGCACCCCACAACCCCACCAGCCCCCAATTTCCATTCATTCTCCCGGACTTCTGGCCTTCTCTCCTGTCTCTTGCTACACCTGATTCCGAACCCCACCACCCCCTTCTAGTCCCCTCTACCATCTAGTTCCCTCCATCAATGTGCCTTTTATGACTATTTTATTTCCCCTTCTAATTGAGATTAAATCATCCTTGCTTGGGCTTTCTTTCTTGTTTAGCTTCTTTGGGTCTGTGGAGTATAGCTTATGTATCCTGTACTTTATGGCTAATATCCACTTATCAGTGAATACATACCATGCATGTCTTTTGGGTTTAAGCTACCTCACTCAGGATGATATTTTCTAGATTCATCCATTTGCCGGCAAAATTCATGATGTCTTTGTTTTTAATAGCTGAATAGCATTCCATTGTGTAAATAAACCATATCTTCTGTATCCATTCTTTGGTTGAGGGACACCTGGGTTGTTTTCAGCTTCTGGCTAGTATGAATAAAGCTGTTATGAACATAGTTGAGCAAGTGTGTTTGTTGGGTGGTCGAGCATCTTTTGGGCATATGACCAGGAGTCGTATAGCTGGGTCTTTGGGTAGAACTATTTTCATTTTTCTGAGAAACTGCCATATTGATTTCCAGAGTATTTGTACAAGTTTGCGCTCCCACTAGCAATGGGGGATGCTGCCTTGCTCCACATCCTTGCCAGCCTGTGTTGTTGCTTGAGCTTTTGATCTTAGCTACTCAGATGAGGGTAAAGTGAAATCTCAGAGGTTTGATTTTCATTTCTCTGCTGACTAAGGAGTTGAATCTTTCTTTTAGTGCTTCTAGACCATACTTCTGTTGAGAAATCCCTGTTTAGCTCTGTACCCAATTTTTAATTGGGTTATTTGGTTTATTGATGTCTAACTTCTTGAGTTCCTTATGTATTTTGAATGTCAGTTCTCTGTTGGATGTTAGTTTAGTGAAATTATTTTCCTGTGTTTCTTTAAGGAATTTACTCATTTTCTCTTTAAAGGCTTCTATCATCTTTGTAAGATTAGATTTAAGGTCATTTTCTAGATCTTCAGCTGTGTTAGACTATCCAGGGCTTTCTGTAGTAAGATAGCTGAGTTCTGGTGGTGCCATATTGTCCTGGCTTTTGTTGATTGTGTTCTTATACTGGCCTTTAGCCATCTGGTTGTTCCTGGTGTTTTTAGGTGTTGTAGTCCCTGATGGCAGCAGGCCTCTGGGAATGCAGGAAGATCTGTGGTCTGGGCAATGGAGGGCACAGGAGACAGGGCAGAGCTTTCTGCTTGATCAATGCAATTTTGTTTTAAAACTATAATCTATACTAGTTACTTGAAAAAAAGTATACATTTCACAAAATGTAAAAACCAAGATTATTTATTATTGTGGTGTGTGTGCATGTGTGGCATATGCATGTATGTGCATATGTGATGTGGATGTACTCATTTGTGCCTGTGCATATAGAGGTGAGAGGTTAGCATTATGTATCTTCTTTGCTGGTATTCATCTTAATTTTTTAAAATTTCTTTTATTTTTCAAGATTACAATATAATTACATCAGTACCTCCTTCTCCATCTTCTCTCCAAATTCTCCCAGACAGACTCTGTGCCTGGAGCATACTGATTAGCTAGACTGGCTGGCTAGCAAGCCCTGGGAGACCTCTAGTTCTGGGATGATAGACTCAGACTACCAATCACACCCTTTGACCTGGGTTCTTAGGCTCTGAGCTCAGGTTCTCATGCGTCTGCAACGAACACTCTCCCCATGACCTATCTCCCAGTCCTCAAAATAATACTTTAACTGTAATTTTTCCACTTACCCAGCATCCCAGCCATCTTCATTTTTATATAATATTTTCTGTCACTTCCAAATATTATTTCTTTATATTTTACTCCTCAATTCAGGCAGATCAGGGAGGTATAGAATGTCAAGACTCACAAAAATGCTTGGCTGTGCTTAGTGGCCTCCATTGGAAAATGTGCATGCTGGAGAGACTCAGTGACCTCTGACATTAACAGACTATGATGCTTAAATAGGGGGCAGCTCTCCCCATTTGTGTTTTCTTACTATAATATACACAACTTCAGGCATAGTATATCTGATAGGAGATGGAGATTAGCAGGGAAAGTGGGTTCCTAACATGGAGACACAGAGACAATTCTTGGCAGTTCGTTTTGTGACTTTGGGTTTTGATATTCCTATAGGAGCCCATAGTGAGAGCACTATCTTGAGTGTGGCTGAGGTTCTGTTGGGCTAAACTGCATCAAGGATAGGTGCAGATCTGATGAGGAGGCTGCCACTTCCAGTCTGGGTTGTTTGCTCATAACTTAGAACCTGAGGGAAGCTAACCTGGGGATTCAGAAGTTCCCAATGAGGGAAGCTTCAAGTTTCCTGACTAAATGACTTTTCAGGGTTCCAGAAGTTGATTAGCCTCCAGAGAGAAGGATAAAAGTTCTGCTCAGCTTTTCTTTGCCAGTATCCCTCGTGTATCTTTGCACTTTTAGAAATTGTACCTTAGTGGATAGCTAACTATCCTTGGGGGCAGACATAGGAAAGAAAGAAGAAAGCAGAGATTATAAGAGAAGAAGACAAATGAACTTTATGCAACAATATGATTTCTGGATGTTTGCCTAAGATTCACGGTGTGTGGACAGTGTTCTTTATTATGAATGGGGAAAGAAGCTGCTGGCTCTGCCTTATGGCCTTAGGTCTGGACTAGCCAGGAGATTGCCAGTGGAAGGAAAGGCAATGAACTTTCTAGTTGAGTCCCTTGTCTGAAGATGTCTTCCAGGGGCTCCTGCCTGTGAGCTACAAAACAGTAAAGCACCATCATGGAAATACTTGGCTTTTCACGTTTTAAGGACAAAGACACACTGAAGAGAGACTGAGGAGCTGCACAAAGGGTGAGCCTGAAGTCACATCTTCCTCCTTTGCAGAGAACACACCTACCTGGCTCTGTGCAGAGTTGGTACAAAGTGCTGACTTGTTCCCAAATCCCACCTCTCTCTTATCCTCATTCTTCTATCTACCCACCATCCTGTAGAGCTCTAGGACCGGCAGATCTACAAAATCATGCTGTACTCTCTGTTCAGTTCCCATGTACTCATCTCTATTCATTGACATACTCATTAAAAAAGCCACTGAGTTCATATGTCATCAATTTGTTTTTGTTTTTTGTTTTTGACACTGGCAATACGAGTGAGAGAAAGTGACAGAGGATAAGCTGTGGATGTGTTAATCAAATGTGGAGTTCTGAGGCTACATTTGTAAGCAAGCAAACATATGATTTGATGGCAGATCTTACCAATAAGAGAAGTGGTAAGGAAAATACAGCCTAGTGGAGGGTAGCATAGGTGTGCTGTTCTGCTTTAGAGAAAATGAGGTTTCTTTACATGAACTGCTGGGAGGAGGAGGAGATATTTCTGCAAAGACCTGATTGAGGTGAAAGAAGAAACCCAGGCTGACTCATTGGTGCGCTCTGGTGTTTTTCTTTCCTCTTATGACTGTGGAGAAAACAGGCAGTCACAGTAGAGTTGAGGCGCCATTTTTGAAGCTGTTTGGTGGGACCGAGTCAGTGGCAGGTTAGACTAGTATACTAGTCATTTAAGCAAAAAAAAAAAAAAAAAATTAAAAAAAAAAAAAGGAGGTTCTATCTCCTATGGAAAGTAGAGACTCAAGGGATGTAGGAGATGCCATCTTTGCTCCTGAGTTATTTTCTTGCCTTCTGGTCCCAGGTGGAGACTTCTCAGGACAGATGGAAATTGGAGATTAAAGTTTGAGCCCCCTTACTCAGTCTGGCCTCTTCTTTGCTTGCTTGCAGAAAACTTACTCAGTAAGGTAAGAGGTGGGGGGATGTCTTTCATCATACAAAAAAAAAAAAAAAAAGTGGAGGAGTACAAGCTATTCCAGAGAGTAAGCCCAGAGTCAGAGGAAGATATAATACTTTCTTTCAGAAAAAGCTATGTCTTATGACAGTATCCTGTGTAGATTCTACTTCCCAGCCACACCCCATAACTGATCTTTATTGCAGAGGTGGAAACTCTCAAATGAGCACAATAGACATGGAGTCTGTGTTTGGAGGACATAAAGGATACAAAGAGCCCCATTTAGATCAGATTGACCAGTACTTAGAATCGTTGAAGTGCAGTGGGGGTCTGTAAGATTGGGACACAACTGCAGAGAAAAGGTACTATAACTGAGCAGACCATGATCAGGAAAGTAGTGTGATGGCTGATCACAGCAGAATGTAGGAGTATTTTTATCATGTTGAGAGACAAAGGTATATGTTATACTGGGTGAGTTTCCCTGTTTATGATGTAAATGTTGTGATATTGATGATTAGCACTTATCCATTTGAACTAGTACACTTCTATTATGTATCCACATATATTTACATACATGAATTCATACATATGTGATTTCTTAAATATTTAACAACTTTGAATAGGAATAATAGCCAAGTTGTGGAGTTAAGAAACTCAAGGAACTGTTTCTTGAATCTGGTAATATCTTCAATAATTCTGAGGTGAGAAACATTGTCCTCGTCTCTCTTCTGCTATCTAGATTTCACAAGGAATAAGGACTCAGAACTAAATGTTGGGGAATCACACTAGTGCCACTGAATTTTATCTTGTTGGTTTTCCTGGCTCTGAAAAACTACGTCATGTCCTTTTTGCTACCTTCTGCTTTTTCTACTTAGTGACACTAGTGGGAAACACGGTCATCATTGTGATTGTCTGTGTTGATAAACGTCTGCAGTCCCCCATGTATTTCTTTCTTGTTCACCTCTCCATCCTGGAGATCTTGGTCACAACCGTTATTGTGCCTGTGATGCTTTGGGGGCTGCTGCTCCCTGGAATGCAAGGTATATCTTTGGCTGGGTGTGGTCCAACTCTTTCTGCAACTTGCTCTGGGGACCACAGAGTTTTCTTTGCTTGGAGCAATGGCCGTGGATCGTTATGTAGCTGTCTGCAACCCTTTGAGGTACAGTGTCATCATGAACAGTCGTACCTGCAACTCTGTGGTAATTGTGTCATGGATATTTGGGTTCCTTTATCAAATTTGGCCAGTTTATGCCACGTTTCACCTTAACTACTGCAAATCAAACGTGGTGGACAATTTCTTCTGTGACCGAGGGCAGTTGCTCAAGTTATCCTGTAATAATACTATTTTCATAGAGTTTATCCTCTTCCTAATGGCGGTCTTTGTCCTTTTTGGTTCTTTGATCCCCACAATTGTCTCCTACACCTATATCATTGCCACCATCCTCAAGATCCCCTCAGCCTCTGGCCGGAAGAAAGCCTTCTCCACCTGTGCCTCCCACTTCACTTGTGTTGTCATTGGCTACGGCTGCTGCTTGTTCCTCTATGTGAAACCCAAGCAGACACAGGCAGCTGACTACAATAGGGTGGTTTCCTTGATGATCTCGATTGTTACTCCTTTCCTCAACCCTTTCATCTTCACACTCCGTAATGACAAAGTCATAGAAGCCCTTCGGGATGGAGTGAACCGCTGCTACCATTTACTCAAGAGCTAGCCTTGTCCTGAGGCAGCTACATGGCCAAACACATGCTACGAATGTTGGAATAATCTGAGAAGAACATCTCTGAGCTGCACCACAATCACTGTCGTTATCAAATGATCTGTGTTCAAAGATGAAATTGTGACTACATTTTTTGTATTATATTCCCAGATCCTCCCCCTTCTCTACTCATCCAACTTAATTATCTCTTTCTCTTCAAAACAAAACAATGACAACAACAAAAATCTACTAAAACCCATCAAGCCTTATCTGTGTTGATCATCTACTCCTGAGCTCGGTGCCTACTGTGGAGTGCAGTTGATACACCAATACCATTCCAATGAAGACAATCAATTTTCCCTCTCCCAGAAGCTCTCAGTTGTAAATTGCTTCTTGGCTAAGAGTGGGATTTTGTGTTCACTTCCCTCCTTTGCTGGGATTCCATATTCTGGCTTGAACTTGTATAGGTTTTCTGCATTCTGCCATAGTCCCTCTGAGTTCATCTGTGTAACTGCCCTGTTTTTTTTTTAATGGGAAAATTTAAAACCATGTGAGAGCATATAGTAAGGAAATTCTTGTCAAAGTTGCTCCATTGTTAGAGGGGAAGATTTTTATTATGAGTAAGAGAGAGTATATATCTAGAGGTATCTAGAAGAGTCCAGAGCAGAGAGAAAAGAAGACAGATGAGTTACAGTCAGGTCTAGAGAAGTAGGAGAACATAGTGGAGATGACAGGAGGATAGAGAATTGAGCATAGCAAGAGAGAGAATAGTGAGAGAAGCAAGAGAGCAAGAGGATGGCCACAGGTAAATTGTGTGAGGTGGGTGGGCGAATCATGTGGAACATGAGAAGAATGAGTGTGCTCAGGTGAGGCAAGGACGAGGAGACCAGTGTAGATTGGGAAATGTACAAGGACTTGTTAATAGGGACTGAGGGAATCTGGAGGCCAGCATGAGCCCTATATGCAACTACAGGTAGCCATATGTCCGTTCATCCAGAGGAAGGGAAATGACTCCTTCAGGCAGATGGGAATCAGTTTACAAGTTCCTGAGGAACGCTGGCTTTTATCTAACCACCTTGCATAGTCCAGCAGGAGCTCACTCTTAGACATATGGACTACCCGAGACCTAACAATCACTCCCAAATTGGAGAGCTTTCTTGAGGTGCTAGAGAAATTGCTGGGGAAGGAATGCTCTCTTACATCATCACCCAGATCCTACTGCTACCACAAGAAGTTAGGCGATGGAGATAGAATGAGAAGTGAGAAGACGGCTGGGCTTCCCATCGTCCTGGGCTGAAGGATGCAGTGCACAGGGCTAAAGAAGAGGCCACCTCTGTTTCTCTCTGGGATGCTCAGTCCTCATTTTTTCCAGGCCTCCTTTGCTTCTGTCCTTCTTCATTTGCTCATCCTCTTCTGCTGTGCTTCCCCATTCATCTCCGAGTTCCGCTTTTCGTGGTTCCAGTTCTATAGTGTACTCACTCCTGGGTTCTCATTTTTTTCCTTACTCAAAATAATCAAAAGTTTTCCATTCGGTTGTCCAGCTGTCTCCAGTGTTGCTCTGAGGCCTGACTTCCCTCTTTCCCACCAGCTCCACCCTTTTCCTAGTCACTGTTACCATTTCTTTGGTCGTGGTTACTTTGTGTAGTAATCTACTGTAGCATTTTTTATGAGCTACAAGTTGATGCTGCATGGGATGTCCATAGGGAGCTGTTTAAACAACATTTTATCCATGCAATGAACTATTATGAAGCTGCCAGAACATTGATGTTCTTTCTGCAATGGCTAGAAATGCTATAAGCTCTATATTCTTAAGCAAGAAAAGCAGAGTGTACAGAATAAAAATGGCTGCACAGTCACAGCTGCTATGGATGGCAACATAACAAGGAATGGTAACTAGTTGTCCTGAAATTATGGCAATGAAGTGGGCATGAAGGAAGGAAAGACTTGGCACTGTGTATCTTTTAATATTCTTTTTATTTCTGCAAACATATACTAATTTATATTATGAATTATAAATAAAATTTCCTATACAAAATAAAATAATTTGAATCTCTCTTATTTGTCTTAAAGGGTATGCAAAGTCAAATTCCTATCCAATTTTAATATATGCCACAGGCCCGAATCCTTCATCTCACACACACATTTGTCAAAATAAAGAGAGATTTTGTTAAGTAGTCCTGATATTAATCATGGTATTTTGGGGAACAGTTTTGGATTCATACCTGTAATCCTAGGACTCAGGAGGCAGAGGGAAGAAGATTGTAAACCTGAAGCTATGCAGAGTTGCACGCTGATTTCTGGGCTGGCATTAACTGTGTAGCAAGAGCCTGTCTTAAAACAAAGGAGTTACGAAAGAGGATGTAAAGCTATTCGTTTTATAAAATTCTAATTCTGTCATTATTTTTGGCTTGAGTGGTGGATAAGTGCTTAAAAATATACTCACTACTGAAAGTATAAAATCTAACGTAAAGTCACACAGCTTCCATTTCAAATGTCATTTCTAATTATATGTAAACTCATTTAATTGTATAGGCTTTGGGTCTGGTTGGTTTTGGTGTGTGATATTTTTATTCACATACAAGATATTTTCTCAATCACAGACACTCAAGTTCCTTTTAATATTATTATATCTTTGAGACATTTTTGCTATAGTAATCCCACAGCATAACAGGTTTCTCTAAGAACATGTTTTCCTACCTGTATGTCTCTTTATTAATGGATATTTTATTCATTTACATTTCAGATGTCATCTATTCCCGACCCACAATTGCTTACCTATACCCCTGATGATACAAACTGCCTTGCCTCAAGTTTTTAGACCTTGTGGAACAGAGAATCAAAAAGAGAGTTTATAATGACTCTTGTATTGTTCTTAAATGTGATCAGTTATTTGGACTCAATCATGGACTGGTCTAGAAATCAATCCAATATTGGAAATAACAGTCTTCATTTGGAAGGCTGGTTCTGGACATTTTCAAGAGACATATTTGGAAGTTAGCTGCAGTTCTCCATGATATTATGTTAGCAAGAGATAAAGTTGGAGCAGGATCTGGATTTCAAATAGGTGTTAGCACATGTGTTAAGGCTCTTTTAATTGTCAAGTTAAAATTACTTTCGTTTCTTCTACAGCATTTAATGTAAGTTGCATTGATTGTACACTTTCTAATTGTGTCAGTGTTCTGAAATCTGGCATGTCAGATATGGAGGGCTATCATCCAGTTTTTGTTTTATTTCCCTGAGTATCACATACAAGATTTTTAATGATAAATTTTACTAAAAATATCCACAAAAAACAAAGGAAGGACACTATGGCTTATTGGAAGAAAGGTGGCATAGTATGTAAAAAATGATGGGTTTCCTCTTCAGCATGTCATAAAAACTCAGTTACAGAGCTTTTTCTAGATCTTTACATAGAAGCTGAGAGCTCAAGAATATTAACAAAATAAGATGTGTTGATATGGCCTTATCCTTTCCTTACATCTTAAGTTAAAAAGTCTAATATGAACAAACACATCATTCTCAGTAGAAGAGGTTATTCAAAGTACAAGAAAGATGATGAAGAATGGAGATGAAATACAAATCAAAGTCACCATGGGAGCACATTTGCATAAAGCAAGACAGCTAGGTGAGAGCGTGCGCTGACAAGGGTATGGAAAATATTAGATTTCATACACATTCCTGACGGAAAGGTTTTTGAAGACAGAAAGTTCTTTAAGTAAAGTATCAGATAACAACATGAACTAGCAATTCCACTCCTAGGTGTATGCTTGAGAAATGATGTTTGTAGTAGTTATATTAGTTGACAGGTACAAAGTTAAAATACCAATCAGCTGTTGAAGGAATAAACAAATGGAATAGCATTCATCTTCAGAATGAAATAGATTGTGATAACAAGCTTTGTACCACTGTAACACAAACCTGAGATAAATAACTTATCCAAAGATTTTAGAGATTTCAATCCATAATTACTTGGCCACACTTCATGTTAAAATAGAGGACAACTACTTCTGGCTTGTGAGCAAAATGAAAGGGGTGAGGATAGTACAGCCCTCATAGAAAGCACACTCTCAGGGACCTCAGTACATTCCAGGAGTTACTATCTCTTAAAGGCTCTACCACGTTCCAATATCACAATCCTAGAGAATGAGCTTTTGACCTATGGTGGGACACTCGAGATCCAGACTGGAGCACTGCTATATGCTGAAATGCATGGGCGGATCCTGAAAACATTATTCTAAGCAGAGGAAAGAGTAAAAAACAAAAGCCATACGTTGAATGTTTCTATTCACATGACACCCAGCATAAGGAACTCTGTAGAGACGGGTAGTAGACCAGTGGGGCTCCATAGGGCTGAGAGGAGTACAAAGATGTGTGTAGTGATACCTAATGCTTACAGAACTTCTTTCTGAGTTGATGGCTGTAAACCACAGTGAATGTACCAAATCTATGGAGCTGTACATTCAAATGGGTAAATTTTCAGATATGTTACTTATATCCTAATGAAGTTATAAAGACTGTATCTAGTGTGCCTGATGTGTAAGGGAAAGTATTTTAGAAGCAAAGTCAAAACTCCAATCCAAATGTCTAAGTCCATTTTAAAACTCGTATCACTGCTTCCGAACAAAGACCACGTTTATCTACCCTTCATAAGTCCCTTCCCCAGTAACTGAAACAATATACAGAGTCTCTGAATATTCTCTTTCTCACGTCAGCCCCTGTCTAGGCTTCTTTAAGAACCTGTATATGAGTAACTTCTCATCTTGTGGGATATTCAGACTCCAACCACAGAAATCACTAGATGTCCTCATTTCCTGACCCTAGGAGTCTGCAACTCTTTTGTCATAAGACAGGAAGTGTGGCAACGAAAGTTCCCTTTTCTCAAAAAGGACTAAGGTTTCCTTTCTGTTGTCTGAGTTCTGGAGCTTACATCTAGTTAGAACCTAATTCCTTCTCTCTACCATAGATTCAGCCTACCTTGACCTAGCTTTGATGTGTTAAGACTATCAGAGAACACCTAGCTCATTGAGTACAAATGTAATTCCAGTATCTACTATATTATTTCTGGTGGCCTTCTTCAAGCATGGTTTAATAGGTAGTACATTATCTCATTAAAAATATAAATCTACTAATAGACCAAATATGAAATCTAGAAATTAGAAAAATAATTTGGTATTGTAAGAACAGAATTTACAATTTATTTTGACTAGTGATATACGTACATATTGCTATTAGTTGAAAATAATGAGTTGATTATTGGGTGGCTTTAATTCTTTTAGCTTTCCATAGGCTTCTCTGCAGTTTAATTCTTGTTACTTAAAACAACCAATACATCTCTTTTTCCCTACACTTTAGGTATGTATGATGCTTGTATCTTCTTGTGACAACAGTCAAGGTGCCCAAGAAATGTTCTACCTCATTCCTGCCTTTCTTTCCTTTTGTGATCAAATGACCCTCTGATTCATCTCTCATGATTTCCATTCGTCCCCAATTTTGCCTTTTCTCTTCTAATGAAAAGGCATTATATATGTCACGATAGACTTTTATCCAAAACCTGAAAAAAATTTAACTTGAGTATTTTTCCTGGCCCCTCCTGTCTCTGTTTTTCCTGCCCATCACTCCTTTTCCCCTCCTTCCCACTTCCCCTTTCTTCCTATTTCTTTCCTTATCCTCCATGTTTATCTCTGTTCTATTCAGAATTTTCTTCATTCCCTCAATATTTGCTCAGTTCCAAGTAGAGCTGTAGAGGTCCTCCCCCAACTCAGGAGGGCCTCTGCTTCTAAGATGGAGTATGAAAATGGGAGTCTTTCAGGAATGGGGGAGGTTGTGAAGCCGAGTTTATATTCTTCTGCTCATAGTGCTTCCTAACAGTTCTCATATCTGTTCCACGAGCAGTTTCTCCTTAGTGGTGTGGGTCTGTCTTCTAAGGATGAAATAGTTCTGTCAACAGACAAAACTACTGATTAGTCAAAAGGCTCAGCTCTACAGAAACAGACTGCATTTCCATATCAATTTCATCTCCAGAAACCAGGCCTTGTCTGGAGATAACTAGAATCCAGTCCCCTCTCATAGGAAGTGTGGTCTTGGGGAATACCTGGTGCAGAAAAGGAGTTTTACCATATGAAGATGTTTGTAAAATGGAATAACATATTGACTTTGAGGATTCCATAGGGATCTCCACCTAATGAAGATGGGCACAGTCTTTGATGCTGTATATTTCCTGGACTAGTTTCAGTCACAACTAATCTCTTTTGATGGCTCTGTAAAGATTCACTCTTGTAGAGATCTGAGATTATTTAGGAGTCCCCTCGCAGATCCAGCGATAGCTGACGTCACACGATGCAGCATCAAACGTCTTTGTCAGACCTATAGTGACACAGTCGAAGTTCTGATCCTGATTGGTAACACTACATGAAAAGAGAAAGCTGGGTTAGGATCCTGGTTTCTATTCTGACTATAACTGTTAGTGAGGTGAGTTCCTCACAGGAGCTGTGCATGGAGGGAATGCAGCCTCATGCCACCACATACCCTCCCTGGTACCGGGTCTTTCATTCCAACATAGATCCTGCTTTTCAATTGTCACCAATCCAGCCCATACTGGTACACTGCTTCCTCTCAACTCTCCTGTGAACATTCACAGATTCCAAGAATCTAGGTCTAACTTGCTCATATTAGGTTGAAAATATCCCATGTGCTGTCACCCACAATAACATTTTAGTATTGGATGTGTGTTTATAACAGGGAGACCCGAGGCAGGATGAGACGGATATTTTTAATTCTTTCCTGGATTTGAGCTGGCTCTAGGATAAACTTGGTGAAGGCAACTGTTGGCATTCTTATACTTCCTTTTGTCATTCAGATCCTTTTGGTCTGACTTCAAAGTCTCATTTCATGAAAAAGTTGCATGCTATTTGGGATCAAGGGACTGTAGAATCAAATGATAGCTCTACCTGTTGATATAGGAAACTCAACACATTTCTAACTGTTTGCATACTCAACTCAACAGCTTGGGAGGAATAAAAGCTTTATCCATGGCATCCCAGTGAACACAGGAAGAGGTAATCCATGCTTAGACAGTGCAATGCCTGATAGAGAGTAGACACTGAGTGGATATTAAGTTTCATCCCCCTGTAAGGATATCCATTTGCAGGTTGAAGACCCAGCTTGGTCCTTGTTTGACTCATCATTTCCATATGAATAATGAAATAGTACAGCCTCCTGCAAACTTTGACTTCATGGAGTGATGCCCTGAGGGGGATCTTGAGGGTTACAGGTCCAACTTTGAGGCATAGATAAGGTATAGGTATACAATAAACTTTTTCAAATGAAGGAGCTATATTTGGGGAAATGCCTTGATAAATAGTTCAATGAACTATGAAATATCACATGAGGTATTAGCAGCTCTAATGTATATTGTAATATATTAATATTATATATAACTTAATATAGTTATAACATATTAATATATAATATAATATAATATTATATTATATTATCATAATATAAATAAAAAGAATAAAAAAGTTAAATAGGAAAGAAATGGGTTGGAAGCAACTAGAAAAGTAGAACAGAGTCCAGTCTAAGCCTCTGAGCTAAGTCGGACTCTCAGACCTTGTCTTATGCAAATCTTAAGAGAGACACAGGCTGTTCACATACTTGCCATTGAACACAGAGTTGTTGACCCAGTGCCACTTTTTCTCTCCAGGCCGACGTATCAAACCAATAAAGTAATTCTCATCACCAGCTATGTCCTGAAGAAACTTCTAGAAATTAAAAAAGAAGTTCATCAGTGAGCTCTTCACTGTTGCATCCAAGCTGGTGGTAAATGGTTGGTCTGGTTCTGGAAATCAGGAAGGCAGCCAAGGATTAGATGCTGATTGACACTTCACTTGCTATTAATCCCTGAGAAGTTCTGAAACTTTGCAGGAAGTAAGATACTCTGGATATCTAGACCCAGGTGCAGAAGGTCTAATGTAGAGGATGAAGAACTTACATTACTGATAAATACCCTGGTGATGTTGTATTTTTTTCTGAGCCAAGCAGAAGGAATGGAGAAGGAAAACACCACAGTTAAAAACAGGTCATTTCATATACACATTTTATGTCTGGTATGATTCTCTTTGTAGGATTTTTCATTATTCCAGAAAATTTCACACTCCCGATTAAGTTGAATCAAGTGAAAAAAAAATGTATTGAGAGTTATCATCGAAGCATCAATGTTGTGGTTTTTTCCTGTGGTCAATATGCAGAGGAGCTTGAGCAGAGTAGCATGGTGGGGAATCAGAGACACCAAAACTTAAATAGGGTGTAGGGGAAATGGAGGGCTCAAGTTTTCTCATTCCCTCTTCTCTTTACTCTCTATTTTCTCTCTCCATTCTCTGCCTCTCTCTTGCTATGTGACAATATCTTGCTTTTCCACTTGAGTGCTTCATCCTAAAGAATTTGTGTGATTCTGATTGCTGGCCTTGGCCATCTGTTCAGGGACAGCCTTCTTGAAAATTCTGCCCCATCAGAGGATGATATTTTGGGGAAGAAGGGATAGAGGAGAAAAACATGAATAGTGTATAGCCTAGTACCTAGCATCCATCAATGGTAAGGTTTGAAGAAGAGACAACTATAAATTGATAAATATAATGTTCTATTGTTTACATATAAACAATTGCTTTTCTTTTCTCTAATTTTCTCATTGCATATGCATAAAATATGTACAATAATATGTTTCACGGCCATCACAAGGTAAAAGGATACAATAAACAAAGCTGCCACATAGTACTAGTCTATTTTCATTGTTATAAAAGTAAACTTTTACCTAATTATTTGTTTTTCACATTACTACTAATAATATATTTTTCTTATGTACAATGAAATGATACATTGATATCTTAGTAACTCCTATCTTCCTCCTTTACTATATACATTAACATCTCACAAAATATTCTGTAATTTTTCAGTAAAAAATTTTTTATTATGTTTAACATTCATTCAAATGCTCATTTTTGGGTCAGTGTGGTTTTTTTGTGAGCTTGTGCATATATATTTATGTGTACAATCATGCACGTGGCACTTTTGGAGGCTAGAGGACCCAGTTGTGGGAGCTGTTTCTCTCTGGGATCACATGAGTCTCAGGGACTGAACTCAGGTCACCAGGTCCAGTGGCTGGAATCTTTACCTGCTGAACAATCTTAGTAGGTTCATATGACAGTTATTTATTTATTTATTTAAATTTATTTATTTTATACATATGTATGTGCTCACATGTGAATGACACAACCTTTCTGTGGAGATCAGAGGACAATTTGTGTGAGTTGCTTCTCTCCTTGTATTATGTCAATCTCAGATCTCTGAGATTCAACTCAGGTCATCAGGCTTGGTAGCACATGACTTTACCCATTGACCTATCCTCCCAGTCCTTAAGCCACTTCTTCAGATGTTAGGTCTTTGGTCAATTCTTGCACTTTAAATGTCCTGGTCCATCCCTAGGGTACTAGCCTGATGCTGTGGTTTATAGGGAAGACAACAAAATCTGGATTTCTAGTTTAGATGAAAATGAAGAATCTTCCAATCTCAGGTTTACAACAAGGACTGTGAACTTTTCAGCTAGGCACATCTCTACTCCTCACCATCATCCCACCCTTACATCACCAAATTGTTCTATAGCCTCCACCAACTACACCAAGCGGGTATAGACTATTTTCTTACACCACCCCAATGCTTTACCAGTTTCTCTGGACTGTTGACAATTGCCAGTGTGGATCCTTTTGTTGCACAATAATCCCTGCTGGCTTTCCAAGTTGATTCGAAGGTGGAGAAGAAAAAGCATCTTCCTTGGTGAAAATCCCAGTCTTTGGGACAGGCTGGAGAGATGAGGGGAGGAAGGAGCAGAGACAGAGGCAGAGAAGGAATACATGTGATTACTGGTTTGGTGTGTGAGCCAGGAACAGAGTCATAAAATGGTGGGGCATATTTCTTTGTAACTACATCATGATATAAGTTCTTCCCAATTCAGGAAGAAATTCCATCACTCTAGTCTGCTTTCCTGTCCCTAAAATAAAGGGAATGAAAGCGCTTCATGGTCCCTTTGGGCCAAAGTCCCATAAGAAAGGAGGTGTTGGAAGAGTCCTTGAGAATCCAGCTTCTGACTGCCAAGGAGGTGGGAGGAGTCCAGAATCATGCACTGTACCTGTTCCATAGCTCCTTGTAGGCATGACGCTTTCATCAGTTCTCCCGAAAATCTGTGAGACTGCAATGAAAAGAAATCCTGATGGTTACTATACAGTGAACACAGCAGTCATTAGGCTGTGGGCTGCTGAATTCTGAGTGATTTGTTTCTAAACATCCATGATGTTCTAGATGATCCAGAGCTGGAAAGAAAAACCACCATCCTTGATGGAAATCCTATTTGGGGCAGGTGGATTTGAGATGGAAGGTGCAAAAAGAAGGAGGGAAGAAGGGAAGAAGCTGAAAGAGATGCTATGGAGAGGACAAAGGCCTTGGCCACTCTGAACTAGAATTGTCAGAAATACTGTCTTTGAAGCATCCATCTAACTGTTACCATGATCTATTATGCTTGGTACTCAAATTCTACTGTCTGTCTGTCTATCTATCTATCTATCTATCTATCTATCTATCTATCTATCTATCTATCTACCTATCCATCCCCACTATGGTAGTAGATTTGAAATGCTTAGGAGATTAATGAGAGATAGGTAGGAGAGAGAGAGAGAGAGAGAGAGAGAGAGAGAGAGAGAGAGAGAGAGAGAGAGAGAGAAAGAATGAGAGAGAGAAGATGAGAGGGAGAGAGAGAGAGAGAGAGAGAGAGAGAGAAGATGAGAGGGAGGGAGAGAGAGAGAGAAAGAATGAGAGAGAGAGAAGATGAGGGGGAGAGAGAGAGAGAGAGAGAGAGAGAGAGAAAGAATGAGAGAGAGAGAGAGAAGATGAGAGGAGGGAGGAGAGAGAGAGAGAGAGAGAAGAGAGAGAATGAGAGAGAGAGAAGATAGAGGGAGGGAGGGAGAGAGAGAGAGAGAATGAGAGAGAGAGAGATGAGAGGGAGGGAGGAGAGAGAGAGAGAGAGAGAGAGGGAGAGAGAGAGAGAGAGGAGGGAGAAGCTCTCTCAGGGAAGTTCTCATTCCTTTCTTATATACATGTTTGAGACTGTTTCCAGAGAGCTGTTTGAAGCACTTGTTTTTTTACCTAACAGACTATTTTTATTGATTATTTGAGAATTTTACATAGTACACCATGATCACATTCACTTCCCAGTTCTCCCAGGATCACTTCCATCCACCCTTGTGACCTCTTCCAAGAAAAAGAAGAGGAAAAATAAATAATTCCAAGTCCATTTTTTTTGTTGCCCATATACTTTTACTCTAGGTTCCACACAGGAGTTTGGCTGTTCCCTTTATTTCTGGAGTCCAAACCCTCTATGAGAGGCTATAATCCTGGGTAACCTTTAGATGCTTTTCTCATTAATATTTCCTCAGCTCTCCTGATGGTAACTGATTTAAAGCGGACCCAGGATACAGGAGTTACAGCAGATAAGGAAATAGGGAACTGATCTAGATATTCCTCTAGAAGTTCACTTTTTAAGATACAAAATGTGGAGATTAATGTCCCCTAAGGGGCTCCTTATTCTTGGATACACTGACTGTCTGAGCAGACAGCTGCAGTGGCTCCATAGGCTATTGAAATGTCTCTCAAGGGCTCTGTTATTTGTTGTTATGCTTCAGACTACTTTCATTTACCAAGATGTCACCTAGTCACTTAAAATCTTATTGGTAAACAAACATGAACATTCATATTTTATTGTACTCTCTAGCTCAGAGACTTTGATTTTATAATAGACAATTTTTGTAAGTTAGAAATTACTTTTTTTTTTTTTTGGTTGTAAAGACGTCAATAGTAACTCATATCTTAAGAGGCAGTGGCAGGGAGTTCTTGTAGAAAGCTGCACAAAGAGTGGGCTTAGGCTAGAGCGATGGCCCAGTTCCCAGCACCTTCATGCTGGCTCACACCACCTGTAACTCTAGTTGCGGAGAATACAGTGTCCTTCTGGCATCCATAGGCACCCTATGCATATGGTGCACATATAAATGTGAAGGTAAATCATTCACACATGTAAAAATGAATAAATCAAATAAAAAAAAAGAGAGATGGGATTAGAGGCACCCCGACCTCTGTATTAGAAACATCTGGCATTAATCCTTTTGATTATAAATGAGGCTTGATTACCAACCCATTTTTATTCCTAGCCCATGGTGGGTCTAGCATAATTTTTAGCACACAAAATGATGCCAGCCTTTTTTATTCCTGGAACATGACTTCTTTCATGTGTGTGTGCGTGCATGTGCATGTGTTTGTGTGTGCTCGCTGTATGTGTGTGCTGTGTGTACATGTTTGAGTGGGTGTATGGACATGTGTGTGAGGATGTGTTTACACATGTGTGTGTGAATGTGTGAGAGGCCCAGTGGCTGACACTGGATGCTTTCTTCAATCTTTGCCTATCTCATGTATTAAGATAGGATCTCTTTCTGAACCTAGAATTCATTAATTTGACTACACTGACTGGCCAATGAACACCAGGAATCCTCTTATCTCTGTCTCCATCCACCAGTCTTGCTGTTACAGACACACACTGCAAAGACTTGAATTTTACTTGTGTGCTGGAGATCTACGCTCAGGTCTTCATGCACAATGGACAGACACTTTACCAAATGAACCATCTTTTAGTGCCAGAATTTTGTTACTTTTCTATTTTCCAGATAGGATTTCTCTGTGTAGTTCTGACTGACCTGAAACTGGCTCTGTAGACCAGGCTGGCCTCAAACTTAGAGATCTACCTGCCTCTGCCTCCTGAGTGTTGGGATTAAAGGTGTGAGCCACCACACCTGGATAGAATTGGGTTTGTAACAATTCTTTGTAAGAATCTATGAAATTCACTTACAATACATTATAGTAGTCTCATACATCATTCTCAAACCCAGAGGGAAAACTGAAGATCATAAATTTCATACAGGGGCTGGGGGGTGGTATAGTCCAGTACTAGACTGTCCTTTCTATGAGAAAGGTCCTGGATTTGATCCTTAGTACCAATAGCGGAAAAAGTCAGGAAGAGATCATGATCAATGAGTTTTCTGTTCATTTTCACACTTGTAAAGGAGAACAGGGCCTTCATGTAGCGTCTGTATGCATATTCATAGGAACTGTTAGAATTCAGGACATAGAAGCTGGATGCTAGAGAGATTACCATTCTGCACATTAGTGGTTCCATAGCTCTCCGTGGGGATGAAGCCATCATTACTTTTGCCAAAAACCTGTGGGACTGCAAAGAAAACCAGCTAGTGGTCAGCCCCAGTGTGGCTGCAAATGAAGGCAGCAAATGAGCCACAGGGGATGCCAGGAAACTCTGTGACCACAGGAGGAAGCACTGAGCTCTCTACCTCTGTGGGGTGTGTGTATATTCACACATCGCTTACCTACTTGAACATTTTTTTTTCTGTGCCCGTTATAGTTTATTACATGTTCACATTGGGTCAAAGGAAAATACCTCTTACTCAACGACTGCCATTTACCCACATTTCCTTCCTTCATTTTTTCCTACTGGCTTCAGAACTAAATCTTTGGCTACGAGGCTTCTTATACTAATGAATTTACTGAGAATTTATTTACACAAAACACACACACGCGCAACACACACACACACACACACACACACACACACACACCTCTGTTAAAACTTGCTCTTATAATTAGCTCTTCATACAGCTTTATTGTGTTGAACTGGAACAGTAACTTTTAAAATTATAACAACAACAAAAAAGCCAGACTAAATATTACAGTTTAGATTATCCAGTGAAGACTCTCCCAAAAAGCTTCATGTAAGGGCTCTATCCTTTTTATAGTCAGTTGTGTATCTCCATTGTAGATCATGGAAGCTGACCCCACATCTCTGCTAGAGTGTGGAAGACAATGTGGAAAAACTTGGGCACTGAACCTTTACACTCAATTTGGCATTCTGAGTAGAATGAAACAATAAAGATTCTGGGGAGAAGGCTCCCCAAAATACTCACAGTACAGCAGAAAAAAGGTCATTCCAACGACTTTGATCACTACTACAATAAGCCCTGAGATGATCATGTGCCAGTTCATGATGATGGGGATTCAGGAACCTGTGGGGATAATGGCAACATCATCAGAATCTGAGGGTAAAGCTGCTGACCTTAGCCTTGTGTCTTTTTCAGAGTACCCAAGGCAGAGCTGGAAGACAGACATTCCGTTGACAGGTGAAAGGGGATGACCCATACTTGTCCAGAACACTGATAGGAAACTCTCTCTTTCATAGATACTTTAGCATTAGATCTTAACCTTGTCTCCATTTGTGGTTTCATAAATCCTGTCTAATAAGTAATTGTCATGCAATTCAAGAATATTTAGTCTTGAAATGACCCTTACTGATAGTTTGGCATTGCTAATTTCATTTATAAAAGCTGTAGTCTCAAGTGTGTCAGGGGTATGTGTCAGATGAACAGAAGATAGACGACAGACAGACAGACAGACAAGACTGACTTACCTGTTCTCTTTCTGGAGGTCTGGGCTGGCATACAGATAGGAGTCTTGTTGATAAGTTAATACTTGGTGCGGTGAGCAGGATTTCTTGTCTTCTGAATGTATGCTCCTGCTTGGGTAATGGGTGATGTCTTTGTTCACAACCTCTCTGTCCTAGCAGCATCTCCAAGCAAACACTTCTTCCTGTTCAGTGCTCTTGGCAAAGGAGCAGGCGGGGCAAAAAGGGGAAGGGAACCTCTATCTCTGCAGGAGGAAGGTTCCTTTCTGGGGAAACTTTCTAAGAGGATTTGGAAAACCACATGCCTCAGCCCAAACTTAGCCTTCATCTGTTAACTTTCTATTACTCATAGGATGATATTTGGCCCGTCAGTGTAGTATATAAATCTTTGTATATTCCTTCTTTCATGGCTGCTAAATGCTCAGACACATGCTAGATATTCTCTTAGCCTGGGATATATGTGGTAGTTCTGTACCTCTCATTGGTACCAAATCTGTCCTGGTCTTATATGCCAAATTGAAATATTTCATATATTTTCTCTGTGGTCTCATATTTTTATCACATATTTACACGACACACCTTTGTTGATCATGTAATCATGCAAAATATCCTCTCTCTCTCTCTCTCTCTCTCTCTCTCTCTCTCTCTCTCTGTCTCTTAGACACACAACAGATTTCTTGATGTTCTCTTTGACTAGATAATTCTGGTGTATCCCTTAGACCTCACTTTGTTTCTTCAGGAAAATCCTTGTGCCTACCCTCCACTCGCCTGTCCCATTTGGGTTTAGGTATCCCTTACCTAATACCATGATACTAGGTACCTGTTCCATGGGAGAATTTTTGCCTGATTATCCACTTGTGCACTATGATTTTCACACTCCGCAACTATGCAGCCTCTATTTCCTCACTGCTGTTGTTTCTCACTGGCATAGCCACAGCCCTTGGACCACTGTACTTGAAAATGGCATCTGGCTTTTAGATGTATCATTAAAACTTCTATTTGTGGACTTACCATTAGACTCATAAAATAAATATTTATGACCTTTGATTTTTGTGTGACACCACTTATCCAAATCGATGATAATATGGATGTTAGACCACTTTCAAACATGTAGATTCCTGATTAAAATCCATGGACTGCAGACTGTGATGACATACTCAGAATGATAACTAACCATCCCCTCATTTGCAAACAAACTTAACTTATGTTACAAAAAGTATGTGGTTTTAATGTAAATTGCCACTCAGCTTATAAAACAGCTCAAAGTTCATAGAAAAAATCCAGTTTTTTAATAAATAGAAATGCTTTCTAATAGAATACTGTGATATACCCAAACTGATGTGTTAGAGAATGGAGGTGAGAGGAAGGTGTGGGTCCTGGACAGGGGTGATTCAAAGCCTGTGTAAGGCTTTCAGGTCTGAAGCCTACCTGGAACAGAGATATCATGAAAACACATTGGGTTCCCACTTAACGTAATGACAAATTGAATAAACTGCAAGTCCTATTGTAGAGGCTAAAGACAGTACATCATCAATATCAAGCTGTTTAGTTCTAGGCAGATGTAGCACAATACTCAGAAGAGTTCCTACTCATATGTCTTTAAACAAATCCAGAAATAGTTGTTAAATAACAGCCCCCATCTTTCTTCATCAAGTCCTATAAGATCTGACTTTTACAGTGTCTATCAGTAGCTATTACAGATATGCATATGAGTTAAGCTTTTTCATATCTCACTTAAAAGTTTAATGTAAAGGAGGCTGGGCATGGTGGCACACACCTTTAGTCCCAGCACTGGAGAGGCAGAGGCAGGCAGATCTCTGAGTTTGAGGCCAGCCTGGTCTACAGAGCTAGTTTCAGGACAGCCTGGGCTACATAGAAATACTCTGTCTCAGAATCTGTCCCCCATACTCCCAAAAATTTAAATAAAAATAAATAAATGATATGGGAACATAACTCAAATTAAATAAGGATTATAAAGAAAGACCCAGTTTTCATCTATGAATTATATAAGCTTTACAACACAGAAAATATTAGATCACACCTCACCTATGCTTTTGGAAAGATGATGAAAAAACACTGATTCTGTAAAAGGAGAATGTCATTAAATTGACAAGAGTCACATGGTGGTTTAGTTGATGATTAAAAAGCAACAAACAGTAGGATAAAGGGTTCTGAATAGTATGTTAGATACTACAGGAAAAGAATGAGAAAGTCAGAAACTATCACTGAGATACCAATTCAGAAATCAGAGGAAAAGGGAAAAGGGAATAATCAGAGAAGAAATATAGAGATGTTAATATTGGATCCAACAAAAATACAACTAGAGATACTATTATAAAGTAAATTAAAAAATAACTTCTCTTCATTTTTTAAATTTGTTTTTTATTGAATATTTTATTTACATTTCAGATGTGATCCCCTTTCCCCATTTTCCCCCAACCCAGGAACCCCCTATTCCATCCCCCCTCCTCCTGCTTCTGTGAGGATGTGCCCCACCCACCTGTCCACTCCCACTTCCCCACTCTTGAATTCCCCCACACTGGGGCATCCAGCCTTCATGGGACCAAGGTCCTCCTCTCCCACCTATGCCTGACAAGACCATCCTCCCCTACATATACAGCTGGAGTCATGGGTCCCTCCCTATGTGCTCCCAAGCTGGTGGTTTAGATCCTGGGAGCTCTGGTTGCTAACTTCTCTTCATAAAAGATACTGATGAAAGTTAAACAAAGAAAAGAACTAGGATTTCCATTGCAAATAAATTAATGATGTTACTGTGATTTTTTTTTTTATAAATGATATATTTCCCAAAGGATGTCTATGGAGTGCAGGAAAAATACATTGTTTAAATAAAATCTAATGTGAAATCTATTCTAGCTGGAATACACAGTTAGTGAAGATAGTTAATATGGCTCAGACCTTAATAGACAAAAATTAGCTATAAAGATGTAAATAACCATTGTGGGTAGTTAGTAATATTAATCTGTAGTATTGATAAACAGTTTTATACAATGAATTTGCATATAATGTATAAAATATCAAGATACAATTTATTTTCATGTGTTAGAGAAAGCCTTGGTATTTTACTGTGAAATTTGGTAAGCATGATGAGATGAAGTTCTGTGTGAAACATCTTAAAGTCATGCTTAACAGTAACTAATACCACTGTGGCCACCTTTCACAATGACAAAGAACTGAAGTCTGTTCATTGCACCATTTATCAGGAAACACATTGTGTTAATATGTTCATGAATTTGGTAACTAAGACTGGGTGCTACATCAGCTTGAATGTCTGAAATCATAAAAATCCTATGGCTTTGCAGAATGAATTGGATTTATAGCATAAGATGCTTTATCAACATTAGAATGTGTGTGTGTGCCTGCGTGCATGTGCATGTGTGTATGTGTGCAGATTTAAGGTGTATCATATTCACTGGCTCTAAGAGTCACTCAGGATATCTCTTATCCATCAATAAGAAGGGATTGCACTTGTTATAATAAAGATAAGCACTATTTGCCCCAATGGCTTATGCATGGAGGCTTGGTCCCTGATATAAATATTATTCAGAAGAGGGGCCTCTGAGAAGTATCTGCCGTCATCATTGATTTAATACATCAAAGGATTTAAATTCTGAACCAACAATTGGTAGGTTGTGGGACAGTGGAAGGTGAGCTTAGCTGAGAGAAGTAGATCGTTGGGAGGTAGTGAGCATGTCCTTAATGGTATTTCCTGCCTCAGCCCTTTCCTGTCTTTTTTATACTTCTGGCTATCATGAGGTGAGCAATTCTACTCTATCACTCCACTTTACCCTGATGCTTTCTTGCAACATGGCCACAAAACAATGGAGCCAGCCAACCAAGGACTACATCATCTGAAACCAGGAGCCAAAATAAATTCTTTCTCCTTTAAATTATTATTATTATTTTTTTTATAACAGAAATAAAAGTCTGGTTAACACAGTACTCTATAGTCACTTAGAACCTCCTCTTCCAACTCATATTTTAAAAATCAGGGGTGATTAAGGTCCTTATGCAAAAGATACCATTTTTGCAAACAACCTATACAGTCCTCTTATACACTTTAGTACATCTTGTATTTCTACAAATGTAATTTCAAAAGTATTTTCTTTTGACTGTCGAATTTATGAATAAAAACTCATTTATACTAGTGGCTGTTTGTTCATTATACTTTAATTTTTATTTCTTAGTGTTCTATAATACAACAAGGAATCACCCATTGATATCGTCTTAGATCCCATGAAATACAGTAATAAAGAACAGCATCAATGAAAGCCATAAGAATTCAAAACTTTATATTATTTTGTAGTAATAGAAACATGTTATATTACTGATTACACTTGACACAAGAAATAGAAGACTTGGATTATCCTTAAAAATTTGCCTAAGATTTTTGTCAAAACTGTTAAGTGTAACCTGCAAAAAACTGAGTTTTGTTAAGTAGCAATTGATATGTGAAGCTCAAGTTTGAACTCTCATAAGCATTTTTATCATAAAGATATTTATGTGGCACTTGTCCTATTTTCAGCTGTCAGCTTGATCCAAACCTCAAATGGTTTTGTGGAAAAAGAAGCTCAGTTGAGGAACTGCCTCTATCAGATTGGCCCATGGCATTTACGTGGGCATTTCTTTCTTTATAAATTCATCTTTCTGTTTCCTTCTTTCCATTCAGTTTCTTTTTTTGTATGTTAATTTTATCATTTCAAAGCAATCCTTTCTTTTTTTTATCTTTTAATCTTTTATTTTGGTTTGGATTTCTGGTTTGAAATCCTGAGGAATGAACTCAAGACTTGACTTCTTAAACATCTATGTTTGGACAAGCCACATCAATTAATTTTTTTTAAGAATCTCATATGACTGTTATAACCAAATCTTAGGCCAAGACATGGCCAAGTTTGACATTTGTTTTCTGTATTAAAATTTACAATTTTAATATGGACTTTATACAGACAAACTTAAAAAGGAAGCTAACCTATACCTTTAATGCAAAGCAATCCTTTCAACATAACAAAATAAAATATAGTAAGATTAAAAAACTCACCACACTGAAGTTGGACAAGGCAACATAATAGAAGGAAAAGAGTCTCAAGAGAAGGCACAAGAATCAGAGATCCACCCATTCACACATTCAGGAGTCCCATAAAACACTAAACTTAAAGCAGAGGACCTCGTGCAGACCCATGCCAGCCACATGCTTTCTGCTTCAGTTCTATGACTTTTGTTCAGTTGGTGTAGAGGGCTTTGTTCTCCTTGTTACATCCCCTCTGGTTCTTACACTTTTCCCACTTCTTCTGTGGAGTTCCCTGAGCTCCAAGAGGAGGGATTTGATAGAGACATCCCATTTAGAGTTTTGTGTCCCAAGGGATCTCTTTCAGAATAGTGTCTGGCTGTGGGTCTCTGTATATGTTCCCATCTGCTGGAGGAGGAAGCTTCTCTGATGACTGAAAAAGGTACTGATCTGTGAGTATAACAGAATATCACTAGGAGTCATTTTATTGTTACTTTTTTCTCTTTTTCAGAGCAGTAACATGTAGGAAGCAGTTCTCCCCGCCATTAAAAGATGGTGCTTGGCATGTAGCCAGCAAGCATGAGTAGGCACCGTGGCTGTGGCTCATTAAAGAGAAAAGGTTTGCGCTTCCAGGTGTGGCTACCCGAGCAGCCCACCTCGCATCATATGGAGCAGCCAATGAACAGTGACAGCATGGCAGGTGCTGATAGGATTAAGGCAATGCATATAAGGGACTTCTGGGGTGGTAGGAGGAGGCTTGTTGTAGGAGGAGAGGGAGGGAGAAGGAGGAAGGAGCAAGCTTGCTGTAACAAGGAAGCCTGAATAAACTGCTTGAAGAAGAACTCGGTTGTCGTTGACTTATTCTGCTGGTCGGACGAGGGTAGCGACAAGTGGTGACCTGTACAGGGAACAAGTAGTGGCACTTACAGGGAAGCGACAACGTACGGGGAACCTCTCGATTCCGTCCCCCGGGTCGTGTTCAGAACTTCTTGCAGCTTCAGGGCAGTTGACTGGTAAGTTCTCGATAAAGAGACAATAAGGTTCCTGGTTTAGGGACAAGTTACAAGGGAAAGTTCTCGGTAAAGAGACGATATGGTTCCTGGTTTAGGGACAGGTTACAAGTGGAAGTTGCTCTGAACTACAGAGCCAAACAGATAGATGATATGAATAAAAAACTGTTCTAGGCAGAGGGCCAAACAGAAAGATAGTGTAAATCAGATGTATTCAGATTATATAAAGTTGTATTGCCTCACAGGGGACTTGGGTTCTGTCTAACATGGGCCCCACAGGAATTCTGGGTTTATTTCCTGCTTGGCAAGATAGGGAAAGAAGATGGGTGTGATTTTCAGTTTTGTGGTTATATTTTTCCTCTGGGAAAGAAGTGAAGATAAAAGTTTTTCTGGTTACTGGCTCAAGGATATTCTGTTTAGGGAAAAAGATTTTGTCTGTGTTTTTTCAAAAGAAATGATTAAGGTATTTCTACCAGAATTATATGGATTAGACATGACAGAGGCAGGCCTCCAGAAGACTGGATTCCAGAATTCAAACAAATTATCTTGACACTAAATTTGTTAAAATTTTTAAAGGAGGTAGATGCAGTGGCCCCCTGGTTCACTATATCAGGCCACCTTACAACAAGCAGCTGGGATAAACTTGGGAAAGATCTCGATTTTGCGTAGGAGCAAGGAGAATTAAAAGCAGGTGTCCGAACCGTTATGGAGGCTGATACGCAGCTGCATTCAGGATAAGGAAGGGAAATGTCAGAGGAAATTAAAAACGGGGCAGGAAGTATTAGAACAACTGAGAGAGGAGAGATCAGTGAAATCAGACACGGCAACAGAGACTGACACCGAAGATGAGGATTTAGATTCTGAAGAAGAAATATATAACCCCAAGGACAGGGAATAGTTGAGCGTGCCCATAGAACCCTGAAAGAATGTTTCTCTTTACTATAAATAATTTTCAATTGGATAAAGATGGCAAATCTGCAGCTGAGCGACATATGCAACAGTCTCCAGTAAATAAAGGACAGGTGTTATGGAAGGATGTTCTTAATGGACAATGGAATGGTCCAGACCCAGTGTTGGTGTGGGCGAGAGGCTCTGTTTGTGTTTTTCCACAGGATCGGCAGCAGTCTTTATGGGTTCCAGAGAGACTTACTCGTCCTGAACAAAATAGACAACAAGAACATCTATCCAGCCATGAAGCCGCCAATGACGATGATGCTCCTATCTAATGCTGAGGGCCTGCTTTTGTGGGTCCAAGCTGCGATGGATCACATAAAAGAGTGGGCAGGAATAGGGGCTTTAGCGACTTGCCTTGTTCTTATCAGCTGCCTAGCACTGTGGTGTATCCTAAAGATGCATTCTCAGCAGCGCAGGGCCCAAGCCATGGTAGTTCAAGAATTTGCCGCTCTCGAAGGAGGTCAATCTCCACAGATCTGGCTGAGCTACTTGAAGACCTCTGAAGTGCAGAATGCAGCAGGGTGACGGATGCGCACAGCAGAGGACATTGTCTGTCCTCGGGCACGTGTCTGACTGCACACAGGTCAGCCCTAGATCCTGTATCCTGGAAAACGGCTAAGGGTTGGGTCGCCCATGGTAACCATGCTGTATCAATGACAGATGGTGAGAAGGGGTTGACAATCTCCCAAACTTACAGGGGGTCAGACCTCTGTGTCCTCCTGCTTTGCATAATACAAATAAAAAGGGGGAGCTGTAGGAAGCAGTTCTCTCCACCATTAAAAGATGGTGCTTGGCATGTAACCAGCAAGCATGAGTAGGGCACTGCTAAAGAGAAAAACAACTCCATATTTGGAAGGCCATCTTGCATCATATGGAGCAGCCAATGAACAGTGACAGCGTGGCAGTTGCTGAGAGGATTAAGGCAATGCATATAAGGGGCTGCGGGGCGGTAGGAGAGGGAGAGGAAAACAGGAAGAAGCTTGTTGTGCAAGGGAGCCTGAATAAACTGCTTGAAGAAGAACACGGTTGCCGTTCTTCTTATTCTGCTGGTTGGACGAGGGTAGCGACATCAGCAGAGCAGCATTTTTGAAATTCATAAGCTCACTATGTAAAGTTAAAACATCCAGAGAGGTGTTAGAATTATGCCAAATACACTGCAAGGGTCTTTAAACTTTTTCCTAATTATAGTGACTACCACTGTAAATTTTAGGGCTAACATGAATCCAATGGTATTTGGCATGACACTCAAGATGGCTCCTTACCCTTAAATTCTGAACTTCCTTTCTATAATTTGAATAGGATAAAGAGCATCAATCTGATCTTCCAAATGCCTATCTAAATCCTCTTGTATATTCAACACATTAGGAACATTTTTTGCTAAATTATTAACAAAAGTAGCTGTTTTAACTTCTTGTGTCAAAGCAATTGCAGATGCAGTGGTGCTAGCAATTAATGTAATTAAAGCTGTTATACCATCGATAATCAAGCTCACTACCCTCTTTCTTCTGCTTAAAACCTGACTCATTTCTTCCAGTACTTGCAGGATATTTTTAGAATACCAACATTCTGTGATACTCAGGGCACTAAAACAAAAGGTGATTGATAGACTTCCTTAACTGACATGTCGGATTTCAAAACACAAAACACAATTAAAAGGTGTACAATCAATGCAACTTACATTAATGGTGTAGTTTTTAAACCAGATCTCTATTTTCCTCCAATCCCAACCCTCCTCATTCTCTGGAAATTATCAGTCTTCTCTTTATGAAAACAACTGTTGTGATTCCACATATGAGAGAAATCATATAGTATATAATTTGTTGTACCTAAATTATTTTATTTCACATAATATCTTCCAGATTCATCCAAGATATGATAAGACTTTTTTTCCTCACAGTGGCTGAATACAATTGTATTGTTTGTGCTCTTTTAAAACATATCACCTTCTCAGGCAGTATTTAAGAGAGTAACTTAAAAACTTTATTTAAGTCTGATCATAAAGGTATTAAGTGACATATGCTTTGTAAACCAACAGAATAAAACATACTCTGACTAGATTCTACCAATAAACTACTCCCTAGACCTTCTGAGGTTGTTTGATTGGTCATCTTCTTGTTATTGTTTTTACTGAGGTCAATCCTTCATTATTCACATTTTACCTTAACTATGAGCTGGGTCATTCTAATTCTTAAAGACTGTTTTCTTAGTCCATAGTAGACTTACATGTTTATTCCTTCCCTGTCTGTCTGTTCATAGACTTAGCTGTTCCAACCAAGCGGTTTTTTAACACTATATCACAGGTGTTTGACAGCAATGGTAGACAAGAAAATTTAAGGGACAGGGACATAGTGGTTCATGGAATATAAGTGGCCATAGACTTAAATCAAAGTGGATGAAGAAGCAACTGGGGATGGGACTCAGTAATATGCTCAGGGTTCAATCTTCAGCATCAGAGAAAAAAAACTTCTCTTTTGATTCCAGTTGTACATCTGACCTTGTTTCTAAACCTCTGCCAATAATCTGCTGTCAAACCTATTGTAGTAAGTCCTAAGCTACACTAGCATTTCCTCAAAGCTGGAGGGAAGAATCCAACTTCTTCATTTCTTGCTGGTGATTGCGTCATAGCTGCACCCAGCACTGAATCAGCCATGGTAATTTCTTCTCTACTGACCACTTTCCTTAGACACTAGATGATGATGCTTTTCCAAAGCATTCTTAGATCTCTTCTAACTTCTCTATTTCCACTACCACATCCTGAAACACAAAACTTGTTTCTTTTGATTATGATTGAGTTGCAAATGACTTAAGACTTTGCCTTCACTCTTTCAAAATAATCCTACACAACACTGAATCTTTATAAAATAATAGTCATAATCATGCCACTTCCTTATCTTAGGTTCTGTGATAACCACTAATATGAGAAATCTCAGATAAACCTTGGCTCTGCTCATTCATCTAAACCTTTTATTCCATATCATTTATGTAAATTCTGATGCAAACTGTGGTCACATGTTTTGCCTATGCTAATATTTGGACACCTAATTAAATGCACCTTATCATTATTTTATTGTTGTCTGTATATTTTATTGTGTGTATATATTTGTGAACTAATAATCAAGTACTGACTATGTCTGATTATTCTCTGTGAGAATAATCTCACTTAGTGAGAGCCAAACTGGAGTTCCTCAGCCTACTCAGCTGCAATTCTGTGACTGTACCATCTCTTGTAAATGAATGAGGATATAAAGCTTGAGATGGGGACACACTGAGACATTCTCTCTTAAGAATCTTTTAAAGAGGCCTAGAAAGAAAAAGCAAGTTTCATAACTGAGAACACCCTCTCTGTGACTGATGAGTCAAAGGGTGAAACAGAAGACAAATTCAATGTTGTTACCTTTTTAAAATGGATCCTTGAATAATTGTTTTAATTCTTTACTGAATTGAAGATCAAGATGAGAGTAGAGGTGTAGCAGTTTGTGTTGGAGAGGATAGTCTAGACTCATACAATGAGTAAATCATCAGAATAAGAAATGAGGTCAGTTCATCCCACACTTTTGTACTAAATTGGCTAGGGATATAGCTCAGAAGTAAAATGTTTTCACACCCTATATGTGTAGGATTGTGAAAGGCAGCCTGGTTTCTGGTTGAGCACTGGCTAGACCCATATGGTCCCCTACAAGTCATGGCAGGCATTTTGCCATGCTCCCAGACTCCAGGCTCCTGAAACAGGCTCCTGACACGAGACAGAAGACCTCCATAGAGTGGGGTCCTCTGGTCACATAGGACAATGCTCCTACTAGCCCCTCCATAGGTAGAAGGCGGGACTACAGGTACAGAGCCTGAAGACAGATCTCCATATTAATGAGACACCAAAAGGCCAGCGGGGTGTAGCCAATTAAACATTCCTTCCCATACCCTCCTCCTTGAAAAAGGTATTTAACCTTAGGCTCACCCTGAAAATACCGGAGTATAGTTTTCATCCATTTTCTGCCATGACAATAAATATCTTAAGACCATGGACTACTACTCTTCTTTGAAATCTACTGTGGGGAATAGTGGAGCAGCCTTTAGTTACAGAGAAGCTGTCTAATCTTCTGTATCTGCATTCCCAGACAAGGAGACCACCAACCCAAGCAGCCAAGCGAGCAGCTGTGACCAAACCAAGAATTCTCATCCCGGGGCGGGGGGCACAGCCCAGAGCTTCTCTCCTCCACGCCCCTTTGGTTGTGGGTCAATCCAGCCCTTATGCCCCCATTTCATTCTTGGCTCTTTTGTGACTTCTATTGGCGCATAGAGGTCCCTGGCTGCCTTTTGGCCCCTGGGAACCTCCAGCCAACTCTGGCAGTCACCAGAGACCTCAGACTGTGCTCCCCTACTCCCTGGCGTGGTGTTCCTCGGCTTCTCATAGCCCAGCACCAATGTAGGGAGAATGCAGTCAAACTTCCTGTGCCTCTGTATCCAGGAGTGACCCTAGCCCCATGGGAGGGGCAGATATGGGACCCACATTAACCCAACACATGTGAGGTCCTGGGTTTGATCCTTAGGATTTTATTAACCCAGGTTGTAAGACCAGGAAGGTTATCAACTCTAGATAGGCTCCATACAAAGGAACTCACATCTACATACTTCATGGTCAGATTTCTGAAAACTAAATATGTTGAAGACAGCTATAGAAAATTGTCTCATTACAAGTAGGAATGCAGGAGATCCAAAAGTACTCTAGACTGGAATACAATGAAAAGATGACTGTATACTGATGAAGAAAAACTAAGAAAGCAGCTAACTTGTTTTTTCTCAATAATTTATATATTTTTATTCATTTACATCTTGATTGCAGCCCCTGCCCTCCTCTCCTCCTAGTCCTGTCATTACAAATTCCTCCCCATTACCACCTCTTCAGAGAAGGGGAAGACCCTTGAGTACCACCCAACCCTGGGACATCTAGTCCCGGTAGGACTGGGCTTATCCTCTCACTTGAGGCCCAACCAGGCAGTCCAGGTAGGAGAAGGGAACCCAGTAACAGGCAACAGTGTCCTCGCTCCAATTGTTAGCAGACTCACAAGAAGAACAAGTTGCACATCTGCTATAAATATATAGGGGCCTATGTTCAGCTCCTGCATGCTCTTTGGTTGGTGGTTCAGTCTCTACGAGCACCCCTGGACCCAGTTGTCTCTGTAGGTTTTCTTGTGTTTTCCTTGGCCCCTTTGGTTCACTTAATTTTGTCCCCATTCTTCCTCAAGACTCCCTGAGCTCTGCCTGATGTTTGGCTGTGAGTCTCTGCATTTGTTTTCATCCACTTCTGGATGAAGCGTCTCAGGACACAGTTACGCTAGGCTCCTGTCCACAAGCATAGCAAAGCATCATTAATAGTGTCAGGGGTTGTCTTTCTCACATGGGATGGGACTCAAGTTGGGCCAGTCACTGGTAGGCTGTTCCATCTTTATCCCTGTGCATCTTTATCCCTTAAAGGTTTTATGTCCCCCTTCCTCCACTAAAAGTCCTATCTGGCTACAGGAGGCAGTCTATTTAGTCTCTATATCCTTTGCTTATAGGAATATCAGCTATGGTCACCTCCATAGACTCCCTGTAGCCCCCTGGCCCAAGCCTCTAGCTAATTTCAGAGATGCCCCCATCAATTACCATTCCAAGCCATATCCTGCCCCCTCTCCCCACACCTGACTCCCATAGCCATTCCTTCTCCTCACCTCCTCTCCCATTCAGTTTCCTCTCTCCATCCACCTCTGATGACTATTTTGTTTCCCCCTTTGAGGGAAATTCACACATTCTCCCGTGGGCCCTCCTTATTACCCAATTTCTTTGAGTTTATAGATTGTAGCATGGTTATCCTGAACTTTATGACTAATGTCCACATATAAGTGAATACATATCATACATGTCTTTCTGGGTTACCTCACTCGGATGATGTTCTCAAATTTTACCCATTTGTCTGCAGAATTCACGATGACTTTGTTTTTAATGGTTGAATAGTATTCCATTGTGTAGATGTACCACATTTTTTTTCCATTGTTCAACTGAAGGACATCTAGGTTGTTTCCAGTTTCTAGCTACTACTGAAAAAGCTGCTATGAACATAGTCAAGCAAGTGTCCCTACAGTATAGTGGGGCATCTTTTGGGTATCTGTCCAGGAGTGGTATAGCTGAGTCCTGGGGGAAGTATTTTTCTGAGAGACCACCAAACAAATTTCCAAAGTGATTATACAAATTTTTACTCCCATGAGCAATGGAGGAATGTTCCTCTTGCTCCATGTCCTCATCAGCATGTGCTATCACTTTAGGCTTTGATCCTAGCCATTCTGATGGGTGTAAGATGGAATCTCAGAGTCATTTTGATTTGCATTTCCCTGATGACTAAGGATGTTAAACATTTTTAAAAATGTTTCTCAGCCGTTAGAGATTACTCTGTTGAGAATTCTCTGTTTAGATCTATAACCCCATTTTTTCAATTGGGTTACTTGGTTTGTTGATGTCTAATTTTTTTGAGTTCTTTACATATTTTAGAAATTAGCCTTTGAACAGATATAGGGTTGGTGAAGATCTTTTCTCATTCTGTAGGCTGCCGTTTTGCCATATTCATGGTGTCCTTAGCCCTTCAACGCTTTGCACTTTCTTTCTTTCTTTCTTTCTTTCTTTCTTTCTTTCTTTCTTTCTTTCTTTCTTTCTAGATTTAGGTTTATTTATTTATTTTATGTATTCACCATTGCTTTCTTCAGACACACCAGAAGAGGGCATCAGACCTCATTGCAGATGGTTGTGATCCACCATGTGGTTGCTGGGAATTGAACTCAGGACCTCTGGAAGAGCAGTCCGTGTTCTTAACCACTGAGCCATTTCTCTCAGCCCAGTTTTGCAGTTTCAAGAGGTCCTATTTATTGTTGATAATGCTTGAGCTATTGGTGTTCTGTTCAGGAAGCTGTTACCTGTGCCAATGAGTTTAAGTCTATTCCTTACTTTCTCTTCTATTAGATTTAGTGTGTCTGGTTTTATGTTGAGGTCTTTGATTCTCTTTGAGTTCTGCAGGGTGATAGATATGTATCTATTTGCATTCTTCTACATGCAGGTATCCAGATAGACCAGCACCATTTGTTAAAGATGCTTTCACTGTATATCCAAGCACACCCAGCTAGCAAGATAGTGTGCTATTCTGTCAAATGGAAGAGTGCATGGAATACCATTACAGATAGTTGTGAGCCACCATGTGGTTGCTGGGAATTGAACTCAGGACCTCTGGCAGAGCAGTCAGTGCTCTTAACCACTGAGCCATCTCTCCAGCCCAGCTTATGTGCAGTCACCAAAGATAGAGATTGATGTGGATGTCAGGATGTACATGCTGACAGGAGCCTGATATAGCTGTCTCCTTAGAAGTCTGCAAGAGTCTGACATACTCAGAGGCAGAAGCTCACAGCTAACCATTAAACTGATCATGGGGTTCCCAATGGAGAAGATAGAGTGAAGGCTGAAGGAGTTGAGAGGATTCGCGACACCATGAGGAAAGCAACAATCCTAACCAACCAGAGCCCCCAGGGTCTAAACCACCAGCCTGGGAGCGCTTAGGGAGGGACCCATGGCTTCAGCTATATATGCAAGGGAGCTATATATAAGTGGGAGAAGAGATCCTTGGTCCCATGAAGGCTGGACATCGTGGGGGGGGGATATTCGAGGGTGGGGAGGTGAGGTACAGGGGAGGGTGGGTGGGGGTACACCAACGTGGAGGCAGGAGGATGGGGTAGGGATAGTGAGTTCCTGGGAGGGAGGGGGGGAAATGGGGTAAGGAGAGAATATCTGAAATGTAAAAAAATTTCCAATAAAAAAAAAAAGATGCTTTCATTTTTTTTCATCGTGTGGTTTTGGCTTCTTTGTCAAAATCAAATATCCATAGGTATGTGGGTTTATCTCTGGGTCTTCTATGCTATTCCACTTATCAATATGTCTGTTTTTATGCCAATACCATTTGGTTTTTTATTACTATTGCTCTGTAGTTTAGCTTGAAATTAAGGATGGTGATACCTCCAGAAGATCTTATATTGTATAGGATTGCTTTAACTAATCCTGGGTTTTTGTTTTTCCGTATGAAGTTGAGAATTGCTCTTTCAAGGTCTGTAAAGATTTTGTTGGAATTTTGATGGGAATTGCATTGAATCTGTAGATTGCTTTTTCCAAGATGGTCATTTTTAGTATATTAATCCTACCAATCCATGAGCATGGAAAATTGTTCCATCTTCTGTTATCTTCCTTAATTTCTTTTTTCAGCAACTTGGATTTCTTGTCATATAGGTCTTTCACTTGCTTGGTTAGAGTTACACTAAGGCATTTTATATTATTTGTTACATACATGGATATATATGAATGTATATGTATGCACAAATACCTAAATATGACTGCTTTTGTTTGTGTGTATATGATTTCAGGACTGACAAATTTTCATTAGGCAACCAATAAGGAGTCTCATTCTTGAAAGAGGTTAATTCTCCTTCTCCCAAAAGTCATTAGTTGCCTCTAGCGATTTGTTTAATGGTAGGACGCATAGAAAATTCTTTTCTTCCACATAATATGCTCATTGATATTGCCATTGTTTAGCCATTTCTAGGAGAGACTGTTCCACTGTAGATATCCTAGTATTTTGGCTTACAATCTTTCCTCCCCTTCTTGTGAAATACTCCCTGAACCACAGATGCAGGAACTGTGATATGGATGTATTGTTTTGGGCTGAGCTTTCTATGAGTCATTGATCTTTGCATTGTGTCAAATAGTGGTTTTCTGTGATAGTTTCCATTTGTTGGAAAGAAAAGTTTCTTTGATAGGAGATGTAGCTATACTTATATTTGAAGACTTGGAACTAGGGGCCATAGATGAAAGAAAACATATAATGTTTGTCTTTCTGGGTATAATTTCTTTCAATATAATCTTTTATAGGCCCATAGTTTTGCTTGCAAATTTAATGAGTTCATTCTCTTCACAACTAAATAGTATTCTATTGTGTATAATTACCATATTTTTATTATTTACTCATTTGTTGAAGAACATTTAGGTCATTCCCATATGTAATACATGACAAGACCTAGGTGTAGGAAATTATTTTTTTAATAGAACTCCATTTGTCCCAGAAATTAAGGTCAACAATAGACAACTGTGACCCCATAGAAAAGTGCTTCTTTACACCTAAGAAAACAAATGTTCAAATGAAGAAAAACCCATACAATGGAAGAGAATCTTTGCCATTTATAAATCTGGCAGGCATCAATATTCCAAATATACAAAGAATTCCTAAACAAAGAGTCAAGGAAACAAATGAATCAATTTAAAATAGCTATTAGAGTTCTCAATAGAAGAAATAAAAATGGCTAAGAAACACTTCAAAGATGTTCATCATTCTTAGCAGTCAGGAGAATGCAAATTAAAACAGCTTTGAGATTTTATCTCATGCCAATTAAAATGGCCAAGAGCAAGAAAACAATGGTCAACAAAGCTGGTGAAGTTCTAGAGAAAGAGGAACCTTCTTTCACTGTTGACAGGACTACAAATTGGTGTGGTCACTCTCTGGAAATCAGCATGAGGAGTAATACTAAAAATAAACCTACAGTGTGACCCAGCTATGCCACTCCTTGGCATATGCCCAAAGGACTTGCCATCCTACTTGACAGATACTTATCAATTGTGTTCACTGGCACCCTATTCACGATACTCTCAAAATAACTGTCTTAGGGTTTTACTGCTGTAACAGACACCATGACCAAGATAACTCTTATAAGGACAACATTTAATTGGGGCTGGCTTACAGGTTCAGAGGTTCAGTCCATTATCATCAAGGTGTGAGCATGGCATCATCTAGGCAGGCATGGTGCAGGCAGAGCTGAGAGTTCTACATCTTCATCTGAAGGCTGCTAGTGGAAGACTCACTTCTAGGCAGCTAGGACAAGGGTCTTAAAGCAGACACCCACAGTGACATACTTACTCCAACAAGGCCACACCTACTCCAACAGTGTCACACCTTCTAATAGTGCTTCTTCCTGGGTGGAACATAAACAAACCACTACAATAATCTAAATGTATTTCAGCATTTAAATTGAGACAGACAGACAGACAGACAGATGAACAGAAAGATGGATAGGGACACACACAACACACACAAAGCAGGGTCAGGAGGGGAGAACAGTGACAGAGACAGGGGGAGCGTGAGAGAGAGGGAGAGGGAGAAGGAAAAGGAGAAGGAGAGAGGTGGTCAGATGACCATTTGCAAAAGCTAGGTCTCTATTTATTTATGTGGGATCTGGGAATGGAATTCAGACTTGTCAGGCTTGATAGCAAGTGCCCTTACTCACTAAGTCATCTCACTGGCCCTTCTGTACAATATTAACTCTAAGTAGACTTTTATAATGATTGATATAGCAAGCTGTAAGGAAGCTAACAAAAGATCAATTAAAAAAAAGTAGATTATTAAACTAGAAGTCAGAGACTTAAATGTACACGGAAAAACTACAAGAAAGAATACACAAAAATATAAAACAAGTAGCATGTTAAAATCCTAATGCAGGAATGATGTTGAGATATTTAGTATTTAGACATAATTTTATAAAGATTTCACTAAGAATCATAAAATGTATGGAAAATTATTGATGCTAATAAACAAAGATATTCATGTTCCCACTCAGTCAAACTGAATATTTTTATGAAGTGAATTCTTTCAAGTTGATATTCAGATTCAGTACAATAACACTCAGAATCCTAACAATGCTGTGTGTATGAATATATGCATACATACATATATTCATATACAGGTATACACACATATATATACAGGTATATAGATATAGAATTTTAGAAATTTTAATTTGGAAGACTCACAGTGTCTGGTTTCAAACTTTACTAGTCACCTACAATAATCATGAAAGTGGTGTTATGATTAAAACCTAGAAAAATAGATTGAGCACAACATTGGCACAGGGAGTAATCAACATGCATGGAATCATTAGAGTTAGTTTAATAAAGACATGAAGGGCATGAAAGATTTTGTTAAATAATATTGAGCAACATGGATGGAATACAAAGAAACTTCAGCAGTCTCTTCAATAAATTGCAACATAATGTACATTTCAAAATTAATTAAACCTGAATTTTTGTCTTAAACATAAAAATGAAACCTATTAAAACTTCAGAGAAGACCAACGAGGTCTTTTAGAGACAAGTAGATATGTTTTAGAGGAAATACAAAAAGCACAAACATTAAGTATAAAATTTGAATTTATCAAAATCCAGAATTTCTGCTTATCAGTGTATGCTCAAGAAAATGAAAAGATAAACCAGAGTTTGGGTTATAATAGTAACTATATTTCACATGAATGAGTTTCATTTGAATGGATTCTGGAATATACTTATATTCACACAGATATGCAAATATGAATCATGTGCATATAACTTATGTACACATACATAAAAAATAAATAATAAGTAAAAAGGAACTCTTAAAAATTATAAATTGCATGTGTATTTATATGTATGAATTGTGTCAAGATCAATGAAGTCCTAAAAATCAGTAATAAAAAGATATTTCGGCATAAAACATGTGCAAATTAGTTTGTAGTAGAAAATGTATAAGAAGATGGCCAAGAAATACATAGATATGTGATTCATATAGGCAGTTATCAGAGAAATAAAAATTAGAGACATTTCAGTCTCACTTTAATAACCAAAATTGAGACTAGAAGTAGTAAGTTTCTATTGGTGAGAATGTGGAATGACTTCCTTATATTGTGGTGGGTGACGTCAAATACTAGTGTCACTTTAGAAAACTTGTATAATTTCTTGTAGTTGAACTTCTTAGCACAGCAACTGCACGCACACCTAAGTATCTAAGAGACATAAAAGCTTTGCCTGCAAAAGGACAAATTCAAGAATATTTATAAAAACTTTATTAATCAAATCTGCTAGCTATACAAATAGTGCAGCATCAGTTAGAGTGAAACAATAAATTTGGGTTTTAGTATTTCTTGTCTTATTGATTCTGCTTATTTTGATTGTTTTATGGTTCGTTTTGAGAATGTGTGAGAGAGAAAGAACATGAAGTTGGGTGGTGAGGGAGGTGGGGAGGATCTGGAAGGAGTTGGGGAAGAATAAGATCAATATATATTGACTGTAAAAACTTTTAAATAAAAGGTAAGTTGGGATCATATAACATTATGGATAAATTTAAGAAATATGCCAAAACTACTTTTGTGAAAAAATCATAGGAGAAGAGACCCACACGGAGTGTTTTCATGGAAGCAACAGTGAAAACAATACGATCTACTACACAGGTGTCAGAATGGTCGAGTACAGGGTAGGCACAGTACTTGAGAGAGGCACAGCAAAAGGAACGGTCACTCACTGTGCTGGCAAAGCATAATGATGAGTTTGGTATGTCTTCACAAAATTAAACACATTCTTTTTTTCTTCCTTCTTCTCTCTCTCTCTCTCTCTCTCTCTCTCTCTCTCTCTCTCTCTCTCTTTTTCTTTTGTAACTTCAAGTCTGCTTTATTTTTTCCTTTCTTTTATTGGATATTTTCTTTACTTACATTTCAAATGTTATCCTTTCCCAGTTTCCTGTCCGGAAACCCCCTACCCTATGCTTCTATGAAGGTGTTCCCCCACCCACCCACCCACTCCTGCCTCCGTGCCCTGGCATTCCCTACACTGGGGAATCAAGCCTCCACAGGACCCAAGGACCAAGGGCCTCTCCTCCCACTGATGCCAGATAAGGCCATCCTCTGCTACATATGTGGCTGGAGCCATGGATCGCTCCATGTGTACTCTTTGGTTGGTGGTTTAGTCCCTGGGAGCTTGGAGGAGTCTGGTTCGTTGATATTGTTGTTCTTCCTATGGGGTTGCAAACCCCTTCATCTCCTTCAGTCCTTTCTCTAACTCCCTCATTGAGGACCCCGTTCTCAGTCCAATGGTTGGCTGTGAGCCTCATGGAATCCAGCATTCGATTTCCTTGGAATTGATCCAAGAAGCAGAAGCTCATGTCCACAGAGAATCTGCATACAGATGTTCCTTGTAGCATTACTGCTAATTTCTAAGCCTCCGAAACAGCAAGCCACTCTTCAGTGAGTGAATGGATCAAGGGTGGCTTATCCAGACCACAGAATATGATTTAGCACAGAAAGAAATGAGTTGCCAACCCAAAAGAAGGCAGAAAAACCTCAGATGTAGGATATTAAGTGCAAGTTCCAAACTTCCAAAGGCTACATGTGCTGTGTAATTTTAGCTATGTATTTTTCTGTGGCCTAAAACTGCTTCAAATGGTTTAAAAAATCATAGAGAACAATAAGACATAAATAAGATAATATAATTCAATGTAATTCAGATAATACTCAAAAAGAGAAAGAATGAAAAGAAGGGATTAGCCTTACTTCTCCACTTTCAGATGATATTCCACAAGTACTGTAGGGAGACACGGGGCCAAAAGGCAATGATGTAATTTGAGTGCATCACACCATCTAATGCAAACAACAGGGCACCGAGAGAGGTGGTTTTTGATATAGCTGTACCATAGATTACTGAGGGCGTTCTAGAAATATGTCATCTAGGTCCATCTCCAAATATTGGATTTTGTTGGCCTGAAGTGTGGCAATGGGGTTTCAATATATGTTTCTCAAGTGATATACTTGGGGTCATGAGTGGGGAGTAGAGCTGCTAAGGAAACTTTAAACTATGTCCACTCCACCGAGGAAGTTTTGGTCATCGGAGTGGAAGAAAAGGCTTGCTTGCTTGGAAAAATGTAAGAATTGCATCTACCAATAATAGAGACCTGAGAAGAGAAAATTCTCTTCAATGGCATCTACACAAAAGGAAAATCTTCCTTCCCGAGAGATCTGTGGACTGACCCCTCTGATGGATTTAAATACCTGACCTATAACTTTCTTTTTTGAATCTCTAATTTGAATTTTGGAAGGTCTTCCTGGTTCAGCTCCTATGCAGGTAGATGGAGAGCTGGATCTTCCCAGACCTGCCTTGTAGCTCAGCCTTTCTGGCAAACTGCCTTCTTAGATAGATGAAGACACCTGGGCAGTAAAGAGGTACAGCTGATGTTCTATTATCCAGAGCTCAGGCAAAGCAAATCTCTACCTCACTCCTCTCTCTGTGAAACAGACAAAAGTACACTTTAGATTCAACATATTTTCAAAATGAACCCTAGTCATGGGCCCCCACTAGAGTCTTTATATAGTACACTTTGAAGCAGAAGTTATGGCATAGTTGCTTTTGCACAGTTTTCTTTTTCTCTCCATGGAAACCATGGGGTCTGAATGATGGGCATGCAGTAACTATTTTCATGTGATTCAAGTACCTGTTCTGATCAAGAGTTTTAGCAAATGTACTAAAAGATAGGATTACTTCTTTAAAGCTTGCTATTCTTTTTAGAAGAAAAGACTTCCCATGGGGCACCATAATCAATAATGAGCTTCAGTGCAGAAAGGATTTATAATGAATCTCTCTCTCTCTCTCTCTTTTTTTTTTTTTTTTTGGTTCATTTTACCAAACACATCTAAGAAGCCAACACTCATATATTGCTTAGACTACATAGTTTCAGTTGCTTTATTCTACTGCTAGAGAGTCTGTTGATATCAAGGAGAATGTATACCAGTTATATTTTATGGAAGAAACTGTAAAACTTCATGAAGAATTGGAAGTGTATTTGTGAGGAGCATATTTAATGACTTATCAGAGTATCCTGGGAAGTACCTTGTGGACTCTTCTCACCTTTTGCCTGCTTTGAAGCCAGAATAGCATGGTCTCTATGGATCCCCTCAGCTTGGCATTGCCTGATATCAGGAGACTGCATGTCCAGAAGGACAAGCTGCCATTATCCCTATACAAACCATCACTGCCCCCTTATTGTGCCATAGCACCAGTAAGGGGATTGATATTAAAGCAGCACAGAATGACACTACATAAAAACAGAGAAAGGAGACCAGAAATACGATGGCTCTGATGTGGGCCTCAAGGCTGGGGTCATGAGAGCCTTTGGTTTGAGACTTCATAGTCCTCATGTGACTTCCCAGGGAGATAACCAGCACTCCAGAGGAAACCAGGAAAGCTAGAGAAGGGGGAACAGAGCCCACATTGCAGAAGATAAACGAGTAAAAGAAATTGAGTTTTGCAATTTGCAAGTTGAATTCTGTGTTGTTCATGTGCAACACGGATGTAACAGTGGAATGAGATCTGCTAAAAAAGTCCCACAAACAGAGGGCAGTGCAGATGCAGGAGAAAAGAAGAGCAATGAGAAGCATCAGGAGAAATCTCCTTGAGACCCAACTTGCTAAGTGGAGCGGGAAGCTGTGAGAGAAACGGACAATCTTGGAGCAGTAGAGGAGACTGAGGCAGGCAGCAAGCCAGAGACTTGCTTGGTTTGTGATCATCCAGAGAGTGAGGATGGCTTGGTAGTTGTGGCTCAGTGGGTCTTTCATTTGCTGGAAGCAGGCGAGCTGAATAGCATCCAAAAGCAGAAGGCCCTGCAGGAAAAGCCGGGTGACGCTGAGACACAGCAGTGCAATGTCACAGTTGTTCAATGGCTGCTTTTTTACCATGTCCCAAAAGTTTACCAAGACAATGAAGGCATTGGCCAGGATTCCCACTGCAAACTCCATGACAGAAAGGAACAGAAATGAAATCTTGGCTTCATAGGATACTGTTAAGACAGGAGCCAGAGTCAACATGATGCCCCTTCTCTGACTAGCTAATCTAAAACTCCGATTTCACCCACCAGAGCAGGAAAGGATATTCTTGAACTGAGAGCTTTCCTTTGCAAGATTCAAATCTTGCCCAGATGTTTTTCCCCTATGAAGACAAATCCCCAATAGAAACCTGGAGGGGATGCTGTCACTTTATAGCATCTTGTGGTTTGGCATGAATGCTTATGATAAGGGAGGAGCAATGATGGTCTTGCTCTTGGATGATGCAAAAGCTTTAATAAACCCAGGTGTACCTACCCAACAGCCCCACCCCCACCCCTAAGTCAGTGCAGCAACGGGAATGTAAACAAGATTGAATTTCAGTTCCCTAACCAGGCAAGGTCTGGTTTTACATGCCCACACGGACCTCTCTGCACAGAGAAGAGGAGGATTTGTTTATGGGCCCAGGGACACTGCCTGTAGGCAAAACAGAAGTTATAAGTGAACTAGGGTTTGGAATTCTCTTCACATTTGCATTTCTCATGTTACAACTGAGGCCTGACCTACCATAAGTATCCTTTATTATGATTAGGTGAATGTTCCTATCCAGGAATTCTTTTTTTTTTTTTTTTTTTTTTGGTTTTTCGAGACAGGGTTTCTCTGTGTAGCCCTGGCTATCCCGGAACTCACTCTGTAGACCAGGCTGGCCTCGAACTCAGAACTCCACCTGCCTCTGCCTCCCAAGTGCGGGATTAAAGGCGTGCGCCACCACCGAGCCTACAGGAATTCTTAATCCTCACCCTTCATGTGTACAGCCAATCTAATCTACATAGAATTAAAGCAACGGTGCAGAGGTGAAGAGAGGGCAGGAAGGTCACAGTAAAGCCTAGAGAAAATAAGCCAAGGGAGACTAAAGGAAACTACCATTCACATGTAAACAGAACATAGTATTCCTTACTGGAAGGGGTCATTTTACTTAGAGGGAAAATACCTCCAAATGACCACAGATTGTAAACATAGCTGAAAGAAACAACTTGATGTTAAAAGGGTAGAGCATTGGCAGTAGACAGAGTGGTTGTGATATCCTGAAGGACAAAGTGGTGTCCATGGTGGAGAGCATGAAAAGCAGAGAACATCACTTCAAGGGTATACAGAAAAAGAGGTTGTTTTACAAACAGAGGGAGCCAGACTGGCCCTCAGAAGGAAGTGAGATTTGAAGGAAGGGTTCAGGCTATGCTGGGGGCCAAAATGACTTCTTTGGCTTTTGTGTGAGTTAAAATATAAAGTGGCCAGAGACTGGTTCTCTTCCCAACTTGTCCCCATCCATACATGGAGATCTGCTTCAGTCATTTTCCTAGGGTTAGGCAGATGTAGCATGGCTTGGGTCACACTCATGGGAAAGGGTGGAATACCTTCTCTCAGCAAGTGTGAATACCCGGAATGAATCCATGCATCTCTGTTATTATGGGAACACTTAGCCCTACCTGGGGTATCACATGATACTGGGGGAAACTGAAATCCCCTCTTATTGTTAGTCTCCTTAGTAAGAGAGTAAGAATGGGCTCAGAAGGAAGCGTGAGGACAAAATTATTAGATTGAAAGGAAAAAACCCCAGGGCAGGGAGCTGTTGCATTAGGGAAGCTAGAGAAGGGGAAAAGAAAAAACTGTGCCCTTTGTTATCATGTGGTGCAAGACGGTAGTGGGGAACTGCTTCAGATGACAAGAGGAAGCTATGAGTATCCAGGGAAGCATGCCCAGGCCAGGCCAGTATCCAAGAAAAAGAAATAAATATAAAAAAAAAGAAAAGAAAATGAAGAAGAGTGAAGAAAAGAAGAAAAAAGGTTTACAGACAAGCAGTCAGGTTGAACACACAGCTACACGGTTATAGCTGCAGAAGCTGCTGAAACTGAATCAGGGTAGGGAAGAAAAAGCACATCATACGAGAAAGGGAATAATTATTTCTCCAGTCTCTTCTGGTAAGAGGACATAAGTCAGCCTTCCAGGAGCTGCTTTCTACTAGGTAGCTGACAGGGGTAGCTGTAACTTATGTTTTGTGTAGTTTAGCCCAGAGGTAGACTCATTCTTTTGATCTTGAAGACATAGCTTTTCAGTAGTAGCCTCAACAGAACACTGATCAAGGCTTTTATAATGTTCTTCACTCTGAAGAGGTAACCCTAATGTCGTTTAGGAGATGGCTGAAACTGGGAAATGAATACAATCCTTTCCACCATGAACATCCAGAGACCTAGTTTCAAAGCCATTCACTGGAAGGGGTTGGTGTCTGGACTGGAGTTTCCGTTACATGGTCATGTAGTGCTGCCAAGTAGGGTGCTCATTTAGGAAAAGATAAACCAAAGAGCCCCCTGGCATTCCTGCCCGGAGAAACGAGGACATTTCTATACTTCTGGACAAGACAACAATGAATTGTTCAGTTTTTAATTCCCTGCTCCTAAAATGACTAGTTATCTCTCATCTCCTGTTCTAATCACAATTTCCCCATATAATCAAATAAAAAGGACTGAAATTAGGAGTTCATAATCTCTCCTTCCAGACCCTCCCTTACATATCCTTTCTCCCATAATCCCCTCCCATTCTCTTCTGAGAAGAAGCCTCCCTTGAGTAAACCCCACCCTGGGACATCTAGTCCTAGCAGGCTAAGCACATCCTCTCCAACTGAGGCCCAACCAGGCAGTCCAGGTAGGAAAAGGGGGTCCAATAGCAGGTAACCAAGTCCACAGCCTCCCCTCCAATAGTTAGGGGACTCGCATGAAGAACAAGCTGCACATCTACTATAAATATGTAGGAGGCCTAGGTCCAGCCCATGAATGCTCTTTGGTTGGTTGTTCAGTCTCTGTGAGTCCCTCACCCTGGGCCTCCGTTCCTTGACTTGGTACATCTTCTTGTGATATCCTCGATTCTTCCAGCTTGCACATTCTATCCTCCACTCTTCTACAGGACTCCCTGAGCTCTGCCTGATGTTTGGCTGAGGGTCTTTGCATTTGTTTTCATCTGCTGCTTGATGAAGCCTCTTAGGATACAGTTATGCTAGGTTCTTGTCTGCAAACTAGTAGAGTATCTTAATAGTGTCAGGGGTTGGCTTTCTCACATGGAGTGAGTCTCAAGTTGGAGCAATTATCAGTGAGTCGTTTCCTCAATCTCTGCTCCATATTTATGCCTCTGCATCTTGAAGGCAGGGCAAATTTTGGGTTGAAGGTTTTGTGGGTGGGTTGAAGTACCCCTCTGTCCACTGAAAGTTCTGCTGGTTATGGGAGGTGGACACTTCAGTCTCCATATCCAGCCACTAGTAAGAATCTCAGCTAAGGAGGAGAAGAGGGAAGGGTGCTGCCATTGGGATGTAAAGTTAATAAAAAATAAATTATTGAGAAAATACATATTTTGAGATAAGTAAAATATCATTTTACTTTTAATGTTGTTTTAAATGAAATAGATTATGTATTTATTCAAACTATATATTGATTTACCTGACTTATACACTGATTCATACATTTTAATTACAAGTTTGCAAAGACAAAAAAAAAAAAAAGTTCATAATTCTGCCACTTGCCAGGACATTCACTATTGCAGGGAGTCCCTCTAACATTGATGAGCCCACTAGGTGGCGCCAGACCACTTGACTTCTAGAATTCCCAGTTTTCTGGTCATGTGTGCATGCCCGGGTATTTATTTTAATCCAGCCATAATTTGTTCCTATATTTTATGTAACTGAAACTTTCGACTCCACTTCATGCATTATTGTACGTTCAATTTTCTTTAATCTCAAATTTCCTTGTAAATTCTACTTCTAACTTGCTAACAAGACAGTAGAAGCTTCAGAAAGGTCAAATGATCAAATACCTTGATAGGATGAGGAAGTCTGGCAGTGTTCTTTGCTCTCAGCCCATTATATGTGTGTGTGTGTGTGTGTGTGTGTGTGTGTGTGTGTGTGTGTGTGTGTTTGGAGGGGTTGGGGTGCAGGCTGTCTGTCAAGATGGCAAGCAAGGTATTGAGAAACAACCTCAGGGTGGTAGAGGGAGGAGAGACATAGTTCAACTCCATTCTAAGAAGAATTGGAAAAACTGAAACTGGATAGGTTCATATCTCTTCAAGAGACCATTGTTATGGCTAAGGAAAAAGCAGGAAAATCTCACCAGACTTGCTGAAACAACATGTTTGTCTCTATACACGGTTAGCACAGGTATTAGTAAAATAAGACACTGAAAAGAAAACTCGGCAGATTTCCTTCAGACAGATCTGGGATGAGTCTTCTTTTATTGCCTCTTCTGACGACCTGTGTCTTCTCTGCTGTCATCCTTCTGTTGAAGAACTGCCATAGCTGAATTCAGACTTCTGTTAGGAACTAAGGAATGGGTTAGGAACTCACCTGTTGTAGCCATTTAGAAGGCACCCAGCCTATGTATGTTCTTTGGTTGGTTGCTTAGTCTCTGACAGCTCTGAGGCACCTGGGTTAGTCAATACTGTTGTTCTTCCTATGAGGTTGCTATCCCTTTCAGCTTCTTCAATCCTTCCCCTCACTCTTCCAATGGTTGGCTGTAAGTATCTGCATCTGTTTCAATCAGTGCTGGTAGAGCATCTCAGAGGATAGCCATGCTAGGCTCTTGTTTGCAAGCATAAGATGGCATCAGTAATAGTGTCAGGGATTGGTGCCTGCTCATGGGATGGATCCCAAATTGGGCCAGTCACTGGATGTCCTTTCCTTCAGTCTTTGCTCAATTTTTGTCCTTGCATTTCCTTTAGATAGGAACAATTCTGGGTCAAAAACTTTGAAGATGGGTAGATGGATCCATTTCTCCACTGGGGTCCCTGTCTATCCACTGGAGGTGGTCTCTTCAGGTACCATTGTCCCATTGTTGGGCATTTAGGCTAAAATCATCCCCATTGAGTCCTGGGAGCCTCTCACATCCCAGGTCTCTGGGACTTTCTAGAAGTTTCCCCCATCCCCAAGTCCCCATAGCTGCACATTTCCGTTCATTCTGGTTTTCTGGGCTTCCCTCCTGTCTCTCTCCATACTCTATCCTGCCCTCTTTTTTCTCTCTCCTCCTCCCCTCTCCCATTCTAGTCCCTCCTTCTCTCTTCCTCCAGTGATTATTTTGTTCCTCCTTCTAAGTGAGGGTGAAGCATCCTCATGTGGGCCTTACTGTTTTATCTGTACTTTTTAGCTAATATTCACTTATCAGTGAGTACACATATTGCATGTCCTTTTGGGTCTAGGTTACTTCACTTAGGATGGTATTTTCTGGTTGCACCCATTTGCCTGCAAAATTCACAATGTCCTCATTTTTAATAGCTGAATAATATTCCATTGTGTACATGAATCACATTTTCTGTAGCCATTCTTCGGTTGAGGGAAATCTGGGTTGTTTCCACCTTCTGGCTATTACAAATAAGGCTGCTGTGAACATAGTGGAGCATGTGTCCTTATGGTATGGTGGAGTATCTTTTGGCTCTGCGCCACTGCATAGCTAGGTCTTCAGGTAAAATTAGTTCCAATTTTCTGAGGAACTGCCAAATTGATGTCCAGAGTGGTTGTACCAGTTTGCAATCCCCCTAGCAATAGAGGAGTGTTCCTGTTTCTCCACATCCTTGTCAGCATGTGCTGTCATTTGAGTTTTTAACTTAGTCATTCTGACTAGTGTGAGGTGGAATCTCAGGGTCATTTTGATTTGCATTTCCTTGATGACTAAAGATGTTGAACATTTCTTTAAGTGCTTCTCAGCCATTTGAGATTCCTCAGTTGAGAATTCTCTGTTTAGCACTGTACCCGTTATATTAAAAAATATAAGGTAATTTTTAATTGGATATTTTATTTATTTACATTTCAAATGTTATCTCCTTTCCTGGTTTCCCCTCTGGAAACCTCCTATCCCATCCCCCTCCCCCTGCTTATATGAGGGTGCTCCCCCACCTCCCCACCCTAGCATTCCCCTACACCCGGGCATTGAGCCTTCACAGAACCAAGGCCTCTCCTCCCATTGATGCCCGACAAGACCAGTTTTTAATTGGGTTATTTGGTTTTTATAGAGAGTCAGGTCAATCAGTGGAAAGGAATTGAAGACCCAGAAATAAACCCACACACTATGGACACTTGATCTTTGACAAAGAAGCAAACACCATACAGTGTTAAAAAGAAAACATCTTCAATAAATGATGCCGGTCTAACTGTCGGTTTGCATGTAGAAGACTGCAAATCCATATCAATCACCTTGTACAAAGTTCAAGTCCAAGTGGATCAAGGATTTCAACATACACTGATCTACACTGAACAGATATACTGAATGTAATAGAAGATAAAGTGAGAAATAGCCTTGAACTCACTGGCACAGAGGAAAATGTCCTGAATAAAACACCAATGGCTCAGGCTCTAAGATCAACAATTGACAAGTGGGACCTCAAGAAACTGAAAAACTTCTGTAAGGCAAAGGACACTGTCAATAGGACAAAATTGCAACCTACAGATTGGGAAAAGATCGTCATTAACCCTACATCCAATAGATGGTTAATTAATATTTGGTTAATATCCAAAATATATAAAGAACTCAAGAAGTTAGACTCAAAAAAACCCCAATTCTTAAGAAGTGGAACTTATTAGTCTCCAATTTAACTTACAGTATCAGAAACCTAAAGGTACAGCCCCATAGTTTGCATTTAGCAAGCCATTTGGGAGATTCTGATGCACACTGCACACTTACATTTGAAAAGCACTAAGATATAATGGGGGAAAGAACTTTGTCAGGAGCTCAGCAATGACCACTCACTCTGCAGGAATTGGAACATGGCTTGCATACTGGTCCTTTCTTCAGGATCCATGTTGTCTTCTTAGCCATGGGATTATTTGTCGTTTACTTGAATGCTTAATAAATAAGATCCAACAGAGCTGGAGAGATCATTTGCTGTTTAAGATGAGTTGTTCTTCTAAAGGACCTGAATTTGTCTTCCAGCACTCATGTCATGTGGCTCACAACCACGTGTCTCTCAAGCCTGTTTCTGGCCTCTATGGGTTCTCTCTTATATACATGTGGCATTTACTCATATAGGCATGCATACATGTCATACTTGTACACAAATAAAAATAATAATTACACAAACCACTTTGGCTGGGTGTGGTAATACATGGCTTTAATACCAGCTGTCAAGAGGCAGATACAAGAATATCTCTGTGACTTGCAGGCCAACCTGGTCTACATAGTGAGTTCTAGGTCAGCCAGAGCTGCACAGTGAAACTAAGACATAGATAAATGATAAATAGATAGATAGATAGATAGATAGATGATAGATAGATGGATGATAGATGGATGGATAGATGGATAGATAGGTGGATAGATAGATATTCAGTTAGACATCGAAGGATCTTGATTGTTTTGAATATTTTATAGTTCCCAGAATCCTAAAAAGCTCTCTGGATTGTTGTTCTTATGTGAGGTATATAACAGTGAAGGGAATGTAGTGTGAATTTTATCCTTGTCTAACCAAACATAATTCCCAAGGAATTGCTGGAGCAGAAGTCTGCAGCAGTTAAGGTTGGAGCATGTGGTTTGCCCAAGTAGGGTCCACACACGGGATTACCATTCTGTGTGGTGAGTTGTACCAAGTGCCTATGTGATATGAGCCCTCTGCTTCGTTACTGACAAGCCCTTTGTTTGTTGGATACACAAACTTTCCCAACTAGAAATAAAATCTGTATTGATTTTCTTCCACATAACAGCTGATGATATGTAAGGAATAACTAGGTGAGACATTTTAGAAAGCCCTGACACCTTTCTGTTTTTGTGTGGAAACTTGGCTGCTATGATTGGAGACACCCATGAGATGAAAGAGAAATGTCAAACACTCAGCCCTATAACCTAAATTCCTCAGATCCCAGAGCTACTGAACACAGAGCAGCAACTGCTGTCTTCCAGGCTCTTCTTTGTATGATACATGAAAACTCCCTGTCTTTGAGCCATGATGTTTGAGTCACTATTACTGGAAGCTGAATGCTAATACTAACTAATTTGATATAGAATCTAGTCCTTGGAGATTAAACATTCAGAGCAAAAAGAAGGAGTGAGAGGAAGAGGAGGGTAGGAGCGACAGAGGAGAGGTACCTTGTGTTTAAGAAGTGTCCAAAATCTAATTGTCTATTATAGCACATGAAACCAGGAAATGAACTGAAGAGGTAAGTTAGATTTCTGAGTTTGCTTGTCACAATGAATCAGAAAACAGGAGGAACAGGAGTAGAAGTAAAAGATGCCTTTAGTTCTTCTATTTTAAAGCACATGACTTGATTACACATAACTGTCAAAGGGATGTGGACAGAGCCATACTAGTATGCTGTGAGGTTAAGGATTCTCCCTCCCCTAGCTCATTTCTTTTACCCTGTCCTTTTCCGTCAGTTACTAACTAATCTTTACTCCAAATTTCTCAAGGTCTTATGTGCAGATAGCATGAAGATGTGTGTTCCAGCCCGTTCTGCTGCTCTGGTCTGTGGGTCAGGGTCTAGCAAGAGAGAGTGGGGATGGAGGGGCAAGAGACTCGAAGAATGAAGACAAGACAGAGGATCTGATCAAGTCTCTCCCGTTTATTGAAAGGAAATCCTGGGTATTTATACCCTTTACCACGTGCCTTGCCCTCGTGGACAAGCACAGCTGAAGGCACTATGTCATGCATCTTGCAGCGTGGATATCATGTGGGCCTAGCAGCGTGGAGACCACATGCGCCTTGCAGCTGGGGGCACTAAGCAGCAAAAAAAATGATATGTGAGAAAAACAAGATGTTTATCAGAGTGTGCTCAGCTGTTGTGGGCTGTTGAAAACAAATCTCTTGTCAGGGTATATGGCCTGAGATGGCTGCAAAGATGATAGCCACTTTCTGCTAGGCTCCCAACAGATGTGTAGTTGTCACACAGTAGAGACTTCAGTTGTGTGCCTTTGGATTAAGTGCTATACAGCCAATAATGATATCAACACAAAACCGTATGATTAGGGGCATAAACAGGCTCACTTGGCAGGGGCTGTGGGCAGGTATGGTTCCATGTTTCTCTCTGCTGCTGGGGTATGGAAACTCCACTGCCCAGATGAAACTAGTGAACACCAGACTGCATTTACCCTGTGCCGCAGCAGGGTCCTGGGTTCAAGGGAAGTACCAATACACCACTTAGGGGATAGGAAAATGCAGCATAAGATGTGGGAGGCAGAAGCTGGGGTGTCATGACTCCTGGGCATTCAATTGCCACTGGAAACCATGCAGGAGAATCAGGAACAGAGAGGGTCTGAGGTCCATGGACCTGTAATGAGGCTGGGCCAGGGGTTCTGACTCCTGGACATCCAAATGCCACTGGAAGTCAGAGAAGAGCCAAGAGTGGAGGAAGCCAGGGGGCTAAGGACAGCCCAGGGCAGCCAGGAGGGTGGAGGGAAATGGGGAACTCTATTATAGCTCAGCAGTGGTGATTGTCTGGAAGCACAGAGGGGCCTTTTGTGGGAGACTTAGGTTGTGGCTCTGTAGATGAAGGCTTTCTCCATGCTCCCCATGGTAGTTCTTGATCAAAGAGAGTCCATGTTTACCTATACCGTTTATTGACTGTTCATCATGGAAGATAGGTGCATAGTACCTCCTCAGGGTGGGCCAGAGGTTAAATACCTTTTTTTCAGAAAGGAATGCCCAGCAAGGGACGCTTATTGGCTAAACCCTCAGGGCCTCTAGATACCTCATTATCATGGAGAACTCTGTTCTGATTTATCTGACCATAGGTCATGTTCCTATGTAGGGAGTGTGGTTACATGACAGGGACCCGGGCAGAAGCAGGTAAAGTTCCTGCTACAGTGCTTCCAACCTGCTCAACCTTACAAAGTTTCCTGGTATGGTCCATTGTCCCACAGGTAGGGACTCCTTTTAAAGGAAGCTGAGCGTTTTTCAAGTTTCCCTTTGGTCCACAACCATGAACTAAAGGGAGGAAGTTTTAATAGAACTAACAGAGCTGCAGTACTTTGGGTGGTTATGAGTCGTGCCCAGGTCTCTCACAGATTGTGAGGTAAAAGGCCAGGAAACACTGTAGCACTCATTCTTTGAGGGGTCTTTGTCTAACTGATGTGGAGTTCAAGCAGGAAACAGTGTGGCCATGGTGGATCCCAGAGAGCAATAGGGGAGAGAGAAGCACTCTGGGAAAGTGGGCCGGGTCAGAGAAGAGGACACAATGGCAGAGCCCATACATGACTGTTAGACACTATCTGTGAACTTAGACTGTATGCCTTTACAACAGATTAGCTCTCCATCTGTGGTATGAAAATGGAAGGAAATACAACTATCAAAGACTATTTAGAGGAAATCATACATATTTACTTATGGTCATATTTACTACCATATTTTTGTGATTCAAAATTGATTGATGTCACTTATTATTCTTCAACAATCTTCGTCTAAAATTGAATCAAGGTGAGAATGTATTACGCACTTTCCACTATGCCATCATATACCCTTAGGACACATGCCTTTTACTTTAAATATACAATACACACACACACACATACACACATACACACACTACAAACAATTCATAGGTTTTTGTGGAGATTTGGAGGTTGTACAATTATAGATGATTCAGCAAAACACAAGCAGATGGAGATGTGTGGTTCACAGGATAAACTGGAGTGATTAAAGTTTTAGCAGAGATATTTGCTTGCTCTGGGTGAAAGAAGACTACTTGAGCCTGTCAGGGAAGGGCTAGCAGGCACCTTTTACTTACATGGCCTGGAAATATTTAGAAACAGCAACAGAAACACATGCATTCCCACTGTGGGTAATGAGAATGATAGCATAATAAAGTAATGTTTGCATGAAGGATCAGAAGTGTCACATGAAGGTTATACATTGTCATCACAGATATTAGAAACATCGGCAGTTACCCTCTTTGCTTTTGGTTTTTATACTAATCTGTTTTCATTTGGTAAATACCTGAGGAAAGTTAATCTTCTTCTTCTTCCTCCTCCTCCTCCTCCTCCTCCTCCTCCTCCTCCTCCTCCTCCTCTTCCTCCTCCTCCTCGTCTCCTCTTTTTAAAACCAGGTGTATTTAGCTCACAGTTTTGAGGGATCAAAGTCTCAGCAGTATGCTGCTGGATCTGGCTAGGAATTGGAGGCTGGGTTGGCTTCATTACGTCATGGCATATAGCAGGAGCTTTTACATGAAGAAGAAATTACTCAGTATGACAGAAAGCCAAAGCCTAAGGAAGGGGCAGTTACACTTCTGTACTAACTGTCACCAGATCTAACCCAGACTCCCATAAGATGTGCATTATTTTCTTTCAAAGGCAAGATGTTCAGTGGCCCACTCCCCAGGCTCCACTTCTTACAGGTCCCTTGGCTTCCTTTAGAGCACAATAGCATCCCTTAGTGGACAAATTATATCACAGCAGGTTTTTGAATTGTCTTATTCCTGCTATTCTTTGTATATCTATTCAATTTTCTTTGGGACAAACATATACTTAGTTAAACTCTTTATTTTCTGTTTCTCAGCAGTGTGATACAATCCCACAGACCTACTGCCTGCAAGACAATGCATATTTCATATCTCCAATCCAAATGTCTGGGTAGAGAATCCACTTAGGAAGTTTGAATTATCTGTTCAGTGCTGTTGTTTGGGTTGTGATCATAAGGTTAGGGTTATGTTGAGCTGCCCTTGCAGGAATGGACTGTTCAGGGCAGGGGTGCATCTCAGTAGGGTGAAGAAGCCACAGAGAAAATGATGGGAGTTTTCATACAAGATCTGAGTTGGAGGGAGGTAGCCATCTCCAGATACTGCAGTAGAATTTGATAACTGGTAGGATACTGACAGTAGAATTTGATAACTCATAGAATTCAAGGGTTTCTGTTTTGTTGACCTGGTAGCAAATGAATGTTGAATTTATTGAATGCAAGGACCAGCTTTTTTACTTACTGTAGACCTATAAACCTTGAACTACTAGGTTAAAATCAGGGCAGCAGGTGTGGCACTGAGTGACCTTTAGCAGATGCCTTTTTCCTCTCTCCACATTTATTGATGGGGGTTAAAATACCTGCCTTATCCCATAGGATTGTTGTTATCTAAAAGATGATGCAGATTAAATGTCCAGGAAGCGGCATGGTGTCGTGTACAGATGCAGAGTTTTATTATGAACACGTGAGTATTAGATGACGTATTATTGTAATCCCTCTCTCCTTGATTCCTATGTGCACAGTGCTCTTATCTGTACCCAGGGGTGGGGAATGACAAAGGCAGTATAAAATGGTGGAACAGTAGGCATTTCACAACACGAGGAAATTCTGCAACCCTCTCTCTGTGTTGTTTATATCTTCACCTTCCTCTAACACTTCTGGGAAGAGAAGACTGCTTCTCACTTTAATTCCTTTTCTCCTCGTCCAGGTGGCATGTGATGTGACTGGCTCAGCGTCCATGTGGAACAAAGGTAGGGAAAGATCTCAGCCTTAATAAAGAGGTACAGTGGAAAGTGTGTGGGGATATTGTTTCAAAAGGCAGAGGGAAGATGGAATGGGCTTGAGCATGTGTATGTGTGTTTGTGTGTTGTGCGTGTGTTATGGGGGATTGGCATGGTACCTGGGTTTAGTTTTCTTCCAATATCCTGTAGGATGAGTTTAGTGTGTTATATAATTATTCTTCTCCATGCATCAGTTTTCAGTGATGGGAAAGATCCTTTTCTTTTAGCTCAGTTTAATGGGGGCTATTTGGAGGCTAACAAATTGGAGAAACAGCTTTGTGTTGAGATATAGGGAATTGGCACCCAGGGCCATGGACATGATATACATTCTATCACTGAACTAGTCATTAGTTTTGTGAGACAGGGTTTCACTATATAGCTTTGGCTGGCTATAGGCTTGTGATCTTTTGCCTCTTCCTCCTGAGTACTGGAATTATGGATGTGCACCACAGGAAGACTGGAGAAAAACAGTTCTTAACAGAACTTTTTAGATACTTAGATACTGCTTAGTGATATTTTAATCGTACTTTGATTTTCACAATAATAATAATAATAATAATAATAATAATAATGATAGTATAAAGGAGCTGAGAAATTGGCATTCCGGTCAGTTACTAATTATCTCAGGTTTGGTTAAATAAGTATTGTGTTTATATTATAACCCATAATTTATGGTGAGAATATGAGTTTCAGGAACTGTAAGTGACTGTTTGAGATACGCAGAGAGTACATAGACCTTTTGCACAGGCTCATCTCATTTCAAATACCATGGTTTTTATGACACTGCATTCCAACAGGAGACTTATAAACAGTCATTTAGTGACGCAATACTGAATTACTCTTCAAAAAATGATTTGCTTTTATATAAATGTTGTAGTCAACAGCTTCAGACTGAAGGAATGCCTTCAGATGTGGTCGTCACCCTCAGCCCATGGGTGGTAGAATGTATACTGATGAAAGATTGTTTATAAAATGGCTTTACTAGGAATGCAGAGCCCACAAGAGACTACAAGGAGGAAAAAGGATATAGACTGGGCTTTCCTGGCTCTCTGGGATCTATATCACATTAAGCCCTCTTAGAGCTTTGTCTGTGATGATGAGTTGGAAGAAACTCACATAACAGAGCTTCAGTGGGTACCCAGGAGTCTGCTATGCACTGAAGGAAATTCTTGAGGAAAAGGAGGAATGAGAAAAGCAACAAGAACATGTGCTTGCCATGATGTATGATTATGTTAAATGGTCACATGACCCTTCTCACTTCTTTCTCATAGCCTTTAGCATTGTGCCAATTGACACACCGTGTGCATCTTCCAGCATTTCCTCATTCAGATACATCTGCACTACTGGGAACCATGGGAGAGGGAGAGTGCGTACTTTGAATTAAATACTAAAAAGTTTTCTTTGTTACATGGTTGGGCAAGTTTTTGTTGGTGCTTCAAGTTTCCCATCTTGAAGGATAAAAGTACCCACTTTAGAGTATAGTCTGAGGAAGAAATGGAGAAAGTATTTGAGTCATTTCTTATAATACAGGCTATATGGATCCCTCTATCAGTATTGAATTCTGATGGTGCCTCATTTACAGTACACAAAAGCTATACATTGAATTACTGTATGTAGAGAAGTGGGTCATTACTATAGTTTCTGTCTCTGCAGGTGGAGAATAGCCAAGGGACTAATGCTTTATTCATACATGGGAATCTGAGAACCATTCAAAGGGTGGTGGTTGAAGGGTAGAGAAACTGTCCTGTCACATATTCCTATTCTGTTCCTATTCCTTATATTTAAAGATCTTTATAGTTTCCAAGGAGCCATGGTTTCATGACATCTCTAAGGCTAAAGGAAGGCTGTGTCACTCAGCAGTAAACTACCCAAAACATCCTAGTGCTTATTTCTTGGACTTGCCTGAGTTGTCTTTTAAATGAAGGACTTGGAGCAGAATTTTCTAAATCTTACTATTACTATAATCAGACAAGGTCACACATGCCAATTTTCGTGTAGGCCTTGTGTGAAACAGATGTTCCGTTTTTTTTCTTGCTGTGTTCAGAGTCATGAGTTATGCCTGTCAGAGAGGTTGACACAGTCAAAGAAGCCAGATCTTGGCAGAACATCACTCTCACAATAATTGTAGCATCAACTTCTACCTGCATTGCTTTATTTTATAAGTTTTTGGCTAGGTACCACTTTCATCATCATTTAAGTTAAGGAAACAGATTTATTTACCCAAGCTCCTGCTTTAGCAAGCAGACCTAGGCTTTGAACTCAGATTTAGACCTTTTTTTTGGTCAGCAGCAAAACAAACCTCACAATGATCCTGGGCCTTGGTTTCCTCATCTATAATGGGAGGAGCCTATATTTGTATAATGTTACTGGCGTATTATTCTGGCCTCCATCCCACCCCTCAGTAATTGTGTTCTATGAGTAATGAATTCAGATGGGACATTCAGACCATAGTGTATGTTACACAGTAAAATAAGGTACTTCTGAAGGATGAGCATGGAAATAGCTAAAGGGACCATTGTAGAATAAAGCACTCCTGGTGTGAGAGAGGATGACAACTGAGGTAGGGAGACAACTGTGTAGGCCCCACTCTGCAGAGATGAGAATGGTCAATAGTCATCGTGTAGATCCTTGTGTTTGTGAAGCTCTACTTCCTAAAGTCGTTGGAACAGAAGGTTCATTAGTTGTCCGTCCTTTTGTTCTCTGATGAAGGTTGATTCCTGATAAGATGTTCACGATAAATGGTGAAATAAGACACTTAAGGATAAGGAACTGAGTTTATCAAAAAGACAAAAGGATTCCATTTTAATTGTTCCAGGCTGTTATGATGTTACCAGGATGAGAGATGGTAACATTTGTTTGTCTGGGTTGTAGATATAGCTCATAATCACGATTTTTTTTCTCAATATTTCCTGAGTCGTTAGTGGTTCATAGAAGCAGATCAGTGTAAGGGGTGAGTAAGCAGGGAGTTTAAAATGGTGCTTAGTAAAAGAACAGCCTTAAACTTTGAAAATTTCAATATGTCATAGAGTGTGATCTTTATAAAGATTAGAAATAAACTACTAGAGAATAAAATTTAAAAAGGGTTAAAAATAAAATCCACACTTAAAAATTATTAAGGTCAATAGATATCAAATTATTCAGATATATTGTCATAAAAGCCTTCCTATCAGTCTTTGATTTTTGTTCTTATTTTTTCAAGGACTGGTATCCCAGGTTTATGAATTACATGTGAGGCAGTCATTGGGAAGGACTCTGCCCTACCTAGAGAAAACTTGCTCAGTGATAAAGGAGGGTTCTGTACCTGTGGTCTCTAGATATAAACCAGAGAACTTGGTGAACTTGGAAGGGTGAAATAATTACTACTCTTTGTTAATTCCTAACCAAGATTTAGCATTTATTTTCAGTACAAACTTTGACTGTAAACCACAGTAGTATTAAGCAGTACTTGTGACTTTGGTCCAAGAGATTATGCTAATTCATATGATTAATATTGAGAGATTGTTAAATAGTTATTACTACTTTGAAATGCCAATGATAATTATGCTATTGTTATACCATTAGTCAAAATATCATTAAAAAAATTGTTATTGCAATTAAAATGATCTAGCAACCATTTCACTATAAGTAGTTTCCTTTGTATACTTTTTCTATGTTTTACCCATACATTTAAAAACAGCTCTATGCATATCCAGATATGACGTTGTCAAAGGGTCTCCATAGAAAAAACAATCTTAAGAACATTTTCATGGTATTAAGATGAAAGTACTTTGATAACATTTTCAAGACAATCTTCTTCCATCACAAGTCAGCAGATTGTGTTATTGCCAATGAGCACCTGAGAAATTGATAATCTCTGAGAAAGAACAGAATTATTCTAGGATTCCAGATCAGTTATTTTTCTTTCTTTTTTACTGTCTACGAATTTACTTAACTCTGTGTTATTTTAACAGACACAGAGGTCTGTTTAAAGGTCCTGAGGGCTAAATAAACTCACAAAGGAGGAAAAAAATGGGTCATGGCCATGATTTCTTGCCCTAAGTTCTTAGAGATATTCTCCTTAGAGCAGCGTCTCAACCTTCCTAATGCTGCTGTCTTTTAATACAGTTCCTCATGTTGTGGTGACCCCCAACCATAAAATTATTTTTTGTTGATACTTCATAACTGAAATTTTGATACTGTTAAGAATCATAGTATAAATACCTGTGTTTTCTGATGTTCTTTGGTGCCCTCTATGAAAAGATAATTTGACACTGCCCTCCCCAAAGGAGTTGTCACTCACAGGTTGAGGACTGTTGCCTTAGGGGAAGACTGATTACTAATTAACTAACAGTCCTGGTCTTGGAAATGAGGCTTGGCTGTGACTTGCATTCAAAGGTCATTAACATTTTCTTGATTGGCCAGAAGGCAGTCACCAGTCCTTGGATTGCTTTCTGTGAATTGCTTTCCTCAGCCTTTATTGCTAGACCATTTTCAGAGCCACCGGGAGCAGCTGCAGCAGGCAATGAGGTTTGTCTATGAATGGCATATTCCTTTGTGGCTTCAGACCTGTGTGCAAGTGTGTGTGTACAGGCTGGCACGAATTTGTGCCGACCTTCTTTGGTCAAAGGGCCTTTGATACTTTGTTTGGACAAAACCAACAAACCACCAAAATTATGCAAGCACACACTTAAAATTTAACTCACTTCTTTTTTTCCTCTGGGTAAGCCCGAGGTTTATGTGTGTTTACGTGTGCATTCCTCTGGATCCATGCAGGATCTGTAAGCCTGATTAAATCCATGTACTTGTGTATGATGGTGTTTAAGTGTGAACAGTAGTATCTGGGTGAGGTAGCAGACAGAAATTCAGATTCTTCGAACAACTTAGGGGAGATGGAGGGAAGGAGTTTGATTGGAGGTCAGAGCGAAGCTGTGTGGGACAGTCATTTCTGAAACAGTGTGGAGCTGTGGCCTAGGAATGATAATTAGAATATCCATGATAGTCAGGACAAGGGAGGCTCTACTGACTATGGGTTTGGTGGCTTTGTTGATCATATACAGAATTGTTTTAGTGAAGAGGCCAAGGAGATGTGACTACAGGTTAATGATATCCAGAGGAATATCTGAGGTAGGAGTTAGGAGAGATCTCAGGTGGAATTAGAGGGAAGTCACAAAGGGAATCATGCATATTTAGACTGGTTATTCTATGTGACACAGAATGGACGTGCCCAGGGGAAGAAGAGAAAACAACGGATTGTTACTGGCTTCTTCCTGGTGACAGTTAATGGTTACTAAGTTGTTAGAGCCTAGCTAGACAGTGGACACCTCTTTTCTAATTGGCCACAGGAGGAGGAAGGCGTTACCATTGGGAAAAGGAAAAGACTTACTCCATGTTCTCACCGGAAAAGCTGCCAGTGTGTTTCCTATAGCAGTGTGAACAGCAGTTCTAGCGTGCTTGGGGAAATTCCTGAACTCTTAACTGTTGTTTTGGCGTCACAGTACAGGACAGAGAGCACTTATGGGAAGTAAGGACCTTGGTGTTACAGGGTGTAGTTCTTGGTCTGCAGTTCTGGAAAAGGTGCCTGAAAGGAAGTGGAATGACATTTTCTCCAGTGTCCTGAATTCAAGAAAGCCCATCACCATTTCACTCATGCTGATACCCCTGGTTTTAAACAGTCATTCCGCCACAAGGGAGTTTTTATGAGCTATTTGTGAGTTACATCACAAAGTATTCCATAAGCATGGACCACTAAGAATGAGAGGGACCTAGAAGAAAAAATTTCCAAGCTTGTTTCCGACCATAATGGTGGGGTGATAAGGAAGAGAAAGCCTTGTGTGCTCTGGCTTGAAATAACCGAAGGATACAGTCTCTTTAAAGAATGCAGGAAAACTGAGGTCTCATGGTAAGTATTCCCCGAGGTCACACACCCGGGGAAAGATTAGATTTCTTCACTTAGCTAATTTTTCCCTTTCTATCTCAAAGTAGCCAGGTGATCACAGGCAAACTTGCTAAATATTGCTGAACACTTCTGTGAAATAACCATGCTTGTTGGAGTCTTCTAACCGACTCATTCTGGTTCTCTATAAACTTTTTACTAGATTTCTTACCTGTTGTCACATGGGTTTTAAAAGAACAGCTTGGATCCAACACTGGCTTTCCTTCAGAGAAGAGGAGAGTTATTCAACTTTGTCACGTTAACTAACAAATCCATTTTAATAATTTGACCCTCATGTCATTTACCCATTTACTTTGCCCCAATAGCTATAATGATGCCTATAAAATGAGACATTGTTGCGGTAATTCTCCAATCCCAAATATGACCAGTCAAAGAAAACACAAGCCAGTAATTATGAATATATGCTGCACGCCTAGATTGGGCAGATTCACCACTACACTACTCTATTCCCCAGCTATGAGATCCCTTATAACTTGCAGGTTTTCCAAGTCACTCATTTGTCCTTCCACCTCCTGCTTCTCCATCTGTCTTCCTCCTCAATCCTTGTCTCTCTCTCTCTCTTCCCCCAACCTTTATTTCTCCACCTCCCCTTCTCTGCCCAATCACTGGCTCTAGCCTTTATTTTACAAATTAAGGTGGGCAGAAGGTTCAATAGAGTCACCTGTGTACTGATTCACTCCTCCTCTGCAGCCTCTCCCAGGAAAGGGGAATTAACATCAAAATACAAGGCTGAGGCTATCCACAACAAGATGCAACAAGTATTTATTCAAAATGGAAAACTTCTATTGGATCTACATGATTTATGTGCATTAATAGTTCTTACCTTTTCAGTTACATTTTCCCTGACTGACCTTTTTATTACATTGCATCTCTTCCCCATGATCCTCTGCTTTCTCTCCTGCTTGCTTTCCCACAGACCATATATAGTGTAATCTGCTGTATGGTTTATTTAGTATGTTTCTTGCTTTTCTATTCACAAGGACGTAGGTCCCACCATGGCAGGGAATTTTATGTTTTGTTCATGAGCATAACCAGCGCCTGGGAGAATGCTTACATACAGTGGGGGCTCCAGAAATGTGGCAAACAAACAAACTCCAGCACAGTCCCTTCCACCATTTAAAACCATAGCTTTGATAACCTTATGATGAATAAGTCAGAGCTACAATGCACATCTGTAGCCTGTTTCTCTTCAGTCATAGAGAATATGCTGAGATCCCTAAACTCAATGTGATTTGATATTTATAGGTGAATGTCTCAGCTCCTGTGGAGACAGAAATGACAGAAAGCTTATTTCCTTTTGTAAACCTTTTGTTGTCTTTACATAGAAGCTCCTCTCATGTACATCACCTCTTAATTTAAAAACACTTATTTCTCATGGATATACATGTTTTTCTGCCTTTGTGACACACAATAGATATTAGCTTCTGGTTGTCTGTTGACACTTGGCTCTGTTACAGGGCTGGGCCTTGGACTACCAAGATCTATAAATTAACTGAGGTTAATTTATTTGTGAAATGGAGAAAATAATTCCTACTGGAAAATTATTATGAGAACTAAAGAAAATCACACATGTATGATGTGTGCAGGCAGCTATGATTTGCAGTCCAGCCCTGGATAACGAGCCAGAGGATACATACATGATAAAATTGCAATCATCCACGAAGCATAAACTGTTGCCCCCTGTGTGCTGTGGGCCCAGCAGCATAGGCTACAGAGTGGAGATGGGAAACTTGGCCTTGCAGTCCCAAGGGCAGCATTCGTATCCCACTCCCCTATTCTCTGCTGTGTGCCAGGTAATGTGATCTGATAAAGCTTAATTTTTGTCCTACTGATATGAGAATTATGGAGAGTTCTTAGTACACTTGCTTGATCATTGTCAATTACGATTATCATTAGCATTAAAATTTCAATTATATGCTGGCTTAACAAAAAGAATATCCAATGAATGATGACAGATTACCAAGCAGCAGTTGTTATTTTTTATTCTTAAACAACGTTAAAACTTGTGGTTCTGGTGATGGAACGCAGGCCTCACATGTGACAGGAAGGCTCTCCAATTGTCTCCTCAGTGTAATTAAAGAGACTATCACCTTAAATCACTGAAGGTTTCTGTCTTCCCAATTTACAACAGGACTACATTCATCTACTAATTCTCTAGATATATGGTTGCTTTAAGCTAACACACAGAAAGAGAGAGAGAAAGAGAGAGAGAGAGAGAGAGAGAGAGAGAGAGAGAGAGAGAGAGAGAGAGAGAGAGAGAGATCAGAATAATCGGTGCATAGATAAGTTGAAGAAGCCAGTGTATGGAAGAAAAGATCACTACCACCAGATTTTACAAATGATCACACGAACTTCTTGGCCATTCAACCTGAACTATTGTTACCAGAATCTAAATGTCATCTCTTGCTTAGCTTCAAAAACACAAAACCAAAAACTGAAACCCACACAAATCAAAACCTGGGGACAGGGATAGGGGTTGGTAGAAGGAACCCGCTAACTCAAGGGCAAGATTGAAAACAGAATACATTTCTCTGTCTCAAGCCTTCATCCTGTAGGGGTGGGTAGGATTAGGGTTAGGAGAAGGGTAGGAAAATCCCAGAGCTGAATGGTCTTTCCCCAGAGTGCTACCTCTCATCTTGTTCTTTGAAAGTCAAAGTTAACTAGAACCTAGGGTCTCCATTTCTTTGTATATTTCATTGTAGACAAAAATATTATTTTCTGTAAGTCAATGTTCATAGGCTGAGGAGATGGGGAAGTATTACAGCATTTACAGTACCTGGGGTGAGGCAGAAGGGTTACAGAATTTATAGTGCCAGCATTAAAGGATGAGGGGAAGAATTTAAAGAAGACAGACAGAAGTAGCAGGCTCCTCCTGCTTTGTTTGCTTCACCTGTTAAGGCAGATTAAAGTGAACCCAGATCTTCCCCTTTTCAGTATTGTCTGCGGGAATCATAATTTTAGTGCTTCCCCCATTACAATAATTATAATGTCACCTCAAATGTAAAAGCCCACAGATCTGCTTTTAGGACTCTGAAGCAACCAGTAGCTATGCTTATTATTCTGCCTTCCCAGGTCTTCAGGTGGAATCCACAGGTAGTCTGTCAACATCTTTAGGGTATTTAGGGAAAGAGGGAAAGTGTAGGTTTCTTTGTGAGGATTGGGAGCTTTCTGCTCACCTCCAGTTTTCTCATATTCGTCCCTCATACTGAATATTCATCATATGTTGGCACCATTTCCATAGTCTCTTGGTGATTCCACTCCAGCTGGGTGGGCCTGTCTTCATGGCTTTTCTTTCTTTCTTTCCTCTTCCTCTTTCTTTCTTCTTCTTTCTTTCTCTTTCTTCCTTTCTTTCTTCTCTTTCTCTTCTTTCTTTCTTTCTTTCTTTCTTTCTTTCCCTTATCCCATTCCCCCTCCTCCTGCTTCTATGAGGGTGTGCCCCCACCGATCCACCCACTCTTGCCTCCCAGCCCTCGAATTCCCCCACCCTGGGGCATCCAGCCTTCACAGGACCGAGGACCTCCTCTCCCACCTATGCCCGACAAGGCCATCCTTCACTGCATATACACCTGGGTCCCTCCATGTGTGTTCCCAGGCTGGGGTTTAGATCCTAGGAGCTCTGGTTGGTTGGTATTGTCATCTGTATACATTATTTCTCAAATACACAATTGCACTGATTGGATGAATTACCACAAATGGAACAAGCCCCTTCAGCTCCTTCAGTCTTCTCTCTACCTCTTCCATTGGCTTTTGTTTCTTTAGAACATCTTTAGTTTTCCTCTTCCTGCTTCTGATTCCATAAGCAGTTAGAGTACATCCTTCATTTCATTCTCATTCTTCTCAGTTTCTATCTTTTCTTCCTCTTTTCTCCTTTAGGCACTGCCCTTATTCTCAGAGTAAGACACTTGAGGAGAAATTTCTCTACTGTTCGAATTCTTCATCTGTATTGTTTCCTCAGTTATTGTGCCAAAGAAAGGCCATGGAAACTGCTTAGCTTTGCTGCCTATATCTGCAGTCTGACTTTCAGCCAGTGTTTGATTTAAAATTTCTACTGACATTCTAATTTTTATGAAGCCTCTAAAGGTCTCTGTTACTCTTTCCTTATTTTATAATTGTTAGGTGAAGTTCTTTGTTTTATTTTATTTATTTTATTTATTTATTTATTTTTTTTGTTTTTTCTGTTCATTTGTTTTTGTTTTTCTGGGCATAGTGCTCTGACTCCAGCTCTTATGTGGCCTGATAGAACTTTGGTTTAGAACTTTACCCATTGGAAGTTTTAGAATTTCTGTTTCCCACATTTACCTTCCAGTCCTCCTGGCCTTGTTCATTTGGTTTAGATGCATCTTCTTTACCAGGCCCTCCCTTCCAATCAAGGAATATGCTAGTATCAGTATGTCAAGAGTTCTCCTCTGGCTGCCGCTTGTCTTCTCTTTTGAGATCTCTCTTCCTGCCACTGCCACCCAGGTGATCTTAGTGAACACTGGACCCTCGCCTCTGTTTTCTTTCCTGGGTAAATGGACTTAGCTTCTAGTTATTTCCAAGTTAAATCATCTCTTCCTTCAGAAGACAAGTGTATATCCTTGGGCATCAAATTAGTATTCTATTTCTTATTGTTTCACGTCTCAGTTTTCTCTTTGTGGACAGTATTTTGTTTTCATGATGAAAAAACATCACTGTATACATTATTTCACAAATATACAATTGCACTGATAGGATGAATTACCACAAATGGAACTCCTGAGTTATGGGTCTAGGTTTAAATTTTTGTCAAGATATCATGAAGTCTATGGTTTATACAGCTGTGGAGATGTTCTTACATAGTATGTAACATAGTATTTAAAATACTAGCATAAAGAACAACTTCCCACATTGCAGCTGTAAGCAGTCAGCAAAGAGAAAGAGCCATGGCTACTTGGAATGTCATTCTAATTGCTCTTCTCTTACAGTGAACATAGGATCAGTTTTTGCCTTATTAGTTAATTTAATTATAGCAATTATGAAATATTATTAACCGCTGTGAAGTTTACAAGAAAGACAATGATTGAGGGATTTCTTATAAAGCTCGTACTAATGTGAGGTATTATGGATGGATAATAACCAGAAACACTAGAGTTAGGTACTTTATTCTCAAAAAACACAAGGTAGTTCAGAAAGAAGGTCTTTCATCTCCATTCCTTATGTATAGTAAGAGTCAACTCCGCTTATTTTGTCCTCTTATCAGTATTTGAGAGGCAACTACTCTTGCTATCTAATCTCTGGGCAGAGAGCTGTGGAATGCTTCTGACTGAGGAGAGAGAATATAAGTACACACTGATAGACAACAGAATGAAGATATAGGAACTAAATATCAGAGTTATATATCAAGGTCCGAGGAGAGAATAAGGACACATTCTCTTGAGTTGACAGTACATAGTTTACAAGGCAGCCTGAAAAGTAGTGGGTGGGGTGAGGAGGAAGGTAGCCTTGAGTGAGCAATACTGATACACACAGGCCTTCTTTACAGTGTGTGTGTTTCGATGACAGGGTGATAAAACAGGAGATAAGAAGATTACATTAGAGCATGCTGATAAGAACTAAACTTCACTGTGTGCATCTTATTTCTGATCACACCCCTCAGAATGATCTCTTTTTCAAGGACACTCTTACTATGACAGCACAAGTGCTAGGCTACATCACAGGAAGGATGTATATACAGTCAAATCATAATAGAAAGTAAACGTGTATTTTCTGTATTTTTGAAATAATAATTCCTGGGGCCTGGGGATAGTCAGCAGTTAAGAGCACTGTTACTCTTGTGAAGGATTTGGGTTAGACTCCTAGCACCCACATGGTTGCTTATAAACAATTATCTGTAACTCCAGTTCCAGGGGATCTGCAGCTGCAACTTTCTTCTGACTTTTATAGGTATCAAGCACACATGTGGTGCATGCCCATGCATGCAAGCAAAACAGTTATACATACAAAATAAAACAAATCTAAAATAAATGAAGATAGCACATCTCAAAGGACTCCTTGGGTGACAGCCTTAGAAAGTGACCACTACCTCAGCTGATGCATGAAACTCTGGAATCCTAAATTCTTAAGTCTGTATTTCATTAACTCTCATCTCCACTATTGCTCCTAGATATTACACCCATTAGAAAGACAGAATGCTTGCAGAAACACAATTATAGACCAGGCATGGAAAGTGTAAGAGGAACCAGGGATATCATATTGTGTCAGAAAGGAAGAATATTACAAAAGGTTCTTAGGGGGTTTGGCAACTTGAGGAGATTCCCTCTAAGCAAAGATAGGAAGACACAAGAATTAATGTTATCAATGGATTAGTAGGAGTTAAATGTGCTTAAATTCACCAATTTGTGAAAATGATTAGAAACAAATTAAATTCAGTCTCCTTTGAAAGATTCCAGAAAAACAAGCATTTTGACAAGTAGTAAACAAAGGAGTTAAAATATTGAATTCCCTCTGGGAACTGCATGCCTGTGAACTGAATAGTAGATAAGGCATTATTTTGTCTATAGAGTATTTCCTCTAACAATTAAAGGATTAAAGAATCACATACTGCTGGTACATAATTCCAAATGGGATAATAAATCTGGAAAATGCCAATGGCTGCTATACCACAAGAAAGAAAACAAGATTTTATGTTTCCTGATGAAGACGGTCTACCATCTATACTCCTTTGCTGCTAAAACCATCAAAATGAATCTAGGAAAATTCTGGATCCTATTAACTAACTTAAATATGAGTGAAACATGCTAACATGGTCAGAATGTAATTCATGACATCCAGGTTATATGCAATGTCTACAGAATAGTCCCCTTTGATGAAAAGGGACTCAGATATAAACTAAATAAAATGCATACACCTTACTTTCATCTTTCTTAGACCCAATGTTTATGAAGTCTACTTTACAAATTATAAAATTTATTTGAAAAGTTTATAAATGGTGGATTTTAACACTGTTTAGGTATTTGGTAACAATAAGGAATCACTGTAAATACATGTAGGTGTCATGATAGTATTTTCGAAAGCACATTTTATTATTTTCAAAATAGGAGGTATGAAATTTGAGATTTGTCTCCTAAGATGCAGGAACAGGGTGACAACCAAATAGAAATAAAGATAAAACAAAATGTCATTAACTGGTTATTTTTGAAAATTCATGTGGAAGATTCTGCACACGGTTGAGCTTTGGCATTAAAAATGTACTAGCTCCGATTAAATGCATTTTAAGTCTGAAACTGCTTTCTGTCTTTTTTCAGATGGCAAGACGGAGGTTTAAGAAGTTCAGCACTCTGGAGCTTGTTCTCATTGTTCTGCTGCTTGTCCTGTTTATCATCGCGGTGGTTCTAATTGTGCTCTTAGCCAACTCGAAGGAAACAAATGGTAACGAGTCACTCTGAGTCTCTCCCATGCCCGAGCAAACTCATCACCCATGGTAGAGACGCCACGCTTTTATATTGCTTCGTGGATGTATGAATGTGGATGTGAACGCATGCAGGTTGTACGTATCTTACTGATCATCTACAAACCGTGGCAGATCAATAGACAGGAGGTTTGAATTCTGAAACTTTCGTCTCCATTTTTAATCGGATCCAACTGTGTAATCTCTGAAGTATATTTGCTGAATGTTATAAAAGTAATTATAATTCTGTGAATACTGCTAATGAACAACATGCTGTGTAAACGGAAATATGTGTACTTACTATATATCAATTTAACTATTTAAAGTGAAAAATTAGTTCTTAATAACCTATTCATGTTATTTTTATTAAGTGTTTTTTTGAGCTGATATATCTCAAAATAAGGGCTAGAACATGCTGAATGATTCTGGTTTTCCTATCGGCCTCATACAAGAATCAGTTTTTGTGGGAACCAGGCAATGAAGTGCCAGCCTATGACGACAGCCAAATCAATTTTGTCCTTTCTATTCAACTCCCAGCTACACCAATCTCTACTTTTTGCAGAAAATAAGGGTCTGTAAAAAGACATTTAACTTTTAAAGTTTTATAATCCTGAAGAGAGAGCTAAGGCCTCATGCAGATGCTGGTACAAACACTATTTATTTAATGCATCGTTTCTGAAATAAAAACCTCGATGCAAAGAACAATTAGAAAAAAACATTTTCTTGTTGTAATGTCTTTGTTTGTTTAAGGTTGTATCTTAAATAAAGCTTCTTTTCCATTTCAGAGAACAAGAATGCCTTTTATGGTTTACTGCTCTTTAAATTAGAAATCAAAGTTTTGTAGCCTTGGGGTAGTTTCTAGACTTGTGTATCCCTTTATGACTTTTTTCACTTTGGAGTTTTTAGTTCCAAAGAATACGACCACTTGGAAGTATCCTTAGGGATTAGGGATCACCTGGGAAAACAGAGTTGAAGTCACCGTGATTAAGATGGCACTGTTAGTGCCTTCTCTGTATAGACCTCCAGCATGGGTCCCCAGAGAATATGGTATTAGATTGTCAGGGCTAGTGAGGATGATGGTTTGGTAGTAACGAGCACTTGCTGCCAAGCTTGGTGATCTGAGGTCAGTCTTTGGAAGTCACATAATGGAGAGAAAAACCATTCATGCAAGCTGTCTTCTGACCTTCAGTCTTTAGATTGCATGAGCCATTCAGTTTCTGTTATCATGTGTACTATTGCCATTGCAACATAAATTAGTTATCAATAAATGAGTACATTCATGCTCCAGGAATACTTCATATTTAGATACACATTTTGACCTGATTTGACCGACAGGGTATGGCTTATTTACCTGGCCTAAAGGGAAGTTGATGTCTAGTTTTACAAGCATCTAATGATGAAGCCCTCTTCTTGTACGGACCACATTGCAGGAGAACTCTAGCAAAGAAGTAGATGATGTTGGTATACACAGAGGAAATACAGTTAACAAGAACAAAACAAGGTGTTACAAAGCAAAACTGCAGAATTTTAGGCACATTGAACTAGAGCACAGCCAAGTAGAGGAGTTAAGAGAGTTGGAAGTGCTGAGAACCTGGTCCTGTTGAATGCTTGTGGTACACAATTCTAACTGTCATTTTGTCTACTTTTGTAATATGGTAGCCACAGATGCTGAAACAACTGGCACTCCAGACACTACAATTACCAGGACCACTCTTAACTCTCCCAATTGCCCAGTGCTAAGTGAGCTGGACGGATAAATTGCATCCCTGATAAATCATCTGACAAGGTTTGTGTCATGCATCTTGTTGGCATTAAAGAATTCATGTCATGGTGAAATGTCTTCTTATCATTCTTCTCTTTGTTCTTCTCCTTCTCTTTCTCCTCTCCTCATCTTTTTCCTCTTCATCTTCTTCCTATAGTCTTCCTCCCCCTACCCCATTTCGTCGAAAGTTGTGTGTACAACAGCTTTGGTAGCTCACATAACCTAAATCAGTACTCACGTATGTAGGGTCATGTAGCTTCAAAGGGAGGAAGAGCTAGAACATACCCTTGGGTTGCCAGGTTTAGCAAGTCAATATCAGAATTTCAGATAAACAATACCATATTTTTAGTGTTAAGTGTGCTCCATGTAAAGTTTTAGACAGTGAAAGTGTATTTATCTTTCACGAGGCTAGCTTGATTGCACTCCTAACTCTCTTGTTGCCTTTCTTGTTGCTGGCAACGTGCCATTTCAAAAGGTTATCTGGGATCTACAATAAAATATCATGCATGTGCACAAAGCGTGATTTAGCGTAAGGACAAAGTTTCAGCAGTTATACTTTGGAAGGTAGAAGGTAATTAATGCCAGCGAAAAGAACTTACAAGGCACTTGTAAGAACTTAAAAGAACGTTGGCACTTTAGTCCAACGTTTCTAGATAACCAGCTTGTGCACATCTAAGAGTACTATGATAATAAAGTCATCGCACATGACCCACCATTCACATTTGGCAAATCAAAATTGAAAACAGAGTGCAGTCTTCTGACTGAAGTCCACTCACGTGAAACAACAGATCAGCATCAAGTGCATAGTGGATGCCTGCTGCATGAGTTCTTGGACATGTGTCATAGCTACTCTGTTCTCCCTGTGCTGCATGGGCTTCTGTGGTGATAGCTAAGTAAGACACTCACCTATGAGATGAGCAGAATGTCAGGATGAGTCAATTTATGGCTATGTTCCTTATTGCTGCATTTCCATTCCCAGCATCAATCACTGCTGGCCCTCCAGAGACCTCCTCTAATCTCCTCAGAGATTTCAATTGCTTCTCAGTCTACTTGCACATACAGTAAACCTGCATGTGCCTGACTGCCCTTTTAACAGTTCAGTCTGTATATGGTGTCAAGTTTAAATAGTTTTTCCTATTATTGCAGACTGTTTAGCCTTCTTACACTTCTGTAATCCATGATTTTAAACGACAGCTCTTGATATGGATTTTAAGCTCATCATTTATAATCAGGGCACCAATACCCTCCTTCTTGATATAGGCTTTTACCACCAATTCCAGATTTTACTGATGGCAGAGAACAGTAAAAGTCCATATATTTAGTTTAGGAAAAGGATATTAGATAATATTTTTAAACACGTTTAAAAAAAACCTTTTAAGTTTTCAGAGTTAGGTATTTCGTGATTACAAAGGAGAACAAATTTACACACTTAAAATCTTCTATCCTTTTAATCACTATGATAGTTAATATGAAAGTTGTTGACTTATATTTTCCATAAACAGTCATGATAATCCTTATGATATTAGAAAGGCTAACTTTTAATATTTGAAAAGCCTGTTATCTTTTATTGATTACACACTTTGCAAGTTATTTATCAATTCTGAATTTGGCTTATGATGTCCTTTCCTAAATTCCAGTTTCTTACCTATGATTTAAGTGATCAAGTTTTATGACTTATCTGCAAATTAATAAGTTTTGCTAATATAATTACCAGTGTCTACTTAAATATTACTCTGGGTTTACATAACACCAGAACATATTCATTAGGTGATTCTAGGGAGAGCTACAAAGTCCTAGACATAGACTTAAGTTGGCAATGTTAGACATGGGACCTGAGCACCTCAGAGAAACAGAGCTTCTGCCTGGGTTCACATCCTGGCTCTGCTTTGAAGAACTCTGACTGGAGTACTGTCATGTTTCTTTGTCTACTTTTTCAAGTTATCAGTCAGTGAGACAGTGTGTGTTCAGATAAACATATTCTTTAAGCAGTGAGTTTTTTTTTTTTAACAGCATTGCACTCTGTGTTCATGAACACTTTAAAGATATATTCTCTGTTGAGAATTTCATACACATATAGTTTTGATCGCATTTACTTTACCCTCTAACCCCTTTCAGACCTCTTCATGTGTCCCCTCCAAAATTTATGTCCTCCCTCACCACCCACCCCACCAGTCTTCTCCACCCTATATTGGTTAAAAACTTTATAATTATAATCTCAATGGTCATGAGAAATGTTCTCTGAAAATAATAACTTGTAGTCTGATATGGAGACTTGAAGGTGTGGATCATGAAATGGCTGAGAAAGTGTATCTCTTTAAAATTTTACTATCAGACCTTACCTTGACATGGAACAAAATGATCATGTTAACTTTTTAAACCTTACTCAAAGTGAAACATGTTACAAAACAGTATATAATCAACATATTTCCCTGATTCAAGGTCAATTTTATTTATTTTATTGCATGCCTATTTATGTGTGTATGTTTTTGTGTGTTCATATACCTCTTGTGCATAATGTGGAAGTCTGAGGACACCTTGTGATAGTTGGTTCTCTCCTTCGATCATGTGTGTCTCAGGAATTGAACTCAGGTTGTCAGGCTTGGCAGCAAGCACTTTTACCTGTTGAGCCATCTTGTTAGCTCAAGATTGACTTTGTTTATTTTTAGTTTTTACAAAGTTGCTGCACACACAAATGACCAGGACTGTTTTTGTGAGTAGATGATAATTAGGATTCCTTTATTGTTAAATACCTTAATTTCTAAAATTCTTGTTTTTACTAGAAAATGGGACACTTCTCCCTATAGAGATTCATTGGTCCTATGTTTTTGTTTATGTCAGATCATCCTAGGCCAAGAAACATGAAGAGTGTTTTAATTTGTCACCACAGCAGAGTGGAGCACTGACATAAGTGAATCTTGGGCTGCTATATACTCTTAGCTCAATGACGTCGCTATCCTGGAAAGTGCTGGGTGACTGTGAGCCTATTGCTTATCACCTAACCCATACTCTGGGTTTGACTAAATATTGCTATCTTAATACAGTTTTGTTGCTATAACTGAATACCCAAGACTGGGTAACTTGTAAAGAACAAAAGTTTTACTTCTCATAGTTCTGATGCTGGAAGTTCATGCTGATGTAGGCCTTTTGCTACAGTTCTCATTGAAGGAGAAGGGAAAAGGCACTGAATCCCATTCACGAGGTGAAGTCATCAGTGTTTGATCACTGACTAGGGGCCTCCTCTCTTAATGTCATCACACTGGAAATCCCTGAACTCTGGGATTTCAACATAACGCAAGAGTCACTAACATTGAACTGAACTCTGTATTCTTAGTTTGTGGCTTCTCTTTATACGTAATCTTGTGTGTGGTAAATGTGGATGAATGCTAGCAGAGGATGCCAGGCCCTGCTCTATCGAGCTCACTTCATTCTTTTGAGACAGGCTCTTAATTGAACCTGAAACTAGCTTGGCAACCAACAAATCCCAGTATTGTGTTGACTGTGACCCCACAGCACTGGAGTCATTAGATGCATGTGGCTATGCCTGGATTATTATGTGATTTGGGGGATTCAGATCCTTATGTCTGCACAGAAAGAATTCTTACGCAGTGGCCTATCTCCCCATGTATTTATGATAAACTAACTACTCCAAATTTACTGATACACAATTATAATTACTATATTGCCATGGTTTCATGGGGTTGAGACCCATATCGGGTTTGACTTGACCTTTTCTATGCTGAGTGCTGCTGGTGCAGGTGTGTCACAGGCTTCACCTGGTGGCTGATCTACCATGGTGGAGAGATTCAAGATGGATCACATGTGTCTGCTACCTTGGCCAAAACAGCTGAGAAGATGCTTCTATTTGGGTGATTTCTTTTCCCCTTTGTGAAGGCTCAGAAACTCTCTTAGAGGGCAGAGATTCTTCATTGGCCAAGGCAGTTGGATTTCTTTCCTGACAGATCAAGGCTGCAAGAGATTGGGGCAAGTTGCATATCCTCTTACCAGCCAGGCTCAGAAGCAGCATCCTGCAGAATGTTGACCAAATCTATCATAAGCCAGCCAGACTCAGTGGGATGAGCAACATCCACTGATTTATATCAATATAAACAATATTTCTTCATTTCTCATCTTCTGTTGTTCTTAAATGTCAAGACAAGTAGGAGATGGACAGTGTAGAGCTTGATTTTGTTTTTAATCAGTATTATCAGCATTTGTTTCTCTAAATCTGTGAGTTCAGTTCAGTCATTTGTGTATTGGAGCTAAAGCCTAAATATACTCCCCAAGACCCACATGCACCAAAAGCCTGCAGATGTTGAATGCCTTGAGTAAAATGGCTTGCTATTCATAAAGACCTCCAGGGTCTTCCTTTTTACTATCATACTTACACTACTAGTCATTCTTAGATTGTTCGAGTGGCCTATTCTAATGTAAGTGCTAGGTAAAGAATTGTTATGTTCTGTGCTTTTAGGAGATAAGGAAAAAAGAGGTGTTAGGTACAGATGCACTTGTTTAAAGTATTTTGATCCAAGTTTAGTTAAATTCTTGGATGTGAAAACTTATGGATACAGGAGACTGATTATGTCTGTTATGTGAAAAGTAAAGTGTGCATTTTTTAATCTACATTTTCTATCATAATCTACTCAGGGGTGTGCATTTAAAATAATCCATTATGTTCTATCTCAATTTTATTTCTATGATTTAAAGATCTTTTTCTCTACATGTATTGATTCTTCTTTCTTGGGTATACGTCATATCCGACCTGTGATATCTTCCTGGTGGGTGAAAGGGCTTCCTATCAGCTGTGAGGCTGGGTTGAGTTTTGAGAGTCTTGTCTGACATGAATGTTACCCTTAAATCACCATTCCTCTCACTTGTTGTACTTGAGGACTTTATGAGCTCAAATGTTAGATGTGTCGGCTACAAGGCATTTTTATGAATTTGTTTTCTTTTATCTATAATTAGATTTCTTTCTCCTTTTAGCATATTAATTGTACAAAGCATAGGGCTTCACTGTGGCCTTTTCATGGTCTCTCCCTCTACTATATACTCACCCGGCTTCCTCCTGTGTCCTGCCCCCTTTTACATTGCAAACATTTCACCTTTCATTGTTCTGTCCTTTCCCCATCAAATCCACACAGGAGAGAAAATGTTCAACATTCACTTTTGTGAATCTTGTGTTTCCTTCAATATCATTTATCTGTTTATTTTCGAGACAGGGTCTTACACATCCAGCATCACTGGCCTTCAGTTCACTGTAGCTGAGGGTGAGCTTGAATCTATGATTCTTCTAAATCACCACCCTAGCACTGGGATTAAAACATAAGTTACTGTGCCTGGACTATGATGCCAAGGTCTGAATCTGCCAGGGACTGAACTAGGGCTTTGTCCCACCACCAGTCCCCATCATGATGTCTTCAGATATTCAAGTTGTATGATGCTTGCCATGACTGCTTTTCCTAGGGAGTTTTTCTTTCTTCTTGTGCTTTACTCTCTGGCTTTTTCCTTTCCTTACTTTGGAATTGAAGATTTCTTCCTCGCCTTGTTTTTTCTTTTTTTTTTTTCTGCTCCCCCCCCCCCCCATGTATTAGTAGTACCACATTCTATACTGTTTGGGCAGTATCTGTTAGATGTTAATTCTCATTGAACTTGGCATTGTGTATCTGAAGTCTGCTTTCCTTCTGTGCACCTTTCTCCTTCCATGTCACTGATCTGTCCTCATAGCATCCCTCAGCCGTTGTTTCCCTAGGTGTTCCATAACTTCAGATCATTCCCTATCAATGTCTCCTGGCGTCTCCTCCCACTTCTCACTGTTGCTCAGCTCCGAAGCAGGAGCTGGTATTTCTGAGTCAATGAACAGAGACTTCATGCCTTATTACTTTTGCCGCTCAAAGTTTTGTTCTTTCCTATTCAGTGAATAAAATTATTAATCTCTGATTTTATATAGAAATCACTCTACTTGATGTTCTTCCCAACACCTTTCCTGTTTTTCTCTGTAATCTGAGGTTTCATCTGAATGAATTTTGAAAGGGAACATCAAGGGGAGAGGTGGAGAGCCTTTGGGGTTGCTTGGCAAGAATCTGACATGGGCCAAGGACAGGGAAATGGGCTGCTTGGCAGAAATATGACATTAGCCAAGGACAAGGAAGTAGGCTTCAGGCAGGAATCTGACATTAGGCTAGAACAAAGAAGTAATTTCAGGCAGAAACCTAAGTATTAGGCTAGATTAAAGAATTAATTTCAGACAATAATCTAAATTTTAGTCTAGAACAAGGAAGTAGGCTTGAGAGAAAGAAAATGACCTTGGGCCAGGACAGGGAAGTAGGCTCAGATACTTTGGTCATCCTGATAAGCCCTTAGAAACAGTGATCATGGAATGTTCACTTAATTGGGCTTAATGACTTGTTTTTTCTTAGACTATTTATGTTTATTGTCTTGCTTGTTCCTTGACTATTTGCATCTATTGTATTGCTAGACCCTCAACCTAGAACTGACCTTAATACTTGCATGTAATCAAAATGGTATAAAAGCTTAAAGGAGGAGGGGGGATGGGATAGGGGGTTCTAGGGAGGGGAAATGGAGATGACAGCTGTATTGTAAATAAATAAAATATCAAATAAAAATAATGTAAACATGTTAATAAAGTTATTAATATTTAAAGAAAAAAAGAAAGGAAACATCAAAACTGCAATTGCTGTTTTAAGTTTATACCACAGTAAAATTTGCTCCCACAGCAAGAGAGGCCACATGTAGACATCATTTTTTTCACTCTCAAAACAGATTGGGCATTCCTACTTCAGAAATCCAAGACCTGGCATGCTGCTCCAAAATCTGAAAGGTTTTGAGTACTGCAAGTCATGAAACATTGGTTCATGGGGGAAAATGTAAATGTATTTTACAGATGCTGGGGCTATGGTTGGGTAGTATAGTGCTTGCCTACCATGAAAGAAGTTCTAGGTTCAATGCTAGTACTGCAGAAAGGGCAAGGGATTCAAAAGTCTTTCACCTTTAGGTTATAAATATTATTATATAAACATGATGAACATTGTGTTTAGAGCATTCTGTCCTTAAAACACTTTATCATATAAAGATAAATAATCCAAAAGTCTGAGAAAAGGATCTGAAATTCAAACCATTTCTTGTTCCAATCATTTTGCATAAGGGATACTTGAATTGGGTATTAATATAAAAATTAGCATGTGATTCAGTGTAATCATTTATGTATAGCACCATTTTTAATTTGCTATCTTTAAATATTGCCGTATTTTCATTAACACATATCTAGTGAATCTCAGAACATGGGGAAAAAAGAAATGGAGAGTTCTGGCTTTCATTTCTCTATTGCTAAGAAACCATTGGCAGGAATTTCACATCTGTAACACTTTAGTCTGTGGACTTTGAGTTATATATCTGTAAAACAGTGTGACAGGATATATTAATCATCTATTGCTATAGAATACATTATCCCCAAAGATAATGGCTTAATGGAATAAGCTATATTTTCTCATGGTTTCTATATTGGAAATCTGGCTGGCTTTGGTTTGGTTGGGTAATTCTACCTTTGAGATTCTCAGAAGCCACATTAAAGGTGTCTTCTGACATCATGCTGACTCTTATAGCTTACCCATGTGGGTTGTCATGACTCCTGTCTACAGAGTGGTTATACTAAGAGTCCTGTCTTGAGTTCCTTGAAGCCTGGTCCCTTTTATGATATAACAGCTTGCTTTTCCCATAGTTGGGGCTCCCAGGAGAAACTGAAAAAGAATGAGCAAGACCAAAGCTACCTTCTGTCTGTAGGACAGATAGAATCTAGGGAGTGTCATCCTACTGTTTCCTATTTGTTGCAAGATACTAGTCTCAAGCCCAAACATACAAGGACAGATTTCTTTGCACTGTTAATGTTTATCTTGGATGTTTCTCCTAAATTAGGTGCTCGAGGAAAGAGAATGTACTCATTTTAGCTCCCACTCGACTCAGACACCAATTATGGTATAGGCAGGCACATTCCTTAAGTCAAAATTATGCACTATTTGGTTTGTTAAGGAAAGATTACTTTCTGTCTTGTAGAAGTCGAGATACTTGTCACATGTGGAATATACATACATATGTACAGATGTGTAATATACAGATTTAAAAGCATCTTCTTTGAGCCTTTGAAAAAAATAGTATGGCCTTTCCAACTAGTCCTTCTGAAAGTTCCAACAAGACAGAACTGGGGATACCCTTAGACATGATAGACATGGGGATACCTTTAGACATGATAGACCTGGGACACCCTTAGACATGATTGTCTTGACTTCTGATGTCATATTCTGCTGCTGCATTTGTACGTTGAATATATTTAGTTCATACATAGAGATACCCAACAAATGTTGATGCCACTGCACTCCATACACAAATAAATAAACAGTATATAAAGTCAAATCAAAATTGGTTTGATTTGAAAGTGTCTGAAGAGAGTTTTGATTGCAAAGTCTTTTTATATTTTGTCATTTTTACAATCCAAAGGTAATAATATACATGAGGCTCCATTTGTATTTTGGGATACTGGTGTTGTAACAATATTATGGTTTAGATTTTAAAATATATTTACCAGCTTTTGTGTGTGAAGCATACATGGAGTTTCTTACACTATCTCATAAGAACATGGACAAGGAAAACTGTAGAAGTTCTGTGCCTTGATGTTCTGCCCTAGGTCTCATTTGTGAAGCTGTTGACATCACAATCCCAGAGGAACTGACTTGTAGTTCCTAAAAAGTAATGTTCTATGACTAAATGGAGTTGATCAGTCTCATCTCTGTTTCAGGCCACATGTGATGAGCGTGGCTGCTGTTGGGATCCTCAGGGATCCATCCGTTTTCCTTGCTACTATTCCAGAAATCATGGCTACAAAATGGAGAGTGACCTTGTAGACACAAATGCAGGTATGCTGAATGTAGAACCCTAGGCCTGGAGGCTTGGCTCTTTCCTAAGGGACTTCTGATGCAGTACACAGAGTGCTGTCACACTGCCCATGTGTTAAAGGTAGGCACTGCTCTTATCAGTGATTAGATCCTATTTGGCATCAAGGAATAGTTACCTTCTGTCTTAGGAATTCAAGATTTTATTTGGTTTCTGGCTTCCACTTTTTTTTTTTTTTGATATGTATCTCTTTCTTGTCTTTTCTTTGTGTATAAAGAATTATTTATTTTTTTATTTCTTTACTCCTTTCTCCCATAAAATAATCCCTGACACGTGACTCCCTTCCATCCCCTCGTTCACCAAGCCCTTCCCCCACCCACTTTCTTCCTCAGATTCACTATTCCTTCATTTCCATTCAGAAAAGAGTCAGCCTCCCAGTGATAGTAACTGCACATGGCACAATGCGATGCAACAAGACTAGGCACGAACCCTCATATCAAGGCTGGAGGAGGCAACCCAGTAAGAGGAAAAAGGATTCTTGAGGGCAAAAGAGTCAGAGTTCTCCTACTCCCATTGTTTAGGAGTCCAACAAACACTCCAAGCTAAACAACCAGAGCTTGTATGCAAAGGTCTGGCCTCAGTTTATACACCCTCATGACTTCATATAATTGTTATGACAATTTTTGTTCTCAGTATATTTTTAAAGTCTAGAATTTGAAGTTAATAATCCCCAAGGATTCCTTATGACTCTATTCTGGTGTTGCTTTTATGATATGGAAGGAGTTGCAACTTGTAAGCATGCTTCAGAAGTTACTAGTTAATGACAGTCTTCATGGGCTAATATTCTTCGAATCCTTAAGCAAAGAGCACCATGGGATGCCTTCTGGGTGGAGAGTGACAGTGGATACTATTGTGGAGAAGCCCCTAGTATAAAGAGGTAGGGCTCTTCAAGGCTGCAATTTTCAATTGCTGTTTATCTGAAGACATGACTTCAGTGTACAGAACACTGTATATATTGAGAACCTAACTGAGAAAAAATAATAACTGAGGACATAAAGGTGTGTGATTGACATGGGATGATCAATGAGTATGAAGCATAAGAATTAATCCTTTGGGTTATGTTTTCACTCAGTTCTTATAGAAAAGGGATGTGGAGTTTTGGGAAAGGTATTAAGGGCTTCAGGGTCCAGTTCAAGATGAGATGTGTATATAGGGCATATATATCTATATATTCCCTTCTTTGAGAAACAAAAGTGTTTTCCCTGCCCCTTCGACCAAAAGTTTAATTTTATGTAGCCATTATTTGCAAATTTAGAGAACCAAATATGAACATCTTTTTCTCCTCCACATGTTAGGATTCACAGCTGCACTGAAAACTTACCTTCTGCACCTGTGTTTGGAAATGGCATCGAAAACATCCTGCTTACAGCAGAGTACCAGACATCGAATCGCTTCCACTTTAAGGTTGGAGTTTGTGTGCTTTTAAAAATCTTTTAAAGGGTCTCTTATACTTCATAACTGTGGTTCCTGCAAAGGAGAACATTTTGTAGTTATGTGATGCTGGTTTGGGGAGGGTCTTCAATAGCTTCTGTTCTGTGCTGAAACTTCCTCAATACAACTGACTTTACCAATGAGCTTTCAGTTTCCACTCATTTGTCATAGATACCGTGGGAATTACAAAAGGGAACAAGATGATGCCACAGTGTTGAACTTTCTATCGGGACTCCATGTCCTCAGAATCACAGTGTACCTCTACACAAAGACTGATGTATGCCCAACAAATAAGCATATGAAGCTGGCAGTGTAGCAATCACATTATTTAGATATAATGACAGTTTGATCGCTGTCCAATTTCCAAGTCTATCTGCATAGGAAGTACTGGTGTTGGAAAGGCCACTGATGGTTTCGAAAGATAGGCAAGCTTTCACTTGGGCTTTGTTTCTATTCTTCTCTTTTGTGCAGTTGACTGACCAAACCAAGGACAGGTACGAAGTGCCACATGAGCATGTGACAACCCTTCAGAGGAAATGCTGCTTCTTCCTTGAACTACAAAGTTGAAGTCTTCAAGGAGCCATTTAGCATCAAAGTCACCAGAAAAAGCAATAACCGTGTGCTGTAAGTTTTGGAAACTTGGTACCTCCCTTATCCCAGATCTCTGTCTGGTCCTGGAGATGCCCCCCACTCCTCATACCTGTCAATTGCAGATTTCCATTCATTTTTATGACCATCTAGCCATCTCTCCTGTCCTTCCCCACCCCTGATCCTGAACCTCCCATTTCCTTCTCCATCCCCTGTTCATCCCAGTTCCCTCCCTCCATCTGCCTCTTAGGATTATTTTATTTCCCCTTAAAGTGAGATTCAAGCTCCCTTGCTTGGGTCTTCCTTCTTGTTTAGCTTCTTTGGGTCTATAGAGTATAACATGTTGCCTGTATTTTATGGCTTTATCCACTTCTAAGTGAGAACATACTATGCATATCCATTTTGGACCGGGTTACCTCACTCAGGATGATATTCTCAAGCTCCATCCATTTGCTTATAACAGATGTGCAACTTGGTCTTCATGTGGGTCCTGAACAACTGGAACGGGAGCTATCCCAAAAGCTGTTGCCCATATGTGGGATATGTTCTACTAGCTGGGTTGCCTTGTCTGGTCTCAGTGGGAGAGGAAGCACCTAGCCTCACAAAGACTTGAAGTGCCAGAGGGGGGCGTACTCAGGGGTATAAATGAAATTAAAAAGTTTGTAAACTTATCATGGGGGTGGCAGTAGGAAGAAGATGATAAGGGACGTGTGTAAACTGCTGATCCTACAGTGCTCCAAGTATGCATGCGTGCGTGTGTGTGCGTGTGTGTGTGTGTGTGTGTGTGTAGTTGTCCTTTTTTTCCTTTCTTTTGTCTGCACATTTTTCTTTTCCCTTTTGTCCATCTACCTAATCACATGAGTACCAATCAAGACTTATCAAGGGTCTATGAACATTTGAATACAGTGCTCTGGTTGTGTTGTAATGTGTCTAAGGAACAAGCAAGGGTTGTACCACAGTCATACCTGGCCTGAAGATGTTTTCCCTTTTGGGGACATGTTAGCAGAAGGCTTGGAGAGGGAGTGTTGTGTTGGTGAGCTGAGGAAAGCACTTGTCTATGCCGCTGTATCCTTCTCTCCCTATTTCTCACTCATGTCTGTGTTTCCCTCCCATGTTTAGGTTTGACTCAAGTATTGGGCCCCTTCTCTTTTCTGACCAGTTCCTGCAGCTTTCTACCCATCTGCCAAGTGCTAATGTATATGGTTTGGGTGAACATGTGCACCAGCAGTACCGACATGATATGAATTGGAAGACTTGGTCCATGTTTGCCAGAGACACAACCCCGAATGAAGTAAGCTTTCAGGCCCCTTTCCTTGGAATATCACTTTAATCTATAGTACAGTTGTTTAGAGTGAGAATCTCCAGTGAAGCTGTTTTGTATTTTAGATCTTCTACTTATCAACTATACGATTCTGGGCAAATTGTTGGGTCTTTGGTTTCTCATCTATAAAATTGGGCAATGACAGGTGCTTAGCCAGCTTGTTCAGGGTTGTGAAACTTAAAGTGAGGTTCATGTGGTGATGGTGGTTAAATGACTGAAACATGTACAGTATCTAGAAGAATAAATTTCACATAGAAATGCTCAATAAATTTCCCATTGAAATCAAGTTAAGAGCCCATGGTAAACTGTCTTTCAGACAGCAGAGACAGCACCTTATCCTCACCCTGTCTCACTTAAACACATACTTGCTTCTCAAATATCTATCAGAAAAGTGGAAAATGTGTTGAGAGAGCAGTTTATGTGGAATAGCTTATGATAATGATTTAATTTAGAGCTTTAGACCTTTGCCGGTCAAGGTGTAAAACATGAACAACACCAAGGGGCAGTGTGGACTTTGGCCCCATTAGGGCTCTGTATGATGGTAATTTATATTAAAACTCAATAGACCACTTGCGTATAAGGTTAAGTTGGGATCAGGCAGACCTCTTTGAGAAGAGAGATTCTATGAACTATAGTTTCAGAATTCTTATCTTTTCATATTTTAACAAACTCAAGATCTCTGTATTCGTACTAGAATTGTCACTTGTTAACATCCTCTGAACAGAGATCTGAACTCATAAAGTTCATTGGTATCTTCATTGAACACAATGTGATGTTTAGACTAATTGTAAATACTTATTTTTCAACTGTCTTCCACAGGACGGATATAACTTGTATGGTGTGCAGACATTCTTCCTGTGCCTTGAAGATAATAGTGGATTGTCCTTTGGGGTGTTTCTGATGAACAGCAATGCCATGGGTAAAGGACAAAGGAATAGTCTCAAATAAACAAGCACAGATGTATCCGTGACTCCTTTACAGCACTGTGTTTAAATGAGGGCATCCATTTCACAGCCTTTAGAGCATAGCTTTGGGATGGCTGTGTTCTCTGGCTTTACATCCTTACCTTGCTGCCTAATGGGACCTATGCACGAAATGGTTCTTCTCACTTCTCAGCTACTGAATCTGGCTGCTTGCATTGGTATATTTGCTGTTACAAAGTTAGGATAATTCTTTCTGTAATCTACTGTGAGACAGGTTCTTGAGCATGATCCCTCCTTAGTCCTACATTAAGTGATCTTGACTGGCAGTTCTAGCACAGTCACCACAAGGGAAGAAAAGAAAGATCAACATCTCCCAGGATTAATGGTGGGCATAGGATATTTAGAATTGTTGGTTTAGGTCAGTGCTACTCAAAGGTAGGGTCCACACAGCGCCCATATAACATGAACATAGACATTGAGAGTAAGCATTGATTTAGCATCCAAAGGTCTGCTTAAGCCTTTTTTCATAATCAATTTTATGTTCTTTTGTAGATATACTGTTTAATAGAATAACTCTCAAATTTTATTTTCTTTTATTTTAATCTTTTAAGAGGTTACCCTTCAGCCTACCCCAGCAATCACATACCGCACCATTGGGGGAATTTTGGACTTCTATGTGTTCTTGGGGAACACACCTGAGCAAGTTGTTCAAGAATATCTAGAGGTAAATATGAAACCATGGTTATGACTAAGGGAATCCTATATAGCAAATATTTAAGAGATATAAACTTAAACAGACATGTGAGCTAGACATACTTAGGCTGAAATATGTAAAATGCAGGACAGATTTCATTTATGCAATAGAAATTTCTTTATAAAGTTTTCATATAAAAAATGTGAAAGGATATAAAGATACCCCAAATGTGGCCTTACTCTTATGAGGGGATGTACAAGTTGATTACATTATAACATTAAAGAATCAATACACAGGAATATTGAATATATTTTGTGCCCGAAACCAATGCATAAAAAGGCTTTGTTTTAAAATGTATTGTGCCGATGAAATGATTTAATTGGTAAATTGCTAGCTGCATGAGCATGAAGACCTGCGTTCAGACACTCAGCACTTATGTAAAAGGCTAGATGCACACATGTAATCTCTCTGGGGTGATAAGAGACAGGGGGACCCTTGGAGTGAACTCACCAGCCACTGATACAGTGGGACCAATCAGTGAATTCCAAGTGGAATGTGAGAGAGACCTGATCTTAAAGTTAAGATATAGAGCAACTAAGAAAGACATGCTACATAGACCTCTGTCTCCCTCATGCACCCCCATCATGCTAACTTTCATTTCACATATTTCTTTTAGCTCATTGGACGGCCAGCTCTGCCTTCATACTGGACGCTTGGGTTTCAGCTCAGCCGGTATGATTATGAAACCCTAGACAATATGAAAGCAGTCGTGGATAGAAACCGTGCAGCACAACTCCCTTATGTAAGTAAGCTTGAACATAGTTCCCTGAAATCCAAGGAGGGAAGAATGGGAACAGCCTCTGACTTCCCCATACTTTGTCTTTGAGGTTTTTTTTTTCTGTTTTGGGTAATAAAATGAATTTTAATATATATATGTATATATATATATTTTTATATTTATATATATATATATATATATATGTTGGATTGTTTTGGCTTAAAAATATCATGTTAGAGGTTGACTATAAAGGTGATATGCAGTTACTCAAAGACCTTGGTATAAACTAGATTCTCAGATTTTGTGTTAGGTAATGCCTAATTAATTCAGGCCTTCCATTTCCCTATCCCTTATAGTTTAACACATTTTAATAAATATTTTGTGTGGACATTGAAGAGGAGGAGATATTTCTAGATTTATGAGAGTTAGGCAACACACACACACACACACACACCACTCTCTCACAAACATATGCACACACATACACTAACACAAACTGGTTCAGGCCCAAATGATCTAAATTGGCCCTTTTTTTTTTTTTTCACATTTAAGAAACTGAAGCAAAATTAGTGAAAAAATTTGATTTTTAACCATTTTCTTAGCTTGTTGATGACAGAATTTATAATTAAGTTGATTTACTAAATTAAGTGGCAAGGTTGAGGTACCTTTGTTTTGTACTCGTGTTTTGGCTGCTGTTCATTAGTTAGTGAACAGGATTTGTTTTCCTGCATTTTGTATTTGAAATAGAACTTCAGTAGATATTTTGGGATTGGGGAAGAAAATGTGAGAAACATAATGTAAAAGAAATGAGACTGGAAACACTCAGGATGACTAGGGGAAGGCAGTAGTTAGAGTTGTGATTTGGGTGAGTGACTCAACTCTCTTTTGGCCAAAGATCTGGCTGGCCTCTCTTGTCTTCCAGCCCTCAGGACTATGTCTCTGGGGGTGAGAAGGAATGCTAAACAGAAACAGTGGAGGCAGAGCTGAATTAAAGAAAATTAAGCACAGCCAATACAGTAGTGAGAATGCCAAGTGTCTTCTGTACTTACTTCAAAATCCCATCCATTTAGTTGTAGATAGCAGAAGGAACAAGATTGCCAGTTCAGATCGCTAGCACCATCGCTGCTCTCTGCTCTGTACGGTTCATCTTACAATACATGCAGACATTTCCTTCCTGGGTAATCTAAGGAATGGAGGAATAGGATGTACTGTTGCACAGTGGTATAAGGTGTGAAAGAAACTACTGAAATAACTCAGAATTGCACATGGGTGTCCACTCTTTCAAATTCAATAAAGCATAGAGTACATGTTGTACTTAAATGTTTGTGCTTTGAGTGACTAATTTTGAATATTTCTAATATAGTGGAGGCTGTAATGGGAAATTAGGTTTCAAGAAGACATAGAAAGAGAAAATGTTAAAAAAAATCTCTAGAGTAATCCTGTTCTGTTTTCCTCTCCACGTTCTGGTCATAGACACAGTCTAAACTTTGTTTAGGTGCCAGTATTTTCATACAAAACTAGGAAAGAATAAATGCCAACGAATTGTAGTAGTGATGACAAAAACAGTTATTGGGATAGTGAACGAGGAAGAAGGGAGAAGAGAAATCCCCTCTTGCTCTTTCTCTTTGGCATAGGGTGAGTTTTATTTTTATAGCACCAGTGATTTGTTATAGATCATGCAGTTGATCTGATTCCAGGGTTCGGGCTTATCCTTAGAGATATAATTCACTCATTTCTCAAACCGCTTTGGGAAAAAGTGCATTTGAATAACATGGACTGACAGTACTGCATTTAGATTTCAACATGGCAGTTGGCTTTTATCTTGAATAGAAAAGGTCATAATTTGTTGATTTCTTTAACGGGGAAATGTGTAGATGATAAATTATGGATGCCGGTGTTCTTTCAGGATGTTCAGCATGCTGATATTGATTATATGGACCAGAGGAGGGACTTCACTTATGACCCGGTGAATTTTAAAGGCTTCCCAGAGTTTGTAAAGGAGCTACACAATAATGGGCAGAAACTTGTTATCATTTTGGTATGTGCTTCCATTTTTTCCCTCCAAAATCAGGTGTTTGTTCATCATTTTCATTATGTCCCCTTCTCCCTCCTTGCCATCCAAAGAAATGAAAATATTTTAATGCCTTCACTGGTTATATTTGAATGTGATTATTTTATTGGTGACCTTTTGAAGTTCGGTCTTTAGCTTAAAGTAAGTTTTATCATTATGTTTTCCTGTTTCTTAGGATCCAGCCATTTCCAACAACTCTCTCTCAAGTAATCCCTATGGCCCATATGACAGGGGTTCAGAAATGAAAATCTGGGTGAATAGTTCTGATGGCATCAATGCACTCATTGGAGAGGTAACAGTGGAGAAACTGTGGCTCTGGTTCTGGCTGGGTTTGAGTGTATCTGGATAAGTATGTGTTTTTTTTGTGCATGTTCAAAGGACTTGGGCATACTGAGGATAAATTTTTCTTTGCATTTTCATATACAAATGCCTACCATGTACCCTAGCTCTTACATGCTTTTCTCAGCCATATCACATTAAATGACAACTCACAGAGTGTCTACCTTCTCACTCTGTCCCCTCATGTCACTACACTCCTCCTTCTCACAATGCTCCATTGACACTGCTTGGCAAGTGGCCCTAGTCACCTTCTACTAGGAAAATTCAGTGGATATAGGCCATACCACTCAACTCAGTTTCTTGTCAAAGATTAATATATTTACCACATTAAAAATTTTTTGTTGTCTTCTTATTCATGAAGGTATTATCATCTGTTTTACTTTTAATATCCTTGCCCTCCCTCCATACAATAGTGTCTGAAGGAATTGGATTGAGAAAGAATAGAGAAATGTAACTAATGTTAGAATCTACAGACTGTAATGGGGCAATTGAAAATCATGCATAACATCTCTATATTCAATTCTTAGACTTCAAAATAGAGGAAGCAACATAGTATTGTGAACTAGAGTTGAAGACTAGGAAACTAAACCGTGTTTTTTATCTTTGGATTAATTCATTTAAATAGTCAATAGACATTTTAAAAAGTAGTTTTCTCAGGTGACTTTTTATTTCCCTTGAGAGTGGTTGATTCTCTAAGAGAGTTTACGCTGAGAAGATTTGTGGTTTCTGCCTCTGTCTCCATGATCATGATTCCTTTATGTAGGAATTTCTACATAAAGTTCTTTGTTTATTCATTTAATTTATTTAATTTATTATTCATTTATTTATTTAATTTATTATTTATTTATTTAATTAATTTATTTATTTCATTTAATTTATTATTAATGCTTTTTCTGTTTGTCTTTCACAGGTTTGGCCTGGAACAACTGTGTTCCCTGATTACACCAGTCCCAACTGTGCTGTTTGGTGGAAAAAAGAAGTTGAGCTTTTCCACAATGTAGTAGAGTTTGATGGAATTTGGATTGTGAGTTTTAAGACTTTTATTCATAGAGACATTAACAGTGTGTAACTCTGGCTTTGTCTTTGGGCCATGTAATATATATATATAGTATAAACAAGTATAACATATTCCTTATATTATCATAAAGTACCCAAACTCTTCATTTTAAGTTTGAGGCTTTTTAAATTTTGACATGATGACAGATTAATCAGAACCAAAGTCTGCAGGCACAAAGTACCATCTGGCTGTGTTAAGGAGTAATATCTCATCAATCAAATGAAAATGAATGTAACACAGGTTAACATTAACCAATGTTAAATAAAATTTTGGCCTACAGTTGGAATTTTTCTATTTATGAAAGAACTGTAGAAGATTCACATAATACAATCAGCTAAAAAGATAACAGCAAAAATTCTGTTAAAAAAATTATTGTGCCCAAAGATGGATACACTGTCCCACTCTCTATGTATATATTTATATTTATATATGTACCTATACGGAGGTAGATTCACAGTTCTATTTAGGCACATAGATACTATAGGTTGAAATATATGACAGCAAATAAACTGAAACTTTTGATAATATATTTGGGAATTATTTTCCTTCAGTAATTATAAATATGCATCCTTTTGAAGTTATTCTAAGAACTTACTCTGTGAAATTTTCAGTGAGTAGAGAAGACAAGAACATATATTTTTACCGTATCCATGGAATACTCTTTTTTCCCCCCATGGAGTACTCTTACAAATAAATATCTATACTATTTTTTCTGATTTATCAGAAAAAAAAGAATAACACTAGTATTAAAAACATGGCATCCTACTTTGCCTGATAGATTTTTGTTCTCTGTCTGGTAGGATATGAATGAAGTCTCCAACTTTGTTGATGGTTCAGTTTCTGGATGTTCCCAAAACAACTTGAATTATCCCCCATTCACACCAAGTAAGTCATTGTGGTCAGATTGATTGACATGGCACAGTGTGTGTGATATTTTAAATTTAAAAGGATAGACTTGAACCATTGGGCAAGGGAGTTTGAACATAATGTTTACAGTAAAAGGAAAATATGGGCGCTCCAAATAGAAAACTAGGGAAGAGTCTCAATATACTGTCTATGGTTCTCTGAAGAGGCATACATTCTCAATGGGTAATCTAGTCCTTCTATGTCCAGTCTAGGCCACTGTAGGGAACAGTGCAAAGCACATATGATGCTGATTCCAGAGGCTAGTCGTAGTTAGTGCCACTGTCAAGATGAACCTCGTAGGCCAGAGCTTACAAGAGATACTAGGAGGATAGCTTTGATCTTTAGGTGAGGCATACTTTTGGTGCTGTTCACAGCTTGAAGGGTGGGCATGAGCTATATAGTCAACTGAAGTCAGACCTCTGAGGATATGGATGTGAGACTATAGGATTAATTGCAGTTTGAAGAAAGACACAGAACCAAGAAGAAAATGGTGTTTTCAACAAGAATGGAACAAAACTTCAAGGATTACAATAACCATGGTCATTTCAACCTGATGTCAAACTAGGAACTTGAGACAGATGTAGGTGAGAATCAAATTTTGAAGAGATTTGATGGAAGGCCAAACAGTTCTCATTTAATTATTTAAGTGATAGAAGCTATTTATAGTTTTGTTAGGGGCTTTAGGATTGTCAACTGGTTTTTAGAAGTATTAATTTAGCATTAGCACATAGAATAGATTTCTAAAAGTGGGTCATAAGTAAATAAATTATTAAGAAGCTATTTTAATAAATAGAACACACAGTCCATTTCTGTTGCAGCCACAGTGGTACAGGAGGAACAGAGAATTTAAGAATGAAACTAAGACTAGGATCTCTCTATGCAATATATGATCAAGTGCAAATGGAGTCAGACGTTAAATTACATTTTCACCTAATGCTTCATATTTTGAGTCACGTCTGAAAAAAAAAAAACTCAGATGGAAATTCTAGTTGAATTAGATTTTCTTGTCTGTGTCTGAGAACAAGGGGTGTGTGAATGACACAATGTATTTTTGTACCAGAAAATTACATCAATTAGATGATCTCCTGATGATAAGAACACAGCATGTTGATGATGATAAGAACACACAATTAAGGCCTGCCCAGTGCAGCCATCTATGCAGGTTGTACTGTAGTTAAGAAGTAAGAAATCAGCATGTAAGGTTTTCCCTGACTGGATATTCGTTGTTGTTGTTGCAGAGGTCCTTGATGGGTACTTGTACTCTAAGACTCTCTGCATGGATGCAATTCAACACTGGGGGAAGCAGTATGATGTCCACAATCTGTATGGGTACTCCATGGCCATTGCCACAGCAGAGTGAGTCCATTATTATTATGAACTTAATATGTGATCGAATTATGGATCTGTTAGAGGATTGGTGACTCATATATAGTATTTGTTAAAAGTCTAAATGAAAGATAAACTGGGGGCAGGATGGAAGTCTTGTACAGATGGCTCATCAGTTAAGAACATGTTTCCTAGAGGACCTTTATCTGGTTTCCAGCACCCACATTGGGTGACTCACAACTGCCTGTTAAGTCCAGTTTCATGGAATCAGATTCAGTCTTCTGGTATCCTCTAGCTCCTGCATATAATGTGCATATATCCAATGTACACAGGAACACACACACACAGACACACACACACACACAGACACACACACACAGACACACACACTTAAAGCTGACACAAATATTTAAAAAATATGGTTATCATTACTGATGAAAAAACTGGCATGTAGAGAATAAGAAATCCTACAAGTATTTACACAATACATTAAAAAATGAGATAACAAATGAGTAAATGAATGAATAAAAAATCAGAAGAAAACTATTAGGAAATGTATCCAAGGACAAACATCTAAAATACTGTAAGTATCATTTAGGCCTTTCTCTCTATGTACTTTGTCTTTCCATATTGTAAAGTAAAGGATGTGGAGGGTTAAGTATCTTGTAGACGTCCATGGGCATTGAGGTTTTAGGCTGGACCCACAGACTTTGATTGTATGAAATTAAATTCTATAATGATAAAGATGTAATGAGAACTTTTTTTCTTACTGTAACACTGAGAGCAAGAAACAAGGCCAAGCACACATCATTGATTAACAAAGTAACAGGTTTAGTTCTAGCCATTTGGAGACAAATGGAAAAGTTCTACAGTCTTATTTTTTTCAGTGCAGGAGAACCCAGGGCTTTAACTGCTAGGCAAGTGCTCTACTATTGAGCTACAAAGCCAGCCCTGTACAGGTTTTTACTAATGTGTACATATGCAGACCTTCAACTAAATGTTTTATGCATTTAATTGCAAAATACCACATTTATACTTAATTTTAAGACATTTTTGTTATGAAATTATTACCAAAGTATCATTCTACATATAACTTTCAAAAGTAATATTGATAAGCCCGCTTTTGTTTTGTTTATTTGGTCTTGTGACAGATTAATGTATTTTTTACTTAGATTATGTTTCTCTTTTGTTTTATGAAATACATAAACCTCTAGTTCTCAATTCTTTCAAAGCTGCTTTTGAAGTTGTAGGAAATTATGAGTCTAATGGCCTGTATAAATCAAAGCTAAAGAAAACACAAATACATGTCACAGTACATTCTTCAAACATTTCCTCTAACAATTTTTTTGAGAGAAGAATGGAGGATAATGAAATGCTTGTTTTTTTACTATTCTCGCTATTGTTCTACCAGCTGAGCTCCCCGCTGACCCCTAAATCCATCCCTTTGCAGAGCCCTGAAGACGGTGTTCTCAGACAAGAGAAGCTTCATCCTAACACGTTCTACCTTTGCTGGCTCTGGCAAATTTGCAGCCCACTGGTTAGGAGATAACACTGCCACCTGGAAGGACCTTCAGTGGTCTATCCCAGGCATGCTTGAGTTCAACCTCTTCGGTATCCCAATGGTGAGTCCCTTTCCCAAGTTCTCTTATGACTCTCAGTTCCGATGCAGCTTCCTTCTGACAAGTTTTCATGCTATAAAGCCTGTCATTCTTCATCACTATCATTGTGACTCTGATACCATCACCTCATTGTCTGAGCTGCCTGATGCAAACAGAAAGTGCAATCCTGATAGCTCCTGAAATATTCTTCTTAAGTGTCTGACACACAAAAAGTACACTAGTTCTTTATTCTAAACCAGATGCATGCACACACAGAACACACCTATGTAACTAATTAGATGCATGCATACACGGAACACACTTATGTAACTAGTCAGATGTATACATACATGGAACACACCTATGTAACTAGTTTCCAGATGAGCAAACAATCCCACAGCACGTGATAGGTTTTGCAGTGCTTAGTCAAATTCATCAGATACATTTATTGAGTGCTTACTGTGTACAAAATGCTAAATGAAATATGGGTGGCACACAAGAACAGAATACAGAGGCACACATGCAAACAAATTATTATGGCAAGCCTAGATGAAAACCCAAAGGAATGCACATACTAAGCATTATGAGAGATTCTGAGAAGGATATTCATTAATTTTATATGATTATAATGGACAGAGTGAGTCAGAAGAGGTCAAAAGACTCCATAGAAAAGATAGTTAAGTTCTCCCAGGGAACCAGGGAGAAGCTCATTTTAAGAGCACGAAATAATCTCAAGCAAAAGGAACTTAAAGGGGATGGTAGATGTGCCTCTAAGATCAGAGTGGAAAACTGGAGCAGGAGGTTATCTGCAAGGGTAGATTGCAACTGGGTTTAAAGATTTGATAGAAAGGATAGCAAGGAAACTGTGGAGAGTTCAGTGAAGTGAGTGACATAATCAGAGTTCGGCTTCAGAAAAGGGTGTGGTCCAATAATATTATTGGTATCAGCAACAACTGTCTATAAGAAGTTACGGTGCTCCACTTGTTTAATAAGATGAGACACCACAGCAGGAAAGAAGTCATCTAACAGTGAGGTGGACATGGGCTAAATGCTGATTCTGGCCACATCACATTAGCCTTCTGGGTAAAAGCTTTGAACAAAGTTCAGTTAAGAAATCCCTGGTAGAAAGCAACAGAAGGGAGTGGGAGTGTTGTAAATATCCTGTCCATGTGTCATTATAGGTAGGGGCCGATATATGTGGCTTTGCCCAGGACACATATGAGGAGCTCTGCAGGCGCTGGATGCAGCTAGGGGCATTTTATCCATTTTCCCGGAATCACAATGGTCAAGGCTACAAGGTAAGTCAACTGGGAAGTATAATCAAAGTACACTGGGTGTGCATTACAACTGGATGCTTGTATTGCCACCATGAAATCTGTTGAGCCAGCTTTATAATATACTATATGTATGCTGACTTGGACCCACTTGCCATGAATGAGGACTTGTTGATCATAGAATGTCTCAATGTCCCAGTCTCTCACTTTTTGCTCTCATTGGGACATGTTTATTTTTTAATAAAATATAGTTACTGGTTGGTCATTTTGTGTGAATGGCTTTCTTGGGTCTAGAATCTGGAGACATATATTTAAATAATTATGTTAAGAGTCAGCCTGATGCTGGGTGAGGGTGGCCCAGCACTTGGGAGGCAGTGACAGATGGATTTCTGGATTCTAGGCCAGCCTGAACTGCAATGAGAGTTCCAGGACAGCTAGGATTATACAGAGAAACCCTGTCTAGAAAAAACAAAAACCAAACCAAACTAAAACAAGCAAGCAAGCAAACAAACAAACAAACAAAACCAGTCAATTTTTAAGCAAAGGAATAAGAGTTCACGATTGAGCCTGAATGCAGTGACACAGATCTCTAATCCTAGCTATTAGGGAGGTAGTGGCAGAAGGATCGGGAGTTCAAGACTAGCCTGTGCTACCTAGCAAAGTTGTTTTAAAAATTTATAAATGAGAAATAAAGATAAATACCTTGCTGTGGAGAATAATTTAATTAAATAACCATTTAATTAATATTTAATTAATCAAATATTTAGAGCAATTTAATTAAATACATATTTAATTAATATTTAATATTTAACAAATAATTAAAATAATTAGCTACCGAGTCAGCAGATGGCACAAAGCAAACCATTTACAAGGCAGCTGGAAGGAAGTGTCACAGAATAGAAAGTTAGTCAGATGCTAGGAAGCTGACAGGGGCTATCACATCCTTAAAACAAAAATGGAAATCTCAGAAAGCTAAAAATAAAAATGGAAATGATGAGACTTTAAGTGTTTATAAAATCTTTTTACAGTCTTCCTACATTGCATGTTTTTGTAATGAGAATGAAGATGGAGAAACATTTCAAAATTATTTAACTAAGGCTTAATTAATTAGTTAATTATGTCTCTTAACTGGGCAGCTCTAATGTGTGAGTGAGATAGGGAGAGCTGTAAGTTGCGATGGCAGCTTATTCAGTGTCAGTTCTTCAGCTGTGTCACTCAGAGACAAAGGGAAGCCAAGGCCCCAGATCATGCAGTATGACACTCTGGGCCATGCTGCATGTTCTGAAATCATTCTTGGTGTAGACAGCTTTCCCATAATCAATCTACAACTTAAAACTCTTCTGTTTTATAGGACCAGGATCCTGCTTCTTTTGGAGCTGACTCCTTGCTGTTGAATTCGTCTAGGCACTACCTTAACATCCGCTACACTCTGTTGCCTTACCTCTATACTCTTTTCTACAGAGCACACAGCCGGGGAGACACCGTAGCTAGGCCTCTTCTGCATGAGTAAGTTCTCCTAACGTTCTATTAATGCAAACTGGGGTTGTTAACTGTGTCAGAATATCAGAGTAAAATATAAAACCAACCAAGTAAGGTATTCAGGTGTGTGTGTGTGTGTGTGTGTGTGTGTGTGTGTGTGTGTGTGTGTACTGTAGATCAGTCCCAAGGCTTTGCATATTCTGGTCAAGAAATCTACCACTTTCCTACCCCTCCCAACTCTTTTTAGTTGAACTTGAAAGATCTTAAAACAAGGCTCTGTGCTATGCATATGTACTATGATGCTAGGATTCTGTTGAGTCTCTAGGAATAAGACTGTAATCTGTAGGTAAAAATCTCAAAAATGATCCTGAGAATTCCATTATTCTTATTGGCTAGCTAGTTGGAATCTCTGATTTAACTCAGCAGGCAGTTTCTTGGGAACCTTTCCTTTTCAAAATAATGCTAACTCACTTAAGTGTTGTAAATGCAAACCTTAGACATGTACACACAGTCATCATCACTTCTGGGGTAAAATTTTAACCTCCTGGAATCCCTTGTTTAAAAGCAGATATTTTAAAATAGAAAATTTAAAATTGTGTATATTCTGATTTTTCTTTTCTTTTCTTCTTTCCTTTCTTCCTTTTTTTCTTTTTTGTCTGAGGCAGTTCTTTACTTTTGCTGTGCTTGTGGGAGGGGATAAGGCTGAGAAGTGAGCTTTGAGCCTTGCACATAGTCCACAAATACTCTGCCACTGAGCTATAGGTCAATGCTTTTTAACACTTTTAGTTTTGAGACAGGATCTGATAAATCTCTTAGGTGGGCCTATAACTTTCTCTGGAGCTCAGGCAGGACTTGAAGCTGTGATCATTCTGACATCTACATATCTGGGAATGCTGGCACTGAGCTGCTAGCTCCAGCCCCAAATGTTTTTCTGACAATAAGCTGGTTATAAAATTTGTGGGTTGTCTTACTTAGATTTCAATGGGAGATACAGCAAACAATATTGAAGCCTGGGATCTTCCTGGAATAGATACTAGAATAGGAACTTCTGTGTCACCTAGGGAAAGAGCAGGAAGGTATATGGGCTGTGGCCAGAGATCTGCATGGGGTGGAGAGAGGTGAAGCATAGTGGGTGTCATACAGTGATGATTGTGGGTATTTTCCAGGAAGCCTATATGCTTTAGTTAGACTGTGGGGGAGATTTCAGGAGCACTGATCTACCTCTCTGTGACCTATCTCTTTGATATCTAGGTTCTATGAAGACAGTAATACTTGGGGCATAGACCGACAATTTCTGTGGGGACCAGGTCTCCTCATCACTCCTGTTCTGGATCAGGCAAGTGTTCTCATGGAGGCAGGCAGACACCCTCTGCCTCTGTTCCTGCTCTCTCCTCTACCTTCCATTACAAACTCACTGCTGATACCTGGTTGGTTGGGTCAATGGAGAAGATTATGCAGGAGCATTTTGTAGTAGCATATCTGATATCTATTTTCTTCTTTAAAGGACTCTTTTTCTAGGCAAGTTCTCAATCAGTGTAAAAGCACCTAATGGTGACTTTGATTTGGGAATGAGCTTGTGACTCGTCAGGTCATTACAACTATTATGGTTCTGAGATGAGGAGCCATGATGAAGCAGAGGCCAACACTCACTCCGAAGTCAAAGTTTTCAGAGTAGATGATCTTTGCCTGCTAGGTGGGAATGCAGGCTTCTCAACTTTAAAGGCAGGAATTATAACTGCATCTAACAAATGAGGCACAGAGAGGATTAAATGAGACAATTCATAGAAAGCTGGAATTGTCCCCACAGTGCATTTCATCATCATCATTTTTGTTGTTTCTAATTATAATCCAGCCCATTTGTGGCCCCCCATCCAGACTGTCTCTTATCTGTACTAGTAAAATGGAATAGTTCAACAATGGGGTGGGGGAGGCTATATGTTCTCCGAATATGGCTGGGAATTCCCTGCCTGATTCTAAGACATCCTTATGCCATCAGAGGCTGTGTCGTGAGGATAATTTTTTTAAATTTAATTTTAGGGTGCAGAGAAAGTGAAAGCGTATATGCCTAACGCCACCTGGTACGACTATGAGACTGTAAGTAGCTGGAACTGTTCTTAAACTCAAGACTGCAGCTGCAGAGTGACTCTCCAGAGCCAGGGTCCCACCATTCATGCATGGAGGAGTACCTTTGCAGTGTTTTCTATAAGTTCACAGCATACCTTTGGAGGAGTCTATTGCTTTAACACTTCATTCAGCAAGAATATAAAGACTCAAAGCGCTTCTCATGAGCAAGTATTAGAGAGCCTCATGGAAGATTTGAGCTTGACCAGAAATCAGATGATTAGCTCAGAAGTATCAATTTTCATAACATACATTAAACTGGCTCAGCATGGCAAAAATGTTTTACAAACCCTGAGCTGACCTACATTTTAGCCTTCCTTTCGTTTGTTTGTCTGGGTAGAGAGTAATTCTGCTAAATCCTGCTAAGTAGAAAGAGATAGCACTGTAGGGAGCTCAGCACGAGAGGGGTCCACATGCTATGAAGCCAATGTGTTTGATTTATCTGCTTGCCTCAGGGCGAGCAATTGGCATGGAGAAAGCAAAGCATTGAGATGGAACTTCCTGGAGACAAGATTGGACTTCACCTTCGAGGGGGCTACATCTTCCCCACACAGCAGCCAGCCACAACCACAGAAGTCAGGTATAGCATGGGATTCTTTAAGAGGGCACAGGGCTGACAAAGGACAACATTTGTGGGATAATCTGCTTCAGACTGTGGGTTTGAAAGGTGCTGGAGTGGAGTGTGTCTTTTTGGACTTTACTTGATCTTTTTTCCTAGAAGCTGATGACCTAGAGCTGTAACCTCATTGGTTTTTGAAAGGTTTTACTCTATCCCTCCCACAACCTCTCTGCATGTGTCAGAACACACTGACAGGTAGAATGCTCAGTCTTCTTGGTTTCCAAAGGCATGTTCAGCATTGGCATTGAAAGTCTCATGTCTTTGGAAGACTCCATTCTGGGCAAACCTGGTTAGATGATCACCTACCTGTCTTCACCCACGTGTCTGGTGGTGGTTCTCTGCTCTTGGCCCACGAATTCACATGTCTAGATTTTGGATCCACTGTCCACCTTTTAATAACCTTTACCTTCCTTTCCATTCCTTCCACTGAGCTCTTTCCTTCCTGTGACAAATGAAAGTCCAGGTACTAGGATAAAGGTTAACAACTGAAGTGTCGCTTATACTTGCTGGGAGAGGGAAAATCAATTTTGTCCAATAGAGTGACATTGGGTATATCAACCACTCCAAACAGGCCTCATTTTCAGGAGTAGCTGACTGACATATGATGGACTCCAGTTTTTGTTTGTTTGTTTATTTGGGTTTTTTGTATGTGCTTTTCCAGTGTGGTATTTATTTTTTCTTTTTGGGTGTGGTTTTATTTTGTTTTATTTATTATTTTTTGCTTTTTTGTATTGGGTTTTTGCTTGCTTTTTTGAGAAAGAACTTAAAGTTGTGTCAGTGGTGGGGGAAAATCTGCAAGGACTTATGGGAAGGAAAGAATCAAAATATATTTAAAATTTAATAACTTTTAAAATTATATAATAATATAATATACACTTACCCATATTAAAGATTTCTACTCATCATTGACTCGAGTTGTAGACTCCATCTGCACTCCACTGAAGAGCTGCATGTTTCTGTCATGTGTCTCTGAAACTATTCCCTTATTTGATTTAATTTATTTTTCATCAATTTATTTATTTATTCATTTTAAATTTTGGTCTGCCTTCCTTCCTGGACTCTATGTCACAGAATTCTTCCCCATGCCTCCTCTCCTTCTCCTTTGAAAGGGTTCCGCCACCCCCTCCCCCGCCCCCAGGTATCCTCCCACCCTGGGACATCAAGTCTCTGCTAGGCTCATCTTCTATCACTGAGGCCAGACAAGGCAGCCCAATTTGGGAAACAGATTCCACAGACAGGCAACAGCTTTAGGGACAGTCTCTGTTCCAGTTGTTGGGGGACCCACGTGAAAACTGAGCTGCCCAGATGCTACAAGACATAGAGGGACAAAGATGGAGCAGAAACTGAGGGAATGACCAACCAATAGCCTGCCTAACTTGAGACCCATCCCATGGGCAAGCACCAGTCCCTGACACTATTAATAATCTGCTGTTATGCCATCCCTGGCAGAGCATGCTACTCCAGTCCCCCAGCAGTCATCCGCTTCTCACCCATTATGCTTTGCAAAAGTCTATGTATCTTTGAAAAATGCGTTTTCACCAGAGCTACATCCATACTCACTTCCAATTGCTTTCTCAAAGGCCAGAGTCAGATGTTATTTCCAGCTTTCTGGCAGAGTGCTTGCTTTTACTTCCAAACTCCTGGTGATCTATGTTTGTCTCTCAAGACAAAATGACAAGTAATCAAATAAGGAGAATGGCTATTCTATATATGATCCTATTGTATAATTTTGGTTGATCCGAAAAGTGTGTCTTGTTCATAGCAATTGACAGTTCTCCTTGATCATGAAATGTAAATACCCAGCCGTAGCACTATTGTGTAGAATTTCTTCCTTTTCTGATACTCTGTCGTCTAAATGATATTTTCAGCCACAATTTTTTATTGTACCTATTGATTCTGGTCTCATATTCCTGCCTCCTTCATATGTATTTATGGCTATGCTTTATGGTGTTTCCATCCCATGTGAACTATTGATACTAGAGAAAGACGCATCTGCCAATCTTGTCTTTGTATTGGAAGGAAAACAGCATCAGCTGCTAGTTGTTTTTTTTTTCCCAATAGAAACAAATGCTAATGTTTGTCAAAATCTCTTGAGCCCTATGGATTGTGTTTTGTGTGAATCTGCTCCCCACAGCCGGAAGAATCCTCTTGGTCTTATCATTGCCCTGGATGAGAATAAAGAAGCAAGAGGAGAGCTGTTCTGGGATGATGGGCAGTCGAAGGGTGAGTGCCTTGAGAGGGTGTGGCCAATGCAGATCTACACCAGACTCTGTCCCTTTACTCCTGCTGGTCATTCACCTGAGGGTGAAATCTTACCAGGCATCCTAGCAGCAGTGACCCAGAAAACATTTGCTTCTGGTTGTACTGGTCAGAAGCCATGATGGATGAACCATAGATAGAGAAAAGACATCTTTCTGTCTTTGTCTCTGTATCTCTGTGTCTCCCTTTCTGAATTCTCTGTCAGTAATGTCTCTCACTCCATTTTTACAAAAGATATTTACATGACTGTTCCTGTAACTCACCTTCACTCTAAATATCTTCCATCCAAGTCCTTGGGGCAGGGACTATGATGATATGAAAAGCATACCCATGTTGGGGAGTCAGCAAGCACAGCACACACATTCTTGATTATGAGCACTTACCATTAACATATTCTTGCTCTCTCTCTCTCTCTCTCTCTCTCTCTCTCTCTCTCTCTCCTCTCTCTCCTCCTCTCTCTCTCTTGTCTCCAATGCACTAGCAATTCTCATGATGGGAAAAGAGTCCAATAAGATCATTGTCATGGGAGCACTGCAAAGGATCTTTTCTTATTTATAGTATTAAAGAAAAGACAATCCAGAGCCTCACAGACTCTGCACATATAGGCATTGTGCACTGGTTACCATAATGTTCACTGATGCCATTACCACTAATGGCAATGTTGACTCTCTGAAATTTGTTGTTATTATGGTTCAAAGTCTTTGAACAGGTTTTTAATTTACTATTCTACCTGCCCCTGAAAAACATACTGTTCTGTCCTCTAGATCAGTTCAATTATTTAGCTCTTTTATAAACTGAGACCATGCATTGCTTCTCTTTTTGTTCCAATTATTTATATCTGTATAATATGATCCAGATTCAATTCTCTTGTCAAAGTGCAGGGCTTTACTACTAAAGAATATTCCATTGTGTATGTGCACTGTAATTCTTTTAATCACTCATCTTCTGATAAATAAGTTTGTTGTTTCCCCAATTTAGGTATTATGAAAAAATGGTCAATGGATTTAACATAAAACTCTTAAGGAAGAAATACAGGAGAAGCTATTTTAATATTGGGCATAGTGTTGTGATTTTAAATATGACATGAACGAAGGCATCAAATCATAAAATAGATTTACATAACCATTATGGAGCACAGAGTAGACACTTCTTCACATGTTGAAAATATAACTACTACATAGTAAGAAGTCCTATGTTTACATATGTACCACCCAAAGAAATGAAAACAGTGTGTCACAGATACTTGGCCCCTCATATTTACTGTGGCATCATCCAGCAAAGATCCAGAAGTGTCTGATGGATGAAAGAGGAAAGAAGTGTTATCCAAAGACCTGTTGAAGTGCTCAGCAGTCAGGAAAGGAACGAGGAATCAGTTTATATTTTTTAATTGAATATTATTAACTTTTACCTATTCCCTTTACATCCTGTTTACTTCCCCCTCCCAGTCACCCCCACAATGCTTCTCCCATCCCCGATTCTCATCCGAGTGGGTAGTTGCCCCTGGGTATTTCCCCACCCTGGCATTTCAAGTCTTTGCAGGGCTACATTCATCTTCTGCCACTGAGGCCATACAAAGCAGCCCAGCTAGAAGAACATAGCCTACGTACAATCAAAAGCTTTTGTGATAGCCCCCATGAGGAATCAGTTTTAAGGAGAAGGTGAAACTATTCTTTGTAAACCCGGGCAGTCTGACTTTGCTTTCTTCTTTCAGATACTGTGGCCAAAAACATTTACCTTTTCAGTGAATTTTCTGTCACTCAAGTGAGTAGCATATTTTTTATGAATATTGTGTGGGGTTTGCCTGAAAATGACTATATATGTTCTGTATTTATAACTTGATTATCAAGATGTACCAGAGGAAAATAATTGCTATTTATGACTTAATTCGTAATAATTACATCATCTTTGTTATCAATAAGAAGAAATAGTAATAAGGAAGCAAATCAGCTATTATTGTAAGGCACAATTCTCTAAAAGGTCTGAGAGTTTCCTCCATTCTCTCCATTGGCTTATGAAGATAAGTTTGCATCCCCATCAACATGCAGCAGCAAGGAGATTGAGAGGCCTTCAGAGCAGCTTGGGGGTGTGGTCTAGGATAGAGTGTTTGACAGCCTAGGGAATCTACAAGTTCATAATTTGTTCATAATTATGAATGGTGTGTTTCAGAACCATTTAGATGTGACAATTTCAAGTTCAAACTATAAGGATCCCAATAACCTAGAATTCCAGGAAATTAAAATCCTTGGCACAGAGGAATTCCGCAATGTTAGAGTGAAACAGAATGGGGCTCTCCTTCAAATGTCTCCTCAAGTCACTTACAATCCAAACCTGAAGGTAAGAATTCCTTTTGCAAGGAGGCTTTCCACAAACCTCCATGGGGTCATGATGTTAATTCTTTCTCAGATCACATGGGTTGCTGAAGGACCAGAGCAAACCTGAGACCAGGTGAGGGGGTTAGAATATTGGAGAAGGAAGGTAAAAACAGATGTTGGAGCCACCATGCCTTCAGTTTTTCCCATCCTTATTCTCTTCTCACTTTGTGTTTGTTTTTTTCTAACTGGGTGTAGGGACAGGATCCAAGGAAAGGACTCTAAAAGTTGATGGCTTGTGCTCTTAGGTGAAGGTAGAGAAAGAGACCATATGAATAAAAAATTACAGGAGTTTTATTTATTTAAATTTTAATGTTCCTTTCCTTTTATTGAACTATATTAAGATATATCATATGTTTTCTAGCATATGCATTTGCAAGAAATATTTTATGTAAAAAGAGTTGATGATGCTAACTAACATTGTTTGAATCAGGATGGTCAGAAATACAACTAACATAAATAAAAACATATGAAAGTATTAAGAAGGTGTCTAAACCAAAATTGGTTAAATATCTGCTTTGGTCTTAATTGATGTCCAAAGCTTTGTAGAGTAGTTGAGGCTTTCTGGAGAAGGCATAGATGGAACATCACCTTTGAAAGATAGCGTTTTATGGATATGGAGAGATGGCTCAGCAGTTAATAGGACTGGCTGCTCTCCCTGAGGTTCTGGTTTGATTCTTAAGACCTAAATGCCATCTTCCAAACATCTGTAACTCCAGTTTCACAGGATCAATGCGACATCTGGTATCTGAGGTCACTGAACACATATAATGCGGGCAAATCACTCATATACATGAAAACAGATTGGATTTATGAAGTTGATGTGACAAGAAGTCTGAAGCAGAAAAATTGGAAGGTTTTTTTTTTTTTTTTTGTAGTTAAATGTTTGAAGTTGAAAATTTGGTGTCAGTGATTCAGTAGTTGAATTCTGTGATAAGTAAGGTCTATTTTCTCTCTGAATTAGAATGGGCTCAATGGATCCAGTCACAATGTTGTATTATAGGGAAAAGAAAAATGGAAAAAAATAAGCATAGAAAAGAAAAAAAAAAAAACAACAGAGATAAAGCTGAAGGGTAAGGCCCTTCTATCAAGAACGAAACCCTGTTCCCAGCAAATGAACTCAAATTGAATTTTATGTCCGGGTTTATGCTACAGTCATTACATTTTCAGTCATTAATTGGAAGAATCTCTTATCTAAACTGAAATACAGAGAAAAGCACACTTTATATAAAGAAGATAGCTAGTAATGTATTCCAAAATGGCCTTGTTTTCCCAAGGAGTGTTTGTCTTGGAAATGGTGTTCAAGTTGAGTTAATAGAACAACATCAAAGTGCTCAGAAGACTTAAATTATCAGTCTATAACCGCATACCAGGCTCAGGATGTTACAAATGGAAGTTTATATTATATTTCTCACTCCCCAATCTTACACTTAATTGGTTTATCTGAGCTCAAAGATTTGAGGTAATTTGTGTAAGATTCCAGAGAACACTGGAATTGCAGCCCAATCAACATTACACATGTGCCCTATAATCTAGGCACTCCACACCAAAGAGGGGCATGATATTGGGAGGTGATGAAAAAGAAAGAATAACTTAATTCGGAAAAAGGAGGAGAAAATATTTCTTAAAAAATAAATGAGGGTCAAGTGGTCCATGGAAGGAATGAAAAAAGTTTGAGCATAAGAGGCTTTCCTTGGTCTCTCTTTTTCAACAACGAAATATAGAAGGTTTTCATATAATAGTTGTATTTTCCTTTGTTACTGACTATACGCTAAGGACATATACACTTGTGCCCTCATTTGCTGTAGTGTGTTGTTTAAAATACTAAAAGCAGGGCAAAAGGATAGACTAAGAATAACATTTATAATTAATTTCTATAAAAAAGTTTCAGGTCTTGTAAGACTTTTGTACTGAGGATGAATTTCCATTCTTTCAGGTTGCGACCATCACAAATATCCATCTCATGCTGGGAGAAGCATATACGGTTGAGTGGGACACATTCACAAGGGAAGAGGAAAGGATAGACTGCTATCCAGATGAGCATGGTGTTTCCGAGGCAAACTGCACTGCCCGTGGCTGCATCTGGGAGGTAACCATGTTGAAGATGTTCATGTAAACTGAAAACACTTGAAAAACAATCTACAATGAATTTATCACAGCCCTGTACTCATGTGTTTATTAAAAATACACAGAAAGGCTTCCTATAAACATTATTTAGGTTGAAGAGTGTGATGAGTAAGAGTGGGATGTATTTTCTGTTGTTTTGAGACCAGGGATTTAAATTCACGTTTAGGTAAATGTTATAGATAAGAATGAATGTACCTATGGCTTTCTCTCATATATTCTCACGTATTTTGTCACTTCTAACTCTATTTGATAACTCCATATCCCTGCTAATATAGGATGCTGACTTTCTTTCCAGGTATCCAACACTCCTGGGGTCCCTCATTGCTACTTTGCTAATGAGCTGTACTCAGTCAGCAACATTCAGTATGACTCACATGGGGCCACCGCTGACATCACCTTGAAGGCGTCTTCTTATAGCAATGCCTTCCCCTCTACACCTGTGAATCAACTGAAACTACAAGTGACTTACCACAAGAACGAAATGCTGCAGTTTAAGGTATGTGCTATCAGGTGTAGACAGGGCCTCTCCACTCTTTGCTACTTTGTGTTACAAAATTCTGAGTGAAACATTTTCTTTTCATAGCAAAATATTTTAGAGCATCATTTAAATGATGAGATCAATTAGATGTCCAATGCAATAAAGAGACCTCTTTTAATTTCAAATTGAGAAAAATCTCTGTGTCTAAGGAAAACTGTTTTGAGAGAACACATGGAGAGTAAGCAGATGAGGCCGGTAGGATGATACGACAGTTATGGCTGAGCTTGTTCTGGAATAAGAAAGGAGATGGGGAACATTTGGTGTGTTTGAAACCTTGGGATCATCTTGGTCATTCCTATGGACTAGAAGAAGGAGGTGTGGAAGGAATAACTAGCATGTTGATAAATTGCATGTGTGTCTATGGATGGTAGTGATGTTAACTGAAATGAGAAATCTGAGCAGATTTGTGATTGGCAATATACGAGGAGATTTGTGATTCTGAATAAAAGGATTGGAGACATTTTTGAAATATTCATGAAAGTGATTGCTTTTACCTTCATGGTTTAATTAAACCAAGGGTGTAGGGATTGACTAGCTATCCTGTTGTTTGTTTCCTTATTAAATTGTGAGCTGCTCCTAGACAGGGATTTGTCTTCCACCATGGCTGGATTGGAATCCTCACAGACTGGTATGCAGTGAGTTATCCAATTGTGCTGGGAGTGGATAAGTCAGGGATCAAGGCAGAGAACCCTCGCCTTAAGGAGCCCTGAGAATCTGAGCTCCATCTGGACTTGAGCTCTATGTCTTCTAGTGTGATTTGTTTTCTATGTGTGGCCTCATCAGAATGAAGCTGATTGGGTGTGCAGCCTCAGCTCCTCCCCACTAACCATTTAGCTGTACAGTAGCTTTCTACCCTGCTTATGTCTTTCTAACCCTTTGTTAACACTTTTTATTTGTTGTTTTACCAGAACTCTTTGTTCTCATTTTTTGTGCTTGGCTTACTGTGACATAGCTTTTAAGATTCATCCTCTAATTCTTCCATGAAAGCCCCAAAGCATTTTCTTCTTTGTAATCGCTAACCCCTCCTTTCAGAGTTCATATTAGTTCATATCGTTCAACTCTACTGAGGTCTTCACTGTTTTCCATGATTCATGTGTGTTTCACGATAATAACCTTGGCCAATTTAGTCCCTATCCCCATGAATTATTATCAAATCAATAGTAGAATGTGGATCTTAATTACTTAGCTTATATTTAATTTTGAGCATGAAGTTTTGAAATCAAAATAGATTTTTTAATTCCATACTTTTAGGTCCCCTACATTCACATGCAAACAATATATCATGTTTATAAATCACACAGCAATGTCAGAATGAAATTTTAATGCTAACCACAATGTTGAAATGGAAGAACAAATGTTCTATAGCCCAGAACCATGAAACCTGAACCCAGATTAAGCTATTACATTGGACATTGTTCTCTGGTAGGTTGATTAGGACCTGGATTGTAAAGTTAAAAAAGACAAAACTTATAACATCCAGTGTCTGTCAAACATGCTAAGAGTGTTCTGAGTTATTCATCTCTAAAGTACTATACTTGTGCAAAGTGTTGGTTTGAAATGAGAGATAATAGTGAATATTTACACTATTAATATCATGCTTTGACAGATTTATATGTAATACAGTGATCTCTCGAGTATACTTAGGATATGTGTTGTTTCAATTGTCTAAAATTTTGCAAGGTAGGAATTCAAAATCTTCACATGTAATCTTGAATTATATGGTGCAATACATATGATTTCCTCTGGCCTAGATCTATGATCCCAACCACAGTCGGTATGAAGTCCCAGTCTCTCTGAACATCCCCAGTGCTCCATCGAGCACCCCTGAAGGCCGTCTGTATGATGTCCTCATCAAGGAGAATCCATTTGGGATCCAAATTCGCCGGAAGAGTACAGGCACTGTAATGTAAGTGGTTCCTGGTCTGAGTCTGTGTTACTCACTTCTAAATATTCCTCACTAGCTCCATAGACATCCTGCCTCCAAGCATCATACTGCCTATGTTCAGATCCATGATGGACCCAGTTACTTTCTATGGCTTTGATAAAACAAACAAACAAACAAACAAACAAACAAACAAACAAACTGGCCAAGAGAACTTGCAAAAGAGTTTATTTGCATTTATGGCTTCAGAGAGTCAAACTCTATGATGGTGAAGTGGAAAAAGGCAGACATGTCAGCACAAAAGTTGAGAGTTCACATGTTGTACTGCAAAGGGGAAAAGGGTTCCCCACTGGGGACCAAGTATTCAAATACATGGAACTAGGGGGGATATCTCATTCTTACCTCCACATCTGAGCAAGTGTGTTCTGTTTATAGGGGGAATCTTTAGTACTCTAAGAGCAATTACTAAAGGCAGTTCCATGTATGTGTGTACTCATTATGTAAGCCATAATTTGGAGGATATTTTTCAGTCTCAATAGAAAGATTTCATTGCGATAACTAAGAGGATGAAGATGGGAGACAAAGCCAGGATATGAGATGGGCTTTAGAACAGGATCAGCCTTGGAGTCTCCACCAGAGGCTATCATGAGAAGTAAGCAGGCAGAATAGCAAGATTGTGAGGTTGTTTCAGATGCTTATATCCTAGGCCTGGATACATGTAGAAAGTGGACCATCGGGGTCAATAGCAGAAAGCATGGGGTATATGGAGTGGGAATGTGATAAAGTGATTTTACTTTCTACTGTGCATAACACTAAAGGGAAGTATGGATACAGTGGATGAGAACAATTAACAGTGTCTCAGGGATGATTGTGTCTACTGCATATATTTTTTGGGAGAGACTCTCGAATTTGTGGGTTAAAATAGAAGTCTCTGTGGTCCTTACAAATGCAGTGGCTGGAAACCACTAGGAATTGATTTTCTTTTGCAAATGTTCCTTTTTGTTTTTCAGCTGGGACTCTCAGCTCCTTGGCTTCACCTTTAATGACATGTTCATCCGCATCTCCACCCGCCTGCCCTCCGAGTACATCTATGGCTTTGGGGAAACTGAGCACACAACCTTCAAGATAGACCTGAACTGGCACACATGGGGCATGTTTTCCAGGGATGAGCCCCCGGGGGTAAGAGCACAGTGTTTGTGGTCTGTGTTCTCTTCCTCCCTCCATACTGTGTGGCTTGTGCTTCTTCTTTCTCAGCTTCACCAGACAGTTCCCTTCTGCTATTAGATAAGTGAATCATTTTCTTGTGCCTTGTTTCTCATCTGTTTAACTTATTCTCCTAAGAAGCCTGGACACATCTAAGTAGATGATTTTTGTTTCTTTCTTAGGGACCAGTTTTCCTAAACTCTTCTGCTTTCTCCTCTTTACTCCCAGTACAAGAAGAATTCCTATGGTGTCCACCCTTACTACATGGGGCTGGAGGAGGACGGCAATGCTCATGGAGTGCTCCTGATGAACAGCAATGCCATGGGTAGGGCAACACCTTCATGTGTTGTTATGTATGCTGGTTACTCTTACATAGTGTCGTAACATAGTTACCCTACCTATCTGTGATTCAGCCTCTCAGGGAATAGATTTTTTTTTTAATAACCACAAACAGAGAAACAACAGAGTTGATTGAGTTCCTAATATTATTGATCAGTTGGTGAAACCAGCTATATAACTTGAATTAACTGGAAGCTGTGAGTCAGAACATTCACTTTAGGAGAATGATGTTGTGTTGATCATTTGTGTGATATATTTCAAAATGGTGAATAGCCAAGAATCTGGAAAAGAATGTATCCAAAACTGGTGCTATATGAGCGCGATCACTAGTGGTATTAATGGCTTTTGTCCACAGTAGTTTTGTGAATATACACAATTTATATAAAATATTATCACTGGGAACTTTGCAGGAATTATATATTGATGCTTATCCTACTGTTTTTAATATTGTTTATGAATCATAAACTATTGTGAAACAAAGCTTATAATAGTGAATTTGAGTGTATTTATAAATGTAAATTTGAAAAAAAGATAATAGCATTGCCAAGGTATCCACAAATTGAAGCATAAATACATGGTTGGGGGGTCTTTTCTTTAGCTTCTTTTTCTGTGTGGGTCGCTGCAGAATACCTGTTGTCAGTACACTGCAGTAGAAGAAAAAGCTAGTGAGGACTTTATGCTTGATTCTTCCTCAGTATGTCAATGACACATGTAGATTGTCTTTTTCGATTGTATGTTTGATTGTTTGTTTTTTGCCTTTTCAGATGTGACCTTCCAGCCTATGCCTGGCCTGACATACCGAACCATAGGGGGCATTCTGGACTTCTATGTGTTCTTGGGCCCAACTCCTGAGATTGTTACTCAACAGTACACAGAGGTAGGAAGGAATGAATTTGATTCTGCAGCACATTTCTTGCCACAGATCCCATTTTATTCAGCACATTTGGCATTCTGAAGCATGCATCCATTAGTGTAACAGTCACATAATAACCATAACTGTTGGCTTTCTCTGAGGCAGGAGTACTGTACAACAAAGAGCAAAACTATTCATCCCTATAGCCATTGAATTTATACCCTCTTAATATATTATAGAAGAACAGACATATTTTCACACAGATATTCTAGTAAGGCTCGTGATTGTGCTGGAGATGGTTGGGGTGGTGATGATACCCATGGTAGGATGGATGGTAATCTTGACAGATGTGATAGTAGTACTGCTAGATCTAGTAGTCTCACTGACAGAAGTAGTGATGTGATGCTTGTGATGGTGCAGTTATTGGAGATGAAGGGGGCAATGATTGGACCAGATTCAAAGTGATGTTAAAAATGCCAGTGGTGGTGCAGGGTGATGCTGCTGAGGATGGTGGTTGTTAGTGTTGTGATAGTCATGGTGAGAATGTAGAAATGATGGCAGAATTGATGCCGATTGTAATGGTGATCAGTGTATCCTGGTATCCTTGACTGAGTTATGGTTGTGATATTTAAGGTATTTTTAATGTTCTTGATAATAGTGGTGATATAGGTACTGAAACGTGGTGGCAAGGAGTGGTGTGACATTGACAGTACAGTAATTAACAAACACATGTGCTAAACTATTGCCACATGTCTGTAAGATCACATCATATGTAATTCATTCTTTATTAACACAGTATTGGATAGATACTACCAATATCCCCAGTTTAACCTTAAGAAGCAAGCACAAAGATAACTTCATTTTGTCCAAGATCTCAAGCTAGGACGGCCTAGAAATTATACTCAGAATCTGTCAGCATGTGTCTGGTTGTTTTATTTCTAAATTAGCCATGTAGGAATCAGGAAGAAACCTAAAGAAAAACTCCAGGCTATAAGTAGGTTTTCCTTATGGGAAAGGGACATTCCTCTTTCTGGATTTAAATTATAGATTGTGTAGCTTTGGAAAAACCTCTTTACTACTTTATATACAATCTCCATTGTGCTTCTTCTTCTGTTTTCTAGTTGATTGGTCGTCCAGTGATGGTACCTTACTGGTCCCTGGGATTCCAGCTGTGTCGCTATGGATATGAGAATGATACTGAGATTGCCAACTTGTATGATGAGATGGTGGCTAAGCAGATCCCCTATGTATGTACATGTCTTAGCATATGGTGACCTCATGGTCAACTCAAATATCTCTATATTATCATGTGCTAGATGAGTTCTTCAATGATGCACTGCTTTACCACATGTCACAGTGAGTCTGTCTCCAACAAAACACCTTCTCAGTGTCCACATGGCTCAGAGTGACAAGGAAGAGCCAAGGCTGGACCAAGGCAGTTTCTGATGTACTATGTTTCTATTTTTTTTTTTAAGAAGGCATGATTTCAAGACATCTAACCATAATATTTTTCATAAGATTAAGAGATTTTTCTAGAGGTAATTATGTCTAAAAATTGTTGACCCAAACTCAGGCAGTCATTCATAGATATAGATTTGTCTTCAGTTTTAAAGCTGGTAAAGTATTTCAAGAATCATTTGATTTTCTTCTCAAGACTCTTGCTTTCTGAATTCAGGGACTTACGTTGTGTTTATAGTAGAAAACGCTGGACCTACCTTTTTCATTTGAGTACCTAGGATCCAAGATTTTCAGGGGATTCTGTAGACCACTGTCACAACTGACTGAATCATATATTTGTTTTTATTTTTAAATGTTGTTCAACAGATGAGAAGTACTGCCTCTAATATGTCATATAACAAGAACTCTCATTGCTCTGAACACTGGCTATTATATGCTAACAACCTGTTTTGTTTTGCATTACCATGTAGTACCTTTACAGTTCATGCTGTATCAGGATTATACATCTAACCTTATTTTTTCTGAAAAAGAACCACTGGTTTCAAAGGTAGCTTCCAGGGCCACATCACTACACTCATATCTTACATGTTCTGTTGTCATAGTATTTTCTTTCACAGTGTTTATATTTATTTTTTTCTGCAACTCCTCCAGACAGACACATCTTTTAGTTGGTATTATTGACTCATATTTTTTTCATTTTTGAGTATATGTTAGACAAAAACAAACATTGGTTTTCCTAGGATTCATATCTACAATATAGGATAGGTCAGGTTTGAAATGTTCAGAATCAAAGCTCTGGAACCTGGACTGGCTCCACAATCAGCCAGTCTTCCTTGTGTCATCACAGGATGTACAGTACTCAGACATTGACTACATGGAGAGGCAGCTGGACTTCAAGCTCAGCCCCAAGTTCTCCGGGTTGCCAGCCCTGATCAATCGCATAAAGGATGATGGGATGCGTGTCATCCTCATTCTGGTTAGTCCTTGTGGGAATGTGTGGCTGTGAATGGGACAATGGGTGGGGTTGTGCGGGGATTCCCTCATACTGTATGTCTGTCCACATTGTTAGTAGAGAAATGGCATATGAAAATGTACTTACTGAGTTTACAGAAAGCCTATTAGAAGGAAGCAGAGACCCTCTCAAAAGTTCTGCCTTTTAAAAACTATTCCTTTTAGGTTCTTACTTAATTTTTCACATATGCTTTGTGCTCTGATTTCAGGACCCAGCCATTTCGGGCAATGAAACACAGCCCTATCCTGCCTTCACTAGAGGTTTGGCGAATGACGTCTTCATCCGATATCCCAATAATGGAGACATTGTCTGGGGAAAGGTATGAGGCAGATGTTGACCCAGAAATCTCCATCCTGGGCTAGACACCCAGTTAGTGTGTTTATAAATATGTGTTTACTTCTTCCTTTTGCTCTCTGAGATTCTGTTATTCATTTTAAAATCACTACTTGATGAATATTGTTAATAGTTAAGGGGTTTATAGACTCCACCTTTGCTTGAATCAGTCTTTTATAACCAAAGGGTTAGCTTCTAGTTTCCCAAGAAATTCAGTGTATGAGAAATATCTTGGGATATTTCTGCTGATCGTTTTGTTCCCACAGGTCTGGCCTGATTACCCTGATATTGTTGTGAACTCTTCTCTGGACTGGGACATTCAAGTAGAGGTAAAAGGATCTTGTGGATGTTGAATCAATCAGGGTTTTTTTTGAAAGTGACATCAAGAAAAGTAGAAATTTCCATATATGGCAGTGGATATGTTTTGAAAACATACTGAGAACATGGGTAATCCTTCCTGACATTTGTTTCCTGATAAATTTACGTGTACACTCTGTTTCTAATTCATGTCTCACTTCCTACTGTCATATCAGTATTGATGTTATTTAGATTTAAAACTCCAAATACTTGGCTTATGTATCATAGTACAATTGTGATTTCAAATACAAACCTGTCAGAATCCACATGGTCGTAGATTTTCAATTGGATGACAACTTTAAGAATGATGTTTTTCTTTGAATTAAGGTGTTTTGTTTCTTTAGATATCGTTTTTAGATCAGATGTGCAGTCTATTTAGTGATTGACTATTTCACTGCATGCCTTATTAGCACAGACAGCCTTTTACAGTTTCATTATTATAAATCCCATGTGATTCGTGTGCATTTGTATTCCCCATCATGGCTTTTACCATGTCACTATTGCCTAATTTTATACATTGCTTTCTCGTGGGAGTAGATGTTTTTCTTTATGAAGTTTCTAAGTATCACATGGTTTTTGAATTGCAGTTTTTCATAGTTCTCAGTAAGCTTTTATGGTTTATAAGCATTAGCTCCATCTACCCAGTGCTGGGTTGCGGCTCATTTCCATGCTGTGAATTGTGGTTAGGAGCAGGAAAGGCTTCTGTGGAGCGTCAGTGACATGTCTGGACGCCTTGGTTTTCTCTCCAGAAGAGATGACTCTGTAGACAGGGATTACATCAAGGCATGTGAATCCTGTGCATCTTTCCTAGTGTCGCCTGGAAGTCAGAGAGAAGGCCCCATTATTTGGACGCCTATTTCAGGTTGATGAGATGAAGCAGCTGCTCTCCGTGTGGTCAAAGAATGGTGTAACCTATGGGTTTGAAATTGTAACATTCAGGAATTAATTAGATAAATATATTTATTGAACTGGTCACAAACATGGCCATTATGAGATCCAGCATTAGACATTCAGAGGACCATTACCAAGAGCCCTTTGGCGATTTTTTTTTTTTTTTTTTTTTTTTTTTTTTTTACAATATCATATTGTAGCCAGTGTTCAGGAATAGAGGAGAAAGACTGTATTTACTGAAAGTGAACTGGCAGAAATTATGCCCAATATTCATGCCTTATGTAGTGGAATTCATTCTTAGAACAGGTAGTTCTAGTAGAGAAGAAAAATATTCTATAGAACTCCACAGCCTAGGGAAAAGTGCTCAGGCCTGTCATACTTGCTGTATACTACCAAGAATAGTAAACAGCACAGGAGAGTGATAACTACCAAGAATAGTAAACAGCACAGGAGAGTGATGCACTGATCACTGGCATTGATTTCTGGGCCTCTGCAAGCAAACCCCAATACCCTTGTTTATGACCATGCTGCTTAGGTATTGAAATATGTATCTTTATTTTCTTGTGGTATATAAAGTAGAACGAATAGAAACTGATCTGCTCAGGTTTCAAACATCACTCTAAATGAGTTAGATTCAGGTCAATGTTGTTGCCTTTTTTTATTGTATATGTATTATCTGTCTATCTATCTGTTTATCTATGTATCTATCTATGTATCTATCAGTCTATTTCTCTGTTTATACATCATCTAACTATGTATCTATCTATGTATCTATGTATCTATGATCCATCATCTATCTATCTATCTATCTATCTATCTATCTATCTATCTATCTATCTATCTATTGATTTATAGAATCTATATCCACATATCATCTGACAATAAATAGCAGGGGGAAGCATGCAGATTTATGTGGCTCATTTCTCTTGCTGAGGGACAAACATTCACAAGCAGGCAGAGCGTGAATGATTATTTATCTATTATTTTCTCTAATTCTGTTAAACACAGTAGAGAATGTAAAGTTCAACTTGAAAACCTAAGACAAGTTCTTTGCTTCTAAAACCTGTAAAATGCAGTTAAGGAGTGATACATTGAACTCACTTTTCATATAAGATGTAGACACCGCTTTTATAATTTTAGGGTAGATAAACTAAAATGGAAGCCTTAAGTCCTCCCACTGTATGTTACATGTAATTGAAGGCTTCCTCTGGTTTGGAAATCACAACAAACAGAGAGTTATACTAGTTGGTTCAAAATCACAACATGCAATGTTTTTTCAACTTCTCTCCCAGTGGGAATGTTTCCTGATATCAGCCTGATACCCATCACCTGATACATGACTTTTAGCTAAGGTCTCACAGGACTTCTACCTTATCTTATGGGCAATTGGGATAGGGGGTGTATAGCATGAGTTAGTGAGTATAGGGTGTTGATCACTTCCACTCCTATAGAGATATAAGGGGGAATTTTCAGGATATTTGTCAGATTCTAGGTAGATGGTATTTTATGCTTTCTTGCCTTATATGCTTTTCTAAGATAATGCTGTTCCAAATATCTGCTATAGACTTGGTTGATACTATCATTATCTACCACCATGTGGTATAAGACTGCAGGAGCCAATTCACATTAAGCGTATTCTGCTGCCTAATGTAATCATTCATGACAAATAACCAAGTTGTGTTATTTTATAGCAATACCGAGCTTATGTGGCCTTCCCAGACTTTTTCCGTAATTCAACTGCCATGTGGTGGAAGCAGGAGATCCAAGAACTCCACTCCAACACACAGGAACCAGCAAAGAGCTTGAAGTTTGATGGCCTGTGGATTGTAAGTGTGTGTGTATGTGTGCTTACTTGGATGAAGTGTAGGAGACTTGTGATTGTATGTTTATTTTTTTAAAGATTTAAATAATCTCTTTCAATTTTCTGAAAAGATTTTTATTTATTTCATTTGTATGAATATTTTGCCTATGTGTAAGCTGGTATATCATATATATACTATTTTGCTTACATGTAATATATGTATGTATGTACATTATGTGTGTGCTTAGTGCTTATGAAGGTGTAATATCTCAAACAGGATCTGAAGTTATAGACGGTGGTGAGCCATCATGTTGGTACTGGGAACCTAACAAAAGCAACAGTGCTTTTAAACACTGGGAGATCTCTCCAGTCCATCTACCTGTGTGTTTTTTAATATTTTGACAGAATAATATTCATCCCAGGCTTTGTATATGTCACACTGCACTCCCTCTAACCAGGTGTGGAGCTGCCTTGATCCTCTCCACAGCAGGCCTTTTACCTCAAGCTCCTGTTCTAAGACCTCACCTAAAATCTTTGGGAATTTTCTGTCTCATGGGAACTTTTCCTACAGAGATTAGTCTTTCTTTATAGCTAGGTTCCCCAGCATTTGATGATTTTCCCTATGCTGATATCCAAAGATTACTGGGTTTTTAATACTCTATTTGCCATTTCCTTGAGTCTGAATTTATATGTCGTGATTGTATTTAAATGGAAACAATGTTTCTGACATTTGTAGGACATGAATGAACCTTCCAGCTTTGTGAATGGAGCAGTTCCTTCTGGCTGCACTGATGCTACTCTGAATCGTCCTCCCTACATGCCACGTAAGGATCTTGGGCCCTTACATTTGTTACACAGTGGCTAGAAGGAAGATGAGCCAAACATCCTGGGGGTACCCTGATGACAAAGGGCACCTCTCTGTCATTATTTTTGTTAAAAGGGGCCTGAGACAAAAGCATATTATTTTATCTAAGGGGAGATGTTTGACAATTATTCTTTAATTTGTACAGAAATCCCCCAACTATGATAATGTCTCTGCGCTGTCCTAACTAGCAGAACTTCTCTTTCCACCAATATGGAAAACATGGAGCCCATGGACTTTGCAATTATGCAGGTGTATAGCTTAGCTCCATATAGTACATTTTTTTTCTGAGTTATGTGATCTTACAAAGACATTATCAATTTAAGCTTTCTACACTATAAGAGGCAGATCACCCTCTCCCCTCACAGAAAACAGATAAGAAAATATGAAATAACTTGTGCATTAAAACTTAGTGAATGAAAGTAGGGATCAGCAGTTAAGAGTGAATGCTATCCTAACAGAGCACTCCAAACCACCACCTCCTGAGTTTCGAATGCCTTCTTCTGGACTCAGTAGGCACCCTCTCTCTGTGTCACACACACATACACAGAGAAGAGAGAGAGAGAGAGAGAGAGAGAGAGAGAGAGAGAGGGAGGGAGGGAGGGAGGGAGGGAGGGAGAGGAGGAGAGAGAGAGAGAGAGAGAGAGAGAGAGAGATGGAGGAAGGGAGGGAGGGAGGGAGGGAGAGAAAGAGAGAGAGAGAGAGAGGAGAGAGAGAGAGAGAGAGAGAGAGAGAGAGAGAGAGAGAAAGGGTTAAATCTTTTAAAGACTCTTATATCAGGATCTGGCCTATAGTGAAAATTTGACAATCTGTACTCTTCCCACACCTCTATATTCCTTAGTGAATTTGATGTTGAAAATGAGTTACTGTGTTACTCAGGGACAACCATTATTCTCATGACCCTGGGAAGGGGTCCTGGACCAGGACTGAGGCCATTAGTCTGAGTGTGTCCTAAAAATCAGTCAAGATTTGTGAGTCAAGGCTTATACACAGTGACTTTCATCATTTTCCTCAGATATTGAAGCCAGAAACAGAGGCCTCAGCAGCAAGACCCTGTGCATGGAGAGCGAGCAGATCCTTCCAGATGGCTCCCGGGTGCGGCACTATGATGTGCACAGCCTGTACGGGTGGTCCCAGACCAGACCCACCTACGAGTGAGTGACCACTCTCTGGTTGATGGAATGTGTAGTGGGCAGTTTTGATGGGTTTATCTTCCCTAACCTGTCCTTAATTTTCCCTATTATGGGCTCAAAAGTACCTTAACTATTACTTTGTATAGGTTGGTGATTAAAATTGAGATTTAGGATTAAAAATAAAATGTACCATCACACCTATGGGAACTTGTGGGGTTAAGGACCCATTCATATGAGGACACTAGGGCATTAAACAATGTAGCAAGTGCAGTGGCCAGAAGTATCTTTAGTTAGAAGAGACAGGAAAGCAGGGAGGGAACTAAAACTTCCCTCCTTTATCTCAGAATTAAATAATCTTTTTAGATGTTTGCTATTTTATTTTTTCTTGTTGCTGAATCATTCTGGACATTTCCATAAAATCGTCAGTGCTTCTTTTATTGAGTAACTCCATGTTTTGTGCTTAATGTATAATACTAATTGTTATATGGGAAACTTGGAATTTCTATGTTCCCTCTGCAAATATAGAAATTTCAGTATTGGGTGAGTAACTTATAACTGTTTGGTGATAACCTTTGTGTTCATCACATGATGAGATTTTGTTGTTGTTGCTGTTGTTTTTATTTTATAATTTTTATTGTAACTGACAAAAAGTATGGAAAGGTGTCCCTGCCATTACTGTCCCTATCACCAGCAGAACCCTCCCAAATAAGCCCTCCAGAATCCCTCTGAGGATGCAGTAAATATTTGTCACCATCCTTTAAGCACAAGGTTTTGGAGGAGAGGCTCTATTTCCTTCCTTTCCCAGGCTTTCTTCAATTTACTTCATTGTGTCCCAACCAGAGCTGTGCAGGAGGTGACAGGAGAGAGAGGGATCGTCATCACCCGCTCCACATTCCCCTCTTCTGGACGCTGGGGAGGACACTGGCTGGGAGACAACACAGCTGCCTGGGACCAGCTGGGGAAATCCATCATTGGTGTGTGGGCTGTCCCAGGGGCTTCTGCAGGCAGGGATGGGAGGAAGATCCTTGGTGAGGGTGGAGGAGGAGGCAGAGGATGTCCTGTTCTGACTCTGCTGCATCTCTCATTGCAGGCATGATGGAGTTCAGCCTCTTTGGCATATCCTATGTAAGTGTCCTTCACATGTTCCTCCTCCCTAGGAAGATGGCAGTGTCTCTTAGAAAACACCAAGAGCTCACTTTGTTCCATGTTGTTTCAGACCGGGTCAGACATCTGTGGGTTCTTTCAAGATGCTCAGTATGAGATGTGTGTTCGCTGGATGCAGCTGGGCGCCTTTTACCCCTTCTCCAGGAACCACAACACCATTGGGACCAGGGTAAGATGTCAGCCTCTTCGTCTATACTCTGCCACTGAAATTGCCACCTCAGTTTCTCTGTATATTTCTGCTGTCTGTTTTCCCTGAGAAACCTTCCAACCATTAAGTTGTCTTCTTATAAACAATATTCTTCAATACTTATTTTGGTGAGATTTTGGTTAGAAACTCTTTTCCACTGTATTCCATGAAAAACATTTTTAGATATTTAAAACAATTTTCTCAGGGAATTTTGCTGATTTTTTTGCAGTCCATTATTATTATAGTAGAAGTAATATATGACATTTTAATGTTGTAATATGCAGTTTCAATCAGCCTTGGGTGACCTTGAATTCTTAGGGGTGTTGGGTGGGCTTTAACACCTTTGCTGCTTCTGCTTTAGAGACAAGACCCTGTATCCTGGGATAAAAACTTTGAGGATATTTCCAGAAGTGTGCTGGAGACCAGATACACGCTGTTGCCATATCTCTACACCTTGATGTACAAAGCCCACAAGGAGGGCAGCACAGTTGTGCGGCCTCTTCTCCATGAGTAAGTGTGGAGCAGGAATCCTGCTGTTCAGTGGGCAATTTACTGCTCATGTCAGGTGGACGTGGATGCAATCAATTTTCCACATTGAGGCAATAAGTCAACTTTTGTATGAATGCTCCGGACAGAGTATCTTTATTGCTCCTTTTAATACAGTATCGTACATGATTCTTGTATTGAGCATAAGGCATTTACTGAACTCAGGAAAGTAAAGCACTGAGCACAAGATTTCTTTCTCTTGTGGCCCTACAAAGACTTTCCCATTTGGTGCTGGAGTTTTGTTATGTGGACCCTGACTAGAACATGTTTGCATAAACTAAGTGGCCATTCCAGAGAGAGATGGCAGGGGAAAGATTCTTCTTTGCATTACAGTGTGGACATGAAAGATGCTTTGTAACAGATAATGTGTTTCTGAGGTTTGAAGTATATGCTATGTAGGACATTGTTTCTATGTGACCCTCATCAGTCTCCTGATGTATAAAGAAGGCAGAGGCTGTAGGTAGATTTCTGGAGTTGGAATTGGAGCACTTCTTCAGGAACCTGCTCTCAGGCCAGACTGGGTTCAGATTGATTGGTGCCTTTATTTTCCCTTTCAGGTTTCTGACAGACAGGGAGACCTGGAACATAGACAAACAGTTCCTTCTGGGTCCAGCCTTCTTAGTCAGCCCTGTGCTGGAGCTTGTGAGTATGGAGACCCTAGGGTACAGTATTTCACTAATGGGTTGGATGACTGGCGTGACATGGAGTTTGGGAGAGAGGGTTCTTGAGAGATGGTTTCTTATTCTACATTTGCATCTTCTAATCCTTCTGAGCTAAATTCCACATATAGTTTTTCTGCCTTTAAAGGTTTTAATGCCAGCCTAACAATTTTGTTTACAGGAGAGTTGAGAGGAAGAAAAACCTTGTCCAGTATTTAAGAATATAATCATTTCTCAGTGAAGTAAACTCAAGCATGGAGAGGAAAGTGTAGGGAATACAATGATTCCTTATTTTCTGTATACTTAACTATAATTAATGGGAGAACCAATTACCCGCAAGATGTGTCATCTTTTTTTCTCTTTAATTAATTCTCCTTTTTTGAAGTTAAAATATAATTATATTATTACCCTCTCCCTTTGTGTTATCTATTGATACTAGTTAGTTTTTCTCATCTTTCAGTACATGATCTTGAAGCCAGAAATTAAGTTACTTGCTCTGTATATTGTGTTTTTTTTTTTTAAAAAAAACAAACAAAATGAATAGACAATTAACAAATCCTCCATCTTTTTGAGCCTGTGTGATTGTCTTCTGCTCTCTAGTCCTTGTCATTTCTTTAGGAAGAGGATAAAATTATCTATGAGAACGGTGATGGTTATTATCTGAAGTCCTGTAACCCAAGGGGCATTTTGAAGGCACCAATTTTTGTAGGCTAATTTCTGTTGTTGGAAAAGGAGCATCATTTTGTCCCCATAAGACAGATGATGTAGTTTTATCTAAATATTTTAGCCTTGTTAACATTGTAATTTCTCCCCAATGTATAGTGATCACTGTGTCTTAGATAGCTGAGTCCACTTCATATGCTTTCTTTGTATTTTATTTCAGAATGCCAGAAATGTCACTGCATATTTCCCTAAAGCCCAGTGGTATGATTATTACACGGTAAGTTTTTTCTTTTATTTATACAATCCAGAAGGTGCTAGCATATAGAGTGTCCGGGTATGACAGATATCAAGCTCTGTGCCATTTATGAAAATCACCTTGTGTGTTCTTGATGACCACTTTATCTTTGTGGCCTGATTTCATAATTTCTGAGCATAACCAGTTACCCTTCATGTAAGCCTTCTGAAAGGACACACAGAGCATCTCACTGGTACCAGGCTTGCTAGGAATTTTTTGTATATGAATCTATTGCTTTCTGTTAATCTCATTATAGTGTGGAGACACCAGTAGATTCTTGGAATCATGCTACAGGTGTTTATAGAGGTTCTTAATTGTAGAGATCTTTTCCTCTCTGCATTTTAGTACAAGCAAACTCTCTGGAGATGGAGACTTGGCCCATTGTGGAGTGATGCTAGCATATAGGCCTGGTGACTGGAGTTTGATTAAGAGATTTCTTATGATCTATGCAATAAATAAATAAAGTCAGTGTCTGTAGTTTGTAATCTTAAGAAGAATTGCTCTGTGTCAACATCAAAGATCAATAGTTAAGAGATATATATAAATATATAAAACATATAGACATACACAGTGCAGGACTTGGATGTCTGAGCTGTTTACATGAACTTGCTGATGAGAAGCCAACAGAAGCTCTCTATGATGCATGCCTGGGCCAGCACAAGCTAAGAGTGCAACTGAAAAGGTTGTTCTTCTCTAACAAAGCCCTTTCTTAATGGTATGAGGAGGAGAAAGTATCAGACAGACAAAAGTCAGATCATGGGTCAGCATCTTGGGTCACAACCCAAGTGGATTGCAGTGGGATTGGGTGCAGAATGGATGAGGAAGAACAGAATGAATTTCTCCCTCCTCTCTGTCCTGGGAGGACCCTGTCACTTCTTCATGTTTTTTTGCTATTGACTAGTTCTGCCTTTAGGGTGGGGATGCTCTAGGGCTTTCTTAGTAGTTAACAGTGAGTTCAAATGACTCTCACATTGCCTTTGTTTGAGTGTGTCTCTTGATTGCCTTATAACCTAACCATGGGACCTCAAATATATGTTGGAGGTAACTTATATAGGGCCTGGCCCAAGATTAAGTAGGGATAATCCGAGGACACACAAATTAAAATAGTACTGTATTGTAAGGCTGGCCCTACCTACACATGGCCTTAAGAACATAAACCATCTTTATGATTGTTTCATAGGCTTCTTGCTAGCTGCCCAGTTAAATGCATCTTGTTGAACACTAGGTGTATTAATATGAATACACAGCCTTATGAAGCCTAGCATGGAGTGAGTAGCTAATGTCTGTTTGCCTTAAGGCCTGGTATATAAGTAACAGATTTCATGAACCGCAATTTAAAAGTGAAGAATGAAGGTTAATGAGGAAAGGTTTCCTGGATTGGCTAATTTTACTAATGGTGTTAAAATAAAAGGCAGTATCCGATAAAGAGAAGGTAACTGACATGGCCTGTAGAGCCAAAAGTGAATTGAGGAAGCTTTACAGAGGAAAAAACAACCTGCATCACTTATTTTTATATTTTTAATGTATTGGAAGACAGCTAGATGTAACCTATATGAATAGTCCTCACCTCTAAAGCAACAGTGTTCAAATACCCAGCAGGGGACCCACAATGACTGTTGGTCATTGTGGATGGAGTAATGGGGCTGCTACTGCCTCCTAGTGAAAAGATACCAACACTGCAGCTCTACATCCAAAAGCCATTCTGTCTTTGTGAAAGAATTATCTATCACAAGGTTTCAAAGGAATCCACACCAAGGAGAAGGACACCCTACTATATTTGAGGCAGTGGAGGAAGGTTTGAGGTCATGCATCAGGTCAGGCTGTACGTTACATAAGAGAGACAAGTTAAAAGTGTGAAGGAGGGAAGAAAATTTGTTTAGCTTCTGATTGGGATATGTAAACAATCCTAGTTCCTAGTAGTTTCCTAAGGAGCAGGTGTCAGAAATGTTAACTTACATGCTAGATGTATGAGTGAGAGAGACTGAGAAGCAATGGCAAATCAGTGGCCTCTTGTTGAAAGAGAAGGTCTAGAATTGCCCCTGAAGAGAATGTTTCAGGTCCTAAGAAGGAGTATCAGTATTGTCCAAGGTCATCGCCCTAACTTGGAAACCGTATAGAGTAAGATTTGTTGGGAATCACATGAAGACCCCATCAAGCCTGTTGTAACCCTCCCATTGTTTCACTGTGTCCCCCTCAAGGCCAGGCCTTTTCACAGGATCTTATTTATTTATATCCCACAGACTGTCCCCTCTCAACATCCCCTCACAGAGTCCCTTCCCTCTTCATCCCTTTTCCTCTCCCTTTCCTCTTTGACTATGAGAGGGTAGGATGCCCCTTGATATCCCCCACCCTGGCACATCATGTTTTTGCAGGATTAGGCTCATTCTCTCCTACTGAGGCTAGACAAGGCAGTCCTGTTGGTCAGAGGATTCCACAGTCAGACTACAGCTTTAAAGACAGTCCCTATTCCATTTGTTGGGGTGACCCACATGGAGACTGTGCTGCACATCTGTTAGAGATGTGACAGGGACTTTGGTCCAGGTCATGGTTGTTCTTTGGTTGGTGGCTCAGTCTCTGAGAGCTCCCAGGGGTCCAGGTTAGTTGACTCAGTTGGTTTTCCTATGGAGTTCCTATCTCTCAGTATCTTAAACTTTAAATGCAGCAGCTCAACACAGCAGAAGGGAAAGAAAGTATGATAATGACCTGTGTTGAATGGTGGTGATCAGTTGGCTTGGGCAGGGTCTGCTGAGTGCACTGTTCAGGGAGTTGTGTGTTCTGTCCCTCATCATCTTTTCTTGTGCCATAGGGTGCAGAGGTTAATTCAACAGGAGAGTGGATGACCTTGCCAGCCCCACTTGAACACATTAATCTTCATGTCCGAGGGGGTTACATCTTGCCATGGCAACAATCTGCCTTGAACACAAACTTAAGGTGAGTGATGGCACTAGGGCTCTGTTTTGCGTATTGGTGAGCTTATTGCTTTGGTATAAAAAGCTACACTTACATCAAGCATGACTCTCAAGGACAAAGTAGTTTTCTGAACAGGCTATATTTCAGCTCTATGTGCCTTATGCTTTCCAAAACTGTACATTTTGTTCAGATCTGTTGACCAGAGCATGCTAAAGCAGCAGGTGGAGTGTAGTGAGGAAGGATGGTTCTGCCCCCTCTATCTCTTTGTCTATTGTCTGTCTCTCTCTTTGTCTCCCCCTCTCTATGTGTGTGTGTGTATCCATGTGTGGGTGCATGCAGGTGTGTGATAACCCTCTCTCCTTAAATTTTTCTTGTCCTCTTAAGGAGTTGTGGACTGAGAGGTGTACCCTGGTTGATTTTGAGAGATCTTCTTCCCTGTTCCACTTTAAACCCTTTCAATTTTCAGGACTCTGACAGCTCTGGTGGTTGTCGGCCCCCAGATTTTCTGAGGGCTGTTGTAATTTTAATTCTGAAACCTCACATCTTGAGAAAACTGCATTCGGTTGGTTCCTCTCCTGCTCTGCTCTGACTGTTCATCCCATGCTCACTGCTCTTGTCCCACTAGTTTTCCTTTCTGGGTTAGCATTCCTGATCTATGTTCCTCAAACTTTTGTTTCTCATCTTTAACCCCAGCCCACTCAGCCCTTTCTTTGTTTTGATTCCAAATGGGGTTCAAGAGTACAAATTCAAATGACTACTATACTACTTTCAATTTCACAATTGTAGCCTTAACTTCACTGAAGAGTTCCACATTGATGCCAATGTTTTACTGAGTTATTGTATTCACTTATAATAGACTTGGATTTGTTAGGATGGTGTAAACCTCTCTGTTTCTTTGACTGTCCCTCAATGCTTTAGTTATTCAAGTTGCAGACTTTTAAAAAAAGCTGTATAATCCAATGCTGATTTGGTTTTCCTTCTCTTTGCTGTTTGAGGGTATTCTGTGCACTCATATTAATTTACCTTTTAAAATTGAAAGTTTCGTTTTTCCCCATCCTTGAAATCTGAAATCCTTCATTATGAAGAGACTATAATATAAGGATTATATCAACTGTTGTATCGTAAATATGCTTTGTCTGCTTAGGAAGTTTTTGCTCAGAAACAGATAGAATATGGCTCACCTATATAATGCTAACTCTATATTGTGAGTGCAGACACATTCCATATAGGGATGCCACAGCATCTCTGTCTGAGACTCTTCCCTATTCTCACAGTCCAGTCCACATTCTGTATGTCAACACAGCAACAGCATTGATTATAACTGATATAGTGATTCTGATGCTCACTCACTGGTTTCCTGTCTGGACATTTGTTGTTGAAGTTTGGGATATATCTAACTTGTGACAGCAATACTGGAGAAAGTGTCTTCTAGAATTCTCACCTCTGTCTCTGAAGGAAAGAGGTCATCTGTGTCTAGTACCTTTATCAATTTAAAATTTGGTGCCAATATTTTCCAAAATCCTTTGAGCTCTAAGGATTTGTTCCTTGTGTAAATCTTGGTCCCCACAGCCGGAAGAATCCTCTTGGTCTTATCATTGCCCTGGACGAGAATAAAGAAGCAAGAGGAGAGCTGTTCTGGGATGATGGGCAGTCGAAGGGTGAGTGCCTTGAGAGGGTGTGGCCAGTGCAGATCTGCACCAGGCTCTGTTCCTTCACTTCTTCTGGTCTTTCAGCTATGGGTGAAATCTCACCAGACATCCTAGCAGCAGATTTCAGATAAAACATTTCCTTCTGACTGTACTGTCAGAGGCCACGATTGGTGAACCACAGATAGAGGGAGAACATCTCTCTGTCTTTCTCTCTCCATCTTTGTTTCTCGCCTTCTGAATTCTCTTTGGTCAGTAATGTTTAGCAGCTTCTTCATTTTTTCAAAACACATTTACATGGCTTTCCCTGTATTCACCTTCAGTGTAAATATCCCCCTCCCAAGTCCTTGTGGGGAAAAACTGCTAATGATATTAAAGGCATAGCCATATCAGGGAAGGCAACAAGCATAAAGTTTCTAACTAAGGGCATCTTATACACGCCAGCACATTTTCTTCCTTTCTTTTTTCCTTCCTTTCTTCCTTCCTTCCTTGATTCCTCCCTTTGTTCCTTGATTTCTTCCTTCTTTCCTTCCTTCCTTTCTTCCTTCCTCCTTTTCTCCCCCTCTCTCCCTTTCTTCCTTCCTCCCTTCCTTCCATCTTCTCTCTCTGTACTCCTTCATTCTTTCTTTCTTTCCTCAGTCTCCACTGTGCAAACAATTCTCATGACCCTTATTGGATCATTGCCTTGGGAACACTGCTAAGGATACTTTCATGGTTATAGATTTAGCGAGAAGACAAATATGTGGCCCTGCAAACTCTGCAGGCATATAGGCTTGTGCTATGGTTACAACCAAATTGATACTTCCATAACCAGCAATGGTTGCATTGGCTCTCTAGAATTGTTCTTTTCATGGTTCATAGTCTTTGAACAGATTTCATCAGTTTACCCTTCTACCTGACCCTGAGAACTATTTCTTCTACTTCTGTTTATGAGCTCAACTACTTAGCCCTAGTATAAAGAGTCCATGCATTGCTTCTCTTTTGTTGTCTCACGTACTTCTCCTACGGCGATATGATCCAGATTAATCTCTGCTCTTCCAGTGAAGAACTTCTCTCTTTTTAATACTAATGACTAAACTGTTGTGTACATGCACTTTAATTTTTTTCATTCATCTTCTGGTAGATATGTTAGTTGTTTCACTATTATGGATATTTTGAAAAAAATCAAAACATACTTAACATAAAACTTTTTTCCATTAATTTATTTATTCACTTTACATCCCGATCAAACCCCCCTCTCTGCTCTCCTCCAAGTCTGACCCTCAAAAATATCTTCCTCTTTTTCTCCCTTCCAATAATGTCAGAGAAAGGAAAGCCTCTCTTGTGTACCACCCCACCCTGTGACATCTAGTTCCAGAAGGACTAAACATATCCTTTCACACTGAGGCCTGGCACGAAAGTCCAGTAAAGATAAAATGGTAGGCAACAGAGTTAGAGACAGACTCTGCTCCAATTTTGAGGGGACCTACAAAAAATCCAGTCTCTTATCTGCCACAGATGTGTAGGGCGGGTAATTACAACCCCTGCAGGCTCCTTGGTTGGCAGTTGTGTCTAGGAACCACCATGGACCTAATTTGTTGACACTGTGGGTCTTCTTATGGTGTCCTTAACCCCTTTGACTCACTCAGTCCTATCCTCCATTCTTTTCCAAGACTCTCTGAGTTCCACCTGATATTTGGTTTTGGCTCTCTGTATCTCTTTTCCTCAACTGCTAGATGAAGCCTCTCAGGAGACAGTTATGCTGGGCTTCTGTCTGTAAAATATCATAGTAGGGTATCATTAATAGTGTCAGAGTTTGGGATGGGTCTCAAGTTGGGGCAATCATTGGTTGGTTATTCTCTCACTCTCTCTACACCAACTTTATTCCTGCACATCTTGTAGGCAGGACAAATTTTGGGTTGAAGGGTAGTGGGTAGTTGATGTCCCCTTCCCTCTACTGGAAGTACTGCCTGGCTATAGGAGGTTTTTAGAACTCCAGCTGCTAAGAGTCTTTGTTATGTTCACCCCAATAGACTCCTAGAAGCCTTGCCCATTCCAGGTCTTTGTCTAGTCCCAAAGATGTCCCTCACTGATGTCTGTTTTTGGTTTCAGCCCTCTCGCACTCCCCACCTAAACCTGATCATCATTCCTGTTTACTTCCTTACTCCTTTTCTACTCAGTTCCCTCCTTCTATCCACCTTCAATGTATTTAATATTCCCTTTCTGAATGAAACTCAATCATCATTCTTGGGCTGTCCTTATTACTTAATTTCTTTGGGTCTGTGCATCTTGGTTTCTTAGTTTCTAGCATGGTTATCCTATCCTTTAGGCTAATATCTATTTAGAAGTGAGTACTTACAATATGTGCCTGTCTGGGTCTGGGTAAGATGAAATTGTCTTCTTTAGTCACCAGGACAATCTGACATCTCTTTCTTCTTTCAGACACTGTGGCCAAAAACATTTACCTTTTCAGTGAATTTTCTGTTACCCAAGTGAGTAGCATATTGTGAATATTGTGCAGAATAAGTATAAAAATGACTATGCATGTTCTGAATTTATAATTTAATTATTAATATTTACCCAGGTAAATAATTACTATTTATGATTTAATTAATAATAATTATTTCAGCTTTGTTATCAATAAGAGGAACTAGTAATAATAAAACCAGCTTGCTTTGTAAAGACAGTTCTATAAAATATCTGACTATTCCCTACATCCTCCATTAGAATATGAAAATAAGTTTGCATCCCCATCAACATGCAGCAGCAGCGAAATTCAGAGGCCATTAGAGTAGCTTGAGGGTGTAGTCTAGGATGAAGTGTTTGAAGTCATAGGGAATCTACAAGTTCATAATTTGTTCATAAGTATGAATGGTGTGTTTCAGAACCATTTGGATGTGACAATTTCAAGTTCAAACTATAAGGATCCCAATAACCTAGGATTCCAGGAAATTAAAATCCTTGGCACAGAGGAATTCCGCAATGTTAGAGTGAAACAGAATGGGGCTCTCCTTCAAATGTCTCCTCAAGTCACTTACAATCCAAACCTGAAGGTAAGAATTCCTTTTGTAAGGAAGCTTTCCACAAACATCCATGGGTCCTAATGTTTCTTCTTGCTCAGATCACATGGGTTTCTGAAGGACCAGAGCACATCTGAGGCCAGGTGAGGAGGTTAGAATATTGGAGAAGGAAGGTAACAGAGATGTTGGAGCCAACATGGCTTCAGATTTTTCCATCCTTATTTTCTTCTCGCTTTGTGTTTGATTTTCTCCAACTGGGTGTGGGGACAGGATCCAAGGAAGGGAATCTGAAAGTTGATGGCTTATGCCCTAATGTGAAAGCAGAGATAGAGATCCTATAAATAAAAGGTTATAGGCTTTTATTTATTTAAGTTTTTATGTTTCTTTTCTTTTGTTACGGTTTATTAAGACATATCTTATGTTCTTTATCATATGAATTTGTATAAAATATTTTTGGAAAAAAGATAATAGTGCTAAACTAACTTAGATGATAATTAGAAAATGGTATTTTCCAGATGGAATGGGATCCACTCTTTCTATATGATTTGTCTTCCATTCCTCTACTTCCTTAGTCCTGTGAGGAACCTTTTCCAAGTCAATTCTGATGACTTCTCTGGTGGTTCCTCACTGAAGTAGAGCTGGTATATAAACAATGTTTTGAGGACCTTTCAAATTTGGGAAAACTAGTCAACTGAAACTTTTTTTAAGTGGCATATTGATCAATTTTGACATTTTGTCATGACAATACATGAAGAGGATACATACTGTATAAAGTCACAAATAAAGGATTATGTGGTTGGTTGTGTCTATGGTAAAGGGTAAGACAGGTGAAAGACACATATTTGCATACAGGCTGTGTCTTTGATAGAAATTAAGTCAGTTAACCTTATCAGAAAAGTTAATTTTTATTGTTTGAATCTGGGTAGTGTGAGATACAATTCACATAACATGAAAGTATGTGACAGTATTAATAAAGAGTGTAAATCAGCATTTGTAAGATATTTGCTTTAGTCTTAATGGATGTCCAAAACTAAGTAGAGTAGAGACCAGCTTTCTGGAGAAGGCATACAATGAACATGATCTTTAAAGTGAGTTTCATGGAGATGGAGAGCTGATTCAGCAGGTAATAGCACTGTCTGCTCTTCCTGAGGTCCCAGTTTGATTTGCAGCATCCCCATGTTGGCTTCCAAACATTTGTAACTCCAGTTCCAGGGGATGAATATCACATCTGGCCTCCATGTGTACTGCCCACACATAATGTAGAGACAAGTATGCAGGCAAAACCCCATTCACATAAAATAAGTTTGGATCCATCAAGTTTATGTGACAAGAAGTCTGAGATAGTAAATAGATTGAAAGTTATTTTGTTGCCTTCTGTAATTACAAGTTCAACGGTGAAAAGTTGCTGGCATGGGTTCAGAGGTTGAAATCTCTCAGAACTAAGATCTATGTTGTCTGATGACTGGAAGTTGGTGCTTGGATACAGTCACAAATACTCTTATTCTAGAAAAGAAGGAGAGGAAAACAAAGAAAAAAGTCAAAAAGAAAAGTAAGGGAAGGAAAGGATAGATAAGAGTAAGGCAGAGGTGAAGTTGAAGGGGCATGTCTTTCTGTCAAGATAGTCCCTTGCCCAGCAAGTGAACTCAAATTTACTTTTTGGCAGGCTTAGCCTACCATCATTATAATTTTGGCTTTTTAATTGGAAGAATCTGTAACTTAACCTTAAATACCAAGAAAGAAGAACACATTTTTTTTTTTGAGGGTTCCAAGAGGAGAAGTTTATTTAGGGCAGAGGGGAGAGAGAGAGATGGCCGGCCATGACCACGTGGAGGGGGGAGGGGAGAGGGAAAAGGGTCAGATACAACCTGCAGGCTGGCAGAAGAACACATTTTATGCAGAGAAGATGGATAGTAATGTGTTCTAGAAAGGTCCTTGTTTTCCTAGAGAGCTGTTGTCTTGGTAATGCACTACTGAGCAAGCAGAACAACATCAAAGGGCTTATGGTTTTACATTTCAGTCTGTTAACTCCATACTTGAAATAGGATGTTGGAAATGGAAGTTTATATAATATTTCTCACTGCCCAATCTTACACTTAATTGGTAAATCTGAGCCAAGGAATTGAGGTACTTTGTTTACGATTCCAGAGAACACTGGACCCACCATCCAAGCCACGTTCCTCATATTGCTCTATGTTCTAGACAAATTGATCATTTTTGGGTAGACTATGAACATAATTTATTTCTTACAAAATAAATAGTAATCAAGTGGTCCATGGAGGAAAGGAAAAATGATTGAACACAACAAGTTTTCCTTGAGTTATTGATAGGATAGTTGTAATTTCCTTTTTGCACTGATGACTCGATATTTACATATATACTTGTATCCTCATATGTTTTAGTGTGTTGTTTAAACTGTTAAAAGCAGGGCATGAGACTAGACTAAGAATAACACTTATACTTAATTTCTGTTAGAAGATTCAAGTCTTTCAAGGCTTTTGTGCTGAGGATGAATTTCCATTCTTTCAGGTTGCGACCATCACAAATATCCATCTCATACTGGGAGAAGCATATACGGTTGAGTGGGGCATCTTCACAAGGGAAGAGGAAAGGATAGATTGCTATCCAGATGAGTATGGTGTTTCCGAGGCAAACTGCATTGCCCGTGGCTGCATCTGGGAGGTAACCATGTTGAAGATGTTCATGTAAACTGAAAACCCTTGAAATACAATCTACAATGTATTTATCACAGCCCTGTACCCATGGGTTTATTAAAATACACAGAAAGGCTTCATATAAACATTATTAGGTTGAAGAGTGGGATGGGTAAGAGTGGGATATATTTTCTATACTGTTTTGAGACCAGAGATTTAAATTCATGTTTATGTAAATTTTATAGATATGAACGAATGTACCTATGGCTTTCTCTCCAGATAATTTGTGTCTTCTAATTGATAACTCTATTTGATAATTCCGTATCCCTTCTGATATAGGATGCTGACTTTCTTTCCAGGTATCCAACACTCCTGGGGTCCCTCATTGCTACTTTGCTAATGAGCTGTACTCAGTCAGCAACATTCAGTATGACTCACATGGGGCCACCGCTGACATCACCTTGAAGACTTCTTCTTATAGCAATGCCTTCCCCTCTACACCTGTGAATCAACTGAAACTACAAGTGACTTATCACAAGGACGAAATGCTGCAGTTTAAGGTAAACACAGAGTATGCTATCAGATATGGACAGGGCATCTCCAGTTCTAGTTTTCTTTGCTACTTTGTATTATTAAATTCTGACAATAAGTTTCATTTTCATAGCAAAATACTGTAGACTATCATCTGAGTAATGAGATCAATTAGATATCCAGTGCAATAAAGACACCTCTCCTAATTTCAAATTGAGAAAATCTCTGTGTCTAAGGGAAATGGTTGTGAGAGAACGCATGGAGAGCAAGCAGATGAGGCTAGTGGGAAGATAGGACAGTTAAGGCTGAGTTTGTTCTGGAATAAGAAAGGAGATGGGGAACAGTGGGTGTGTTTGAGACCTTGAGATCATCTGTCATTCCTATTGACTACAAATGGAAGATGCCCAAGAAATCACTAGCATGTTGCTAAATTGCATGTGTGTCTATGCGGTAGTGGTGTTAACTGAAATGAGAAATCTGAGCAGATTTGTGATTGACAGTATAAGAGGCGGAGTATGATTTTTAATAAAATAATTGGAGACATCTTTGAAATACTCATGAAAGTGATTGCTTTTCCTTCCATGATTTAATTGCACCAAGGAAGTAGGGATTGACTAGCTATCCTGTTGTTTGTTTCCTTATTAAATTGTGAGCTGCTCCTAGACAGGGATTTGTCTTCCACCATGGCGGGATTGGAATCCCTCATAGGCTGGTATGCAGTGAGTTATCCAATTGTGCTGGGAGTGGATAAGTCAGGGATCAAGGCAGAGAACCCTCGCCTAAAAGAGTTCTGAGAATCTGAGCTCCATCTGGACTTGAGTTCTATGTCTTCTACTGTGATTTGTTTTATGTGTGTGGCCTCATCAGAATGAAGCTGATTGATTGGGTGTGCAGCCTCAACTCCTCCCCATTAACCATTTAGCTGTACAGTAGCTCTTTCCACCATGCTTTGTCTTTCTGAGCCTACATTAACACTCTGAGTCTTTGTGTTTATTTTTTCTTTACCAGAACTTATTTTTGTGCTCTAATTTTTGTGCTTGGTTTTCTGCTGAAAATCTTTTAAGATTCATCCTCTATTTCTTCCATGAAATCCCCTTAGTGGCCTCTAAGCACTTCCTTCCCTGTAATCACTAAGTCCTTTTACAGGTTATAATCTTCAGGTATGGTGAGTTCATTTTTCTTAATGGCAATGATTCATCTGATTTTCATGCCAATAATCTTGGCATATTCAGTTCCTATTCCTGTTATTTACTATTATATCAGCATCTCAACTTTTACTCCTAATTACTCAGCTTGTATTAAAATTTCAGCAGGATTTTTAAATCTCAAAAAGTTCATTTGATTTAAATGTACAATTTACATGTCCACATATTTATACATCACATACAAAATATATACCATATGTTTATAAATCCCACACCAATTTCATAATGAATCTTTCATGTTAACCACAATGCTCAAATGGGTAAAATGTTCTAGAACCCATAATAATGTGACTTGCCTCAAGTCAAGTTATTAAATTGGACATTGTAGAGTGGTAGATTGATTAAGTCCTGGTTTGTGAAGTTCCAGAAGACAAAACATACAAGATTCAATCTCTGTTTAACATGCTAAGAGTATGCTTAGTTATTCATCTCTAGATTTTGCCTGTGCAAAGTGTTGTTTTGAAATGACTGGTAACTGTGAATATTTACACTAGTGATGCCATGCTTTTACAGCTTTATATGTTACGCAGTGATCAGTTCAGTATACTTAGGGTATCTAGTGTTTCAATCCTCTAATATTTTGTGAGCTAGTAATTCAAAATTCAGATGACATTTTGAATTGTATGGTATAATATTGTTAATTATTATCACTGTCAGCATGCTAGGAAAACATTATAAAGTAATGGCATATGTTGGTCTTTACATAAAATGATTTCCTCTGGCTTAGATCTATGATCCCAACCACAGTCGGTATGAAGTCCCAGTCCCTCTGAACATCCCCAGTGCTCCATCGAGCACCCCTGAAGGCCGTCTGTATGATGTCCTCATCAAGGAGAATCCATTTGGGATCCAAATTCGCCGGAAGAGTACAGGCACTGTAATGTAAGTGGTTCCTGGTCTGAGTCTGTGTTACTCACTTCTAAATATTCCTCACTAGCTCCATTGTCCTTGAAGACATCCTGCCTCCAAGCATCATACTGCCTATGTTCAGATCCATGATGGATCAGTTACTTTCCATGGCTGTGATAAAAACAAAACAACAAACAAACAAACAAACAAACAAACAGATAAACAAACTCATGATCAAGAGAACCTTTAAAAGAGTTTGAGTTCATAGCTTCAGAGAGTTAGACTCTGTGATGATGAAATGGAGGCAGGAAGAGATGGCAGCAGGAAAGCTGAGAGATTACATCTTGAACTGCAAACAGGAAAGAGAAAGCTAACAGGGAATGGTGTGAGTCTTGACCTCTCAATGACTTTATCCACTAACATACTTCCTCCAGTAAGGTCACACCTCTCAGTAGTCCACAAATAGTGACTTACTGGGGACCAAGTACTACAATGTCTGAAACTATGATAGGGGATATGTCGATCTAACTACCACAATAAGGCAATGTGTTTTGCTCTTAGAGGAAATCTTTAATACTCTAAGAGTGATTGCTGACATAGTTATAGGTTTGCGAATATTCACTGAACAAGTTTTACTTAATTCTTTTTCTGCATAGATGCTGTTCTGTGTTTGTGTTTCTAGACATGTGTGCCATTCCTTCTAAATTTTAAATTATTCCATAAAGAGGAATTTGACACAGTGACAACTGCTTTGCTAGAAAAAGAAGCGAAATCACAGTATGCGCTGATTCAGATGCTGTGATCTGAATTTTTCTGCCTGAGGAAGAGGTGATGTGTGAAATAAAACCTAGGTTAGATGTCCCACAGAGAGTTCTTGAAAAATGAAAAAAGGACTTATATCGAATGAGCTTATAAGTCATGAGCTGGAAGGAATTTATCAATTATTATAGAGAGATCTCAATGACATAACTAAGAGAATGAAGGAGGGAGATAAAGCCTGGATGCTAAGCAGGCTTTAGAACAGGAACAGTCTTGTCGTCTCCATGGGAGTCTCTCATGAGAAGTGAGCAGTATGAGAGCAAGACTGTAAAGTGGTGTGAGGTGCTCATATCCCGGGCCTGGATGCATGTAGAAAGTGAACCATTAGGGGTCAAGAGCTGGAGGCATGGGGAATTTGATACAGGAGTATGATAAAGTGAGTGGATTTGTTCCTGTGGACAGCCCTAAAGGGACATAATGATACAGTGTAGAAAAAAAGTAGGGGCAACAGACCGTTAGCAGGCATAATTGTGGTTATTTTAATCTATGAGACTTGCATGTTTTATTACGAAGGCACTATAGTACTGACGGGTGAAAATAAAGAGCTCTGTGGTCTTTACAGAGCCAGCTGTTGCAAACCACTAGGAAGCTGACCTTATTTATTTATTTATTTATTTATTTATTACAAATATTCCTTTCCATTTTGCAGCTGGGACTCTCAGCTCCTTGGCTTCACCTTCAATGACATGTTCATTCGCATCTCCACCCGCCTGCCCTCCGAGTACATCTATGGCTTTGGGGAAACTGAGCACACAACCTTCAAGATAGACCTGAACTGGCACACATGGGGCATGTTTTCCAGGGATGAGCCCCCAGGGGTAAGTGTTTGTGGTCCGTGTTCTGTCTCCTCCATCCATTCTGTGTGTATTGTGTTTCTTCTTTACAGATGTCTATTGATTGTTCCCTTCTACCTTTAGGCAAATGGACATATTTTCCCCCTCTGTTCTTAACAGAATATGCTGACTCAACTTAGAAATCAAATTTCTATGGAGTTTCTTGCTCATGCACACAGTCTCCTAACATCTTTTTCCTCCATTATCACTCTCAGTACAAGAAGAATTCCTATGGTGTCCACCCTTACTACATGGGGCTGGAGGAGGATGGCAATGCTCATGGAGTCCTCCTGTTGAACAGCAATGCCATGGGTAGGATGACACCTGTGTCCTCTTATTGTGTGTTAATTATTTCTCAGTTTCTTTAGAATGTCTCTGACTTAGCTGTCTAAAGACCAAATTAGTCTTTGTAGTATTAGTTTTCCTTCTTATTGATCCTTTATATATATTTAATTTGTATGTAATTTGCTGAACTTTTAATTTACAATTCTGTTGTAGTAAATATGTAATATTAATCAGGGGTTTCTACCCAATCTTAGATCCTTCAGTCCCCAGATAAAAGACATAAAACTTTTATATTTATAATTCTCTATATTTATTACATGTAATATATTTTATATTAATATATTTATATATATCTTTCCTATAAATATAAGTTTATATTTATAATTCTTTAATCAACACTAAAGATGAGTAAATATCAATGCTTTATCGTTATTTTGTGTACTTCCCTCCAAATAACCCTGAGATATGAGTGGCCTGGGCCACTTTTACTCCAACTGGCCAGCCTTCATGGCCAGTTCTCATGACCCTTTACCCTATGGCATCCTTTTCTCTCTTCAACTTCTCTCTCTTCTTTTGTAATCTATGCCTCAGACCTCAAGCCTGGGAACTGAAACAACACCTACCCTTCTTCTGCCCAGCTTTAGGCTGTAGGTATCTTTATCCAATCAATAGTTTTAAACTAAGGAGCAAGATTGCATAGCATCACTGGTATATGTGAGAATCTTCTCATCCTTAGGGGAAACCAGACATTGGGGACCAGTATTTAGCATTAGAATACATAGCAAAAGACCAAACCTCAATGCAATGAAGCTAGTGAAAGCTTTCATTTAACCTCTTTAATACTATGTTGACCTTACTTCAAAATATCAGCTGTCCATATGTCATGATAGAAGAGAGAGATGTCGGGATTCCAAGGCCAGTCCTCTCAACATACAGGATTTCAGCATGATGTCATTTTCTTTTGTTTTCAGATGTGACATTCCAGCCTCTGCCTGCCCTGACATACCGAACCACAGGGGGCATTCTGGACTTCTATGTGTTCTTGGGCCCAACTCCAGAGATTGTCACTCAGCAATACACAGAGGTAGGAAGAAATTTATTTATGAAATATGTTTGTGTGTGTATACATACACTCATAATGTGTTCCAACCCTGCTGCACAGGATTGCGATATAATGTGACTATACAAGGGTATCTGAATTTATTGTTCTTTCTCAGAGGAAGATATAATATAGAATAAGGGAGATCAAATATATTCCTACCTATATTAAAATTATGCTTTCTCCACTTATTGTAGAATAGTAGAATATTTGTGGTAACTAGTTGTGGGGATAGTGTGGAGATATGGTAGTGTGATGGAGCCATGGTGTAGTAGAGCTATGGTAGTGGTAATGTTGATGGTGTGATGAGGGATGCCGGTATTGAAGATAGTGGTAATATTATTGGTGAAGGTGACCATGAGGATGGTGACTGTTATGGTGAAATAAATAGTTGGGATGTAAATAGAACATGCAGTAATGAAAGTGGTTGTAGTAAAGTGGATATCGGATAGAGTGTAATAATCAGGTTCATGTTAGTGATGGCAGTGCTAGATGTGATGATAGTATTGGTAGTAATGGTGTTGGTGATGATGATTATGTCTGTGATAGCAATGGGAGTTATGACAGCAAAGACTACATCATGACATTGTCATTATGGTTATAGTGTGATAATAGAGATGATGATTGTATTGGCAGTGGTGGTATGAGTCATAGCCATAGGGAATAATAACAGTTAGTTACCACATCAACAAACATACATGAAATATCTACTGCATCTATTTTTAATGCACATGGAAATGTGTCATGTATACTGTTACTTAGTCAAAATCTGAGCTAGATTCTATTATTAGCTCTAATTTACAGGCAAAGGAGCAAGCATAGAAATGTCACGTACCTGTCCAAGTTCACGCAATCAGCAAGACTTAGAGACCACATTCTAAGTTAGCTATTTTCCTCTGTGTTGTGTTTTGAATGTCTAAATTATATATATAATTGATTATATATATATATATATAGAATCAACATGAATAAAAATCAGGTTTTTCAGAATTCCTGAAACGTGTTCTCTAAGAAGTTATCTGCAGTGTGTCCAGTGAGGTCTGACTTGCCCCCCACCCCAATACTTTCTCTCTGGATTTGAATTTGCTGTCTAAATTTGGGTAGAATATTCTGATTTCATATCCAAGTTTCATCCAGCTTCTCCTTTAAAGTTCTAACATTCTGTTTGTTTTCTAGATGATTGGTCGTCCCGTGATGGTACCTTACTGGTCCCTGGGATTCCAGCTGTGTCGCTATGGATATGAGAATGATGCTGAGATCTCCAACTTGTATGATGAGATGGTGGCTAAGCAGATCCCCTATGTACGTGCTTCCGTTAGGGATTTATTTGTCTGATTTAAATGTGGTTTTAAAGTGACACATTGTGCTTTCTCATGTCATATCACACTGAGCCTAGATCTTCTACAGTGATTCAGAGGAGACCATTATCCTCATAGCACTGGTGGCTCAGACTAACAATGAGAAGTTAAGACTGGCTCGTTGGTGCTGTCTTCTGTGTCAGGCTTTCCTCTGCTTCTTTTAAAGGAATGACTTGAAGATATTTAAGTGTAGCATCCTTACATGAAAATAAAACGCTGCTCCTATTCTAGTTTTGTTATACTAAGAACACTAATCCAAACCCAGTAAGCTCATTCTAGACAAGGATTGCTTTCTTGGGTCCAGCACAGCACAATGCTCCCTGAGCCAGATCTGAGCTTATAGTTTGCTCCATGATGGAATGTTGTATTGGGTTTTCAGTGGAATCACATACAGAATCAATCACATTCATTTCAAAACCAGAGGTCCAATCATCAGAAACCATCTTGTGACTCTTTGTGCTTGTCTTGTATCTATTGTTCAATATTGTATTAGTGTAGCATACTTCCTGTAATACCCACAGTAGTCCTCAAATGGTTGGGCTGTACCCCTTGGGGGGTTGAAGGACCTCTTCATGGGGGTCACCTAGTACCATTAGGAAACACAGATATTTGCATTATGATTTACAAGAGTGGCAAAATTACAGTTATGAAGTAACAGTGAAAATAATTTTATGTTTGAGGGTTACCATATCATGAAGGACTGTATTAATGGGCTGCAACATTAGGAAGGTTGAGAACCACTGTTGTAATAGAACATCTCAATCCGAGTTCTGCGTTTGATCATCTCCAACACTGGGCCCTCCACAGTGATGACTGTTCTGTTTTTGTTTTGGGTTTTTTTTTTTTTTTAGTAGACTTATAATTCAAATCATCTTAGGACTGAATATTTGACATTATTTTCTATTAACAAATATCACTGAATTTAGGACACACCCACATAGAAAGTCAAAGGGCTTATTTTCTACAGTGGTTTTATCTGTTCTTTTTTTAAATAACAGTCCTAAAGATAGGCATTGATATTTATCTTACATTTTTGTTGATATTGAAATGAATTTACCTTTTGTTTCTGAGTGTAATTTTGAAAAATTGATTAATATCCCAAAATGCAGAGACATAATATGCCATAGATTGAAATATCCAGACACAAGCAGTGCTGACTGCTGGAGCCTGGACTGGCTCCACCATCAGCCATTCTTCCTTGTGTCATCCCAGGATGTGCAGTACTCAGACATTGACTACATGGAGAGGCAGCTGGACTTCAAGCTCAGCCCCAAGTTCTCCGGGTTTCCAGCCCTGATCAATCGCATGAAGAGTGATGGGATGCGTGTCATCCTCATTCTGGTTAGTCCTTGTGTGAATGTGTGGCTGTGCATGGGACAATGGGTGGGGTTGTGCAGGGATTCCCTCATACTGTATGTCTGTCCACATTGTTAGTAGAGAAATGGCATATGAAAATATACTTATGAATTTACAGAAAGCCTATCATTTAGAAGGAAGCAGAGACCCTCAAAAGTTCAACTTTTTTTTTTTAACTATTCCTTTTTGGTTCTTACTTAAGTTTTCACACATGCTTTGTGCTCTGATTGCAGGACCCAGCCATTTCTGGCAATGAAACACAGCCCTATCCTGCCTTCACTAGAGGTTTGGCAAATGATGTCTTCATCCGATATCCCAATAATGGAGACATTGTCTGGGGAAAGGTATGAGCCAGGTCTTGACCCAGAAATTTCTATCCTGGGCTAGACACCCAGTTAGTGTTTTTATAAATATGTTTTTACTTTCCATTTTGCTCTCTGAGTTTCTGTTACTCATTTTAAAATCACTACTTGATTATTATTGTTAATAGTTAAGGGGTTTATAGACTCCACTTTTGCTTCAATCAGTCTTTCATAACCAAAGGCTGGCTTCTAGTTTCCTAAGAAACTAGTGTATGAGAAATAGCTTGGAATATTTCTGCTGATCGTTTTGTTCCCACAGGTCTGGCCTGATTACCCTGATATTGTTGTGAACTCTTCTCTGGACTGGGACATTCAAGTAGAGGTAAAGGGCTTTTGTAGATGTTAAATCAATCAGGGTTTTTTGAAAGTGACAGCAAGAACACTAGAAATTCCCATATACGTCAGTGGATATGGCTTGAAAATACACTGAGAACAAGGGTAATCCTTCCTGACATTTGTTTTCTGATGATCTTACATGTATACTCTGTTTCTAATTCATGTCTCACTTTCTACTGTCATATCAGTATTGTTGTTATTTAGATTTAAGACTCAAAATACTTGGGTTATATATCATAGTACAATTGTGATTTCAAATACAAACCTGTCAGAATCCAGAGGCTCATAGACTTTTAAATCGATGATACCTCTAAGAATGATGTTTTTCTCTGAATTAAGGTGTTTTGTTTCTTTAGATACCATTTTTAGATAGGATGTACAGTCTATTTAGTGTTTGACTATTTTACTGCATGCCTTATGACCACAGAGAGCCTTTTACAGTTTAATGATTATAAATCCCATGTGATTCATGTGCTTTTGAATTTCCCATCATGGCTTTTACCATGTCACTATTGCCTCGTTTTATACATTGCTTTCTAGTTAGAGTAGATGTTTTTCTTTATGATGATTCTAAGAGGAGAAAGACTGTCATTACTAAAAGTGAACTGGCAGAAATCAAGCCCAATATTCATGCCTTATGTAGTTGAATTCCTTTTTGGAACAGGTAGTCCTAGTAGTGAAGAAAAATATTCTGTAGAACTCCACAGCCTAGGGAAGAGTGCTCAGGCCTGGCCCAACTGCTGTATACTACTAAGAATAGTAAACAGCACAGGAGAGTGATGCTCTGATCACTGACATTGATTTCTGGGCCTTTGCAAGCAAACCCCAATACCCTTGCTTATGACCATGCTGCTTAGGTATTGAAATATGTATCTTTATTTTCTCATAGTATATAAAGTATAACAAATAGAAACTGATCTGGTCAGGTTTCAAACACTGCTCAAAATGATCAGATTCAGGTCAAGATTGTTTCCTTTTTGTTAATTGTGTAAGTATTATCTATCTATCTATCTATCTATCTATCTATCTATCTATCTATCTATTTATCTATCTATGTATCTATCATTCTATCTGTTTATCTATCATCTATTTGTCTATCTATCTATCTATCTATCTATCTATCTATCTATCTATCTTTCTATCTATTGATTTATAGAATCTATATCCACATATCATCTGACAATAAATAGCAGGGGGAAGCATGCAGATTTATGTGGCTCATTTCTCTTGCTGAGGGGCAAACATTCACAAGCAGGCAGAGCGTGAATGATTATTTATCTATTGTTTTCTCTAATTCTGTTAAACACAGTAGAGAATGTAAAGTTCAACTTGAAATGTAAGACAAGATCTTTACTGCTAAAACCTGTAAAATGCAGTTAAGGAGTAATACATTGAACCCACTTTTCATATAAGATGTAGACACTGCTTTTATAATTTTAAGGAAGAGAAAGATAAACTAAAATGGAAGCCTTAAGTCCTTCTACTATACTAAGTGAAGGCTTCCTCTGGTTTGGAAATTACAACAAACAGAGAGTCATACTAGTTGGAGCAAAATCGCAACATGCAACCTTTTACAACTTCCTTCCCAGTGAGAAGTTTTCTGATACCAGCCTGATACCCATCACCTGATACCTGACTTTAGCTAAGATCTCACAGGACTTCTACCTTATCTTATCAGTCCTTAGAAATGATGGGCAATCAGGATAGGGGGTGTATAGCATGACTTAGTGAGTATAGGGTGTTGATTGCTTCCACTCCTATAGAGATAGAAGGGGAAATTCACTGGATATTTGTCAGATTCTAGGTAGATGGTATTTTATGCTTTTTTGCCTTATATGCTTTTCTAAGATAATGCTGTTCCAAATATCTGCTATAGACTTGGTTGGTACTATCATTATCTACCACCATGTGGTATAAGACTGCAGGAGTCACATTCACATTAAGTGTATTTTGATGCCTAATGTAACGATTCATGACAAATAACCAAGTTTTGTTATTTTATAGCAATATCGAGCTTATGTGGCCTTCCCAGACTTTTTCCGCAATTCAACTGCCATGTGGTGGAAGCAGGAGATCCAAGAACTCCACTCCAACACACAGGGACCAGCAAAGAGCTTGAAGTTTGATGGCCTGTGGATTGTAAGTGTGTGTGTATGTGTGCTTACTTGGATGAAGTGTAGGAGACTTGTGATTGTATGTTTATTTTTTTAAAGATTTAAATAATCTCTTTCAATTTTCTGAAAAGATTTTATTTATTTCATTTGTAGGAATATTTTGCCTATGTGTATGCTAGTATATCATGTATATACTATTTTGCTTACATGTAATATATGTATGTGTGTACATTATGTGTGTGCTTAGTGCTTATGAAGGTGTAATATCTCAAACAGGATCTGAAGTTATAGATGGTTGTGAGCCATCATGTTGGTACTGGGAACCTAACAAAAGCAACAGTGCTTTTAAGCACTGAGAGATCTCTCCAGTCCATCTACCTGTGTGTTTTTAAATATTTTAACAAAATAATATTCATCCCAGGCTTTGTATATGTCACACTGCATTCCCTCTAACCAGGTGTGGAGCTGCCTTGATCCACTCCACAGCTGGCCTTTTACCTCAAGCTCCTGTTCTAAACCTCACCTAAAATCTTTGGGAATTTTCTGCCTCAGGGGAACTTTTCCTACAGAGATTACTCTTTTTTTATAGCTAGGTTCCCCAGCATTTGATGATTTTCCCTATGCTGATATCCAAAGATTACTGGGTTTTTAATACTCTATTTGCCATTTCCTTGAGTCTGAATTTATATGCCATGATTGTATTTAAATGGAGACCATGTTTTTGACATTTGTAGGATATGAATGAACCTTCCAGCTTTGTGAATGGGGCAGTTCCTTCTGGCTGCACTGATGCTACTCTGAATCGTCCTCCTTACATGCCACGTAAGAACCTTGCCCCTCCGCTTCCTGTTAGGGGACATTATCTGGAGTAAATGTTTCCTGTCACCACAAATGGCACTGAGGAGAGACAGGAGCTGAAGATCAGTTGTACTTTATTGAGAAGACAGGATTTCTGGGAAGGCAGGAAACTAACATCCCCACAGTCAGCCTTTCCTTCTTAGGCTAGCACATTTTAGGGACTGTGTGATGGTTTCATCAACATATATACATGCAGATTCATTTCTACATAATGACATGCTACTGTCCTCTTATTTTATACAAAATTGACTTTCGCTGTCCTCTGTGCATAAGCCAAGCAAGCAATGGTTACCATGGCCAGCAAGGGTTACCTGGTACCAAGGGTACATTCTCATAAGCACTGTAAATTAATGGGTCTCAACTTAAGTATAGGAAGCACTTTACCTAATTATGTGTGGCAAGACCCAGGAGACAGTGGGCAAATTTCTCCAATTCTTCCAGATGATTCTCAACTGTAGTAATGTCTTCAAAGGCTTCTTCTCACTGTAGGACGTATTAGTTATCAACTCTGATAATGCGTCTACCTGTATTTTCTTTGTAACCAATCGTTAGGAAAAAAATGCTTCCCTTTATTGTGGATCTAATTGAGCCTTTGGTTTTATTTGTGTTTATGGCAGTTCCCCAAATTTTAGCTTCTTTGAGGTATAAAATATCTCAAAGTTTACACAATTTTCTAAATATCAGTTTTCTACAGTCAAGTGTATATAAAGAGGCAGATAATATCACAAGCTGCATTGTAGTGTGTTAACAATAATAAATGGTTTGTATTTGCCACTGTGGCCAAAGCCTACTTTGCTGTCAAATGAATGAAATCTCTGTTTTTAAACCTCCTTTACCTTCTTAGAAAAAGCAGCAATTGAGAGTACTTGACTACTTCTTGCACCTCAGCTCAGAGCACTGTTCTGAGTTGATCATAGTCAGGAGAGGGTGCCCAGTTGGAAATCAAATTTATCTTAGGTTCTACAGATCATTTCACTAATAAGAGGTCAGGAGTGAGAAGAATAATAACTGTCTTTCACTGACTTAAATCTCCCTTAGATTTGGAAAGCAGGAGCAGAGGCCTGAGCAGCAAGACCCTGTGCATGGAGAGTGAGCAGATCCTTCCAGATGGCTCCCGGGTGCGGCACTATGATGTGCACAGCCTGTACGGGTGGTCCCAGACCAGACCCACCTACGAGTGAGTGACTCTCTGCTTTCTCCTGTTGGCCCTACTTCTGTGATGGGCTTTGTAGCATCTCTACATTTTCATTTGTTTCCCCCTTTAAGGGTAAGTATACTGTAATTGTAAAAATCATGGAGCAATTCTTAATTGTTAAGCAACATCTTTGGAGTTATGGAGACATGCCTGTGAGGAAACCAGTAGTCACCTTGAGCATACCCATAGGCACACTGTAAATCATTGTGCAGTGGAGTCAATACTGTGGTATCACTGGTTAAAATAGAAAAACAGGTAACTGAGCGCCAAAAACCTTGCTTCTTTATGTTGAAGGTGAGTCTTTGTCTCTTTAGGTGTTTGTTTGTCTTTGGCCACCCATTTTGGATAGTCAATGGGCCTTTTGTTCAAGTAGCTAGCATACTCACAATGTAAGCCAAAAGAAAAATAAGTATCTTAAGCTAAATCTTGATAGGATTTACCATATTCTTCCTCAAGTATCAGTAGTCAAGTATGGGAGAATAAATAGTCAGATCCCGTAACTGCTTAGTACTTGGGGGCAAGCCAATGACTTTATAACATGATAAGATAGTTTAAAAGGAACTGTTTAAAGAGTCCTTACCGCTATTTTTAACCCTATCAGGTAGCCAGTCCTCCTCTAATGGGTCATATTTCTATATTCCTTGTCGTCATACAGGAAAGATTTTTTTCAAGATATCTTAAGTGCAAGGATTCTGGGGAGGAAGCTCTACGGCCAATCTTCCCCTGACCTGCCATCAATTTTTCTCCTTGTTTCCTCAACCAGGGCTGTGCAGGAGGTGACAGGAGAGAGAGGGATCGTCATCACCCGCTCCACATTCCCCTCTTCTGGACGCTGGGGAGGACACTGGCTGGGAGACAACACAGCTGCCTGGGACCAGCTGGGGAAATCCATCATTGGTGTGTGGGCTGTGCCCAGGGGCTTCTGCAGGCAGGGATGGGAGGAAGATCCTTGGTGAAGCTGGAGGAGGAGGCAGAGGATGTCCTGTTCTGACTCTGCTGCATCTCTCATTGCAGGCATGATGGAGTTCAGCCTCTTTGGCATATCCTATGTAAGTGTCCTTTACATGCTCCTCCTCCCTAGGAAGATGGCAGTGTCTCTTAGAAAACACCAAGAGCTCACTTTGTTCCATGTTGTTTCAGACCGGGTCAGACATCTGTGGGTTCTTTCAAGATGCTCAGTATGAGATGTGTGTTCGCTGGATGCAGCTGGGCGCCTTCTACCCCTTCTCCAGGAACCACAACACCATTGGGACCAGGGTACTATATCAACTTTCTAATCTATATTATGTCATGGAAATATATATGCTACCTCAGTTTCTGAGCACATACCTGCTGTCTGTGTTACCTGGGGACATCTTTATATCCATTAATTCCTTTCCTGTAAACCACAGCCTTTAATATTATTTTGATTATTCTTTTTGCTTAGGGACTAATTTCCATTATATCTCATATAGAATGTATTAATATTTTTTAAAGAGAAATTTGCTAATGTTTCCAAGTTTATTAAAAATTATGTAGAAGTCCCATCTATAATTTTCTTTAGTATATACTTTATGGATGTTATATATAGTTTACATATGTCTTCAATGATCTTAAATTCTTAGGTTTCTTGGTTGAGCTTTAAATACTTTTTCTCATTCTGCTTTAGAGACAAGACCCTGTATCCTGGGATAAAAACTTTGAGGATATTTCCAGAAGTGTGCTGGAGACCAGATACACGCTGTTGCCATATCTCTACACCTTGATGTACAAAGCCCACAAGGAGGGCAGCACAGTTGTGAGGCCTCTTCTCCATGAGTAAGTGTTGAGATCGATTTCTGTTAAGAGGCAATGTGTTTAACCTCTTGGTAAGAGTTGATTAAAACATTTCTTTCACTCTGAAGCTGTGACTCTCTTTCATCAGTCATGTCCTAGTGTCGTTCATAGTTTATCAGTGCTTCTGCGCTCTGCTTTACCACAGGTCTTGAATGAAAGGCCAGCTATTGAATTAAAAAAAAAAATAGAAAAGATCCACCATTCTATAGCATTGTTTTTTCTTTATATGACCTCCTTTACTTTTATTTTGTTATATAATTCTAGTCCATTATTTGTTCAGGTTACCTCCATGAGTATTCTAGTAAAGATTTAAGAACAAAAACCATGTTTGCATTGAAAATGTGCCATAATGAAGAAACAGTTTGTCCATGAACACATTTTTCAACAAACTTTGAGGTTCTAGAATCACTACAAATGGGATGATGTGAGGTACGCAGTCTTCATTAGCTGAGCAGAAGGCACAGGAGGCAGAGAACATAAGGGTCTCTGACATGGGTTTTGACTTGAGCATTTCTTCGGGGCATTAAGCCAAATTTCTAGTGAGGTCTGACTGTGACACCTTCAATTTCCTTTCCAGGTTTGTGTCAGACCGGGAGACCTGGAATATAGACAAACAGTTCCTGCTGGGTCCAGCCTTCCTAGTCAGCCCTGTGCTGGAGCTTGTGAGTATGGGGGCCTCTGGGAACTGGAGGATCCCAATTGCTAGGCTGAGGAAATATGGCGAAGGAAGTGAGGTGTGAGATGTTCTTCAGAGTAGAATTCTGTGTCTTGAGTTTTCTGCCCTCAAGTCCTCCTTTACATCAGACAAGGGGAATATTGTTCCATAGTTTTTTTAACCATGATTTTTTTCTCACTTATTAAAATGAAACATGTAGAGTCACGTATGGGAAGTAGCCTTTATAGGATTCTTTATAGAATTCATACCTTTGTCATGTTTAGCTGAGGTGCTCAGAACTGTTTGCAGCACTATGCGCCACCTTGTGGCTGGGTGGTACTTTACTTCGTTATGTAGTTACACATACAGCAAGAGTCATTTCTTTACACTTTCTGTATCTAGGTAAGCACTTAACTAAACAGGAAAGCCAATTAAACCACCTTGAGATACTTTTGAACCTGCAGATTGTTTTTCTGCTTTTTATCTAACCTTGGGTATTGTGTCCTGAGAGAAAGAATGGATAAGTCTTCAAGCAGGAGGTGGTATTTCTTTGAGTTCCTATTCCCCAAAGGGCTTTAGTGAAGGATCTAGTTTTTACTGCGCCATTTCCACGCTTGGAATTTGGGGGAGAATACAGGAGTTCTCAGCATCAGCGATATTTAGAAAGCTGGGGTTACTGTATCCGATTTCAGCTCTATTATTTTATGCAAGGGTACATTGCAAGTTTCTTACTGTGTCTCAGATGGCAATATGTATACCTGGTCTGTGTTTAATTTCAGAATGCCCGAAACATCAATGCATATTTCCCCACAGCCCTCTGGTATGACTATTACACGGTAAGTTTGCTAAATGTTTCTAAAACCCGGCAGTGTTAGAGTTCAACATCTTTGATTATGACAGACTCATAAGACAACGTAACAAATTCTGACCTGGAAATCACCGGCTGTTGTCTGGCAGGGTCACTCAACCCTTGTGAGCTAAATTTTCTCACTTCCTATTTAGATCAGGCAAGCACTAGTCACTCTTTTAGAGAAGTGGTATAAAGAAACATATAATCTTGTCAACTTGTGCTTGGCTTGATGTAAGCATATCTTTGCTTACATTATTGTTAGCTACATGGTGAACACAATAAAAATCTCTCTTTCTGACACCAGAAAGCACTTAATAGTGTGATGTTCAATCACATTTATGTTTACATGAGTTCGTCCTTGTAGAGACCTTTTTTCCTTCTGTATTTCTAAGTGTCTGCTGCTATTGCACAGATGCTCAAAGAATTGCTCCATATGATTAACTAAGACAGGTGAGATATGGTGCTGTCAATGAAAAACACAGATATTACTTCAAAACAGAATATGAAGTCCTTTATTTGGGGCTAAGTGTGGGTGGCTATGGCCAGGGATCAAGAGTTCAAGTTGTCTCAAATGACATGTTGCACTGTGAAAACAGATACATGAGCTTTATAAATCGTATAGCTGTACAAAAAGCTGTTCAGCTTTTACAGAAAGCTGTAGGTCAGGAAATTTATCACATAACTTGTCTTATTGATAGAAAGGCAGAGATAAGAGGATTTAGCCAGTCTAGTCAATCAGTATCTCCATGTTCAGTGACAGAGCTTGTCTCAAAACAAATAAACAAGGTGGAGAGGATGATGACTAGAGCAGTCAGGCCTTCTTGTGCATGTGCACGAATGCACGTGTGCACGCGCGCGCACACAAACATACACACCCCAATACACACACACAAGGAAGGAGTGAATGAGGGAGACAGAGAGACTAATTCACATGTACAATTCACATTCAGCTATGTACACACATATGAATACATATACACATACAAACACCAACACATGATTTCAAACATACACACACACTAATGCTCATATAAACATTCATATAATGCTGAAGTCTAGCCCCAGTGTTTAGGGGTACAGTTACTGAGGTGGAACACACCATTGGATAAAGGCCAAAGACTGATGATCTTTTTGTGGCTAAAAGCTGCTGGTTTCTTAGTCTGTTGCTAAATACTACTGGTTTCTGGCAATTAACTCCTGCTGTTAGTAGCAGGGAATTAAGTAAAGAAGTTTTAGTTACTGGGGATCTCTTCTCTTTGGCTCACAGGCCCTCTCACTGGCTAGGCAAGAGGCTTGGAGCTATTTAAGTCTTTGTGAATCAGAAAAAAAAAAGATGAGAAAGAAAGAAGGAAGAGAGAAAATTCGTGCATGCAGAATAAAACATTCATTCACTCTAGATGAAGCTGAAGAAAGTTGCACTGTCATTTTATTGTCATTCTTAGATCTTATACTTTCTCAGGGTAATTGATCACATGGTTTCTCAAGCATCTTTATGTTCTATAAGTTCATAGCAAGTTCAAGACAATAGTTCATGAAAATGATAAAGAGTTACAGCAGAAATGTTTCCATGTCGTTCAACTAAGACTGGTACTTGACTGAATGTTCATTATGTATCTTTTAGACCCCCGTAAGTTTATAGCAATGTAAGTTTAAAGCAGTAACTTTTTTTTTAAATGTCAGTCTTTACCTATTTATTTCATACAAAACAGTAGTAATGTAGAATGTGGGGTTATCTTCTGCTGCCACACACGCAAAACTGTGAACATTCCAAGCCAATGTACAGTTTAGAAGGAAGGCTAAACAATAGCATCAACCATGCTACTGAACATAGGAACTTTTTATTTTAAAAAGATTAAAAATTAGATAGCAATGTCTTCTTAATATTGCTCTCATCATTGAAGACTTAAAAAAAAAGGTGACTTTATAGGTTTAAAAAAATGAGGGAAGAGGACAAATCAAGAGGCTGCAACAACACTGCGATATAGTCAAACCATCATACTTCAATATTTGCATACTTGATAGCAGCATTATTTTTATTGAACCGTGTGGAGCTACCTATAGAAACGCAAAGCAAAATACCATAGCAGTTATTGACCAAGGTCGAAAAGAAGGAAATGAACAAAATAACTCTAGGATGAATATACTGTAAAAAGAACATTTATGGAGAATGAATCAATATCTACATTCTTGGACTGCTCCATTCTGCCCCAGAAAAAGTATCAACTCAACTGTCAACTGTGCATTTTTTGGTAGATCTGAGTTTTCCAGTTCTTATTCTACAAAGCAGTAACTTTTCTGTCATAAGTCAGCAGGCTTTGTCAATGGACAAATCATTTGCCTGGTGTCTTGTTATTTTGAAGGTTTGTATAGATAAACCAGTCAATGTTTTACTTTTTTGTCCTTGCACTTTCATTTGACTTTTAGTTACCAGATAATAGTCTCACAGCTAACCTAGAAGGAATATTTTTCCTTATTGTAAATTTGTCTCAAGCCTGCTTTCTTATTCTAGTGCAATTAGCTCGCAACAGATGAAGATTTACGGAGCTTTGTTTGCAGCATTTAGAGGGCTCAAAATTACTTGTATAAATTTAGGAATTTTATAAAATCCTGATTAGGGATTATGAAAGCAGCAATTTGTCTACACAGTGTTACTACATGACAGTGCATCGTCATATTGATCGACAGAAAATCTGCCCAATAGGAATCTTTAGGCTATGTGGTAGTGACAGGAAAGGCATATCAGCTGCAAGAAGCAATCCTGGGATGAAGTGTCTACAGACCTTGTATTCTTAGAGCTCACTCATCACAGCCTTACAGAACACTGGGCCATCTCCAGAAAATGTACTTGCATACATTTTGCCTTTCCTAGATGGCTTCTGACACTATACAGCAGCAGTTTACAACCTATATAGGTCAAGACTCCTTTAAGGGGGTAAAACAACCCTTTCACCAGGGTCACCTAAGATCATCAGAAAGCACAGATATTTACCTTATGATTTACAACAGTGGCAAAATTATAGTTATAAAATAACAACAAAAATAATTTTATAGCTGGAGGTCACAATATCACGAGGAAATGTATTAAAGAGTCACAGCATTAGGAAGGTTGAGAATCACTGATATATAGCCGTATACATATGTGTACACGTATGAGCACATATTTACAATACACATATTCACCACTGACACATGTACACAGAGAGACACACACACACATATTATATAGAACAGCATAATAAAAAAGAACTTCCTAAGCTAATTGTTAATGGTGCCTGCACTTACCAATGTATATTAGAGCTGAAAGCATCAGTGGACATATGCCCTAATTTCTAACTCAGAAGCTATCTTTGCTAACTGTTTTCAAATGAAAAAGTAGTTTTCTCCAAGGGAGGCTCAATAGGGAAACAAATGACCCACAGAATAGACCCAACAGCATATGAGGTTCCTTATCTCATAATGTCATATCAGGTTTTTTATTTTACTTTTTACATTTACTTGTATGTATGTATGTATGTATGTAATGTATGTATTATCCTATAGCTTTTGGGCATAAATTATGGCTTCTGATTTTTCTGTTTTTTTATGGTATTTTGAATGTGTGAATGAGTGTGACACTTCATCTAGGTGGGGAGGAACTTGGAGGAGTAGAGAGAGGAGAAAACATAATTAGAATATATTGTATGAAAAAAATCTATTTTCAATAAAAGAAACAAATTTTAAAAAGTACCTGCATTAGGAAGCCCTGCTGTCACTGAGAAAAGTGAGAAGATTTTAAGTCATGACTCAGATGAGTGAGCTCCTTTTACACATGAGGTCAGGGAAAGGTGTTAATGTAAGATAGAAAAATTCAACTCAGGACACTAATACGTAAATAAGTCTGCTCACACTGATCCTTGCAAAGAAGCATATATCAAAGGTATTAGGAGCTTTGGGGGTAGAAGAAGGGACAGCATATCCCCAGTCAACAAGAAATAAATGCAGATATTAATTATTCCATACCACCTTGCCTTAGAACCAGAGTATATAGTGAGGGTACTGGGGGTCGATATGAGATCCTGCAAAGGGCAGAGACTCTCCTGGAGACGTAGAGAAGCATAACCAGGCTTCATGCAGCAGCAAGTGAATGACCAAAGGAGGAAATGAGGTTTGAGATGGGTGGATGATGATGACCTAGCAGCAGGTTGAGGGAGGTGGGTGGGGTATGTTGCTCAGGGAGAAGTGTGTGCTTACCTCATCATGTCTCCTCCTTTTGACACCAGGGTGCAAATATCAATTCTACAGGAGAGTGGAAGACATTACCAGCCCCTCTTGAGCACATCAATCTTCATGTGCGAGGGGGTTACATCCTGCCATGGCAACGACCGGCCCTGAACACTCACTTAAGGTGAATAAGGTGAATGTGGTTGTGCTTTGCGCACCTTTGGTGTGCAAAGAGATGTGGAGAAATGATGATGTGAGTCAGTCATCTCTCCAGTATCAGTTTTGTATTTTATCTATTTCCTCCATCAGGTTTATGTTGTGGGTTTATGTTTGTATGTGTGTATGTGTGTGTGGTGTCACTATACTCTGCTCTTGGATTTCCACCATGTTTTTACTCTATGTCATCTTGACAGAGAACCACCCTGCTGGACTTTGAAAGACTTTCCTCTTTCTCATTACTCACCTTAACTTTGAGGATAAATTGACAATTGGGGTGGTCAGTATCCCTGGCTCTCTTGGGGCTGCTGCCATTTTCACACTGTAAGTCTCATGACTTGAGAAGGTTCAATTCTGTACAAACTCACTCAGTACTCTCCCTACCTGATGTGGCCTGATGATGTATCGGTAGTTGCCTGCTCGTGCCTCACACCATCTCTGCCCTAGACTTGGGTTCAGTTGACTATGCTCCTACAAACCCAGTTTCCTATTTCTGATCAATATATGAGCACCTTTTAAAATTTGTAATTGGATTTTAACAACACAAACTTATCTCTCCCACTTTTCCTGAGCCACTAACTTTTTCTCATCTTCACTTACACAGTTATAATTCTATCTCTACAAAAGAGTCACTTATTGGAATCCTCATATTTTAAAAGTTTAATTCCAGTGGGTTTCAATAGAGAGGGACTGCTTAGGGGGCTTAAAACCTGCCTTTTCATTTGAACCTCCCCACTTCCTTAGTCTTTTAACTTTGACTTTGATAACTCTATCTATTTAAATATGTTAATAATAGAGGTGGCTTTTAATGCCCCCAAAATGCTACTCTCCGGTATAGTCATTTGTTTTACAGCACTTGAGTTTATGCTTTTATTAAACTTGACCTAAGGACCAGGGTGAAGAACATACTAGCTAGGCAGGTGATTTAGCACTGAGTGATCTAGCATATCCCTAGTCTATTTGCCTCTACTTTTCTAATTATTCATTTCTCATCATTGACGCTTATAGATTTAACTTTCAAATCACTGAGATTCTTCTGGAATAGGATGTTTAAAATGCCCAGGATTGTAGCAACATTGTGTAGGATTTTGTTCCTCTCTTAATGACCCATTTTGTGAATAGAGCTGCAATTTTAATGTTAATTATGGTGGTGGTTCAGAAAATCTGAGGCTTACATGCTTAAGCCCTTCATAGATTTTTTTTTTTTTTTTTGGTTTTTTCGAGACAGGGTTTCTCTGTGTAGCCCTGGCTGTCCTGGAACTCATTCTGTGACCAGGCTGGCCTCGAACTCAGAAATCCACCTGCCTCTGCCTCCCAAGTGCTGGGATTAAAGGCATGCGCCACCACCGCCCGGCTCCTTCATAGATGTTTAAAATACTTTATTTTGTAAAATTATTATTGGAGGAAGACATTTATGATATTCTCCTTCCATTCCTAAAGCAAAAGAGACATGTGTGTCTGCTCTTTCTCAGTTGAAATTTGATGTAAATATTTGGTAAAATCCTTTAAGCCCTAAGGATTGTGTCTTGTGTGAATCTGCTCCCCACAGCCGGAAGAATCCTCTTGGTCTTATCATTGCTCTGGATGAGAACAAAGAAGCAAGAGGAGAGCTGTTCTGGGATGATGGGCAGTCGAAGGGTGAGTGCCTTGAGAGGGTGTGGCCAATGCAGATCTGCACCAGACTCTGTCCCTTTCTTCCTGCTGGTCATTCACCTGAGGGTGAAATCTTACGAGGCATCCTAGCAGCAGCGACCCAGAAAAAATTTGCTTCTGGTCATACTGGCCAGTGACTATGAAGATGAACCATAGATGGAAGGAGAACATACCCCCCAAATTCTATTGTTGGTTGGACTCTTATTTTTTTAAACAGAACTTTAAGGGACACAGTTTCATGACTGGTCCTTTAGTTCATATGCTCTGAAATGTATATTATCCCCAAATCTTGGGTGACGAACATTGGTGATGAGCATACACATTCCTATTGCCTATGTATGCATCAATTGGTGCTTTAATACACATCAGTTGCTGTGTAATAATGATCTTGTGACTCTAACTTAGGAAATAGATTCCCCTAGAACATGTGCTATGGAAACATTTGGTAAGCTCTTTGAAGGGTGGTAATAGCACTGAAAAGAAAAAAAACATTGCTTGGACTTGTATATTTCATTCAGAATTTTGTCATTCTCAAGATACAGTTGTTTTGTTTTTTGTTGTTTGTTTGGCTGGTTGGTTTTTTGAGACAGGGTTTCTTTGTGTAGCCTGACTGTCCTGGAACTCACTCTGTAGACCAGGCTGGCCTTGAACCCAGAAATCTGTCTGCCTTTGCCTCCCAACTGCTAGAATTGAAGGCATGCACCACCACTGTCTGGCAAGATATTGTTTTTAAAATCTTAGCTTTATTTGAAACAATGGATTGAAAAAGTTTGAACATATTCAACATCTGAAGAAGTTAGGTCTGGTTCTTCCTCCCAACCCCATGCTCCCAGAAATAAGATTCAGACTCAAACTATATTTACACTTACCTTGGCCATATGGCTTAGCTTTTCTCCAGCTAAAATCATAACTTAAGAAAAACCATTTATTTTAACCTATATTATGCCACATGGCTGGTCACCTGTGCTTAGGTACCATGCGCCTCATTTATTGTTTCATCACATCTTCATGGTTGAATCTCCTGCCTAGCTCTATCCTAGAATTCTCTCTCCTCCAGGATATTCTACCTCCTACTTCCTGCCTAAGCCACAGGCCATCATATTTATTATTGACGGTGCCACATCCATACAGGCATAAGATATTCTCTCTACAAATGTCTTCAACATATTAATCATTTACTGATTACCATCAACATGCATCAAGAATGAAGACACCCAGTTTCACCCATGCCATACATTTTATTTCCCCTAACGTGTTCATATAACTCAGTGTCTCTGCCCATCAAGTGACTTCTCTACTCCCTGCCCCTTGGCAACAACAGTTCCATGCATTTTTTTTTTTTTTTTTTTTCCAAATCACCTATTAATATGGTGGCTAAGTACTTCTCTTTGTGCCTAGCTCCCTTCATTGATATGATGTGCCTTAGGCTCATGCAAGGTCACATGGTACAGCATTTCTATGGTCCCATTTGCTGAAAACTCTGTGTTGTACATGTTCCATGATTTATTTTCCCACCATCTTCTCATGGACTTCTAGGTACTGTCCATATCTTCACTACTGTAAAATGTATGCAAGATTTCAAGCTAAGCACTGAGCATAAATAAGTCTTCTAGGAAAAGAATAGGGAAAATATTCTTTATTACTTGTCTTCATAGACAAAGCCAATGACAGAAACTACTACATAAACCTTGAAGTCTTCTATATAGAAAAAGAAAAACTGATAGTTTTCAAAGGCAGCTTACAAAGTGGGAGAATATGGAGCAAATTATGTATTTGACAAAAAAGTCAATGTGAAGACAGAAGAAATACTCATAAAAATTGTAAAAGGGGAATCATAATGTGATTTTAAAATAGGAAAAATGTCTCAATAGATATTCTTTCAGAGAATACACACATGGAGTCTATAGATACATGAGAAAATGGTGAGTACTAGCAATAAATTCAGATTTAAATAAATTTTTTAATGAGGTATCCCCCACATCTTGCAGGATGAGCAGTATGAAATAATTAATTGTAACAATAATTAGTGCAGGTGCAGAAACCCAGAGGGCCCACTGACATCCTTTGGTAGAAATAGAAGTTGGTCTTGCCATTGGGAAAAAAGTTGAAAATAAAATGACTTTATGATACAATCATTCAACTTCTCAACACACACATATGTGTGTCTATGAAATGAGCTTACCAAAGAAAATCTGGGCTCTATGTTCTTTGTGGCATTGTTGCCAATTGGCAGGAAATGCAAATAACTTGTTTTCGATTATTGATGAATGAATGAAGAGGTGGTATTACTAGATTCATCTGTCATAAAAGACATACTTCTGTGGTTTTTGAAATTGACTCTCAGCTTTAAGAAGAGGACATAAATTTGGCCTTCTGTGGTGGCCATGCTAGTCTGACTAATCTCTCTTTTGTTTTCAGATCTCACAACCAATAACATTCTGTGTAAATTTTCGGTCACTCAAGTAAGTAGAAAGTTTTCAGGAATCTGAAGTGTAGGCTTTTATCTGACCGTTAGCATTTATTGGCATGCGTATGCTGCAATGGCTATGGGTGTACACTTTCCTGTTTATTACTTAATTCCCAGTAATTTCATTACTCATGCTATCAAAAGGAGGCAATAATACTCATAAATCAAAGCAAGTAGTATTTTCTAATTGAATGGTTTTATGCCGCCAGTGTCTTTATATAGTTAAGTAAAAGGTCTGTCTGCATGTCCTCATTTTTTCTCCTAAGCATATATTAGTTGATGCTCTCTACTCAGAGGCTTTCCTAGCAGCTGAACATCTGCTCTAGGATTTGGCATTTGAAGGCCTACAGAACCTCAGTTCATTCATGTGTGCATAATGATGCTTGATGTATTTCAGAACCGCTTGGATGTGAGCCCTTTAGAATCAACTTACATGAACCCTGACAACTTAGCATTTCAGGAGATTAAAATATTTGGAACACAGGCACTTTACAATGTTACAGTGAAATACAATAATTTGATAACTCTGAAGTCTCCTCACGTCAGTTATGATCCAAACATGAAGGTAAGTCTCTATTTTGTTGACGCACATACATACTTATTTTATGTGTGTGGTTATATATGTACATACACACACATGAACATGAATAGCACAGATAGGAAAGTAGAGGTCAGGTTAGATGAATGCAGGTCCGAGAGCTAATGGCAGTGCTGAGGCCTAATATATATATATATATTTATTTAAATTTTAATGCTTTCTCTGCTTTCTTTCTTCAGTATCAAGATTCTAACTCCAACACTAATAGAGAGAAAAGGGGAAACAAAATAAGCAAAAAGGAAAGATAGTAAAAAGAGGATGGCAGAGATAAAGCTGATAGAGAAGGGAGAAGGAAACACGTGCCCAGGTGCTGATGGTGAACTTGATGTGAACTTTTCAAAGCCACAGCTAAAATACAGATTAAAACATAATTATCACCGAGAGCTTTGCTATTCTAAAATGAAATACTACAGAAGGACATGTGTTTTGTGAATAACAATCAGGAATTATGTTCCACAATGGGCTCACTTTGTCATAAAAGGAAAGTAAACCCATTCAGGTTGAGATATCAGAATAAGCCAGTCCAAGAACAGAGAACAGCCTCGTATTATCACCCTGACAAGCCTGTGGATGTAGTGTCAGTAACACTTAGTTTTCAGTGGAGATCAGTTTATTCCAGAGCAAACATGTGGTCAGATTTTGTACCACCTACAAAAATCTGAGGTGGTAAACTATGAAGGTTATACTTGATTTAATTTTCAAACTCTTACAATAGGTTTTGAACCTTGTTAGAAATGGTAGTGGAAAGTTAGAATTGGTGAGATGGAAAAGTATTCAGATCAGTAGGAGATTAAGAGAATAAGGATAGTTCTTAAAATGTCACCTTGCCTCCTTAAAAAAAAAGAAAAGGTTTTAAATAAGAGTCAAATATTTAAAAAAGGATTAGAGAAAATGTTGCATATTTAATTTGATAAGTAGGATATCAGAATATCTCAAGGTTTAAGCAGATGATCTTAGATTAGTGTTAGGTATGGAAAGAAATGTAATTGTCCCTTCCCAACTCACTAGTTTTACAGTTGGTTAAATTGATATTCATCAAATTCATTTAGTTTGGCTAATATCTCATAGAAATATAAGAATGGGAGATGCCTCTTTTTTTTTTTTTTTTTGATAAAGTGCAATGGCAAAGGCAAGTAGAGAAGGAAATACTTTTCTGGCTCATGATTTTAAGGTCTGGTCCATCAGGGGATAGAGAGATAGCTCAGCAGTTAAGAGCACTGCCTGCTTTTCCAAAGGTTTTGAGTTCAATTCCCAACAATCACAAGGTGGCTCACAATCATTTGCAACGGGACCAGATGCCCTCTTCAGGTTGTGTCTGAAGACAGCAACAGTGTACTCACATATATAAAAATAAATAAATAAATATTTTAAAAAAAGGTTTGTTGGGAAGATCAAGATGTCAGGAGCTTAAAGTATGTAGTTACATCACAGAAAGCAGAGAGCAATGAACGAATACTGTGACTCATGCCAGGATCCAAGACAGGAATAACACCACTCACCCTGACAGATGCTCCCTCCTCCATCAATGCAATGAAGATAATCTCCCACTCACGTGGTCCTAGACCCAGGTTCCAGGTGATTCCCATGTAGGGGAAGCTGACAACTTTAACCATCACAGGAACCTGGGACTTATGCTCGACACTACATGTTCTCTATGTGCCCACACTGACAGGGATACACTGCTTTGGGGAGAGAAGCACAAGAAGAAAGACTAGACTCTAGAAGAGTAGAAGAGGATAGATTTGACAAAATAAATAGGGACAGATAGGTCAGGGAAGGATTGAAAAGGAACACAACTGTTATTTGTCCCAATAATTACACCATGTAACAGAGACTAATGGAGTAGTGGACTGACATTTTCCCATCTCTGCTGATAGACTCACATCTAATACATACCTCTCTCCTCCTTTAAGACAGTATCGTGCCTTGATTGTTGAGATTGTGTGAGGGCTTTTTTTCCTTTTATCCATTTCTATTGAGGGTTTTTTTTTTTTTTTTGCTTTTATACCATTTTAATTACATACAAGTATTAAGGTCAGTTCTAGGTTGAGGGCTTTGTTTCTAATGATAAATTTCTTGTGCCTTGTTCACCCTACAGGTTGCAGTTATTACGGGTATCCAACTTCTCATGAATGAATCTTATACAGTGGAGTGGGATGACAACAGCATTAGGGATGAGGAAAAGATAGATTGCTATCCTGATCAACATGGGGCTTCTGAAGCAAGCTGCACTGCCCGAGGCTGTATCTGGGAGGTAATGGAGCTGAAGATGTGTGTGTGTGTGTGGTGCGTGTGTGTGCGCGTGCATGCACGCATGCATATGCACATGCACTAATACTACTCAGTGTTTTCATGAGCATGGCATATTGGCATACTTTTGCATAGCCTCAAATTTATAGGGAGAAAGGAATCTGGTGAAGATTCAAGCATTACTGGGGATATTTTTAGTAAGTACATTTCTTGAAGACCAGCTATTGAGATACTAGTATGACACCACCACACACACACACACACACCACACACACACCACCTTCATATAAATTGCCCTTTCTAACACTTTCTATTTGATAACTCCGTATCCCTGCTGATATAGGATGCTGACTTTTTTTCCAGGTATCCAACACTCCTGGGGTCCCTCATTGCTACTTTGCTAATGAGCTGTACTCAGTCAGCAACATTCAGTATGACTCACATGGGGCCACAGCTGACATCACCTTGAAGGCTTCTTCTTATAGCAATGCCTTCCCCTCTACACCTGTGAATCAACTGAAACTACAAGTGACATTTCCACAAGAACGAAATGCTGCAGTTTAAGGTAAACACAGGGTTTGTGTGCTATCAGGTATGGACAGGGCCTTTCTAATCCTGATGCTCTTTGCTAGTCAAGGCTACAGAACCTTAAAACAGTTTTGTGTTTAATTTTCCACAGTAAAATAGACTGTATCTTAACAGAATCCACAGAGAAATGAGGCCCTTATTAGAATAGTATTATAGAACATCAGAAGTTATTTTACCACCTGTATCTTCAAATGTATTTCCTCTGGCCTAGATCTATGATCCAACCACACTCGGTATGAAGTCCCAGTCCCTCTGAATATCCCCAGTGCTCCATCCAGTACCCCTGACAGCCGCCTCTATGATGTGCTCATCAAGGAGAACCCATTTGGGATTGAAATCCGTCGGAGGGGTACAGTCACTATAATGTAAGTGATTCCTGGTCTGACTTCAAGGAGCTGCTTTCCTTAATCATTCTAATCAGGGTCATTGTTGTTGAAGATAGCTGGTTTAAAGTGTCACATTGTCCATGACCAGAACCATAAGGAAGCAATTTCCGTTTGATCTGTGATTAGGGGAAGTCTTTAGCATCCTGAGAGTGATTTGTAAGACATTTACAATGAACATTTTACAAATATTTCAGGGCTCCCTTCTGCTATCTTAGATGTTATTGTGAAGACACTTGTTGGAGGCACCTGAGTGCCTGTTCTCAGCAAACTATGAATAGATAGTTTTGCTACAGTAAACACAGGAGGCTAATATGCTATAACCATGTGTATAGGAAAAGGGAAGGGTGACCAAGTTACTGAGACATCACTGCTTCTTATAATGTGGTCTTGAGTTTGGCTCTCTGAGGAAGAGGTGTCATTTGAAAAACTGATAAAGAAGAGCCCAATATGGAATTCCAGGAGAAGAACAGTAATGTTTGCGATAGAGGGGAGACAAAAAGCTTGATGTCCAAGCAGGGAAGTTGTCATGTCGAGTTATAGAGAGAATTTGGTGACATAATTGAGAGGATGAGAGTGGAGATAAAGCAGGGTTGACACATGGGTTTTGGAAGGTGAACAGCTCTGGAGAATTATGAGACATCACTAAAGAATATGGGCAGAACTGTGACATGGAGTGGGGTCTCTTTAGTCACAGACCTGGATGCCTGCAGAAGGAGAGTCCTCAAGGAGCAGAGCACATGTGAGTGATAGCAGTTGAGGTAGTGAGAATGGCTTGGGTTTCCTGCTATGCAGAGGATATTAGAAAGGCAGCTATGGAAAGGAGTATGAGAGGATGGTGACCACTGGGCCATTAATGGAGGTATTTGAGATTGCTTTACACTGATAGATTTATGTTTTGTTTGAGGACAGCTCCTAGAAGCCACCATGGAGATGACTTTCTTTCCTAAATATTCCTTCTCCTCTGCAGCTGGGACTTCTCAGCTCCTTGGCTTCACCTTCAATGACATGTTCATCCGCATCTCCAACCGCCTGCCCTCCGAGTACATCTATGGCTTTGGGGAAACTGAGCACACAACCTTAAGATAGACCTGAACTGGCACACATGGGGCATGTTTTCCAGGGATGAGCCCCCGGGGGTAAGGGCAGAGTGTTTTGGTCTGAATTCTTCCCTCCCTCCATACTGTTCAGCTTCTGCTTCTTTCCAGATGCACTTGATTGATCCCTTCTACTTTTAGGCAAATGGACATATTTTTAAGAATCCCCTTTCCTCCACTGCTTTCAACAGAGGAAGCTGACTCAACTTAGCCATCAAATTTCTGTCGAGTTTCTTTCTCATGCATAGTCTCCCAACCTCTTTTCTCCTATTTCTCCCAGTAAAGAAGAATTCCTATGGTGTCCACCCTTACTACATGGGGCTGGAGGAGGATGGCAAAGCCATGGAGTCCTCTGATGAACAGCAATGCCATGGGTAGGATGACTCTTCTTATTGTGTGCCAATCATTCTTGAATTGTTTCAGAATGATTTTGACTTGGCTACTATTTTAAGTCAAAAATAGCATCTCTGGGTAATGTTTTTTCCTGTTAGCCTTCATTTTATACTAGAGATTTATGATTGTTATGTTCACTAAACTTTCATTTGGTATTATGTAAAACACTTACATAAGAAGGCATAGCAAAATCCTCATTCCTGAGGGTCCCCAAGTTCCTGGGTGTCAGCTGGAGACAATTGGCTATGTAACTTGAATTAGTGCCAAGATTTTGGTTAGAACATTGCCTCTGGCAGAATGAGATGGATATATTTTTATGCTACATAAAAAGGGGCAGAAAGTCAAGTTCAGAAATACATACGTAGCTGCTAGTGAAGCCACAGGAGGCGGACACTGAGACTTAGTGCTACTTTTGATATTTTTATGAGTTTTATGCTATTATGATATAGAAATTATGATAATTTAAATTTTCAGATTTTTAAAACCTCTATTAAGGAGCATTAAAGGGGTAGAATCCTGTGGGTTTTTCCTTTCTCAGTTCTATGTGGTTTAGTATAGGATGTCTGCCACTAATGGTATTAAATGGAAGTGGGAAATAGAGCTTTCAAGTCTAATTGGTTAACCTGAAGGCTTTCATTATTGTTGATGTTGTTCTGTTTTCAGACGTGACATTCCAGCCCATGCCTGCTCTGACATACCGACCACAGGGGGAATTTTGGATTTTTATGTATTTTTGGGCCAACTCCTGAGCTTGTCACTCAGCAGTACACAGAGGTAGGAAGCTCATTTGATTGTCATGTATTAAGGTTATCACATCCTCTGCTCCCAGTCATGTGAATTCGTGTAGTGGGGAAACATCATTGTTATTCGGAAAGGCAATATAGAGAGTGCTGATCAACTAGAGTTAGAGTTCTGTTGTGGTAAACCTGGTTTTGGATGTGGTGGGGATGATATTGGAAGTGAATGTGTCAATGTAGATTATGTATTGTGAAATGGTTCTGGAAATAAGTTGATGATATGGAAGAGGTTATGTATTAGTGCTGTGATATGATGCAAATATTGGTTAGGTTAGTGGTGTCTATGTGAGAGCTAATTGGTTAATTATGTATGACATTATGGTAGTGACAGTGATGGAGTGCATATGGAAATGGTAGCACCATTGTGATCATTTTTGCATCAGTTAGCTGCTACACGTTAGATCACTTCACGGACATTATTACATTCAATACTCCTAAAAACACTGTGAGAAATTACTCTTATCCCAATTTACAAGAGGGAAAATAAGGAAAATTAAAGTCAGGTAACCTTCCCTGTGGTCACACAGCTGTCAGAACTAGACCCTCTTTGTTAAGGTAGGGATTTTACCTATGGTATTTGTGCTCCTAACCATGGCATTAAAGGGAAGGGGGACAGCATTTGAGATGTAAATAAGTAAAATAATTAATAAAAATAAAACACTAGCATTTCAAAAAAGTTAGAACGAAGTAAGATTTTTTTCAGAATTCCTAGAAAACTAATCTCTAGGCTCCCAGGAAAATTTTCTCAGGGTATCATCAGGGAAGAAGGGTGTGTCTCCCCAATATTTTTCTATAGTTGCATTTGTTTAGTTTGGGCTGATCAAGTATTCTCCTTTAATGTATATTCAAACTTCTCCTTAGAAGTACTAATACTTTCTGTCTGTTTTCTAGTTGATTGGTCGTCCCGTGATGGTACCTTACTGGTCCCTGGGATTCCAGCTTTGTCGCTATGGATATGAGAATGACGCTGAGATTGCCAACTTGTATGATGAGATGGTGGCTAAGCAGATCCCCTATGTATGTACATGTCATGCTGTCATGGTGTGCTGGCTCTGCAACCTCAGAAATCTGTGTGGAGCCTGTTACTACTATAGTGTATTCTTGCTCCTGGGAATCTTAGCATTGGTGGCTCAGACTAAGAGTGAGGAACTAGGGTTGGCTCAAGGAATTTAGTCATAAGGTTCTTTTCATAAGAATTAAAAAATTTCCTCAATAGTACTTATGCTTAACTAAGAAAAAAATGAACCCAAGTAGTCAGACCATTGTGAAGAGTTGTTATGGCCCCGAAGCACAGCTTTAACAAATGCAATCTTAGACAGGAAATACATATGGAAGCAACCTGCCTTGCTCGAGGGCAAGAGGCTTCAATAGGCCTGATCTAGATTCTTTTTCACATTTAATAATTTTGTCTGCATATTGTTCTGTTCTTCACCTTATTTTCAAGAACTGCAGAAAAGCAATACCACGGGTAATCAGACATACTTTTCTCATTAAGGTGATATATCTAATTAATTCTGAGTTCTTTCATGTTTTGTTTTGCATTGCATTGACTTACAGCAGACTTACTGCCCATATCTCATCAGCACTTAGTTATAGTTCCTATGATCAAGAACCACAGATTCCAAGGGCAGCCTGCTGTGGGAAGTCACCATAACCATGCCCTATAGCATCAGCTTTCAAAGCACACGTTTTTAATAGTGCTTTTATTTATATTTACAACAGTCCTTCCAGACAGGATTTATCATTCATCTTACTCTGTTTTCATGTTAGATTAAATGTTATTTTGGGTGTTGGTTGAAGTCACATGGGAAAAAGAAAATGAAAATATCCCAGAAACCAAACCCATAATATGGTATCACTAGATTGGGACATTCTCTTCTGGAGCCTGGACTGGCTCCACCATCAGCCAGTCTTCCTTGTGTCATCCCAGGATGTGCAGTACTCAGACTATTGACTACATGGAGAGACAGCTGGACTTCAAGCTCAGCCCCAAGTTCTCTGGGTTTCCAGCCCTGATCAATCGCATGAAGAGTGATGGGATGCGGGTCATTCTCATTCTGGTTAGTTCTTGTGGGAATGTGTGACTGTGAATGGGACAGTGGGTGGACTTGTGTGGAGATCACCTTAGACAACCTGACCTTTCCTGTTCTAGGAAAAAAATAGAAGCGTAATTAACATAAGTGTATTTCTTGGGAGCCATGGAAACTTCAGTGCAAATTGAAACTGGAGGAAAACAACCCTCCAACCCTCACTACCACTCTATCTTCCATCTTAATTCTCACTTGCTCTGTGCTTTGACTGCAGGATCCAGCCATTTCTGGCAATGAGACACAGCCCTATCCTGCCTTCACCCGGGGTGTGGAGAATGACGTCTTCATCAGATATCCCAATGATGGAGACATTGTCTGGGGAAAGGTATGAACTGGGCAGTCATTCAGTAATCTTCACCCTGGAGCAGGAACTTGTTACCATGTTTGTAAAGGTGACTTTCACCTAGTCCATTTGGTCATTGGGGTTTTGGTTTTATTTTACAGCTAATGTTTACTGACAATATTAAGAGCTTCATGGAATCTACTTCTCCATATAACAATCCTACATAAAAGCTGATGTTGTAGGACCGAGGCTTATAGTTTTCTAGGAAATTCTGTGTATGGCAAATTGTCTGAGGCATTTTTGTTGGTTCTTTTTTTCTGCTTGCAGGTCTGGCCTGATTATCCTAATATCACTGTGAACTCTTCTTTAGACTGGGACAATCAATTGGAGGTAAAAGGCTCTTTGTGGCTTTTGAGTGAGTGAAGTCAGGATTATTTTGAAAGGGAAACCATACCCAGAGTTCTGGAAGTTCCCATTAGTGCTTCTGAGCATGGTGAAGATAATCTTGTGACATGTGTCCTTCCTGTCATTCATGTACTGATGACCTCACACACACATTTTCTTCCTATTTGTGTTGTGTCTCTAATTGTGAAGCCAATACTATTGTTTTTAAGGTCTAAGACTCAAAGAATGTAAGCTACTTCATTGAGAATTTTTGTATGTATATTCATGAGGGATACTGGACTATAACTTATATATTTTTGTTGGGTTTACACTTGATTTCACTATTTCAATATTATTTGCTTTGTGAAGGAGCTTATTGTGGTTCTGAATTTTTTTAAACATAACTCAAAAAGTATTGCTTGTTTGAAGGCTCTATAGAATTCTTGTATAAGTATATCTGACCCTTGGTATTTTGCTTGTTTGTTTCTTTTCATTTTATTCTGTTTGAATGCTTTTTAAATTTTTTTGATTTGCTGAAAATAAAAAAAAAAGAAAAAAAAGATATATATGTATGAAAATATCACATTACTTTATATGCTATGAAAAAGTTAATAATAAAAATATATTATTCTCTAATAAAAGTTCATTAAAAGATGTAAAAAAAAAAAAGAATTTATAAAGAAAAAAAAATACAAAAAAAAAAAAAAAGACTCAAAGAATGTAAGTTGCATGCCCATGGTTGTTAAAGGCATAATGGTGACTTCAAATCCAAAGTTGTCAGAATTCAAGGGTACACAGCCTTTCAATTGAGAGATAGCTCTAAGGGATTTTTTTCTCTCTCTGAATTGTCGGTTCTTATTGTTAAGGCAGCATTTTTCTCTTTTAAAAGGATATCTCTTTTAAATAGTTTCCAACCTTTGTCTTTATCAATTAGATATTTTTTTTTCTGTGTACATTTTCCCCCTAAAGACAGGCTTCTCCACCTCCATACTTATAAATCCTGCCTCTGACTCCTTCTCTGCTATGGGTCTCAGTGTTGCTTTTACCTCTTTAGTCTAGCATTATATTATACATTTGCTTTCTCCTGGGAGCAAGTTCTTCTTTGTAAATGATCCAGATAAACTAGGCTCTGAACCTATTTTCCCCTGAGCTACACTGGCATGTGCTGGTTGCTTGAATGAGTATGTGGTTCCTCTTGCTCTTGTCTGTATTCTGGCCAAGATGCTACCCAACAGACTGGTATGTATCCTGTTTGGTTTCTTCTTAATTGTTTGATTGTCTGATAATATCTAAGGGTCATTAGGGAGGGATGGAATCTCCTAGAGAATATGTACCTGACCTGACCTTTAGTCTTCTTCCATATAATTATTCTTTCCAGACAGACGTGGTGTGTGTGTGTGTGTGTGTGTTCCTTTTTTTTCAACTTGCCTAGAGAATTGGGAAAGTCCAAGAAAAGTTCTGTGTATCTAGGACACCTAGTCACCTAGTAAGGGGTGATTAAGTGAAGAAGCTTGCGTTTATATTCTCAATCAGTAGTATAACTTACAATGTGTAAAACTTATATTCGGGTTAAGAATTAACAGTTAAACATTGTCATGGGGACAAAGCACAGTAGTTGTAATTGCAATATTAGTCACACACAAAAACCTCGATCCACAAACTCTTTAGGAAACTATTCAGGTACAGATTTTAGCCAGTGCTCAGAGTTTTCAGTGATGTAGAACAACTGTGGTCGCTAGCAATGGGGTTGACAGGAATTAGGATCAATATCCATGATTTCCACAGAGAAGTTAGTTTTCAAGACCAAATTCAGTCCTGGAGAGGAAGTCACATATTCCATAGAACTAATACGGCTTGGGGTCAAGAGCTCAGACTTGAGGTAACTCTAGTATAGTAGGAAGAATTTTCATTAGTGCAAGCCAGGGATATCTAATTACTGGCTTTTTGATCTCTGAACACCTTGGTCCCTTTGAGAGCAATAGTGCTGTAGATATAAAATGAAATCTTCACACTTTGGACTGGGTTTTATGGGTTTTAGACTGCACATCTTTATTTTCTGTTAGTAGATGCAGTAGAAAAGAACAGAACCTGATTAGGGGATATTTCAACTATTGGTATAATTTATTCAAGCTCAGTTTATGTTTGATTTATATTACTAACAGAATCTATATATGTTTTGATCTGTTTTCCCATTATGTTTCTTACTTTTTCTATCTATTATCTATCATTTACTGTATGATAAGACTTCCTTTTTTTCACTTCTCACAGAAATTCAGTTAGCCCATTGGTACACAGGCCAGAGATATTCAATTACACAGGTTCTATGGGATTTAATTGTTGACATTGGTAGAGGTATCATTTCATCAATCATAGGATTGGCTATTAACTTATAAGATCTATACTCCTTCAGCCTTTAAAGCAATGTTGACCCTGCTCTTTAGGCTCTTGATAATCTGAGAACAATGTTCACAGCATAACAACTGGTGAAATACTATGTGACACTGAGTATGTAATGACCAGGAATCCTGAAGTTCTGATCCAAGTAATTTTTCATAAAGAATTATCAGGCCTTAAAATCAGCCTTGATAAAAATACTTCAACAGCTATCATAAAATATTAAGACTATCCTAAGTGACTCTTGGGCAATAGAATAATCATAAGAAATATGTATTTTATAAGATCATTTTTATGAGTCTGGTGAGGAAAAGCTTACTAATGTCCAGATCAGTCATTGCTGATGCATGTATGAAACAAACAGAGCAGGTAAGAAGGCTGTGAGCAGGAGGCTTGTGGTCTCAAGGCTCAAACCTTTAATCCCTAAGTGTAGATTTGGATCCAGAAAATACCTTTTGTTATTTTTGTAGTGAACTGTGGTAAGCAATCCTAGGGCCAGTCGTACAGGTGGACTCATGACATCAAAAATGAAGACCCATCAAATGGAAGACAGATACAATTTGACAAGTGTTGGTAATAGAAAGAATGAGGCAGAGCCAGCTCTTTGGACAATGCTGGGTCATTTTTTAGTGTTGTAGTAATTATTTAAAATCACCTCTGGCTCAGGCCGACTATCTAAGCTGCAGCAGCTCTGCCTACCCAGCCACCATGTTTCTCGGCCAAAGGCCACATGGGCTCTGCAGCTAGAACCAACCGCCAGAAACACCAGCCCTGCCACCTACTAGATGCCAGCGTGAGAGATGGCTCTGTCATCTCTCCTAACTAAAAGACTTAGTTCTAAACCTGGCTTATGTCCTGGCTTTAGAATGAATGTCAGCTGAAAACCATCCTCTCAAGTCTGTTCTGTCAAAGTAAATAGCCTGGGTTGGCTATGAGACTGTAAGTCTTCAACCCCATCAGAAATCCAGAATGACTGAATTAACTGAAATTATGGGAAGCAAAAAGCATAACTTCTCCCAATTCCTCCTCTTCCTTTTCCTCTTCCTCTCCTAACTCCTCCCACCTTAGCTCTTCCTACATTTTAGTACACAGGTAAGGATCATCAAAGCTGGACATAGATTAATAAAACATTGCCAGCCTAATTTCCCACTTATATTCCATAAGGGATTTAATTTGGGCTCAGAAATAGCTTATAACTCCTATTTATTCATATTCCCTTTCTCTTCCCCCTCCACACTGTAAAGATCTCACCAATTGAGCTTGGCCTCTTGTTTGTCATATAAAGATCTTTTTGTCTTGCATCCATTTCGCACAAGAAGATACACCAGAAAGTAATTTATCAAGATCCCCAGTGTAATGGAATCTTACCTCTTTGAGTCAGACCTGAATCTTGATGCCTTTCTTCACTTGAGAGCATCCTATTTTGTATTGTGTCTAGACATTGGACCCTGTGTAATTGTAGCCCACTGACCAAGCTTTCTTCTTATTGTTCTACTCTCTTACTCTTGGCTTTCTGCTTCTTAGCTCTTTGACTCTCATAACATGATGAATAACATAGGGGAGGCCATTTATTAAAATATACCAAAGACCATAGCATCCCCAAATGAGCAACAGTGGAATAGTATATAAGATTCTGTTGATACTTGCTGTTTCTGACTGAGATGAATCCATAAATAGTCTATGAAAATTTATAATCATTTTAGAATTATTTCTCAGGTTCTAAGATAATTACAGTTGGGAGTACAAAAATCAATCTAAAAATATTAGTCAAAGCCCTAGCTCACTAAAGCTTTCAATGCAATTAAAGAGTGATACCCTGGATCCAATTTTCATATGAACCTTGCTTTTATTGTTTGAGAGCAGATGAAGAGAATGAGAGGGTGAAGCTTCCTCCTTACATCTTCTTGCACTGATTAACATAAAATAATGAGTTTTATGTGCTCTTTGAAATCTAAATAACAGAGATACATAGGAGTTAGTCTGATATCATGAATTGTTATCCGTTTGTTTTGAGTGAAAAAAAACCTTTTTTATTTAACCAATTTAGCATTTTGTACTAGAAAAATACCTTGTCTCCTATACATTCTCACTTGCTCCTTCTTTTCCTCTGGAGAGTTATTAGGAAGTAGGGGTCAACTTGAGGACCAGGAATCTATAACATGAAATAGTAAGTTCAAAGTGTTGACATGAGAAAAGAAAAGCAGTCTCCAGAAAATGTATAAATATTGGGAAGGAAGGTGTGTAGTTTATGCTCATTCATCTTTGCACTTAATATTTCTAAAATATGCCCAGAATGTATTATTCTGGCTACGACTGTCAACCGCCACATAGCACAAAAGTTTATTTGAACTAAGTCCTTAGGAAGTATTTGCTGTCCAAGGTGTTCATTTCTAACAGCTAAATTTTGTTACTTTTGCAGCAATACCGAGCTTATGTGGCCTTCCCAGACTTTTTCCGTAATTCAACTGCCACATGGTGGAAGCAGGAGATTAAAGAACTCCACAGCAACTCACAGGAACCAGAAAAGAGCCTGAAGTTTGATGGCCTGTGGATTGTAAGTATGCATGTATACACATGGATAGATGTGGGTGTATTTATGAGTGATAATGGGGGATTTTTGTACAGTCTAGAGGATGAAAGTCATTCAGAAAGACTGTGAGTGTACCACTTTGTACTTCCTCTGACACAGACTGGAGCAATTCTGATTTCCTTAGTTCTTAGAACCTCTAAAATACCTACTGCAAAGCTTTGGCGATGGTTACTGGAAACTCTTTGGAAGCTTGCTTGACATGGAGGGTTGAGTTGTACTTTCTAGCCACGTCCCCTGCCCTCAGAGGATGATGGTTCTTTTTGGGAAGCATCTGTAGGGATCGCTAGAGGTTGGCCGCTTTATTCTTTAATTCCTTGTCTCTGACTGGATGTGACTATCTTTATGTGTAAACCACATCTCTGACATTTGTAGGACATGAATGAACCTTCCAGCTTTGTGAATGGAGCAGTTCCTTCTGGCTGCACTGATGCTACTCTGAACCACCCTCCCTACATGCCACGTAAGGATCCTGAGTTTTCTCTATCAGCTGAGCAATGACTGGAAAGATGAACTCTGCTGGAACCCAGGAGCTAGAAATTACTCTCACCATCAAGAATAGGTCCTCACTGATGCTGTGGTGTACTGGGACTACAAGAAAATACGTGTGTGTGTGTGTGTGTGTGTGTGTGTGTGTGTGTGTGTGTGTTCAAGAAATTTCAATAGTTAGTACAGAAGATATCCAACAGTGGTAATGTCTGCAAGGGGTTCTAACAGATAAATTTGTTAGTTCTTCAGATTTATGATAATTTATATACAGAAATGTAATTGTTATTAATTATTATTTGAAAAGGGCTTCCCATTCTCAGGGAATCAAGGAAATTTAAAGTTATAGTAGTGATATATTAGTTTTATAAATTATTCTATGAGCTGTGTATATTACCTACCTCCATAGGTTATATGATACTTCTGAATCTCAATTTTCTATGCTAAGATTCAGAAAACTCTATTATCAGGGATAAAATCCTGAGAGGAATTATAAGAAACAATTTGTACATTAACAATCCAGCTCAGAGTTGTTCCAGAGTATGTGGTAACTTGCACGCTTTCCCAGCCCATCAGTTTCTCCAGTGGACTTGGTGTTGAAATCACCCTGAGGAGTGTCACAGTTCAGTGCTGACCACTGTTCTCATGCTCCTAGGGAAAAGGACACACCAAGGGGTTGTCCTGTTAGTCTTATGATAATACAGACAAGAGGTCAGCAATGAGAAGATTCGGAACTGCCTTTCATTCTTAAATCTTCCTTCAGATTTGGAAGGCAGGGACAGAGGCCTGAGCAGCAAGACCCTGTGCATGGAGAGCGAGCAGATCCTTCCAGATGGTTCCCGGGTGGGCACTATGATGTGCACAGCCTGTACGGGTGGTCCCAGACCAGACCACACCTACGAGTAAGTAGGACACTTTTCTGCAGCTGGCATTATCAGTGGGTATGGACAGTCACTGGTATCACTTTCCTGTATTTCATTCTATTTTTCATTCTAGAGACTAAGAAGAATTTAGTGGTCAATTGTCTAGAACAGTGGTTCTCAACCTTCTATTGCTGTGGCCCTTTAATACAGTTCCTCATGTTGTGGTGAACCCATAACCATAACATTATTTTCATTGCTATATAAATATAAATATAAAATTGCAATATAAATACTTGTTATTTCTGATGGTCTTGGGCGACTCCTGTGAAAGAGTCCTTCAAACCCCAAAGAGGTTGTGACTCACAGGTTGAGATCTACTGGTCTAGAAAGTCTTATTTCTTAACTAAAACGTACTTCTGCATGGGGACAGATCTTTGGTTATGACTGATAAAGCAGGTTTAAATATGGCAGTGTCTCATCATTGAGAAATTAATTGTCCTTTTGAGGATCACATGTATGGGGACAGAAGAGATTATTATACAATGCACCTGGTGATGTGATGGCATTGGTTATAAGAGACAAAGGAAAACAGGGTACTATAATCTATTTTATTTTAAATGTGAATCATATCTGCTGAGACTTTTAGCCACTCTTCTTATATGATCCCAGGGTAGCTTACTGATTTAGCATAGTCCTATTTGGTGTCCTCAATTTATACAACTTTTACAATTTCAGTCTGGAATTTATCTGTTAGCTCACTGATTATAGAAGACCAAACATCGAATAGATGAACAGATAGGTCTTGTGATTGGTTAATATTTGGGGACAGTGCAATGAGTTTATCACATGGTGAAGTCATTAGGTGACTACTGGGAAACAGCATTAGTACTATTGTCTCATCAGCCAGAGGATTCTAAGCCCTATGGTTCCAGAGAAGACAATCTGGGTCCTTCCTGTCCTACCTTAAACTTTGCTCCTTAATTCCCCAACCAGAGCTGTGCAGGAGGTGACAGGAGAGAGAGGGATCGTCATCACCCGCTCCACATTCCCCTCTTCTGGACGCTGGGGAGGACACTGGCTGGGAGACAACACAGCTGCCTGGGACCAGCTGGGGAAATCCATCATTGGTGTGTGGGCTGTGCCCAGGGGCTTCTGCAGGCAGGGATGGGAGGAAGATCCTTGGTGAGGGTGGAGGAGGAGGCAGAGGATGTCCTGTTCTGACTCTGCTGCATCTCTCATTGCAGGCATGATGGAGTTCAGCTCTTTGGCATATCCTATGTAAGTGTCCTTTACATGCTCCTCCTCCCTAGGAAGATGGCAGTGTCTCTTAGAAACACCAAGAGCTCACTTTGTTCCATGTTGTTTCAGACCGGGTCAGACATCTGTGGGTTCTTTCAAGATGCTCAGTATGAGATGTGTGTTCGCTGGATGCAGCTGGGCGCCTTCTACCCCTTCTCCAGGAACCACAACACCATTGGGACCAGGGTAAGATGTCAGCCTCTTCGTCTATACTCTGCCACTGAAATACCACCTTGGTTTCTGAGAGCATTCTTGTTGTCTGTGTTTCTTTGGGACATCTTCAAAGACATTAAGCCTTCATTCCTATGAAGCATATTCTCCTGTATTTATGATGATTCTTTATATTTTGGAAGAATTTTCTTTATGTCCCATAAGGAATACCTTACGGAGTTATTTTCCTGAGAAAGCTGTGCTTGTTTTTCAATTAATAAGAATATTCTTGAGGTCTCACACACAACTGTTTTGAGTCTAGTTCTGTAGAAATATTTGCGATAAACTTTCAGTGATGTTAAGGCCCTGGACTCTGATCATTGTTTCTTTTCCTGTAGAGGCAAGACCCTGTATCCTGGGATAAAAACTTTGAGGATATTTCCAGAAGTGCGCTGGAGACCAGATACACCCTGTTGCCATATCTCTACACCTTGATGTACAAGGCCCACAAGGAGGGCAGCACAGTTGTGCGGCCTCTTCTCCATGAGTAAGTGAGGAGCAGGAATCCTGGTGACAAACTGAATGACTTATTCAACCTGCTGGGTGGGCATTGATGTAACAATTTTTTCAACAATTGAAACAACAAATGCAACAATATTGTCAATTGAAATCGTCAGTCCAGTTTGTTCTTGGCTAAGTAGAGAGAATACTTTATTACCTCTTATAACTGAATTTTATGCACACAACAAATCTTGGATAGAAGGTCTTTTTTAAACAAAAGATAAGAAATAAAATACCATAATTTCTTCCTTATTGGGACATACAAAAACCATCTTATCTCCTGTAGTTTATGCTTACAAAGGCAATGATATCACTAAGGTGGGTGTGTAAGGGGGAGTTTAAGGGATAAGGCCTATCTTTATATTTAATGCTGTGCTGAAGAGGGATGGAAATATTTTATAGAGCCAGTATAGCCAAATTCCTTCTAAGGTTTGAGAGAAGTGACTTGTAAGGAATGTGGTCTATAGACTTGATCAAAATAGAGTAGAGATGCTGTTGGGCTCAGCTGCATTTCTGGCTTGAGTTCAGACTTGAGGATTTCTTTAGGATCTTAGGCTGGGGCCTTGTTGGAATCTGATTGTGACATCTTGATTTCCATTTTTAGATTTGTGTCAGACCGGGAGACCTGGAATATAGACAAACAGTTCCTGCTGGGTCCAGCCTTCCTAGTCAGCCCTGTGCTGGAGCTCGTGAGTATGGGGGCCTCTGAGAGTAGAAGGACCACAGCTGTCAGACTGGATAAACATGGAGAGGAGAAGGCCTGTGTGTTGGGGATCCACTTTTTCCATTTTTTTTCTTATAACTGAGCCAAGAAATACTAAAAGTTCTACTGGCAATTGAGGTGAAGTCAGGACACCCATGATGCCCTGGGGCAGAGCATGCTGTTCTTTCATAGTAGAAAGGTTTACCACTGATCCTGATAATTTGGACTCAAAGCCAAACCCTCACATGGATGATCCTCTTTTCTTTATGTTACCTCTCCACTCTGGGCAAGGTAGAGACAGAAAGTTCTTTCTTTCCAGTTATGGACAAAACTGTAACAACCCCTTTTTTTCTCCATTCATCCTGGTTCCATCAATATTTCTTAGAACTGTGAAGAATTAGCCCTAAATTCTGGCAACTTTCTCAGCAAAATTAACCACTTAGGTGACCTTGTTCAGATTCTCTCTCTCTAAAGTTAGCCTAACAATTTTGCTCCATAGGACAGTGAAAAAGATAAATAACCTTGTGTTATATTTGAAGATATAAGCTTCCCTTATTTAGTATAAGGGGCTTGGAGTCAGGTGGGGACTGTAGAAAAAGAATTCATTGCAAGCATTCAATCCTCTCATCATTAAAATTAAGTTTGTTGGGTGAACTGCTGTATAGCAGTATGTGTCACCTCATAGCTCTTCCTTATGCAAGAGAACTTGAAAGCAGCTAAAATCTTTTTTTATTTTAATTATCCTTTGAAAATGATTGGGTTTCTGATTAAAGACTGGCTGATTAATATTACTCAGATCTTATTATACCTAAAATTTTTTTCTTTTGCTCCTTAGCCAAACATGAGTATTTTTCTCTCTAGATATGAACTACGGTGTTTTTGTAAGGAAAAGGTCATTCAAGTTGTACAATCTAAGGGACATTATGAGGGACATTGGTAAAAAAAAAAAAAAACCACACACACACACACACACACACACACACACACACACACACACACAAAAAAAAACCTTTCCATTTAAAGAAAGTAGGAGGAAGTGGTGTTCCTGTTATTGCTGATTACAAGAGAGTGAGATTCAAGGCTCTCACTACTGTTGTAACTTCTTTCTGTGTATATTGGAGTCTCTGTCCTAGATAAAGTTCTACTACTGACACCTTGTTTGTGTTTAATTTCAGAATGCCACAACTGTTTCAGCATATTTTCCCAGAGCCCGCTGGTATGACTACTACACGGTAAGGTTTCTAAATGTTTATACAACCTGACAGCAGTAGAGTACTATTTTTTTTTTTTTTTTTTTGTATCTGACAGATCTCACACCAAACACCTGCCCTGGAAACCATGTGCAGTTGTTTTGCACAAACCATTTATTTCTTGTGGCCGATGTTTTATCATCTTCTAAAGTGGGGCTAGAGCAAGACCAGAGAGCTGATCTGATATGGAAATCCTCTCAATCAGTGCCTGCCTCATTTTATCTTCCTGTGTGACATTACTAAGCAGGATGGTGATTAGTCATTCTTGAAAATATCCCTTAACCAATTTTTGCTTCCACTACAGAGGCCTTTGCTTCTGTCTATAACTATATGCTTCTATAATATAGATTAGTGGTTCTCTCCCTTCCTAATGCTATTCATCATGTCTTGGTGACCTCCAACCATAAAATTATTTCCATTGTTACTTCATAACTGTAATTTTGCTACTGTTATGAATTGTAATGTAAGCATCAGTGTTTTCTGATGGTCTTACCCGTCTCGTGTGAAAGGGGTCATTTTACTCCCAAAAGGTTCATGATGCAAGGAAAAGAACTGCTGGTACAGGTACTCATTACTAGTTCCTATGAATCGTTATATAATAAGTGAGCTCTCAAATACATGTCCAAACAATACATGTTAACTTATAAAGGGGCTCTCTGGTGTAGATATCTGGGTGATAGTGATAATAGAAGAGAAGCTGGCAGAGAAGGGTCTCTAAGATACTTCAGAGAGAGCTTAATTCTTAAGGGAGAATGGAAGGAAAGGAGCATCCTTGCTCTCTAACTAGCCCATCTTCCCTGACTTTCTGAGAAGAGCAGGAAGACCAGAAGCAGAGCCCTACCCTAGCCTCTCTCATTCAAGTACATTGCAGTGAATCTGAGTGATAACTCAGCAAGAACAAATAGCTTCTCTGTCCTAGGAGCACTGAGTGGTTTTGTTTCCTGTCTTCTTGGTTGCTATCTAGCTTCTCTTACAGGTGGACATACACTAAGAGTCAGCTTTCAATCTAGCATGAGGGCCTTGGAGGAAGAGAGCAGCTATTTCCCTTAAATGACTTTCACATGGTCTTGAATTTGCATGTTGATTAGATGTACTTTAACATTCCTTCTGAATGTGTCAGGGCTTCTACTAGGGTTAAACAGGTTGACACTCAGGGTATATAGCTTAAGGGAGGTCCTCACTGGAAAGGTGGCCCTGCTTTTGCTTAGCCTGGAACCTGAGAGTGGGGATGCCTTAATGTCTGCACCCTAGGCATCTTAGTAGACTATTGGAGTCATAGCCTTGCTGAAGTGCAAAACTCTCTGCTAAGTTCTAGGATTTATAATTTTAGGTACTTTCCCATTTGTAGTTAACAGCATATTGATGTGCTAATATTTGCTTTTCAAAATTTTTTATGGAAACACAAGGTAGAGTCTGGAGATCCAGTGCCGCTGTCCTTTAGTGGGCAGAAACAATACTGCTTAACATTTTAAAAGGCCATGACAAGACTACTGAGTACCATACCCCAAGCCTGTAATTCCAGCTTCCTGGTAGACTGTGACAGGGGAATTTCTTGAGTCCATCAATTCTGGACTGAAGTATGCTATACTTATTGAATGTCCCATGAAATTTGGTATGGTATGGAGACTTTCTTGGAACAGAGGATAACCAGGTTACCTAAAACAGCTGAACCATCCCAAGTCAGAACAAAGCACAGTATAGCCTCACAACAGATAATTATTTGGTCCAAACTATCAATGGTACCAACACCAAGTATTTTTGCCTAGTTGAGAAAATATAGAAGGACATGAGACTTCCAACTCAAGTCAGAGTACAACTCTCACATATATAGCAGGATTCACTTCACATGTGGCAAGATAAGAATTAGCACATGAGAAAGATAAAGATGCCACATGAGGTAAATAAAGGTGTCAGACAAGACAGATATATTCAAAGATAAAGGCACAGAAACAAGTCTTTTGGGTGCTTCCTTTGGAGCAGGTGGATGCAGAATGTATAGATGGTGTGTGTTGAATGGTAGGATGAGTTCAGGAGGTAGTTGCAATTTCTGTTGAATGCACTGCTCTGGATGTGTGCATCACTCATCATCTCCCTTTTGCCCACAGGGTGTAGATATCAATGCAACAGAACAGTGGAAGACCTTGCAAGCCCCTCTTGAGTACATTAATCTTCATGTTCGTGGAGGCTACATTCTGCCCTGGCAGGAGCCTGCCATGAACACCCAGTTAAGGTGAGTGGGGGTGGGGGTGGGGTGTGGGGCTAGGGTTCTGCTTTGTATAGTAGTGAGCTTACTCTTGTGTGGAGAAAGCTCTTTATCCCTTGAGTAAAACTCTGAAATCTGAAAGTATTTGCACTGAATTTCCTGTTTTGCAGTTTTGTATTTGGACTTTTTTAAAACTCTGAACTCTGAGCAACTTTTATCCACTGTTTTAGATCAGAGTGTTTGAAATTGCAGGCTAGAAGTGCCATTTGCAATAATATAAACTAAAATGGGGGTAGTCATAATTTATATTTTTAGAATCCTCAACTCTTTCCTTAAGAATAAACCATTCCTGGAAAACATTTAACGATCTGGCAACTGATACCTGAGGCTGCTTTACCTTAAAAAATACTTAAGAGCTCTTGCCCTGAGTTTATATGTGATCTTTCAGTCACCAACCTCAAGTAAAATCTTGCTGCATGCCTCTGACTATGCCATTAGTAAGAACTATGTTTCATGAGTTCCCATTTATCTGTTATCAATGAGAAACAAAATCGTTTGAGTGGAGTATCACTATCATCTCCATTCCACAGATGAGAAGGGGGGGGTGTTATTAAGTTATATGAAGGAAAATGGTGGAAATTGCTCACTGAAATCCATGTGGACCTGATATCACACCTCAATACTTCACCCATTTGTCCTCCATGTGTTTTAGGCAATGGGTCATGAAAGGGGTTTACATCCTCAGGAAAAGGAAAGAAGGAAGTCAGCTATGTGCTTTTAATTTGAGAGCCTTACTGGAAAGGAGACCCGGATGCTTTGGTGAAGTCATTCATTTAGGACATGCAATGGTCCAGCTATTGATGCATGCATGTAGAGTTACTTCTCAGGGTCTTCTCATCTGAGAACTCACTCTCCACCCCAGGAAGAACTTCATTTTGCTTCTTTGTTACTGTGAAGCCTGTTGGCTTGTGGCTGTGACTGCAGTTTAAGCTAATGCTTCTCTCCCCTCCCACCACAGCCGACAAAAGTTAATGGGCCTCAAGGCTGCATTGAATGATGAGGGAGTTGCTGAGGGCTGGCTCTACTGGGATGATGGAAAAAGCATTGGTAAGTAGGGGATGGCTGGAATTCCTGACCATATCATGGGTGAGGTTTTTGATTATCTTAAATTCCTGCCTTTCTGCTGAGATAAACTTTCATGAGATTTACATCATTCTCCATGTTTAGTTGCCCCAGCGAGACAATGCTAAATGCTCTGCTTATGTGAGGGACTTTCCACCAGGAGTTTATGGGAGTTGGTAACCTCTTAGGAGGACAACTCAAGTACTCTTTACTACACAGTAGAACTTTTAGTCACAAGGAGCTTCTGCTGCTCAATGCACCTGTAGGCACAGGTGTCTAATGGACACTCAAAATGTCACCAGAAGGTGACATTCAAGAAACTGAAGTTTATTTTATTTAATTTATATTCATTTAAATTTGTACAGCTAAGTTTTTATAGTGCCTTCGGCTGTGGGCAGGACAGTTTTAGAAGCCAGTGGTTTCCAGAGGAGTAAGGAGTAAATGAGAAAGAGCCCAGCACTGGGGAGGCAGAGGAAGCCCTGACAGGAGCTGGTTCCTAGCAAGTTGACTTTTCCATCACTTCCACCTCACAGACTAACACCATGCTTCCCAAGAAAGTTTTATATTTTAAGTTTTCTCAACATCACATTCAAAACCACCCATTGTCACGCAAGACAGAGTATTTCCATGGATACCAGTGTATTTCCATGTGTGGATATGCACTTCTAGCAAAAAGAATCTGGAAATTCTGAGATAACTAGGGAGATCTGAGACTAAATAGACTGTAAGAAAAATGACTTAAAGTGGGGTTGGGTGATTTTTATATGAGATAGCTGACAGTCATATGCATCTCCACAACTTATTTCAAAGGTCTGTGTCCATTTGGGGATGAGTGTAGAACCTGACAAACTTCCACAGAGAGAGTATCCATTGCAAAAGCAAACTTACTGTAATGAAGAAAAACAAACAAACAAACAAACAAACAAACAAACAAACAACCCCAACTCTCAGCTAAGAAAGTCAGCAATTTTAAGCCTATCACACAGGCCCAGCTCACATCTGACCCTTTGTCTGTTTGCAGATACCCAAAAGTACTACTTGGCCAGGTTTTCTGTCAGCCAGGTGAGTGTGATTGACACCATAAAGGGAGGGTAGGCTTCTGCTCCCTTGGCAGAATAGTGGATCTCATACGGGTGCTATGTATGTTCTTCCTAGATTTCTTTATTGCTCATCTTTTCCCTTCCTCCAAACCTCACAGGGGAATATCTTATGCCCCCTAGAAATGTTTGAATCTACTCATGTCTCATCAGTGACTGTTTTCAATGCACCATTGTACAGCTGGGTAATCTTTCTGTGTAATCTAACCCTCCTTCCTGTGCTGTCTCTAAATGTTCTTCACATGCTGTGACCTTTCCATGTGTAGAATATATAGTCCTTGATACTTGAAATTTGTAACTTACAGAATATAAGGACATCCTTAAACTAGAACATTACCCTAGAGACTGGGCTGATGCTTACTATGCAAAGTGGGCAGGGCCAAGCAGCAGGGGACAGGGAACTGGTGTCATGGATTATACTATCTAAGAACATAAGATATTGACTGAGGATGTCTCATAAATGACTTACATTTATGCCTAAAACAAAATTGAACTTATTTTGATATATTTTCTTTTCTGTTTTATTTTCAACTTGGCAGAATACATTGCAGACACATGAGGTGAATAACAATTACATCACCGGCACAGCACCCTTGTATCTAGGCTACATCGAAATCTGGGGATTGGGTCGTCCTTCCATCACCAGTGTGACGATCTCTTGGAAAGATGTGAATGAAGAAGTCACCCTGACTACAATTCCACAACCCAGGTTTGTGACCATTGGAAAGCCCACTAGTATTTCCAAAGCTGGGGATACTTTGTGCAATGGCCCTCCAGCCACTGTGTTCAGTGTCAGCTGTGGACACTGTGGAAATAAAGAAAAGACATGGTTTGTCATTTGGAATTGAAAACATTGTTGGTCACTTTCCAGATCTATCATCTTGATTGAAAACCTTAGTGACACTTGTTTCTCATTCTGTCTCAGAAACCAAATTCTCAAATAGCTAAAAATGACAATATTTTGTCAAATATCAGGTATTATCAACTACCCTAAAAAGAGTGGGTTTGCTCCTGAAAGTGCCATAGAGAAGGAACAACAACAGAAAAAAGAAAGAAAAAAAAATAAAAAAGGGAGAAAGAAAAAGAGAAAAGTAAAGAAAAGAAAAAGACAAAACAATGAAACAATTTTTTTCTGACTTATTTTTTTTCCATTTAAATTTATGGAAACTCTGGAAATTTCCATAGGCTTAGATTTTTATCTTAATATTTTAATATTTTAAATGATATTACAGAGGAAAATATTAGGTAGAGATATACAATTACTCTGTATCAATGAAATTTGAATATAAAGAGGTATTCATAATACCTTAACCACATGAGTTGGAGATTAATAGCATTTTTTATAGAATGTGTGGCCTTCTATTGGAACATGGTAAACTTACCATTTTATTAATGATCATGTTCACCCCTCTTCCCTAACTCCTCTCAGAACCTCCTCTATTCTCCCTAACCACCCAACTTCATGTTTTCTTTCTCATTCTATTCTTTAACCCATTGGGTCCAGTTTGTGTTGGCCCACTAACATTGGGCATCGAGCTTGACCTGGAGTATGACCAATGTACCTGGTGTCACTGCTAGATGTGATATAATACTTACTTTAAAATATTTTCAATTAAATTATACTCTATATAGAGTAAAATAAACAGATCTTAAGGGTAAAATAATTCTTACACTTTTGTCTGACATTTTCTCTCAGATCACTAAACATGTATTAGACATTAGTATTTTAACCCAATGTTTTCTTGAGCTTATTACAAATTCCTTCCTAAAGCATTATTTGAATGGTTTGTAGCCAATATACTCACAACGCTAGTGTTAACAATGATGTTTCCCACTGTGTAGTTAATGGCAATCATTCTAAAATATGTGTACAGCTTGAAGTAATTTGAAAATTGTTGATTACAGACATCCTCTCATCATATGAAAGTTAAAATTAGAAACTCAGGATTCATATATATATAGTATTTCAGTCCCAAGACCTGTTACTCTGTGCTGTGGTAAATGACAACAGTTCTTCCCATGACATTCCATTCTCTCTCTCTCTCTCTCTCTCTCTCTCTCTCTCTCTCTCTCCTCTCTCTTTCTCTTTCTCTGTATGTGTGTGTGTGTGTTTGTGCGTGTACTAAATGTGAACAATCTATGATTTCATGGCCTGAAAAAAAAATTTCTTCAATTTTATAATTTTAAATGTTTTGTTGTACTGTGGTTTTCTTGTCAAACACTTTTAACAAGATCTCTTAAAGAACTTTCCCCAATTCTGTTGTGAACTAATTTATGAACAAGTTAAAACTTGCTCATATGATGAGGTGTTTGGTATAAGAAAGCAGGAATATTAGACTTCCAGGCAGTGGGTGATTGTTTTGAGGAGACATAAGAAGATAAAGTAAAAGGGGAGCTAGCACCCTGCAGGAGAGAGGAAGACAGGGCACCCTTTCCAGCTTGCCTGTGTGCCGTTCTCAGTGGTTATGAATGGGATCATTTCTATCACGGAACAATCATTCCACTGTAAGGATTAGGAAACATCCTCCTCAGCTGAAAATAAAATAGTTGGCACCAAGGCCATCTGGCTCAATGACTTGCACCCTGTATGTTTGTGTAAAGAAAAATTTTAAATAATAAATGCTCAATACATTTCTTGTTTGTTTGTTTTATTCCAACAGATATTACGTGTCGATGTGACCAACAAAAAAATCAGCCTGCATTATTCAAGTCACTGACATGGAGCTCTTCATAATTTTTTAAAGCAAGATACTATGAACAGATTTAAACTACATATACTTCATAATGATGTAATTATTGTATCTCATCAATTGTTTCATTCTCAGTAGGGCTAGGATATTTTATGTTTTTATTTTGTTACTTTTTGTGTGTATATGACTCCCAAAGATAATATCTCTAATGTACCTATATAATTAGTGTGGTATATATGGTTCATCATATGACATTTATTGAAAACATGAAGATGAGCACGATCCATGTTGAAGAGTGTGTGAGTGTGTGTGTGTGTGTGTGTGTGTGTGTGTGTGTGTGGAGAGAAGAGAGAGAGAGAGAGAGAGAGAGAGAGAGAGAGAGAGAAAGAGAAGGGGATTCAGATGTCCTAAAGATACAACAGAAATTTTGCCATGGCAGCTACTGTTTGAAGCTAAGCAAAACCTTAAGAAGTGTGCAGAAGTATCTTCTGCAAGTTGGTATGGGGGAGGAGAAACCAATATGCTGAGAGTATAATGGAGGAAGAAGGAAAAGAACAGAAAAGGAAGGAAGCAGGAAGGATGTGAGGCAAAGGTAGGCAACAGCAAGAGTAATAGTCACCCTCAGGAGGGAGCCTTGTGGGGAGGGGAAAGGAGAAGTCAACTCATTGGAAGGAGAATAATGGGTTGGAGAAGGTATTAACATTCAGGAAGGCTAAAAGAAGGAGATTTAAGTAGAGAGAGCTGATGGAAGAAGTTGGATGTACAAAATAAGTTGTTTTATAGAAGTGTGCTTTAAAGTGTATAAATTTTATTTGTTCACCATATCTCATGTACATAATGACAACAGTTCACACAAACATCCATGATTTACATGCCACGCAAAAATAAAGCAATGAATTTAAAAGATATTGTCAGTGTTGTGATGTTTGTTCTTGGAGGCTTCACTTTGGCATTAGGCTTCCCAGGTGTTCAGAAGACTTATCTGAGCTTGTCTCTTTTGTTTGCTGTGCCATCAGAGCTCCTGCAGTCTGGTACAGCAAGAGATTATGGTTTCTAATCAGCCACCTTCCCATACAACTTGGTAATGACTTTCTCACAAGCTATGAATATTATTTAAGAAGCATAGAACTTACTGTAGTTGGTAAGATATCAACCATTCTCTGTATCCCATTTTTTAATAGGGTTATTTAGTTCTCTGGAGTCTAACTTTTTGAGTTCTTTAAATAAACCTATTAAAATGGGTACAGAACTAAAGAAAGAATTCTCAAATGAGGTATACCGAATGGCACCTAAAGAAATGTTCAACATCCTTTATTTATTTATTTATTTATTTATTTTTTATTGGAAATTTTTTTACATTTCAGATGTTCTCTCCTTACCCCATTTCCCCGCTCCCTCCCAGGAACTCACTATCCCTTCCCCCCTCCTCCTGCCTCCATGTTGGTGTTCATCCTTAGTCATTAGGGAAAAACAACCCTGAGATTCTACCTCACACTAGTCAGAATGGCTAAGATCAAAAATACAGGTGACAGCAGATGATGGCAAGAATGTGGAGAAGGAGGAACACTCTTCCATTGTTGGTGGAATGTTTAGAAGCTGGTACAACCACTCTGGAAATCAATCTGGCAGTTCCTCAGAAAATTTGACACAATATTACTTGAGGACCCAGGTAAACCGCTGGTGGGCATATACCCAAAAGATGCTACAACATATAACAAGGACACATGTTTCACTACGTTCATAGCTGCCTTATTTATAATAGCCAGATGCTAGAAACAACCCAGATGTCCTTCAACAGAGGAATGGATACAGAAAATGTGGTATATTTATACAATGGACTACTCAGCTATTAAAAACAATGTATTCATGAAATTCTTAGGCAAATGGATAGAACTAGAAAATATCATCCTGAGTGAAGTAACTCAATTAAAAAATAACATAAATGGTATACACTCATTCATAAGTGAATATTAGGCTAAAAGCTCAGAATACCCAAGATACAACTCACAGACCACATGAAACTCAAGAAGAAGGAAAACCAAAATGTGGATGTTTCAGTTCTTCTTAGAAGGGGGAACAAAATACTCACGGGAGGAAATACAGAAACAAAGAGTGGAGCAGAGACTGAAGGAAAAGTCATCCAGAGAATGCCCCACCTGGGGCTGCATCCCATATACAGACACCAAACCCAGACACTATTGTGGATGTCAAGAAGTGGTTGCTGACAGGAGCCTGATAGACCTTTCTCCTGAGAGGCTGTTTCAGAGCCTGGCAAACACAGAGGCAGATGCTTGTAGCCAATCATTGGACTGAGCATGGGGTCTCTGATGGAGGAGTTAGAGAAAGGACTGAAGGAGCTGAAGGGGTTTGCAGCCAATAGGAAGAACAACAATATCAACCAACCATAACCCCCAGAGCTCCTAGGAACTAAACCACCAACCAAGGAGTACACGTGGATGGTCCCAGCCGCATATGTAGCAGAGGATGACTTTGTTGGACATCAATGGGAGGAGAAGTCCTTGGTCCTGGGAAGGCTCCATGTCCCATTATAGGGGAATGCCAGGGCGGGGAGGTGGGAGTGGGTGGATGGATGAGTGAGAACCATCACAGAAGTAGGGGGGGATGGGACAGGGGGTTTCTGGAGGTGAAACCGGGAAAGGGGATAATATTTAAAATGTAAATAAAAAATATCCAATAAAAAAAATCAGCCATGACAAAAACAAAACATGAGTTACATCTGTACTGATTAAAGCACTAATTAAATTTATATAAGGAAATGTATAGCTGGGTTGTCAAGATGACTCAGATGGGGAGCACACTTGCCACATGATCTGAATTCATTCCTCAGAATCTATAAAAGTGGAAGGAGCCAATGGATTAAACAAAGTTGTCAGCTGACCTCCAAATGTAGGCATGGCAAACAAAAAAATAGTAAATAATAATGAAAAATTAAAATAAAAAGAAAGTCTGTAGAATCTCAACAGGGATATTTAATTTTAGTGCTTTTTAAAAATACAATCTGTTTCAAATGGGTATGTATGCTTCCTCACATCTTCCCTTTCATACTGGAAACCCATTTTTTTGCTGTTTGCATTCCTAGGTAACAGTGTCTGTAGTACACCAGAATATCATCCAGTTAAATTTATATGATAACTACTAAAATGAGGCATCGCGCATGAGGTCTGAAATAAACAGGGAACTAGTGAAATGTGGTCAGGCAGTCATAAGAATCATTTGATTTAAAAGGAAAGCAAAAGAACCGATAACTCCCTATGATTAGGCTACAAGGCTATGTATGGGTCACTTAATATTCTATAAATTCCCCATGTTGGCAATGAAAGTATGTTGATTCTGGTTGTCCTTAGTGAGGAATTTCCTGACTGGAAATTCAGCATGTGCCTTCATGTAAGACATGTGGATGTTGGAAGTATTTGTAGTGTCAAGGGTCCCACTGATGACTTTCGGGATGCCTCCTAATGTGTTAAAAAAAAAAAAAAACTGGAAGAATGTTTTTAAATGCGTATGGTAAAATGTCAACCACCACAAAGAAAACATTACACAAAAATGTGCAGAATATTCTAAGTGCCAGTGTCTCCTGTCTCTTGAATTCAGTACTGACTCTTTAAATACTGTAAATACCTATGGTATACAGATTAATATTTTGATATTTGAGTATAATATAAAATAGCTAAGTAAAGACTAGATGTCACAATGTCATATCTTTATCAATCTTTGTGGTGACAATACTTAAAATCTGTCCTCAGAAATGCTTAAGCTTGAGACTGCCGTGTCAATCTATATTGAAGAGCAGGATCCTTGGCACACTCCAGCAGTTTATAGATGGAGTAGATGTTGGGGTACACTGACTCAAAGTGCTGGATCTGGGCCCAGATGATAGCTAAGTTGGCCAACACATGGTGGGCCCATGGGACTGTCTTCCACTGAGGCCCCCATCCATATGTATTTGTATCAGTTGGTTTTCCATTGTTGTCACAAAACACCATGCCCAAGGCAACTTATAAAAGAAATAATTTAATAGGGATTCTAGAGAGTAAGAGAACAGGGAATGGCATGGGCTTTTGAAGCCTCAACCCTAGTGATGCACCTCCTCCAATGAGGACACACCTCTTAATCCTTCCCAAACTGTTCCATCATCTGGGGACCAAGCATTCAAACATAAAAACCTTTGGTGGGCATTCTCATTCAAACCACAACATATATCTATATAGCTTTGCTTATGTTGTTATATAGTCATGTGTCATGAATTCTCAAACAGTTTGGAAGTAGGAATTACACTCCTAAAAATTACTCTCAAAAATTTATTCACTAGATTACATATATATGTATGTATATAAATATGTAATATATGTAATATGGAATATATATATATATATATATATATATATATATTTATTTATTTATTTATTTTCATGCCACATTCTTCAATGAGGTATGGAAGTGTGAAAAAATAGGAGGATAGTAGGGTGGTAATACTTGAGTATACTATATACCTGCGTATATTTAAGTATATGTGTGTGAGAGAAGAGAGATATATATAAAGATGTCACAGTGAAACCTCCAATTTGTGTTTAAACACACAACACAAACACACACACACACACACACACACGAAGATGTCATGGTTAAATATATGAATATCTGAAGATGTCACACTGAAACCCACTATGTTATAGAATAAATGTATGTTAACAAAAAATAATTTTACCAAATAAAATACTTAGAAGAATGTCATGATTTTATACTTTTGCAAATCTCTTCAAAATCTGCTGTAATAGATGGGCTCTCATACTGCAATTCTGTTTTTTATATCACATGATAAGGTCCATGAAGACACTGTGAGTGCATGAAGAATAGTATTTTATCTTCTTTCATGTATCACGACCACACTGCTTGAAAAAAATGGAGGGAAAGGTTTATTGTAGCTCAGAGTTGCTGGGATATTTCAAGCTCATCATGGTAGAGAAAGGCATAAAAATTTATGCCAAGGTAAACGGGAAGAGACGTCATGTGAGAGAGTGTGGGAGGCTGATAGTGGGTACCACATTCAAAGGCCTGTCTTCCCTGACCATCAGCCTGCCCCCCAACTCCAAAAGGCTCCATGGTCCTCAAATTAGTTTCACAAGCCTGGGACTGGGATTCAAAACATGAGTCTTTTGGGGTCATTATAGATGCAAAGCCTACCAAAGCCTATTCAAAAGGAAAATATTTTCCTGATATCTTTATGAAAACCGTTTTCCTCAATTCATCTTGAAAATGTCTTTGGGACTGGTCAGCTAGTAAGCAACAGGATCTTACTTTCTGGCATATTTCCTCTCCAAAACACAAAATTTTAATTTATTTTTTTTTTTAAAAATCATTATCTTAGTTTCTTTTTTTGTATTGCTATGATAAAATGCTCTGACAAATTCAGTTTAAGGAAGGATTTGTTTTGGCTACAGTTGATCAAGGAAGGGCAAAGTGTCAAGAGATTAAGGGAGCCAGTCAGTCCCTTAGTGTCCACAGTCAGGAAGTTGAGAACAATAAGAACTTGTATTCAGCTATTTTCTTACAGTTTAGAGGGTACAGAATCCAAACCTAAGGAATGACGCCATTCACTTTTAGTGTGGCCCTTCCAACCAAACTATCCCAACAGACATAAATCCTCAGAGGCATGATTACAGCCGTAAAAATTACTCAGTCACTCAGAGAAGTGTCTGGATGTTTGTCTCCTTGTCTCCACTATACATCCTGCCAAGTTGACAATTACCATGATCATAATAAGTTAGTCAAAATAAAAAATTAAGCCGGGCGGTGGTGGCGCACGCCTTTAATCCCAGCACTTGGGAGGCAGAGGCAGGCAGATTTCTGAGTTCGAGGCCAGCCTGGTCTACAGAGTGAGTTCCAGGACAGCCCGGGCTACACAGAGAAACCCTGTCTCGAAAAACCAAAAAAAGAAAATAAATAAATAAATAAATAAATAAATAAATAAATAAAAATAAAAAATTAAAAATCCTAAACCTTTTCACTTCAAGAAGAAATTTATTTCTTCTTTTACTAATATTACATTGAATGCCTTATGTACCAACAAAGCCAAGGTTGTGCTGTTTGGTGGATATGATCAGTTTCAGCAACACTCATTACTCTTGTTTTTCCAGCTGAATCACTGAGAGATTTGCATTGGCTTTGGGGGTTGATGCCCTGATAATCCCAACCACCAGCTCACTTCTACAAACTGCTTAAAACAAACGCAAAGCTAACTTTACTCTGGCTTGCCAACTGACAACAGTGAGGTACTAGATTCCATACTTGTCTCTTCCATCCAAAATGTTCTAATAAGTTTTTCATGAATCAACTCAGTATACGATCCAATATCTTCTAGCTGCTAATTATCAAACTGAAAGGTGAATTTAGTTCATTTGTTATTTGTGAGTACATTTTTAAATTAGTGTGGGTTTGTGTGTCACCATGTCAACACGAATAATGTCACAAAAATGAACTATGGGGCACTAAGAAGGAACAATCATAAAAAAAAGTAGCAGAACTTTTGTAACAATAAATCTTTAGCCAATGTATCTTCCCAATTTCAAATGAGATGTAGGTGTGTTTTCTCTCTAACAAAGGCTATCTTATACTGAAACAAACATAAGGTAAATGTCTTCCTTCTTGAGGATGCAAAATTCTTAAGATGAGAAATTTTTTGAGCCTAAGAACAGTTTTTAAAGATGCTGAGCCATTGCAGGCATGAGAAGTATCTACCAGAGGTGTTTTACCTATCACTTCATGGTTATTTAGTGTTTTGATTATTTAGAATGATGAGGAGGTAGGGGAAAGCTGGAGAAGTGGCTTGTTATTCTTGCTGGAGATCCAGTTGGAGGATCCTGGTTTGGTTCTCAGCATCCATACAGTGGCTAACGAACATCTGTATATAAGTTCAGAGGAAGTGAATCCTCTTCTGTCCTCTATGGCAGTAGTTCTCAATCTGTGGGTTGAGACTGCTTGGGGAGAGGGGTAAATGACCCTTTCATAGGAGTTGACTAAGCCTTTGGGAAATGCAGATATTTATATTATGATTTATAATAGTAGCAAAATTACAGTTATGAAATGACAATGAAAATAGCTTTGTTTTTGGGTCACCACAAATGAGGAAATATATTAAAGGGTTGCAGCATTAGGAATGTTAAGAACCATGACTCTATGGGAACCTAGCACATGCTAAATGCACATATGTGCATGCAGACAGAACAGTCACATACATAAAAATTTAAATACTTATGGAGAAAGCATATTTGGTTTAATGATTTAATGAAAGACTGAATGCAAACAAACTTTGGGAAACAAAAATGAAGACAAAGACAGTGTGACACAGCATAAGAAATTTATTTATTTTTTACTTAGTCAACTGATGGCTAGATATTAACAAAAACTAGAGATATGTTATGGATTTCAAGCACTGGATATAACCATGGGAAAGATGGAGAGAATCTTCCTTCTTCTGCATATTTTGTGTTATATTTGCAGAGAACTGAGCACAGCATAGTGCGGAGTAATCAGATGTAAGTAAAAAACAAAGAAGGGACAATCACTGGAACAAACCAACCAACAAACAAAAACCCTGACCTCACCTTCCCTAGGTATTAACAAGTGTCTCTGTCTCCCTCTCACAGAGTGTGTAAGGACTCTTTTACTGTCTGTTGGGAAATGCACACCTGTCCTCCAATTGCTCTCAATTTTATAGGGCTATAAATCAATTGTGGCAGAAGTTGGCTCTATTAGCCTTGTCACCTTTGCTCAGTGCTCCATATGAGTCACGGAGGAGGAATAGACACTGCAAAGAAAACGACAAGACGGCGATGAGGTAAGTTAAGTACTTGGAGCACATGGGATTCTTTATTTTTGTAAATTTTTTTGCTCCTGCTCTGTTAAGTTATCTGGATAGTCATAATTTCTTTCTGGACCTTGTATTTTCTTCTCTTCACAGAGGATGAGAAACTGGGTGGGGGGAGGTATAGGACGGAGAGATGGTGTACATGTCTGTATGCTGTGTGTTTGTGTGCGTGTGCATGCTTTTGTCTGTGATATGTGTATGTGTAGGCAAAGGTCTAATGTAAGCTGTCCCTCTTACAGTGGGAGAAACTATGGGAAGAACAAACAACTGGAATCCTTGTGGAAGTCAGTCAAGGGTGGCAGGGATTCTGAGGAAGGTGACTGTGTTACAGTTTAAGGACTTTTAATTAAGGATGGATTTCTGCCTCCAGGAATCCCTTTATGTCCCCCCTATGCCTAGATAACAATAGCTTTTATGTCAGGGTGATGATAGGATACCCACATTTTCTGAGTTACCCTGTGGAATCTTGACCTCTAGGAAGATTAAGGAGAGCTTGAAATGGTACCTGCTTCTATTTTGTAGAGGCTGGAAACAAAATTCTCCTTAGGAAGCGAAATAGTACTTGGAGAAATGCTAGCCAATGACCTGTTTGTTTGCCTTTATATTGTTTGCCTTTATGTTGCCCATGAACTGTGTGCTTAAGAAATGAAGTCAGGAATTATGAGTGTTGGTGGTGGGTCTCTCAGACTTAACATCCCACCTATAGAGGGATTTAGGTTACTAAGAATAGTTAACCCTTTCAAATTCATTCCCTCAGCCTTTGGTTCTCTGAAAGCTAAAGTTTTTTCCCTAAACTCCTTTTGGCAAATTATATGTTTGTTATTTCCCCTCATTTGTCATTCTTTTCTTGAACCGTTACATATTAACTTAAATGTCACCTCAATTAAAAGTTGAATTACCTACTTCTATGAAATATTTGTATAGCTGTTAATAGCATTGTCCTAAAGGACAGGAGTGAAGGAAAATGTGACATCAAAGAAAAAAGCAAAATTAACACAAAAGCTAAATGTGAATGCTGGCTTTTTCACATTGATTTTTTTTTTTTAATTATCATTGCCTATGTGGTGGTTTACTGTCTGAGAACACAGGGGAAGAAAGAGGCTGAGCAACTGGGTATAGGAAGAGTCACAAAGAGTTTGGTCATGAGGTTAACACATTTATAGTTTAGATCACCATTAAGACTTGGCTATAGGGGATCTTAATGACTGTCTGTGCTGGGTCATTTAGAATACAATTCAAAGTTACAGGGAAAGCAGTTCAATTAAACTGGACACTGACTGTTAGAACTAAATTAATTTTAAAAGATAAGTAAAGAAAATACAAATTTTTCATTCAAGTTATTATTATATGAGTCATTAAGTGGTTGGTTTGGTAGGAGTTGGGAAGTAGGGTAAGAGGAAGGATTGTGTTATGTTTAAACATGTTGATTTTGCTTGAACATTAGGGACTTTTGAAATATTAACATATCACTGAATATATGAACCTTGTTGTTTAGTTAGAAATATAGGTTGAATTGTTATCAGGTGTTGTATGGGTCAAATGAATGATGGACATTGCTCAAAGAGAGTATAGTGGTTTTAAAAGGAGTCTCTGTGACCTTATGAGGAATATGAACTTTTAATAAAACAGAAGACTAACAGAAAACTGAAAAGGATACAGGACTGTAGGTAGAAAACTCAGTATTGAGTATATCAATAAGTGGAATGCTTTAGCGAGGGAAAAAGAGTGGTTTGATATTGTGAGACGATTAAGATCGTGCCCATGTATTTGGTAATGTAGATAAGATTACATTCAGTGGAATTGAAGAAATGCAAACTGTGCCAGCAAAAATGAGGAAGCAAGAAGGACACTGTGGGATAGTGTGGAATCTTGTTGGCTGTCTGGAGACAGAGTTTAAAGTAGCTCAGGATGTCTTCAAATTTACTAGTTAGTTGAGGACAGCCTTGTACTCTGACCTTCCTGTGTCTACCTCCCCAATGTTGGTATTAGAAGCTTGCGGTACTTAGCTCATCAGTGTTGTGCTGAGGACTGAACTCAGAGCCTTGAGTATGCAAAGCAAATTACATCCACTGCATAGAATTTACCTTTTTGGAAGGTTAGCTCAGAAATGAAAAAGATTGCTACAGGAGAGCAGAGTTATTGATACATTAGGACGGTTTGAGCTATACCATGAGTGGAATAAGCAGCTTTGGAAGAAGATCTTGACAATGCAAGAAAAGAAAGAATCGACAGAATGAGGATATTTGAGAAGTCCAGTTATGATAAGAGCTAGAAAATAAAAGCAAGAATTAGGCTTAGACAAGAGAAAATCATCTTCTACACAAGGAGAAAGGTAGAGTTCACTCACTGGGCAAAATTTTTAATGAAAAGCTTGCTTGCATTGAGAGGTAAGAGATGAGGTAATTTCTAAAAGATAGTTACTTTTAATAGTGACTTTCCAAGTGCCATTTGATAGAAATGAGGTGTTAAGATTCACCTGCTTAATTCCAGAGCTGAGCCATAATTTTATGGCAGATAGGAGTGTTCCATGGGTACTAGGCCTACATGCAGAGGCTGAACTGATGTTGGTTCTGAACTGCCCTGTGCCTTTATCACATTGAGCACCGCAGATCCTTGCTGCTGCTTTTTCCAGAAGCCTTGGTTAGAAACAAAGAGCAGGTAGACTCTGCAAAGTATATGCTTACATTGGTTCCGCATACTTTAACAAGGTCATGAAAACCAATACTGCTTCACTGAGTAGAGTTTGAGGAAATGCAAAGTCCTCTCTTTCTGTCCCCAGATCCTGACGTGTCCAAAGTCCTCTAAAAGGAGACAATTGCCTTGAATTGTGTCTACGTTATCTCCTTTACTCTTAAAACAAACTATTGCTATTGTTAAATTTTGCTCATGTAAACTATATAGGCTTATTCTCAGAATGAAGGCAAAGTCTGTTTTGCCCGTTTCTTCTACATCCTTACTTTATAGTGTTCTCAGAGACACCTCAGATCCAGGCACAACCAAGACACTGTTGGGTCTGGCCATTTGTCTGGCCCCAAGACACTGGGGTCAGCATTCTCACTGGGGTTCCAGAGACCCAGGAAACATTTCCTTCCCATGGCACTTAGGACCATGGTGTCATATGCTGTGCCCTTCTCTGTCTTTCCTGTTACTGATGACTTGTATAAATGTCTTTATGGAAGATTATGGGGACATGAGGGCAATGGAAGTGCTATTTTTGAGTCTTCAGTGTAAAAGAGTCTCTACTGAGCCCTTTGCTGGGTGTGGGGTGTGAGAATGACGGTGCTCCTGTTCTAGAGAACTATTGCGTGTGTAGGTGTGTTTATTTATCATGTGTGTAGGGGCTGTATCCGACCTTGGAGTTCAGAACAGGTAGTTGTAGTAATACCATATGAGTAAAAGAACATACATGAAAAAACATTCTATGAAACCTTCAAAGGAAGTAACAGTTAAAAAAGAAGCTTTAAGTAAGGTGAAAAGAAAGAAACAAAGGACATAAGAGCTGAAGAGATGTCTCACCGAGCAAATTGCTTGCTGCACAATAATGAAGACCTAAGTTTTGAACCCAAGCACAATCATAAAAGCTGGGATGGAATGTACATGACTGTCTGTAGCCTCATTCCTGATAGGTGCCGGTAGACATGTGGGTTCCCAGGACTTACTGTCCTATGCATCTAACTAAACCAGTGATCTCAGGTTCAGCAAGAAACCCTGTCTCAAAAGAGAGAGGGAGATACATGTTGCCCACTTCAGCATGTGTGCACATGGGTGGGGGTGCATACTGCACACACTCATATACACATAGACATCACACACACACACACATATACAAAGGAAAGGGGTAAATTATGTAATTATATTTTAATTACACAATTAAAAATATTATAAAAGAAGAAAAGATTGTAAGCTTATGAATAATAGCTGGGTAGTGTTTAGGACTTCCAGCGTGGAACAATTCATAACACTGCTAAATTCTATGGTAGTCTCAGGTGTGGTAGATGACCATGATTGGAGTTGCAGGGTGCCCTGGAGTCATCATGTACGTAGTGATATTGAACTTGCTATAATCAGGGCAAACGTGTGAGATATAACCCACAGTCTGCTGTGTTTTTGTAGATGAAAAGACAGGGCCAATAAGATAAAGCCTCCTTCTGTTAGAAAACCAGGAAAATAACTCATGTACCTCAATTCCCAATTCACACATTCTCCAGCATGGCAAATATTTTGACAGCTAGGCCAAAGTATGGTCCCCAGGCTTATGGAGAGCCACTAACAGGACATGTTTTTTGTGTCCCACAAGCATGAACAGAAGCATTCTGCTAAGATCTGGATAAAGTTTATGTATGTCATCAGATCCTTACAGGTTCAATGATTCTGAGTTGTGCACCTGAGCACCGCACTGCAGGCATTGAAAGGAGACCTGGAATCATTCTTTCTTGATTCTTTTCTTTCTAGTTTGTATCTTCTTTTCTTCTATGCATGCTGAGTGTGAAGATCAAGTTAACAATGCTAGTACTCAGAACAGAGAACTGACTACTACAATTGTCTTTTGACCTACACATAGGCACAGGGGAGACATTTGTTTATACAAGAAAATATTTCTGGTTTATAGAAAGAGTCAAGCTGGTGATCAAATCTGTTATGTAAGCAAGTTGTGTATGTGTCTTTAATTATGAGTGCATCTATGTAGTTTATATGAATATATGAGTGCAGGTGTACTTTATGTGTAAACATGTGTATGTAGAGAAACCAACACTAGGTATCAATTTACTTTTTAAAAGAGGTTCTTTTATCAAATCCAGGCTCAAGGATTGGATAGATTGGTCAGATCTCAGTCCTCAGAATCTTTCTGTTGCTGCATCCCTATCATGCCAAACTGGGGTTCAAAACTTAGAGCCTTGTGTTTTGAACTAAGCACTACTGACCAAGTCATGTCTCCAGGCTCACATGTTGACTATTCAATTACAACCCCTACTCTCACTGGCTTGTGAGGCTCTGTGGTTTATTTTCATCTGGTTTTCTGTTTCTATCTAGATGGCGAGGAAGCTCAGTGTATTGGAAGTCCTCCTGATCATCTTCAATGTGGTTGTACTGGCAGTAGATATCCTTTTGTTGCTTCTCTTGCTGGAGAGCCCACCAGGTAAGGGTGATGGTGGGTGTTGTGCTTCGAGGATGGGCAAAGGAAAGCCCCCTCTGGATCCCAGAGTTAACATTTTATTCATTCATCTCATTACATCAAGCCATTCAGAATCTGTCTCCATGATTAATTTAAGTCATTCTCCAAGATAAGTGTTCTTTTTCTACAACCAAATTTGGATGTAAATGCTTTTTGAGGCACTTTGAGCCTCATATGATGCAGTTACAATAGAATGCAAAATTAAGCTCACTAGATCCTGCTTAGCTTTATAGAGTCATTAGTAATGGAGCTCTTGATAAGAAGGAGCAGTTATGGCAACAGTGCCAACTCTATCACTATAGAGGTGGACATTAACTCAAGGGAAGTGGAAGACTAATGAAGGCAGCCATGGGATGAATTAATGTGAGCTTCTAACCCATCTCAAGACTGGAAAGCTGTGATTTCTTCACGGATGCCTTTGAAAGTGTCCCCCTCCCTTTCTCTTCCTCTCTCTTTCCCACCCCCACACTCTTGCAGGCATCTATGCAGAGAAGCATCAGAGTAACTTCTCATCACTAGAAATGTCATACATTAAATAATAAAATAGCACATATAATATCATATATAATATAAAAATTGTTTCTCTTGGGAAGCTGAAGTAGGTGAAGTGGCATAAAATTTTCTACTGGTTACACAGTAGTGAGTTACAGGCTAGTTTGGGTTGTAATATCCATGTCCAAAAAAATAAGCAACTACAATAACATAAAATAAAATCATGTTAATTAAATTTGAATTTGGAGAGTCTGTTCAATAATATTCTTCAGTACTGTAGATTAGACATATGATGAAGATGAACTGTCCTGATAGCAGGATTCTGCCCTGTGCATTGTCTTACTTCTCCCTCAATAGTGAACATGACATCACTTTCTAGGAAAAATTAATTTTCAAAGGTGGTTGGAAGGTCCTTGTGGAGTATATTTTGAGCCCATTCCTACTTCTTCCCTATGACATTTTAAACAACAAAAGAGATTTGCATCTAGTTGTAGTGAGTGTCTCTTCTTTTATTTAGCATAAAGTTAAGCTTCAAATGCTCATTCATGTTAAAACATACTCTGATCCATCCTTGTTATTGCTTCATCTGTTTTTACACAATTGACTTTTCTCTGATATTTTTTTGAAGCTGTGTACCCTATCATTCGAGAAATAGAAGTGTTACATGTTACAGGATTTCTTTCTTTCCCTTAAGACTGCATATATTTCACTGTTTATAATGTATATATTCTTTATCAACTCAGCTTTCAGTGGGCATTGAGGATGCCTCCTCATCTTAGTCACTATGCATAGTGCCACAGCTATTGTGCAAGGGCAATATTTCTTCAAGATTTAGATTTCCAACTACTCAGAAATGGCATTAAAGGATCATGTGGTAGTTTCATTTTTTAATTCTTTATCTGTAGTTCAGAAGGATCCAAAATTTTCAATCCTCACCAACAGTTATCTTTTCTTTGGCCATTGCCATCTGAATGGATGTGAGATGGTACCTTTGCTTTGATGATACAATGGATTTGATTTTTCAAATCCCTGGTGATCAGTGATGTTCAGTATCTCTTCGCACCTGTTGACCATTAGTGGGTTTTCTTTGGAGAAATACCTATCAGTATCTTTAGTCCAATTTTAAATCAAGTTAGTCATTTTGAGGGTTCCTTACAGACTCTGGAAACCAACCCCTTATCAGGCACATGACTCACGTATACATGCAGACTTTCACTTTCAATATGTTGTTTGTTTCTCCTAGTTGATATTTCTACTACTTAGATGTTTAGTTTTGTATAGTCCCATTTGTCTAATTTTGCTTTTGTTGTCTGTGCTCTTTGCAAAGTCAAATATGATATTATTTCTATATTTTCTTCCAAGGTTTTCATAGTTTCAGATTCCATGTTTAAATAAATCATTAATCTGGTTTTAACAGTTTTAAACTGCCTTCTCTCTCTCTCTCTCTCTCTCTCTCTCTCTCTTCTCTCTCTCTCTCTCTCTCACACACACACACACACACACACACACACACACACAACACAGAGAAGAGAGAGAGAGAGAGAGAGAGAAGAGAGAGAGAGAACAGTAGAGAGATATATAGTCTTTAAAAACAATAAACCAAGCACTGAGGAGTCCCTGTCATACACGCAGTAACTGATACCTGGAACTGGGTGAAATTATGGCTTGGATAACTCATGAAACCTCTGATTCTGCCATGCTTCCATCACTGTTATGTAGGAGAAGTATCGATTAAGTTGATAAAGGGGAAAGCAAGAATATGCTGGGGCAGGCCCCAGTCCAAGAGTAGTTGGGCAACAAAAATGATCTTAATGCAAAGGGGCAAAAAAGAAAACCCTCAAAGTTGTGTGGATAGGGAAGAGAGAGTGGAAATGGTAGATATGGGAGGGATTTGTAAGGTAAAAGGATAAAAATACACTATATAAAACTCCCAAAGAATAATAGGAATGTAAAAAAAATATGACCCTGAAACAAGAAAACCAAATTTTCAAGGAACAGAGAATATAATTAGACCTTTTTCCTCAAGAGAGCTACAAATGTCTGTAATTCTAGAATACATATTTATCATCAGTAATTATTTGGAGAAAAAAAAAGCTTATGATGTATAGTTGGCTATAATAAACATATATATAATAAACATAATAAACATATATATAATAAACATATATATATAGTGGTCTTAAGTCCACAGAGAAACTGGAATCTTCATATAGTTCCATGAGGAAAATAAAAGGCTGCAGCCACATTTGCAGAGAACTGAAAGCACACATTCACACAGAAATTAGCTGCAGGAGAGAATTACACCCAACAGTCACATGGTAGAATCAACACAAAAATTCATCAACTGCTCTATGTTTGCGTAATGGAATATGATTTAGCGTGGAAGAGAATTAAACAGTGATACAAGGAAGAGCACTAAAAATTCCATGCCAGGCACATTTCTTTTTGCTATGAATCTATATAGCTATCTATCCGTCGAAAAAGGGCATGCTACCTAGAGATATCAATCAAGCACGACATATCAAGTTGTAATAAGACTAGCTAGACACTTTCCCTCATATTAAGTCTGAATGACGCAACCCAATAGGAAGAGAAGGGTCTTAAAAAGTCAATTAACTAATTTTTTTAAAAATGTGACAAAGCATTTGAAGAAGTAGAGAACATCACCCAAATATTGGCACCAGCAGCCAATGATTTGGTTGGAGAGTAGACCTAGCATCTGTGCTGTGATTACACCACAAGTACCAACTCTGGCCTTTACTTTCTTTACAGGTTCATTTACTCCTGAATGTCCAGACATCTCTGAGTCAGAAAGGATAGACTGTGCACCGGGCCAGGTGGTGACAGAGGTCAGCTATGGGGTCCTGTCTGGTAGCTTACTGGGTTTTATATCAAATACACATTAGTTGGGAAGGGAGAAGTGGTGGAGTGTTATGGTTCTATAAATTTCTTGGCTTGATCACAAATACAATAATCAGCTGTTCTAAGGAAGTACAAGAAACAGGCTAGAAAATGAGGTGGAGTTGCAGTCAAGTTCCAAAGGCCAGAGTAGAAGGAAGTTAGCAATCCTGGAGCCATTTCTAGGTGTGAGTTGACCTTAGAGAGGTTAAATGCTTGTGGACTAGCATACTGCTCCTCTAGAAGTGAGCCATCAAGCAAGTGTGGATGACTAAGTCACTTAAACTTACATTACTTCTTGTAAGAAGAGTCTTCTGGAGTTTAATAACTATCAAATGAGATCCCAATAAACACATGGGAAACAATATATCCCCCCACCCCAGGGTCATGTTCATGAGAATATCAGATATTTGAACCTTGTCTTATTGTGACTCGTGTGACTTGTACCAAAAAAGTGGCATGTATTTAGATTTCATTTTATGCCCTATATTCTGCATTCTGTATCCAGCACTGTTATATTTTAGTAGGAATAAGAACTTATTAAATTTTAGTTTTCAAGAGTTGATATTTTAGTATGTTTCTTATTATAAAAAAATAAAAAGCTTCTCTCCTAAGTAATACATTTTTTTGCATTCTTAATATGTGCTTTATTTAAAGTCCTATAGTATGTAAAATTCTTTTTGGATATTTTATATCTTATTTTTTATTGCAAATACAAATTCCTTGCATTTTCTCACTGTTGCTTATTTTGATTATAATGATTTTTCTTACTAATCATTATTTTTAAATGTCTTACCTTTGACTTAAATTACAATTACTTATTATATCATTATTGGTCAGCTTAAACTTCCTATCATTTTTCAAAAAGCTTTTAGCAAACTTTTCCGTTTGAGATATTGATTATAGTTATATTCTGGGCAAATAGATGATCATTCTGCTTTGTCTTAATATTTATCATTCATCCATGTATTATTGCACTTTGTAGTTCTTCTTGAAGTATTCACATAAAGCAATGGTGTTTGGAGACCCTGTTTTTGCCTGGATTTTTTTTTTTGGTGGGTGGAAATGAAGTTTATTATTTTCTATTTTTTGTTACTTATTCACTTTAATTCCTGCTCACTGTTCCCCTCCTGGTCATCCCCTTCCACAATCCTTCCTCCCTCCTCATCCTTTTCTCATCGGAGCAGGTGCGGGCTCCCTAGGTATCCCCCCCGACCCTGGACTTCAAGTCTCTGTGAGGCTAGCTGCTTCTCCCACTGAGGCCAGACAAAGCAGCCCAGCTAGAAGAGCATATCCCGTGCATGGGCACTAGCTTTAGGGATAGCACCCTCTCCAGTTGTTCCAGACTGACATGAAGACTAGGCGCCACATCTGCTACATACGTGTGAGGAGGCCTAGGTTCAGCCCATGTTGGTTGGTGGTTCAGACTCTGAGAGGCCCAAGGGTCCAGATTAGCTGACTCTGTTGGTCTTCCTGTGGAGCTTCTATCCCACTTGGCGTCCCACAATCCTTCCTCCTGTTCTTCTGTTTGAGTCCCCAGGTTCCAGCCACAGTTTGGCTGTGGGTATCTGCATGTGTCTGAGTCAGCTGCTGGTTGGAGCCTCTCAGAGAACATCCATGCTAGGCTCCTGTCTGTAAGCATAACAGAATATTATTAATATTGTCAGGGATTGGTGCTTGCCCACGGGATGGGTCTTAAGCTGAGCTGGTTATTGGTTTATTGGTTGACCGTTCATTCCTTCAGTCTCTGCTCCATCCCCCATACCTGCATTTCTTGTAGACAGAATAAATTTTGGGTTGAAAGTCTTGTGGGTGTGTTGGTGTTTCTATCGTTCCACTGCGGTGTTCCTTCTGACTGGCTACAGGAGGTGACCTCTTCAAGTTCCATATCCCCATCAGTCACAGCTATGCTCACCTCCATTGACTCTTGTGTATCTCCCTTAGCCTAGGTCTCTGTATCATCCTGGAGATACCCCTTACCTCCTCACCCCCATCAGTTGCAGATTTCCATTCATTCTCATGACCATCTGGTCATGTCTTCTGTTCTTCCCCACACCTGATTCTGAACCCCCATTCCCTTCTCCATCCCCTCGCCATCCAGTTCCCTCCCTCCATCTGCCTCTTATGACTATTTTATTCCCCTTTCTAAGTGAGATTCAAGAATCCTCACTTGTGCCTTTCTTCTTGTTTAGCTTCTTTGGGTCTGTGGAGTGTACCATGGATATCCTGTATTTTATGGCTAAATATTCACTTATAAGTGAGTACATACCATGGATTTTATGAAAGCTTTTGTTTTTAAATGTGAGCCTCCATTCTTTCAGTGGAGGAATTTACAGTGTTCAGGAGTGGACCAAGTTCTGGTAGGACGAAGCATTATTTTTTCTGTGTAGTCGGTATTTAGAGTCAGAGGTTTCCTCTGACAGAGGGATTGTCCTGGTCAACTCAAGCTCCCACCTGACTCTGTACCTTGCTGCTCTGAGAGATGTGGAATGCCTTGTGACCCTGTAGGCCTTACACTGGTTCCCATCTGGTCCCAAATCTAGGCCAGCAGCTTTCTCTGTGCCATATGTTGCTTATAGAATGCCTGGCATGTCTGTGGAAGTTACCCCCATCATATCTGGTGTAGACACCCTGAGTCTACAGCTTCTTCTGAAACCACCATATGTTGTTTTAATTCCCCCTTCTGTAGAGTCAGATTGGCCCCACTCTGATACTGCAACAGCTACTGCCCTCTGAAGTCAGTGTAAGATGTGAGAAAAGTCCTTTTATTTTACAATTGTTGCTGAGCCTTAACAGAAAGATATTTTATAAGTTTATTAGTGTGAATTTACTTTGGTGTCTGATTTTTAAATGGCTATTTTGTTCTTCCAAACTGCTGTAGTCACAACAACCCCTGGAATAGGTCCTGTAAGTCCTCAAAATCTTTCTTATCTTTGGTTTATGCATTGTATATATTGATGTAATTTTTTAAAAAATTATTCAATGTTTTAATCCATTTAAATATTATTTTTAAATAGAAAGTTTCTATTCAACTATTATTAGTATAGATTTGAGGTTTATCTTTGAAATATTGATTTTGCAATCAGAAATTTTCTTAAATTTATTTATTAATTGTTCATTATTTGCAGATTCATTTGGAATTTTGTAGTGTGATAATGTTCCTAATAAATAATGATAATTTGAAGTTATCAAAACTATGTATATTTCATTTGTTTCTCATCTTATGCACATACATAGAAAATTAGGGGTTTTTAACTCTTTGAAATCTCAGTAAATTTTGAGATCATTTTTCTGAAAGCTAATAATTCAACCACAGTAAATTTTAGAAAATTAAACTATCTAAAGTCCACTTTTAATCTAAGCTTAAGAAATATTGTGGTAAAATAATAAATATAAAAAACAATATTTCCTGATTTTGGAACAAGTTGTATACATTGTTAATAGAATTTAGGCATCTCTCAGAGACTTTGTTGCCATAATGCTTGTCACACACAGAGATGACCTAGATGATTTCCTGATCAGCCATCTATTCTTAAATTCCTTTTATCTGATTGACAAATTTATGTGAGAGATGTTTTAAGGACACAGTTTAGGGGTGTATGATATTATAGGGGAACAAAGCAAGGATCTTTGTTGGGAGTCAACACCAATAGTTCGGACATGAGTTTAGAACACCTGGACTGGGAAAATGAAATGAGAAGTGAGATGGAAAACAGGAGAAGCAATATGGAGAAGCAGTGTATGAAAGAGATGCAGAATTTGAAGCTGGTAATTAATTGTCCCAAGATTTGACCTTTGGTTTCTGGGACTGAATCAAAATGTTAGAGCAGATTGTACACACAGAGATGGTGTTTATCTGGGTATTGATTGTTCTTTATACAGGTCTATAGACTTTGACATAGTTTACAGCAGTGAAACTGACCTTTGAGGCTTTGTATTTCTTGGTTTTAGAGGTAGTCAAGGTTCTCAGTGTCTTCCCTAGAAACAGTGGGGACACCCAAAGTCCTTTTCTTCTAATAGCACATTTTTTATTAAATGAAAAGAACAAGGCAGGGACTATTTCTTTAGTGTGTGGAGATAAATACATATTTTAAAAGATTGTATAGTTATAATGCTAGGATTTTCTCCATAAATATTTTAGTCATAAAAGTCAATCTATCTTTTTAGAGCAATTGCACCAATTATTGCCATCTAAAACTCTTGTCAATAATACATGGAAATAAGCCAGGGTGTGCCATCATCCTAATCTTTAGAGTAGAACCTATACTAGATGCACTTTTAAAAGAAAAACCAGACTTTCTAGGGGTGTACAGAATGAAATGTGAAGTCCCATTCCTATTTTCCTTTTACTTCTAAATTTCCTCCCTAAAATCAATATAAGAGCTTAACATGTGTCCTTCTCTTAATCCTGCCTTGTCTGTTGCTCTTCCTCAATGGAACAATAATTTTGTGGTTTTTCCTGTCTTGCACCATTGCTTTCTCTGTCCAGAATATCACTCTGGTGCTCACCTGTCTAACTCTCTCTTGTGCCTTAAGGTCATACTTATCTTTCACCTACCTAAAATGCTTTCTTATCCCACTTAAATTACCAGCCTGGGAGAAATTATTGGTGTGTGTGTTTCCCTTACTCTGGGAACACTCTACTGGAACCTTCAACTCAGCATGTCATCATTACTACTTTGATTCTCTTGATTTACAACTAAACAGTCAGTTAGGTGAAACATAAACTAAGTCTTCTTTATCTGTGCTACCACTTTCTTATCTGGTAAGTATAGAATGTGTGTTGTACTATACTGTATGACAACCGTATGAATAAGTTGATGATAAAGACATGAATGAGTTTAATTATGACCCATCTCAAGTCTTCCGTGGGATAACATGGGTTATAAATAGCAGGCAAGTGACTCTTTTATGCAATTACTGCTCTGCTCTATTGTTATAGGATGCATGTCGATGGCAGCGTAAATGCTGCTGGAAGCCAGTGGCAGATCCCAAAGTCCCTGCATGTTTCTTCCCTAGGAACTGGGGTTATGAAGTCACCAATGTCCCTACAAATGCAAGCACAGGTAAGCCCTACTCTAATGTGGCCCCAGAAAGCCACTGTTTGTGGTCCAGCTGTGGTAGCTGTGAAGTACAGGCTAACACTGTCTCTTGTTCTCCTTCCCTCATTAGGGTTAACTGCTCAGTTGAAGAAATTGTCAACTCCATCTCTTTTTGGAAATGATATTGCTGATGCCTTATTGACAGCTGAATACCAGACATCCAATCGTTTTCATTTTAAGGTCGGTGAGGGAGTTACTACTGGCTACAATACTGGAGATAAACGATGCCCTACCTTCTTCCTCTTCTGTACCAAGCACAGTGCAGGTACAGAAGGCTCCTCCATTTCTTTCTGCAAAGCATCGCTGGAGGAGATGGGCAAGGTTACTTTACTTGACATTTGACACATGTTTAAGTGATTTCACCTCAGAAATCAAGTTCTATAGGGCCAAGATTTGTAAGCATTCTCATCTGCCACTGATACGAAAGCATATTTTCCATTCTTAGATAGACAAGGAATAGTCTTACTTGGAATTGTATTCTCTATTTTTCTTCTTGCAGATCACTGATTTCAATGAGATACGATATGAAGTCCCTTATGAAGACATCAACCTCATGAATGGGACTGCTGAGAAGTCCAGTTTGAGCTATGACATAGAGGTCACCAATAAGCCTTTCAGCATCCGAGTACTGCGCAAGAGCAACAAAAGAGTATTGTGAGCTACTCCACACTCTGCCTATCTTTGAATACAGAGACCCATCTAATACATCCTGATGTGCTCTGGTGACTTGGAAATGGGTTTGAACTTCAGAGAAAAATGTGAAACTGCTTACCATGCCTAACTAACAAAGGCAATCTGTTACGACTGTAAAGCTGTGTATGAACCTATATTGAATCCACTTGCTAAGTTTCATTCATATGTTTTTAGTTACTATGCACACATGCTTATGGTTCTCATATATTACAGGTTAGGGAATTTTGTTGTTTGAGTTATCATTCCTACTCAAGCACAAACTTTGCTGTTTACCATTTCAAAGTATCATTACCTCAGAATGTTACCATTAAACACCTAACACCAATTTGAGCCTACATCACAAATTGCATGGTATAAAATATGAATACAAATATCAGTAAAACCATCAATCAAATCCTGGTACTAGCAAGTCTCCAATCACCTGTGTGCTCTAAGGCAGTACTCCTTACCACTTTTCCAGAGGGAGTTGTGCTAATAATCCTTAGCATCCACAGCAGTAACTGGGGATGTAAAGTTGCACTTCTGTTCTTCCCCAGTCATAAAACTTTAATGATAGAATTCTATCCTATGATGGTCTCCTAAATTCAAAGAATTGATGATACACACAATAGGAACACCTCCAGAGGTGGCATAAAAAAATTGGTGCTAAAATCTGAGGTCACTCAACTCTGAATGCATGTTGGGAGGCAGGCATGGCTTTCTGCAGAGCCAGAGTGCATCTGTGCCACTTACTCTCTCCTCATTGTCCAGGTTGGACACTGGCATCGGGCCCCTCCAATTTGACCAGCAATACCTGCAGCTCTCTTTCCGACTGCCCAGCTCTAATGTGTATGGACTCGGGGAGCATGTGCATCAGCGATATCTCCACAACATGAGCTGGAACACCTGGCCCATCTTCACAAGAGATACCACTCCCACAGAGGTGAGGTTAGACCTACCCCGCTACTGTTCATAGCTCAAAGCCAGGAATGCTCATCTTCCATTTCTAAAAGTAGCTGACAAAATACAGCTATGTCTTATTTTGTTCAATTTACATGAATTTGTTTTGAGGAATACTTGTTATTGAGTTTAAAAGATTCACAAATTAGAAATGTAGACTTTAAAAACATCTTTCTTAAAAGATATAATTTAATGATTATGAAAGATAAATAAGATAATATTTGAAAAACAGCCAGGCCTCTTAGCACAAGCCCATAATAATGGTTATTAAGGAGACTGAATAAGAGATTGCAACTTAAAGGCTGTCCTGACCTACAGAGTAAGTTCAAGGCCAGCCTGGGCTAGTTAGTAAGAGCCTGTCTCAAAATAAAAACACAAAGAGGACTGAGGATGTTAGTACAGGAAAGTTTGTGTTACTTAGTGTTTGTGAGGTTCTGGATTCGATACCAGTGTCACAAAAAGAAGAAATGCTTTTGTAAAATAATGCTTTCTGGCTTTAATAATTCAGAGAATTAATATTTAGAGAAGAATATCAACCTGGGGTCATCAGTGGTGTGTGCAGATATAAAGTTCCTCTTCAACTTTTCTTGTAGTATATGTCAGAACATTTCAAAGACAGTAGTATTGGGTGTTCTTTCATTTTGTGTAACATTTTAAGCTGTCTTACTGCAATATATCCTTTCTGAATAGTATTCCACTAAATAATATACCATATTGTATTTCTCCATTTACTATGACAATACCATTTTGGTACAACATTCGGTTAAATATTGAACATGTATGAGTTTTTTTGTTCTGTGAATCACATTTGCTTGCTTATGAGAGACAGAGCCTGTGTCAATCAAGTTGTCAGGGAACTCATTACGTAGCACAGGCTGTCCTAAAAGTAACTATTCTCTGGGCATTGTCTTCTGAGTGCTGTAATTAAATGTGCATCCCACCATAATTTGCAGGTAAATATTCTAAGCACAAAATCCTGTTACCTCTGTATTTCCTTTCTTGTTGACAGGGCATGATTAATCTGTATGGCGCACACACATTCTTCTTGTGCCTGGAAGATACCAGTGGGGCTTCTTTGGAGTTTTCTGATGAACAGCAACGCCATGGGTAGGAAAAATATTTTTATCTTCTCCAGATAGAATTAGATTTAGATATGCTGTTTTTATTTTTAAGAATTTCTTTTTTTCCTGAAAATAGATTCTTCTCTCCAATAATACATCCCAAGCATAGTTTCCCCTCCTCCACTTCTCTTAGCACTCACCTCAGTTCCCCTCACCCTGAGATACACTCACCCTCTATTTTCTCTTCAGTAAAGAACAGGCTTCCAAAAGAGAACATCCAGAATTACTTTTATTGTGGGACCTTACTTAATAGTCACAGGTTGCATGGACAGTATTTCCCACTGAAACTGGAACCTGAGAACAATTTAACCTGTTTAGAAATCCAGCTCAGGCTTAGAAACACTTGACTGCAAACTACTTTATGGACTTCCTCTGGTGGAATGTTTCTCTTAGTGTTTTGTGAATAATAAGATTTCCTGGTGTGAACACTCCAAAGATAGCTGTAGATGCCTACATGCACGATGCTGTCTTGCGGTAAGCAGCAGGCTGTATTGATACATTGAGTCTCATAGCACCTTCCTGTAGTCGTCTTCCTGCAGCTTCTAAGTAATGGTGTGCTATGCTACTTTATTTATATAAAAGATATTACTCTGTATGTGTATGTGTGTGACTGTGTGTGCACGCATGCCTGTGCATGTGTGTGTGTGGTGCGTGTGTGTATAAACTGTAATCAAATTCATCTAATGTTTCCCATTTTTTTCTGTTGGATTAAACCAATTATATATCATAGAAATTTATTTTAAGGTAGCCAGAAATAATAAAATTTGCTCTTTTTTCCTCATAAGCAACATGAAACAAGATAAAATTCCACTTTTGATGGGTATCTTCTTGAAATTAACAGAGTTTAGATAAAGCAAATGTATGTGATTCATGTTCCTTCGAAAATGAAACAGAGTTTGGAACAACTCAGCTATTCACGTTTCAGAAAGATGTGCATTTTCAGAATATTCTAATCATTTTTTCTAATCCCCACAGAGGCCACACTTCAGCCTGCTCCTGCCATTACATACCGCACAACTGGGGGCATTCTTGACTTTTACATCTTCTTAGGAAACACACCAGAGCAAGTTGTTCAGGAGTACCTGGAGGTATGGCTCTGCCCTCCTTACTGTGGGTTTGTTCCTATTTTCTCATATATTTGTTTTAAGTTAACAAGACCAAAGTCAAATCAGTAGTAGAAAGGATAGATGCAAATCCTGAGCTTATAAGTATTTCATCATTTTTTTTTTCTTTAAGGAATTGACTGAATGTTTTCTGCATCACTGTAGGCACCATCCAGGAAGCCTTGAAAAATGCAAAAGGAAGTTTAGTTCTGCTTCCTACATTGTCCATTTCCTATTGTTCCTCTGGCTAAAATCAACCATTCCAAAGACCCAAGGCCACAAATCAGCAATGCTCATTTAAGCCACAAATAAATAGACAAATAAGAAGGAATTACATGAGACAAATCCTTCTTATATTTTATTCAAAATGCAGGATAGAAGGAAACTAGACAACTTTTAGTCTAATCTTACTTTAAAAAAGCATCCATAGACAAAGAATGGTGAAGTGACTCCTTCAAGGTGACATATAAGGTTATTAAAGATGCTTCTAAATCCCAATGACTCTAAAATAAAAATAAAATAAAACATAGTCCCAGTAGATCATAACCAGAAGCATTTTGTATTAAAGGTAGCAGATGAGGTCCAAATAAACTGTATGGGATTATGTAGCATGGGAGAAAGTCTCTGATTAGGAGGACAGGACCTCTTAGAAAGATGTGGGACATGGTTCTCGTCTTCTTACAGTGTTAGCTTGAAGTACTTGGAATTTTTTAATACTTCAAGCACACAGTATTTCCTTACCCATCATTCATGTGTCTCATCAGTTCTTACTCTTTCAACACTATCAAACACCACCATCTGCAGCTACAAGAGTTGTATTTATTCAAAGTCTGTGAAGACAGGAATACTGTTTGCTTTGTGTCATAGTCTCAATGTCTATGGGAGAACTATTAGTCTGCAAACAATGAGATATTATTGAATGCATAAATATTACTGCTTTTTAAGTCCAGAGTTATGGCTTAGTGGTAGAGTGCTTGTCTGTCATACATGAAACTCTGGTCTCTATTCCCAGCACCACTACTAAACAGCAAAACAAAACACCAACTGTGAGAGTCAGTGTTAATGATCAAGTTGACAGAACCTAGAATTATCTAGATGGGCCTGTGGACAGACCTATAGAGAACTACTTGATTACATTAATTATATTCCAAGACCTATCTTGGCAGCAGGTGAGGCTGTTTCTTAAGCAGGTTCTAAAATGGAGAGAGCAATGAAAGAATTAGAAAGCATTCGTTGCTTCCTCCACCCCTCTCACTCTGTCTCTCTCACCTGTGGATGCAATATGATGCTTCAACCTTCTGCTACTTTGACTTCCCTGCAATGATGGACTGTACCTTCCACAGGATAAAAACTCATCCTCCTTAAGTTGCTTTTAATGGGATATTTTATCAAAGTAACAAGAAAATAAATTACGACACTACCTTCCAGCCAGCCAGAAAAATGGCTGCTGTCCCCATTCTCCAATTTTTATTAACTATTGGGAATTCAACCCACATTCTCTTGGGTGCTAGGCAAACACTCAACCAACTGAACTATGTCCAGCCCATTTCATTTCCCAGAGAACAGTGGTCCTTATCTTCCTAATGCTGTGATCTTTTAATATAATTCTACATGCTGTGGTGACCATAAAATTATTTTATTGATCCTTCATAATTGCAATTTTGCTACTGTTGGGAATCATGATGCAAACATCTGATATGCAGGATGTCTGATATTCAACCCCACAAAGAGGCTATAACCCACACGTTGAGATCTACTGCCACAGCATGACATTATTAGTCCAAAATATTCTGAAAATCCTATTTACTACTGTTGAGATATATTTAGATATTTTAAGTGATGAAAGACTTGAGCTTTGGAGTTTTGCAACAGGAGATTCCCTTTGTTTCTGAAAATTTTAGACCTGAGGACTTTGCAGAAACACAAAGGAATAAATGATTCAGATGGACTTGGTGCTGCAATGTTCATTAGTGTTTACTATAAAAGTTTAGTTGTTATTTTACCTGTCTTTCCAGGTTGTTGGTCGACCATTCTTGCCTTCCTATTGGAGTCTTGGTTTTCAGCTCAGCCGCAGGGATTATGGTGGCATTGATGGGCTGAGACAGGTTGTACAGAGAACTCGTGATGCTGAGATTCCATATGTAAGCTGAAGCTTTTCTTATTGGGGTTAGATATGATTTCGTTTCTTCCTTTTTTGTTTCATTCCATTCAATTAAGAAGAAATAAGTAAGTAAAATGATAGAATGACAGGGGGACACACAGTGTTAGATCTTAACATACTGATTTATTCATATACCCATGTAAATGACATCATTCATAGAGCCAAAGGACTAGAATTTTAGTCCTATTTCTTCATATTACCAATGCAATGTTAGGTTAGTTAATATTGTGGTTTCTATCTTTTCAAAGTAAGGATTTTATACCTCACCTTGGGGAGTTTGGGGTGAGAAATACTTTACATAAGGCATATAATGCACTATCTCTGAGCACAGATACCATCAAATTTAGTGGTAATTTTATGAGTGAAATCAACACATAGTGATTTGGACAGCAAGAACTGAATATGTTAATGATTTGCAGTAAGCTAGTTTCACAGTAACTTTGCAAAACTCTTTCCAGATTAACTCTGAATCTCCATGGTTGCAAAGTATTTATGGTGTTCAAAGTTCTCTGTAAATCAAAAGATAACTACAAGTGTCTAATGTCTAATAAACTCCTCACATGGTCAATGAAATTGTCAGAATACCTTCAGGACTAACTTCATGCTTCAGAACTTGTACAGACTATAAATGTGGTTAGCATTTGACACAGACTATATGGGTGGAAGTGACTAGACTGATCTCAGAGAACACAAGATGGCAGATACAACCATCAGATTTTCCTGGGAGAAATATTCCCATCATATTGTTTTGTAATAAGGGGAAAATATTTGTGTTTAATTTTATATTCTCCATGAATACTATCTGCAATCACTCAATTCCAGGAAGAACTAGAACAAAGTTTTATATACTTACATTAGTCTAGAATGGCATTCACAGTCATGGTTAGCTCCTATTTATGACTCTTTTATGAATGAGAAAATATAAGGTCCCACTTTTCCAGAAGTGTACTACTAAGCAAGAAAGGCCAATTTGTATGCATCAATCTTGTGACTCAACTTGTAGTGGTCTTGTCTTCCTCTGTGTCTGCTGGTACTACCAGGTCAGGAACAAATGAGCACTTCTTTCCTGATTGGGGGCTCCCTCTCTATGACTATATGTGGCACCTAGGACCTAATTAACCACTTTTGATCAGATATTGATATGTGTCAGATTTTGGCACAACCTCTCAGGAGACAACTATATCAGGCTCCTGTTAAGCACTCTTGGCATCCACAACAGTGTCTGGATTTGGTGACTGTATATGGGGTGGATCCCCAGCTGGGGCAGTCTTTGAATAGCCTTTTTTCTTTTCAATTTCTGCTCTACACTTTGTCTATGTATTTGATCTATGAGTATTTTGTTCCCCTTTCTAAGATGGACCGAAGCACCCACACTTTGGTCTTCCTTCTTCTTGAGTTTCATATGGTCTGTGAATTGCATCTTGGGTATTCTGAGCTTTTGGGCTTATATCCACTTATCAGTGAGTACATACCATGTGTGTTCTTTTGTTATTGGGTTACCTCACTCAGGAAGATATTTTCTAGCTCCTTCCATTTGCCTAAGAATTGCATGAATTCATTGTTTTTAATAACTGAGTAGTACTCCATTGTGTAAATGTACCACATTTTCTGTATCCATTCCTCTGTTGAAGGACATCTGGGTTCTTTCCAGCTTCTGGCTATTATATATAAGGCTGCTATGAGCATAGTGGAGCACGTGTCCTTGTTATATGTTGAAGAATCTTTTGGGTATATGCCCAGGAGTGGTGGAGCTGGATCCTCAGGTAATACTGTGTCCAATTTTCTGAGGAACTTCCAGATTGATTTCCAGAGTGATTGTACCAGCTTGCAATCTCACCAACAATGGAGGAGTGTTCCTCTTCCTTCACATCCTCACCAGTATCTGCTGTTACCCTAGTTTTTGATCTTAGCAGTTCTAATTGGTGTGAGGTGAAATCTCAGGGTTGTTTTGGTTTGCATTTCTCTGATGACTAAGGATGTTGAACATCTCTTTAGGTGCTTCTCAGCCATTCTGTATTATTCAGTTCAGAAATCTTTCTTTAGCTATGTACCCCATTTTTATTAGGGTTATTTGGTTCTCTAGAGTCTATCTTCTTGAGTTCTTTGTATATATTGAATATTAACCCTCTAGTGGATGTAGGATTGGTAAAGATCTTTTCCCAATCTGTTGGTTGCCATTTTGTCCTGTTGACAGTGTCCTTTGCCTTACAGAAGCTTTGCAATTTTATGAGGTCCCATTTGTCAATTCTTGATGTTAGAGCATAAGCCATTGCTGTTCTCTTCAGGAAAATTTCCCCTGTGTCCATGTGTTCAAGGCTCTTCCCCACTTTCTCATCTATTAGTTTCAGTGTACTGATTTTATGTGGAGAGATTATTAATTTCTAGGAGTCAGACAAGCTTGGAAAATCCCAGGACAATGAAGCCATGTGGCTTTTCCTTTAATGATTAGGAATCAGAGTTGAAACCTCTCCAATTAACAAAGTAATATTTCCCGAGTTCTCACTGCCCAGAACTATCTTTCAGGATGTGCAATACTCGGACATAGACTACATGAATGGAGGTAAAGATTTCACTACTGATGACCAGGCTTACCCCAAGCTCTCAGATTTTGCTAAGGAACTACACGACAATGGACAGAAATATGTAATTATTCTGGTATGTTCAAACAATTATCTTGGTGCCTTATTTTTTCTCTCAAGTTGCAAAAGACATTTAACAGAGCAATAGTTATACTCTTCTTATTTATTAGAATCCTGGCATCAACAATGATGTTAACTATGAGACCTACAAGAATGGAAGCAAGAAGAGAGTGTGGATCATGAGTTCCAGTGGTTTTGCTGTTGGGAAGGTAATTTCTCAAGAAGTTCAGTGTATACAACAATTTGAGTAAAAGTTTACTTTTTATATGAAGATAGGTGATAGGCAAGTAGTCATATTGCTACTTTTATGACTTTGGTAGTTTTTTCTATTTTAAAGAGATATAAAAACTAGCCCCAGACTCACTAATATTTCAGATAATAGAGAAGAAAGATACCATTAGTAGAAAATTACTTTGAGAAAAACTTGCTCTTAATTTCTCTTCCCTGAGATGTTAAATCCAATTTCAGTCCTGTAGCAAGAATTCACGATGAATTCAATTAATATACTTCTTATTTTATACAAGACTCTGCTCGGCCCAGGCTTGACTCTATAGTATCAGCTTCAGACACTGGGTAAACTACCAAAGAACTAATTTTAGGACAGAGGTACTTGTAAGACTGTGTACTTTCAAATGAATCATAGCTAACCTTCTATTCCAATTACACATAAGGTTAATCCAGATGACTGAGTTATGTGAAATTTATAAAACTTGCTACTTAATCTCTGAAATTTATGTCATTTTGTAGTATTTACAGTTCATGGATTGTTTGCTTTGTAAAACTATCTTTTGTGACTTGTAAATTGCCCTTCACTCAGCTCATTTAGCTTTGCTTGTTGACTTTGTTCAGTCTAATTAGTTTTCCTTGTTGCTTTTATTCTCTATGAAGCCATGCAAAGTTCTTCTTCCAAACTAAGCTTCCTCTTTCACTGTTTATTTTATGGCTATGAATCTCTAAACCACCTGATAGACCAATTTTAATGTATTAGTAAATATCATGGCTATAGTCAAATAAAAATTGTGGTTATCTAAAATTCATCCCCACTGGGTGAGCCATTTTAGTAGAATACAGTATTTTTATAATGAAGACAATTAATTAGATGACTGATTCCATTGACCAGCAAATAAGAATAATCCTTTGTACTAAAACACTTACAAAGGTAATAGCAGTAGAGGTAAAATGAGGATTGTTGCAAATGGATTGTGTTAGAATATGTTGGCATTCTCTCAGCTTATGATGCTCTTCAGCATTCTGTTTCACAACCACTTATTCCCTGGGATATGAAAATTGCCTCTAGTTATTATATGGTACCCATCAAATAAAATAGAATTGAAAGTCCAACCTATTTTAAAAGGAAATTGTAAACTGCATCTTCTGTATTGAGAATTATTTGCATTTTTATAATGGCTCTCATTAAAGCTGTTGGATATCAAAATAAAATAATTATACATGAATATGGAAAATAGACTTGTAAGGAAGAGAGGAGGTTGATAGGGACAGGAGGAGATAAGTAAAGGGAGGGTCAGAAGTGATGAGAATGCTTTTTTGACATGAATGAAAATGTCAAGAAATACAGTTTGAAAAAGAAGTCCTTGTAACCTTAATAAAATAATCATTAAATGAATGAGTATAATATCCTCCCAAATTCCAAATCTATAAGTGTATTGAGAAAATTAACAAGATTGTTGTACTACATTTATATTCCAGTAAGCCAAAATTTTAATAATTTGTCTATGTACATACCTTTTTGCAATTTGTACATCACAGAGCTACTGTTTGACAGATGCAGACAAAAATAGAGATAGCATTAAAAACTTTTGATAGGAGTAAGGGTAATTTTATTCAAGCATTATAAAATATTTATACACCAAAATCAACATACTATTTATAATGGACTAAAACCAGGTTTATATAATCTCAAATTAGCAATATATTAAACATAGCTAGCCATCCTCTTGAACTATTTGACATTTGGACTTTCCAGAATTTTATTTTGATTTTTAAAAATTTATTAATTGAGTATTTTTATATGAGTAAGTGACGATATTTACATTATTTTCCACCTCCTTCTTCAACCTCCAACTCTTCCCATATCCTTCCTTACTCCTCAAATTCATAGCCTCTTCTTTAATTATTTTTATTACCTATGTATTCATATACAATTATAATACAACCTGCTGAGTTGAGTTGGTATTGAGTTGGTTTAGGGATGACCTCTTTGGATTGGATAATCTATTAAAGGGGTAAGGTCATCATGGTGGAAGACCGATTCTTCCTTTCCCATTATCCATTGATTAATTGTCATAATTCTTCATCTAGGAGTGGGGCTTTATGAAGTTGCTCTATATTCATATGTCAGTTGTTGTTGCCATTGCTCCAGCCTTGCTTAGGTAACCATATTGTTTGGATTTCATGGGGGTAGCTTCCTTGTCACATACAGAAGACATTATCTCACATCTTGTAACTGGCCTTACATACTGAAAGTTTACATTTTTAAATAGAAAAGGATGGATGGTAGATTTTCAGTTAACCAGTTGGCCTTTCTTATTCTTTTTCTCCTTTGGATCCTTGTATGTATTTTACTGACTGGAGTTTGCTGGGAAAATGACAAATCTGACTCTAAATAATAAGCAATATGAGGTTTCTGATAAAAGAAATAGTGGTGTCTAATTAATGACCAAATGGAACCATCACATATACTGCTACTGCTTTGCTCTTTGTTCTACAGGGTTATGCAGGAGAGTCAGTCTTTCCTGACTTTACCAATCCAGACTCTATTCCATGGTGGACCCAGCAGGTCACTGAATTTTACAGCAGTCTGGAGTTTGATGGTGTGTGGATTGTAAGTTATCATTCCATTCCAGATGCAAATACCCACTGGAAGTGAACATGCCAAAATTTCATATGGAGGTTGACCCTGATCTGTAATAGTATGATTCTTTTACTCCATTCCAAGTATATACCTGGAAAATTAGGCTCCTAAAACCCCATGTTCTTATTCTATGTTTGCTACCAACTGGTTGTTTCATTTGATAAAGTTCTTTGCTTTTTCAAAGAATTCCATTTTTCTTTAATCAATTTAAAAATGTAGCTTCATTAAAAGTGATAATTGGTGTATTTATAACATTAGTTCATAAAGATGTAATCCTAGGGGCTTTGTGGTTTATATTGTGAAAATAAAACACATTCCTGTGGAATATAAGACAAAGAAAGTAAAAAGAGAAAAGTATTATCCTCTCCTTAGTTTTTAGAATACATGCAAGCAGCAACATCAGCAATATAATCTTTGTAGTTTATAAGGCAAAGGTCAGCCCTTGAAATTATTTATCCTAATTAGTAGATTAAATAAACTTATAAAGGTTAAAACATGTTCAATGTCATTTGGAACTGTACAATAACTTCAATGCCATTTAACCCAAGTTAATTATTTTTATAAAAATGAAACAGAGGCCAAGGAAACCTGCAGAGGTTATTTAAAATCCTGAAAGCAGCTAAGAGGAGATCTGAATATCCTGGCTTCTAGTTATAAGCACTTCCTGTCCAGCTCAATTTATATTAATGTATTTTCCGTATTGTGTGTTTTGTCTCTGAAGGAAATGGACGAACTAGCTACACTTTCGCAGGGCTCCAACGACAACAAGTGCGAGTCAAACAACTTGAACTCTCCTCCCTTCACTCCCAGTAAGTTCTGTTGGCTCTCGATGCAGGAACTGGACACACTGAAGTGACTTCAGTGACACTCAGCCTGGCCAGGAGCAGTTAGCTTCACAATCCACTGAGTCTCCAGACATCCGAACCACTCTCTCACTAAAATCTACATGGTACCCATTGGCCTCAGATCTCTTTTTTACATCAAAGGGCAACTTGTGGTTAAAGGATTCATCTGAGCCCCCACCCTTGCTTCTCCCTCAGTGGCTCTTCTACACAAGAGTTCTAATTTTTTATCCAGATCACTGCCTCCAAAGTTCTCAGGAGACCGTGTTTTGGGTTGTGTGAGAAATTTTAAACATTAAAAAGGCACAAACTACATATCTAAAATTCATATTCCCTCTCTCTTTCTCTTTCCCTCCATCCCCCTGTCTCTCTCCACTTCTCCCTCCTCCTATCCTTTTTTATTAGCCATAGTTTAAATCACATTTAAAGGAGATTGGGATTAAAGTGACTTGATTCTTTTAATCTTATGTGAATTTTATAATACTCCATTGAATTAAAGTAAATCTGTAATTTTTCTTTCCTTTTTTTCCCTCTCTCTTTTCTCATTAGTAATATGGATTAAACAGCAATTGTTCTTTCAATGTCTTATTTATTGGTCCTATTTCAGGTCAAGACTGGTTTTCTTGTCTCCTGAAAAATGTGTGTTTACATGAGACTAAGGTAGCATGTTAGTTAACTTTTTTTTTTTTTATTTCTGTGGCACACTTCCTGGCAAAGATGGTTTCAGGAGTGAAGGGTTTATTCTGGCTAACAGGTAAGAGGAATATAGTGTATCATGGTAGCTCTTCCCATTGTAGCCACTGTAGGAAGTCAGAGAGATATGAATGCTGGTACACAGCAAGCTTCCAGGTCCTCAACTACCCACCCCCAGGTCTGCATTTCCAGTTCAACCTCCCTGGAAGCATCCTCACTCACAAACCCATGTGTCTCCTACATTTTGGATTCTAAATCCAGTCAAGTCTGTAGCCATACTACCCTGAATGCACTGGATCTGATCTAAATCCAGTCAAGTTGACAATGAAGATCAACCATCACTGACAGACAGCATAGAATCCTCTATGGTAGGAGAAGAGGGAACCCCAACAGTCTCAGTGGATTGACTCTGTGATAGTGTGTGTTTTGCTCAAGTCATCTTTTAGTGAAGTGTAGGTGGCCTGAATCCAAGCTGAGGATTGAAGATCTTGTTTCTTGCATTGTCTCATTCTCCCCTGAGGAGAGCTTTCAGTTCTAGCTTCATAGGTGAAAGGGGAGAAGGCAAAGAGGATCTGATCAGATGGAGTAAGTTTCTTATGTTGCCTATATTTCTTTGCCAGAATCTTGCCTCATAGGCACACATTAACTTCTAACGATGTTAATCTTTGTAACAAGGCCTTGAGCATCTAGAATACTACAGAGTAGATGAGCAGCAGAACAGTCTCTAAAAATGTTCTTCTGTTTCTCCATCCTTTACATAGCCTTGAAACTAAGGTTTAGTTGCTTCTCAGCCCCCCAATGTTGATTTTGTGTGTGTGTGTATGTGTGTGTGTGTGTGTGTGTGTGTGTGTGAGAGAGAGAGAGAGAGAGAGAGAGAGAGAGAGAGAGAGAGAGAGAGAGAGTTTAAACAACTTAAGTGTTTGCAAAGTCTTCTCCATGCTTACCTAACAGCTTCATTCTTCTCTACTTGGTCTGGGTCTTCTACCTCTTTTATTGCCATTTTAGAGCTCTTAATATTATTCTTGGTAAGTATTTTGGTTTTGTTTTTCTCTATAAAGCCCCACCGAATCACTGTGTGCTTGCTCAGACACACACTTCATTCTGTCCCCATAGTCATCTGTTCATTCACAGGGACCAGTCACATTCCTTCCTAACTGAGCTACCTCTAATGATTTTATGACCACACACTACATGTTAGCATGACAATGATACAGATGTGACTACCTCTGGTCTTAGGAAAATTTTAGTATTCTACCCACAATTAACATAGTTGTGACTCTCAGAAACTGCAAGAAATAGAACTTTCTCTACAGCTTATCATCCAGTTAAAGTTAGTGTTCCAAGTCTTTTTTCAACATGGCTGTTGGGGAAGTTTTAATCTTAGTTCATTCCTTGTCACACCTCTTCCTGGAGTTATATTTCCTAGTAAGGACCTACACAGGGGTAATATAACAGATATGCATACACAGAGAGGAAAGAAAAAAATGAGTTTATAAAACATGGAGCATTTCAGCTTTAAAAAAAAAAAGAAAAAAGAAAAGTCACACTGTGGATTCTCAAAGTTGGGCTTTGTATGCCTGATCATGAAAATATCTAATGTCACATGACTCCTACCTTAAAAAAAAAAAAAAACTATGATATAAAAGTGAATATGTCCCTATGCACATCAGTCATCCCAAAACATTGTGCATGCAATTCTCTTAGGTTAAGTATGTGCAGATAGATAGTAGGTGCTTCGTATTTATTCTCAGATCAATTACCCAGTGCTTCCAGCAGGTTACTCAGATACTTCCACTGATCACCATCCTTTGTGAGTTCCAGGGAATCATAGCTGGTTCAATGTAGACCTGATATAGAAACAGCAAAGAATAACATTTAAAATATGGAAAGGACTTTGTCAGGGAATTGGTAAAGGTATAATAATGAGGAAAAGGATTAGATGTCTACAGTTGTTTGATGGGAGAATTACGGTGATTGCTGTGTGTTTTCTCTAGGCGTCCTGGATGGCTCTCTGTTGGTAGGAACCCTCTGCATGGACACAGAGTTTTACTCAGGCCTTCACTATGACGTCCATAGCCTGTATGGCTACACCATGGCAAGAGCCACAAACTTGTAAGGTTTTGGTTGTCTATCTGGTTCTAGATTTGGGGAGGTGGTAGGCAGAATGTGAGAGATAACAAGTAGATGGCATTCTCATGCATAAATATGTTGTTCAAATATTATTTGTAAGTATAAGAATACAGAAATTGGCATATAGTAGTACTTAAGGTACATAACATTTGGTTTCTGTGTAAGTTTAATTTTGATTTGTTTATGAGTAAGGTAAATTTTGATTTGTTTATGAGTATCTCAATGATACTCATGGACAATAAAATGTAAGGCAGTTGAAGGCCTCAACGGAAAAACAGTCATGGTTCCATTACTGAATGTATGAGGGTCACCACAGAGTTTAGCAAAACAAAACAAAACAATACAAAACAAAACAACTAAAAAACCCAAAACTAACCACCCAACCAACCAACCAACCAACCAAACAAACAAACAAACAAAAAAAATCAAGATGCTAAGTTAAATTTTCATGGAACATGTTTTTGCTAAAAATGTTTTTTGTTTTTTTTTTTTTTTAAATCAAGTTTAATTGCATGTCTTACTTTCATCTGACAATATGGCATATCTCAGCCTTCTCCCTTATCTCTTTACTTCTGGATCCTGTCTTTTCTTTTTTTTTTTTTTTTTTTTTCTTTTTTTTTTTTCTTTTTTTTTTTTTTTTTGGATATCCGAGACAGGGTTTCTCTGTGTAGCCCGGGCTGTCCTGAACTCACTCTGTAGACCAGGCTGGCCTCGAACTCAGAAATCCGCCTGCCTCTGGATCCTGTCTTTTCAATTCTCTTCTGTGTATGTACATACACACACACACACACACACACACACACACACACACACACACTCACAAATACTCACACACACTCTCACACACACATATACACATATACTCACACATACACTCACACACACATACACACACACTCACATACTCACACACACACACACATACACACACATACACACACACACTTTCCACAACTATCTATTCTAAGAAAACAGATGTGTAAGATAAAACATCTCATCCTTTTCCCACCTTGTGACAAAGGTTTTAGTGATGGATTTTGCGAGTAGAGAATCGGCATGCCCTTCACTCCACTCACCTCCTTTCGTAGATGATAGTAAAATACAATTATACCTAAGAGAGGAAAATTTGGGACTTAACTGAAGACTTTAAATCTTAGATTTGCAACAGAGATGGGGACTAACATGTCGTGAATAGCTATTGAGAACCTTCCAGGTGTTTAGGAAAAGGCTAGTCTGAATCTTCCTGGGCTGTTTTCTTCCATTCTGGTGTGAACTCCATGGCAGTGGGAGGGCAAGGGACTTTTCTGGACACATCTTCATTTTTTCCTCACTCGACTTTTCTGTGTGTCACGACCACTCTTAAACCATGGTCCTTTAGTCCTTGAGAGATGTCTCTCCATAGTACCCTGCACTCACTGTAGCTGTGCCTTCTTGCCTGCATGTTCATTAGTATATGTGGATTTTTTAAATCTGTTCATCTGCTCTTCTACTGATAAGCCATAGTAATTATCCTTGGACTTCTGTCTTTCCACTCTAGACCAACATATAGGTCATTTATTGCTTACCGTGGATGTTACTGTAATTTGTTGATTTTAAATGTACCTGTGCCTCACCTTGATTTTCTGAACACAAATATCCAAAACTGGAGCTGTGGAAATGACTCAGTGGTTAAGAATGCACGCTGCCCTTGCAGAGGACTGTGGTTCATGCAGTCATGTTAAATAACTCATAATTACCTGTAACTTAAATTCTAGGGATCCTGGCCTCTAGGGACAATTACATCCACACACATGTTCAAGCAAACACATGAGATAGGTAGGTAGATAGATAGATAGATAGATAGATAGATAGATAGATAGATAGAGAGAGAGAGAGAGAGGAGACACAGAGACAATGAGACAGAGACAGACAGACATGTACAGACACCCCATGTAATGTACATGTACATGTATATATCCTTAAGTATCTTCTAGCCTGCTCCTTTTGCAGTGTCTCACAGTGTAGTAAGAGCCAACCACATAGCACTGCTTAGTTTTTCTAACTAACCACCACACTGTGTCTGATCATCTCAGTGAATATCAATGCCACTGTTAACTAGCAGACTCTCAAATGACAACCTTCATACCATCGTTAATATTTTTTTCTGAAAATTTAGAAAACAGTCTTTGATCATTTTGTTTCTACTTTTGAAACTTTACTATTATCACCTCTTACTCTTTCACAATCACCTTTCACTTAAAGGCCTCACCATTTTTTCTCATTAATGACTACTCATTTGCTCACCTCTCTGGCTTTAAACTATCTCTAAATAATGTATTCTCTGTCAATTCAAAGTAGGGTTCAGGGGCAGGCAACATCAGCATCAGCATCTCCTGGAAAGATATAAAGTTCAGCATCCTGAGCCTCAATCTGAACCCTGGGAATTGAAACAGACTTTCACCAATATCTCAAAATATATATGCTTTTTCTGTTAGACTTGTGTCTAACAGGGAGGGTTGAGACAGAGAGTGACTAAGTCACATGTGTCTGGAATGTTGAGAAGGAAGAGTTCAGGTTGCTTCACTGCCAGAGTTTCAATGTGATAAAAGTGCTATAAAAGCATAATTGGTTTGGTTAATGTATTCTAGTATATTCTAAAAGCTGTGGTTAATTGTTTAAAGGTAATTATGACTCAGTAAGACCAAAGTGTCTTTCTGACATGCCTGGGCTTGGAAGAACAGGTTAAATTTCTAGAAAACAGTAGAGATAAATGAACTTTGGCCTTTGAGCGTGAGGTAGTGTTGGAGTTAAAAAGTAAATGTTTGAGCCAACCCCAGTTACTTCCTCACTCCTGAATGTTGCCACCCCAAAGTCAAAGCTTTTCAGTGAGGCCAGCACGGGAGAACTGAAGGCATGGATCTGCTGAAGGCTTAACTCAGCCTTAATTGGAAGGATAGTTTGGGAACAGTTGACAGTGGGCTAGACTGAGTGAAATTTATCTCTCTCTGGGATGAAAAAAGGCAAGTTTTCTCAGAGCTCAAGCAATGATCACTAAAAGGGCAGACACAGACAGGGGAGAAAGAGAAACAGAAATATCTCTGGAACAAATATTTTCTAAGATGCATGTTCTCTAATCCAGGCTGCATAAAGGCCTTCTCTGGCCTGTAACTTTTCAGTTTCATGTCCAATCCTGTTTCAGTTTCACTTTGTGTAAGCTGAACCCGTCTTCCTCTTAATGATGATTTATGGTGCAATAAAGATAATGAGGCTAAATTGTCATGTAGCCTTCATCATGACAGAACCTGAACCAGGGTTATTATGTGAAGCAGGATTATAAACCAGGCCAGAAGGCCTGAATGAAAGGTTGCAAGAAACAAAGCAAACCAAAAAACTCAAAACCTGTGGTTACAGAAAATGGGACTACAATCTAACTTACTGTGGCATATGACATATATTGTCCTCCAAAAGAGCCAGAACAAAATCAGATCCAACAAGATGTAGAATTCATTGAAAACAACAACAAAACAAAACAAAACAAAACAAAACAAAAATTCGAAACAAAACCAAAGCCAAAACAAACAACAAACCTATAATCAGAAGTACAGGAACCAAGAAAAATTGCTTTGCAGGCTGGAACTGATCCATATTATCTTATACAAGATAGTAAGCCTCACACAGGAGTGAGAAAAAAAAACTCTTAAAAATAGCAAACTTCTTAGCAAATCTAGTTTTCGATATTTGTATGTGTTGGTTTTCCATCTGGTTGAAAAACCCATTGCTGCACCTGGCATAAACTGAATACTAGACAGTGAGAGATTGCCTCACATACAACTGGGTGAAATTTTTTTCAGGGCCCTGGAGGCTGTCTTCTCTTCCAAGAGGACTTTCATCTTATCACGTTCTACTTTTGCTGGATCTGGCAAGTTTGCTGGTCATTGGCTGGGAAACAATGCAGCCACCTGGGATGATCTCAGATGGTCCATCCCCAGCATCCTTGAGTTTAATCTATTTGGCATACCTCTGGTAAGTCTCATTCCCAACCTTGGTCTTTTGTTACTCTTTCTATTATCGTTCTTTCAGGTGTCTGAAAGGCTAAGGAACAGGTCTCATTGTCTATGTTTTGGCAAGATCAATTTCTATGTGTGCTGTAAGATGGTTCTGAAAAGAGAATGATAGAAATGTTAGCATTGGTGTATCTTCTATACAGTCTCTGTTGCTAGGAGAGAATTACTATGAATCAAATGTATAAGAAAAAAATTCCTGTCAGGACAGGATATGTTAATTGTTAAGTATGAGATGAGAGGCTGAATGATGAGGAAGGGACCTCATTATGGGCTTCCTATCTAGTCAGTTTGCCTAGTATATCCTATAATATGCATCTTCTTGTTTCTCTCATTTGACTGGAGCTTGCTCTGGGACTTTGGGATCTTTTAAGCATGAAATATTATTATTAATAATAATAATAAAATTAGATTGCTGAAAATAAAAATTAAAAAAAAAAAAAGAAATAATATTAGTAAGAGTTCTCCTTCCTTCTCTATATAATCATACTGCTGATGATTTTGCCTTTCTAGTAATAATTTGTTTGCATGTATCTTAATTCTTCAGGTAGGAGCCAACATTTGTGGCTATGAAAACAATGTCACAGAAGAACTCTGCACAAGGTGGATGCAACTCGGAGCATTTTACCCACTTTCCAGGAATCACAATGGTCCTAAGTACAGGGTGAGCTCCTAAAAGAGAAGTGATAGGGCATTCTTGTATAATATCTACTTATTTCCAAAGAGGGGTTATAGAAAGCTCCTATATACTAGCCATTTCTTCATAAGAATAGGTAAGTTTTCAGTGACATGGCTAAAAGGCAAAGTATACAGGTGAAAATTTGGGAAGGATGGATATTTATATGTTGAGTTGCTATCAACATATAAATACATATGTCAAAAATACACCCACAAAGATGTAAGAACTTTTGGCATATCTTCTGTGCTGGTAGCAGGGCATTGTGGCAAAGGCCTGTAAATTCCAGCACTCAGCTAACAGAGGTGGGAGGATTGTTGCAAGTTTTAGGTCAGTTTGATTTGCATAAGAAGACCTATTTTAAAGCAAACTAAGTTAGCATGTGAGGCCCTAGATTCAATACTACCACCATGACCAACAAAATCTACATTGCTTCAATCACTTGTCATAACTTTGTAGAAGATGGAACACTGGGAGATCAATTTTATACTAATATAAAATTATTAATATGACTTAATTATATTAATATATTAATCTATATGATGTATCAATACTAATGTTAATATACTTAATATGAAGATCACTCATAGATAAGAGAATGCAAGGGAGAAAGACTATGGAGGGGTATGTCAGTGATATAAAATGATTTTCTACCTTGTTATAACATTCTTCTTTTTATGAATAGTTTGGAAGACCATTATTGCTCTGTTACTTGCCATGATTCATTCTACCATTATCCTTTATATATAAAATAATATTTTTAATGAGCAAGACTACAGAAGTAGTTTAAAGTCCCTCTTAAGGTTTTTATAATGCAACAGCAACAAATAAAGTGATTTTCTTTTGTTTAATAAAATAAGCTGCAATTGAAATATTTTAAACTGGGCAGCTTTGATTTTAACAAACTCATTGAAGGGTCCTTGAAGGTAACTAATGGATAAAATGCTTGTTGCACAAATGTGACAAGCAGACTAAGGAAGATCAGAACCCTGGTAAAAGCTGGGCAGGTATGGCAGTGGCCTGTGATTAAAACATCCCAGAGGCAGAGACAGGGAATCCTCAAAATAAGCAGGCTAGATAAAACTATCTTGAATCATTGAGTTCCAACCCAGCAAGAGATCCTGCCTCAATAAACAAGTATATCTAGGAAGACACTCAATGTCAACTTTGCACCTCCATACTCACACCCGAAGAAGTGTATGTGTTGGCTAGTTTTATGCCAACTTGACATAAGCTAAAGACATATTGGAAGATAAACCTCAATTGAGAAAAAATACCACCACCAGATTGGCCTATGGGTAAGATTCTGGTGCATCTTTTGATTGATAATTGATATAGGATGTAAGAAGACCCAGATCACTATGGGTGCTACTACCCTTGGGTCCTACATTCTATAAGAAGTGAAGTTGAGTGAGCATGAGGAGCAAATAAGAGAAATTTATCCATAAACACTGTTTCTTGAGGCATCACTTCCTGCCTCAAGGTTCTCATTTGAGTTCTTGCCTTGAATTCCTTTGATGATGGACGGTGACATGGAAGTGTATGCAAAATAAACTCTTTGCTCCCCAAGTTGCTTATGACTATGGTGTTTTATCATTGCAATTAAAAACACTAACTCAGATAATAAATATATCCACATACATGAGAACATGTATACAATATGCACACACATTCATATCTCATACATATACATATACGAAAAGTTTTAAAAATACAGCTCATTTGAATAAGTTCGTGATCATTTTGATTCTGATTCTTGCCTTTGTGCAATGAAATGTCATTTCTGGGAGGATACAGAGTCAATCTTCAAAGTATATTTATTCTTGGATTCCTTTGTTCATTTGTGGTCTGGAAAGCTATGACTGTTTCTGAAGGTGAGTCAGGACAGGGAATGTAGTCAGTGTTCACAGAGCCTGGCTTGTCAAGGCCCATGTAGATAAGAACAGTCAACTCCCATGGTGACTAGGGTAAAGAGCTAGTTATGATAGAGAACTATGTATACCCTTTTAAATTGAAGTTTGGAAAGTAAAACAAATAAGGGTCATTTAACATGTATTTTGTGTTTTTCAATATATTCATAGCATTATTATTTAGCTAGTGTTCAGTGTAAAGGATTGGTGGTTAAACTATTTATATCCGATTCTTTTTACCCAGCATTTTGACACACTTAAAGTTTTGTGTTAAATTTTTTGAAAAAAAAATAATCCCATAAAACAATTAAATAACTAATGGAAACAATATTTTTCATTGATTCAGTCTTATGATTTGCACTTATGTTAATCATCAATCAATTATGTAGAGCAGGAGTCTTTAGGGTTACAAACTGTGTCTCAGTCAGTGTTGCAGGCACCACAACATCCAGTACGGCTCTGGATTTTCTCAGCTGGAAGCTAGCTGATGGATGCCCAAACCCACAATTTTCTGCTATGTTTATCCTCAGTGTTTTCATGAACCCTATATTCGGGTCATAGAATGACAATATTTGGGAAGGGGTTGGGCCTCTTTTAAAGAAAAGCAAATAAATAGATTCACACATTTTTCCTAAAATTCAGTTTTTATCATATGATACAGAATGCGAAGTCAAATTATATATATATACATATATATAATCATATCTTCCAAACTACACAGAGAGTGAACAAAATAGTGTTTACTATTGATGGCAATTGTCTACAATCTGTAGTTTGTAGGAAAATCAGGTATTTTTGATAAAATTTGCACAAATCTGTCCTTATTATCTTTTTACATATTGTATTAATATGCCAAGGTACATACAAAGGCCACTGTCATTGGGATGTGAAAAAATGAAACTAACTGTAATGTTTAAGACAATTCCAGAGGAAAGTACACAAAAAGCTTAAAAATTGCAAATTCACAAGAGTCCAGAGAAAAGAAAAAGTTTGGAATGTAGTTAGGTAATGCAACAAAAGTAAATAGAGTTCAAAAAATTGTAAAACTAAGTTTAAATCAAATGGTTACTACTGTTATCTCCAAAGTGAAATATAAAATTTCTCAAATATATATTGGAGTGTCTCTGAAGAAAGTTGATCTCTGTTGGCTCCTTTACACTGAAACCCTTGAGGTATCTTTTTGTCACCCAAGACTGTTATAGTCTGACCTCAGAAGACTGGGTGAAGTGAAAACTACTTCTTGCTTGCAAATCATTGGAGAAGTCATGTTATCTTTGATATTTTTCAGCCTATTTTTTCAGCCATAAAACAAAGTAAACAACTGCATTCTGAAAATATTTCATCCTTCTCCAAACCAAAGAACATGACTGTGTTCATATGAGAAAACTCTGTATCACAATAGAAATATTCACTAATTGCTTTCATCCTTTTAGGACCAGGACCCAGCTGCCTTTGGCCCTAACTCTTTGCTATTGGAATCATCAAGACATTATTTGAACATCCGATATACCTTACTGCCTTATCTCTATACCCTCTTCTACAGAGCTCACACACTGGGAGAGACGGTAGCAAGACCCCTGGTACATGAGTGAGTTTCTAGACCAAGGCCTCCCCTTCAGATCACAAATTACCTTTACCTTGTTAGTGTAACAAGGTCCATTAAGACATGCGATGGGTGGCTGCTTCCTTTTGGAAATTGCACTCACTTGACTCTGAGTGTGCTCTATGTTTTATAGATTCTATCAGGACCCAGCAACATGGGCTGTGCATGAGCAGTTCTTATGGGGGCCCGGACTCCTCATCACACCTGTGTTGTATGAAGTAGGTTTGTAACTTGAATAATGGGATGGGAAAAATACCAGTTGCCCTCATAGCTTTTTAGTTGACTAATCTAGATGCTGAATATAATGATTGTACTTAAGTCTAAATATAAATATAAATGAGCACAACTATGAGTGTGTGGAAAAGAAGAATTCTTGGTTCTAATGCATCAACTAAAACACTTACTGTGCTGTAAAATTATCTTTAAATCTGTGTTCTTAGGCATGTGGCCATGCAATGACATGGACTTATGCCTTGGTGTGTGTAGGTCTGTGTTTATGTGCTGAGCATCTAGATATCTTCTCATCCTGAGGGGTTGGGAAGACAGAATAGGTATGCAAAAGAGTAATGGAGGAAAGTGGAATATAGGAAGATGCAAACATGTGCAAGGGTGAGAAGTAAGGTGTTAGGGAAAGATTGTTATTATACTTATTATCTTGTCTAAAAAAACATTGTTAAGGTAGCAAGCCAGAAAAAAAAAAAAAAGAGACAGATAACAAAGGCTCTTTGAGCTAGTGATATCTCAATTATATCTAATCAACAAGTGACTTTGCTCCCTGTGGATGTGGTTGGCTTAGTCTACTCTAGAGTAATGGACAGTGAAACTCTGAGAATGAAACTCTTTGCTTCTAGCAAATGCATGAAAACAGAAACAAAATGAACATTGTTTCTAGGTACAGCATGTCGTTGAATAAACTGGCCTTTCTGGGTTCATGTGCTTTACGGGTATAATAGGAGGATCTCTAATGGCTCTTAGGATTATTCAGATAGCCAGGGCAACCATGTGGAGGTGATTTTTAAACTATAAAGACCTAATAGTGTTTACTAACTTTATTTTCTCAGGGCAAGGACCAAGTGAAAGCCTATATCCCAGATGATATCTGGTATGACTATGAGACGGTAAGTGAAGTGTTTTTTAGCATGGAAAAATATAAAATAGAAGGCGTGGACGTTTTGAACCATCTTAATCCATTCAGGAAGGTATAATAAAAACCCTTACACTTCATAATTTATAAACAACAAAACTTTGTTGTCCACAGTTTCTTGGAGGCTATAAAGTCCAAGATCACATCCTTCTCAACTTCACCAATGATAGCTTCTTACTTAGCTTTTATAACTCAATCACTTGTCCAGAGGAATCACTCTTCATAGTGTCACATACAGTATTAGGTTCCCACATATGAACTTTAGAGGGACATTGACATTCATGTCACAGCAGAAGACATTTCTAATATCTGCAATAGGTTTACAGAATCTCACTGTCTCTGTCATCTTAATTTGGCTGTTATGTTGATAATTGGGACTAATCACTTTATTAACTATTGTCTGTGAGAACAGGCAATTCAAACTCAGTATTGAAATTCAAATAAGTCAGTCAACTTTCTGTTATTGTAACAAATATCCACGATAACAAGGTTATAAGGAGAAAGATTCTTTATATTTTTGCTTTCAATTTCCAAAGCTCTAGTCTTTTGTTCTATTGCTTTTGGCTGGTGGCAGTCTATTTGAATGAAAGTGTGAGAAGGAACAAAATCTCATTACAAGAAAGTGACAGTCAAAGAAAGAGAGCAAGGCCTTACAATTCCCACTAAGCATACACTTCTAATAACTCAAAAGCTCATGCTAAGTCCCACCCTTGAAGTTTCTAACAGCTCTCAATACCATTGAGTCAGGGACCAGCCCTTTAATACATAAAACTATAGGGGACAGCCAAGATGCAAACTATAGTACACAGTATGGTGAAGCAGACAAGGTGGTTAGGTTAGTGTCTCAGCTCTGCTCTCTACTACACATATACCTTGGGGGAAATTGCCTCACTTTGGAGATCTCCATCTTCTTGTCTCTAAAGTAAAGTTGACTGGACTAGAGGATCTTTAGTTTTTTTCCTGGCTGCAGTCTCCTATCTGATCTGTTTTCCTTTTGTTATATAGGGACTGGCTATCCAACCGAGGAAACAATTTATAAACATGTCACTACCAGGTGACAAGATAGGACTTCACCTTCGAGGTGGCTACATATTTCCCACCCAGAAGCCAAACACAACCACAGAGGCCAGGTAAGCTCCAGTGTCTTATTACTACTCGGTGCTCAGTGTGACTTAATTGGGAAAACAAGCAAGAAACAAGAGTACATGGGCCAAATGAAATACCGCTACTGTCAGCAATCTTCTCCATTCAAGGTTGGCCCCAAATTGTCTTCAAAGGAATAAACATAATCTCACTTTCCTTCTCATTTTTTTTTTAAAGTTTTTCTATTTGGTAAACCCAATGACAGGAACAGTCAAAATAATCTTCATGAGAATTTCCCTGTGGGCAGATATTATTTTAAGGTATATCCCCCAATACATGAGAAGAATTTAGTAGAAGGCATAGGCCAATATAGTCTGGAGTTTCAGGCTCAGATTCTGGAGAATTTCAGTTCAGACTCTGGCCTGACAACATCCTACATAAGTTAAGGTTGGACAGTGTCTCTGTGTTCACACTTGTTATTGATAAACTGGAGAGGACGATGGCCTGATCTTTTAACACCTTTGTGAGAGTTAAGTGAATTAATATAAAGTATCTGGAGCAGATTCGCAGGAGTGCCTGTCACAGGATTCAGTCAGCATTGTTAAAATGATCAGCAACCCACCTCATCCCATCACAGTTCTTACATTCTCTTTTTTTCTACATTCTGCTACTTTTTCACACCCATGTTTTCACAAAATGCTAACATTTACTCAATTTCTGGGATAGAACCTAGAGAAAACACCCCTAGGCATCAAGGGGTAGATTCATCAAGGGCCAAATTCATGTTTCTACCTTTTTTCATTGTCTGAAATTTGGAATTGTTTTTCCTTAGCCGGAAGAATCCCTTGGGTCTCATCATTGCCTTGGATTATAAGCGAGAAGCAAAGGGTCAACTATACTGGGACGATGGTGTGTCTAAAGGTATACTTTCCCATTGGTCATAGTGGTGGTTCTTAGTAAAACTTCATCACCAAAAGCTTTGTAATGGGGCACCAAATCCATTATCATGAATATGTTTCAGTATTATAGAAAATTTTAGTAACCTGGAAAATTAAAACTCATTCTAAGTTCCATTATCTAAGGACTATGAATTAAAATAGACTTCACATGTACAACTTATGTATTTTTGACATGGCCGAAGTATAAAGAGTATTGAACTTGGTTCTTTACTGCATATCATCATTAACATCAAGCAATACCTTTTTGTTATTAGCTTAGGAAGACACTCAGTTACCATTGAGAAAGATACATGTGATGTAGGTATTTTGTTTTGCACTGTAAAATGTGATATGACTACAACAGAGAAGCTTTTAGGATGAAGAGAATTAGAATTTATAAATATTTAGTACCTATTATTATGATGCATGCAAAGCACACAGAGATGAGTATGCTATAAACATTGACCTTGGCAAGCTCACAGTCCAAGAAGATAGAGAACCATAAGGAACTTTAAAATAGTTTAAATGCCAGCAAGTGGAGTCAGAGAGTGCCATGAGACTTCAGAGAAAGTGTACTGAGGTTCTACAGAGATTGACAATAGTGGGCTTTTGGTTGAGCAGAACTGTACACAGAAGAATTCAAATAAGGAAGACGTGATTCCATGATTTCATTGTTTCCCGCAGTAACAATATTTACATATCACTTCATCTCTTTCAGGCACAGTGTCTGAAAAAAAGTACATTCTCTATGATTTCTCTGTTACATCTGTAAGTACTGTGTTGGTAGAACATACATTTCATTTCCTTAGTTCCTTTGTTTTGAGGTTTTGGTGCTCAAATGTGTTTTTATTTCCCTAAATTTCATGCCTAAGTCTTAAATCATAATGTTATAATGTAAGAAACATCGGATATCTTCCAGAGTGGCTGTCTATATTATATTTTAACCACTAATATGTAAGTGATGCTGCTTTTCTACATAATTACTCGTATTTGAAGCTTTCAGTGTTTTTCATTTTACCCATTATATGTGGCATTTTGTTGTGATTTTCACTTGTTTTATTATTTCTTCAATGTCTAATTATATTGAAATCTTTGCATATATCTATTTTTTATATTATCTTGCATGAAATATCACATCTCTGTCTGTGTTCTGGCTAGATGGTTTTTGGCATTGGTTAACAGCTCACTTTTAATATCTATACTTCATTAAATATGTGACTTGCAAATACTTTCTTCTGAATATAGGTGTTTCTTTTCTTCTTAAAGACTTTTATTAAGCAAATATTGAAATCTGGGTATGCCTAATTTATTTTTATTTTCTCTACTGGCTCCTGCCTTTTGTTGCCATGTCTAAGAACTCTACTGGCCTTAGAACCTTAGTGTTCTCTGATGTTTATTTTTTTCCCAAAAAGTTCAAATATTGTTATCTATATCAATTTTATTATTTATAATCAATTTTAATTAATTAATATATGTCATACTTAGGTCAAAGTTTCAACTATATAGGTCTGAATAGCCCTTAGAGTGCAGTCCCATCTACTTCTGGGTTTAGCTCAACTTTGCTACTTTTTAACTCTGTTTCTATAAATAAGTCATTTAATTTATCTTTGAATTAGTGCCTTCATCTTTAAAAAAATGGAGATTTCAACCTCATAGCTTAGGAAGTCATCCAGATAAAATAATATATGCAAGATAATTAGCATAGTTTTTGGCATATATTAATATGCATGAAATTTAGCTTTTATCATTAACACAAATTAAAATGAAACATTACTGTGGAGCATGTGTGCATGTCTCTCTCTCTCTCTCTCTGTCTGTGTGTCTGCCTGTGTGTCTGTCTGTTTGTGCCACTTGAATTTTGTGTGAGCTTGGGTCTCATTCTTTGCTTTGTAACTACTGAACTTTATAAATTGAAATCATATTTTCTGAGCAAATAAAATCAAATGATCCACTTAACCAAAAGAAAAAAGTGTTGCTGTCTGAGTCAACACCTGCTCTTGGGGTAGTCACTGATCAACCTAGGAAAGAAAATCAACTTAGAAGACAAAAATAGAGAATAAGGAAACATATGGATTTCAGGAGATGCTGAATGTGTATAATCCAATCTCTAAAATGACTTTCTCCCTCTTCCCAGAATCGTTTACAGGCAAAAATTGTAAATAATTATGAGGATCCCAATGACATCATGTTCACAGACATCAGAATCTTGGGGATGGACAAAGAACCGACTGATTGTAATGTTTCATTGAATAACAATATCATCCCCATTTCAAGCTGCAATTACAATGCTTCAGCAAAGGTGAGAGATCATTCTATCTGCAGGACTCCAGTTGAAGCCTTGTCCTGGGATTCTGATAGCTTTCCCTCTTTTGCCTTTGTGAGTTTGGATAGTCACAGAGACAATTTTCTTCTTGGGACATCCATCATATCATAGAAGAAATGTGTGCATGCTACTATGAATCCTTCCTCTTATGGGCATTGGAACTTTAAAGAAGATAGCAAGAATTAGTGAGCTATGAGAAGTTCTTTTCTGCTAATTTAAAACTAGATAAGATGGCCTCTGATAGGATGGTAAAAATGAGGGTCTGGCATATTTGCAGTTCGTCTTTTGTTGAAATTAGAGCCACCCTTGAGATGCAGTTGATATTTTTCCTTGCTGCAGTTGCTATAAGCTTTTTTCATGCTCTCACATAAAATGTAAGTGGAAGAAAACATAAGCTATGCTCTGACTTGGTTATCATTGCATGATTCCCTTACTTGATGAACTCATATAGAGGATTATAGTTATTGGCTTACTCTTTACTTTCTGAGAAGTTCATGATTTCTTAGGTAAGCTGTTTTCCACCAGAAAATACAAATAGCACAGGGTAGGAGCAAAACTTATAGGACTAAGCACAATGAGGTACTGATACTGGTTATTTTCTCCGCATTGTAAGATCTTAGGAATGCTATTAGATCTCTATCACGGGGACAACCATAATACTCATAGGACTGGGTCACTCTAAAAAATTAACACACATAATGTGTAATATGATTGTTACACTGGTTGGCTTCTATGCAATAGACGCTCAATAAATCTGAGCTATTGATTACTGTCATCATTAGTCTCATTAACAAGCATCATACCCAAAGGATAACAAGCCTAAAACTGATAGATATGCTGTGCTCCTGCTCCACATTACATACATTCATGGTGGCTCCAAAAGGTTAGGAATCAAGCAAGTTCCAAGTTATTCTAGGTGATATTAGAGAAAGAGACTAGTCCTGACTTCCCCACCATCAGCCAAGGACAGTATCTCCATATCTATGAGTAACCTGGTTTGTCACTGGAGTCATCTCTTTCCTAGGTGTTGATCATTAATAACCTCACAGGACTGAAATTGGGACAAGAATTCTACATTGAGTGGAATCTTGTAGTCAGTGACCTGGAGAAGTTTAACTGCTTCCCTGAGGATCCTGCAGTATCACAGGAGAGCTGCAAACAGCGGGGGTGCCTCTGGGAGGTAATGACCACACTGATCAGGAAGCTGTAAAATATTTACAGCAGGTAGCTGGACAGCTGGAAAGCACTTTGAAGAGGTTGATGACTTGATGGTCATTCTAAGGGTGTGCTGATATGCATTATGTGAACTCCATGTGATAGGTGATGAATATGTGTTTCATTCAGATACACTGCATCTAAAAACTCATTGCCATTCGAACCACTGCTTTAACTATGGCACTCTCTTAAGTGTGTGTTTGCATGTGTCTGAATTCTCCCTCCTAATAAATACACTAATCATATTGAATTAAAGCACATCTTAATGACTTCATATTAGCTTGATAATCTGCAATGATATTATCCCTAACATGTCAAATGCACACTACTAAGGCTTAAAACTTATCACTTTTTTTTTGGGGGGGGAGCAATTCAACCCACTTTTTTGAAGTTTATTCTGTGTTAACTGACTCTTTCAGTAATTAGAGTCTCAAAGTTGTAGTGTAGAAGTTCAGCAAGAATTCTTCCTACTATTTCAGCATTCAACTACTCCTGGAGTGCCTACCTGTTTCTATGACACCATTCCCCAGTATGCTGCCAGCAACATCCAGTACCAGCCCACAGGCATCACCATGGACCTGACCCTCCTAGAAAACTCAGCATCTGCCCGGGCAGCAACAGGTCCAAGAGTTGTCTCTGATCCTCTTTCTGGAAAGATCAGTTCTCTTAAACTGAGTGTGACTTACCATACAGAAAATATGCTACAGGTCAAGGTAACCCTCACATGACAGTTGCTGATTCGTTTCTTTTTGTAATCCTACTCTCATGTATTATATCCCCAACTGTAGTTTCCCTATCCTTCTCCCTCCCCCAGTCCCTCCTTCCACCTCCTGTCTCCCCCATATCCACTCCTTCTCCGCCTCTGTTTCCCTTCAAAAGAGAGAAGGCCTCCCAGGGATACCAAACAAATATGGCATAACAAGTTATAATAAGTCTAGGCATAACCCTTTATATCAAGGCTGGATGATGAAGCGACCCAGTAGGTGGGAAAGGTCCAAAGCAGGCTAAAGAGTCAGAGACAGTTCTCACTCACTGTTAGGAATACCACAAAAAAAATTGTGTTCTTAACACAGACGTTTTTGATTTGAGGCTTTGTGCAGATGAGGTCAATGAAAGACTGTTAATGGCCCAGCATGGAAATACATACCTTTAATCCCAATACTCAAGAGGCAGAGATAGGTGGATCTCTATGGAGATTGGTCTATTGGTCTGAATAGCAAGATTCAGGCCAGTCAAAGGTACACTAATGCTCTCACAAATGAACAGACAGACAGACAGATGATTAATGCAATCCCCTATCTTACAGATACAGAAGCGGAACCTTTGAGAAGTAAAAGTCAGAAATTGGTAGACAGCTAGTCAGGATATGAACTTAGATCCACCACAGTTCTGCATCTTCTGTTGCGATCAGTATTATACATCACACATGCCATTAAAACCTATCTCCCTGGGAAGTATGAGCTGCTTTGTGGGAAATACACAGAAAAGACTCTAATTTACTCCCAACAGTTTTAGTAGTTTCTCTAGTGGGCACTGTTAACATGTATCAGTATTCCTGGAAGATCCTCTTAAAATTCCTTTTTCCCCCTTCCCAGATTTACAGTACCAGTAACAAAAGGTATGAGGTCCCAGTACCTCTGAACATCCCCTCTTCACCACTTGGCTCCTCTGAGAATTGCCTGTATAATGTAAGTGTTAAGACCAACCCATTTGGACTCCAAATTCAACGTAAAAGCTCCGGTACTGTGATGTAAGCTCTGTTTATTTGTTTCTAATAAAACAAACTGTAGATCTAATTGCAATGATTTTAATTACTGAAGGAAAACTCATAATCCCTGAAATAACATATAATTATGAGCATGTTTGTTGAAATCAATATGAATGTCTCTTGATTCTCTAGGAAATTTATTTTTCTACAAGTCATTAACTCAGAAAAAGTAATGAAAGATTAAAAAAGATGTGTGATTTGATTTCAGAAAAAGGAAACATGCGGTTTATTGTAATAATGAGAGCAAAAAACTATTTAGTAAGTACAACAGATTTAATAAACAATGAATCTGCTCTCAATTAAGCATTGTAAGAACAACTGAAGAGGCAAGAGAGGAACAGAGGTTCATTGCAAGAGAGGAATGGCTTCTTAGAGTTTTTGTTCCTATTCTTAACACAGACAACTCCTTCTACGGTATTAAGTATGCAAGGGTTGTCAGTCATCAATCAAGCCATCTACCAGGTCTTATCCTACTGTTAAAGGTCTGAATTTTGACTGAGAAGTTCCCTGCCCCATGAGAGATTGTCACTGTCATGGACATGTATTTTCCGGTGTGGGGCTTTTGTTGATTTAACTGTGTATCCAGTATTCTCTATTTCTGCCTTCAGGAAATTTCTTGTAATCTCAAATAGTTTTAAGAATTTCAGATTTTTCTATCACATGGTAGTAGTTTTGGAGACGTCATTCATAGGTTCCTATGAGGTGACATGCCAGGCTTTAAGGACTGGTCATAGAAGGATAAATGAGACATGGTCTGTCCTCTCAGTGAACCCATGACTCAGAAAAGGGACTCTTGCAAATCACAGAATACAAATGCAGCTGTGGAAATGTGAAGTTTAATTATGGCCACTGTTATGTTACAGTCATTTCACAACATTTGAACCTGGATCCAGATAATTGGAGACTTCCAAATGTGTATTGTGTTTTCTCTGGCCTGTGGTCGTTAGCTTACCATAAAAGTCTGGTTTTTTGCATTGCAGTTGGGATTCTCAACTCCCTGGCTTCACCTTCAGTGAGATGTTCCTTTCCATTTCAACTCGTCTTCCCTCTCAGTACATCTATGGCTTTGGGGAAACAGAGCATTCATCTTTCAGAAGGAATATGAGTTGGAACACATGGGGAATGTTTGCTCGGGATGAGCCACCATCGGTAAGGACATGAATAAAATTAGCAATCATGTACTCTTTATTTAACTTACTCAGATTCTTATTCAAATTCGTAAATATTCTATATTCATCAGCTTCTCCTCGCTCTAACCAATTATGCTCTCAAATGCATGAGGGTGTGTATCATGTTCTTTTGCTTGCAAAACATTTGATTTCTCTACTTCTGTGGAACACAAGCTTTATTTTACAAAAAAATATTACAGTAAGTGCTCAACTGAAAATTTAAGGAGACAGTGTCTATTTCTGTAATCAAAGCTAAGATAGATTTATGTAATAGTAAAAGGGACACAGAATATAGATCCCACACACTTTTGCTCAGGATAGAAGACAAGGTCAGACAAGGCTTTGTGAAGAACATGAGGTGAGTTCAGTCAATATGAGTTCACTGTTTGCTTTGTGATATGGATATAATTTATTGGAGTTTCTATTTGTAGTTACCCTATTGTGTAGAACTTATGTCTGGTTTTTCCTCCCAGCTCCATGCTCCCAGAAAAGACTCAGACTCAAAATATATTTTAAATACCTTAGCCATATAATTAGGCTCTTCTCTGACTAGATCATAAGTTAAAATAACTCATTTATTTTAATCTCCATTCTGCTATGTGGCTGGTTATCTGTGCCCAGGTACCATGCATCCATCTTGTCACATCCTCCTGGGGGGCATCTTCTGTATCTGACTTTATCCCAGAATTCTTTCTGTCTCCTGGATGTTCCAATTTCTATTCTGTCCTTTCCTATAGGCCATAGGTTTTTAATTGACAAGTGATGCATTCATACAATACATAAGATGGTCTTGCTACACTGTTCTTCTTTCTTACAGTACAAGAAGAATTCCTATGGTGTCCACCCTTACTACATGGGGCTGGAGGAGGATGGCAAAGCCCATGGAGTTCTCCTGTTGAACAGCAATGCCATGGGTAAGACAAAGATGCATACTCATATACCACCATATACAACTGTGACCACACTAATGGAGTCAAGGACATTACTAGAAATAAGGATATTCAAGGGCAAGGAAAATACACTGGCTTTCATTTATTCATCCATTAATTCAAGATTTATTAAATACTCAAGATCATATAGTAAATGTAAAATTTTGGCTATCTATAGCCCCTTATTTTTTTGTGACACTTTAGCTTCCTTTTCCACAGAGTAACATATACTGGTTGATGCTGTGTATTTTATTTTAGGCACATTGGAATCTACCTCAATCCTATTATCTAAGAGAAGATTTTCCAGAGGAGGTTGATATAAAGTAGTGAGGATGAAATAGCCAATTTTAGTATAGATTCTCTATCTTCATGATTTATAGCTCATTACCAATTTGATTTTTTCCAATCTTTATAGATGTGACACTCCAGCCCACTCCTGCTCTGACATATCGTACCATAGGAGGGATTCTGGACTTCTATATGGTTTTGGGGCCAACACCTGAACTTGTAACTCAGCAATACACCCAGGTTGGAAACATGTCTATCCACTGACAAACCATCATGTATTTGTTGCATATTGATATCATGTTCTTAACACTAACATAAGATTTTTTTGTTCACTGTAGTCATGGGTGCTCCCATGAAAGGATTGGTATTCTTCTTGAAATCTAAAACAGTTTTTCAAAGAGTTTTTCATATTTCTGCTGGACAGTGGCTTTGTAGATCTCATTCATATGTTTACTCAAGCTGACGCACTAGACTTTATTGTTATGAGGTACTGACGCCATATTAAGAACCCACCTCTCTCTTGACCACTTGTTCAGTATTCTATTGTAGAGTCTGTAATAAAGAATCACTACAGAGGTCTCAGGTTTCTGGAGTAATCGCTCAGCAATGCAAGGAAACCTTAAATATAGTGTTTCACCTCCTTGGCTGTTCTACACTTGACTTCCTTATTTATCTTGAGTGAGACTTCTCAGAACTCAGTAGAATAGATCAAGCTCTTCCTTATGAAATCTAGTAAGTTCTATTTATTTCACTTAGAATATTTTAAACTAATATAAACTTTTCAAAAATAATTGTGGGGTATGGCATGGTAATTAAGTGAAAGTACACAGGATGTAAGGACAAAATGGTAGTAATTGATATTTTATTTTTATTCCAGTTGATTGGTCGGCCAGCCATGACTCCATACTGGGCCTTAGGTTTCCAGCTGAGTCGCTATGGATACGAAAGTGATGCTGAAATTGGCAATTTGTATTCTGCAATGGTCGCAGCACAAATTCCTTATGTATGAACCTCTCCCTCTGCTTCTGGTTTTTACCTTAATTGTATAACAAAAATAGGTACATATAAATTAAAGCTGTGATTACTTTAGTATAAGAAAAGTAGCTGTGGAGATAGTCTTTTATAGAATGCTTTACAATTATATACATTGTATGATACCACTTTGCATGATAAACCTTCATTTGCAAGATTCATGAATAGGAGTTCTATATGTACCTTCAGTAGGCATTGTGATAGATACAGGATACTAGCATTCATTGTCTGCCATTGGAAACATTACGGCTATGGATTATTCAGGCCATGACAATAGAAACTCAGAAATGGGCATTTTAGAGAGGTGAGAGTAAGAAGGAAGCAGTTACAGATCTAGACATTGCTTTCTTTGAAACATGTATGCATATCTTATAATCTAATTCCCCAATTAAACTTCAAGAAAGTAGTTAGGGGCTATCAATAAGCAAACATAAGCAAACAAACACATGTGGAATACTTTTCCCTTTGTATAATTATCAGTTTTCTAGCACTCTTTCTTGGCTTTTAGATATCTTCTAAGACTTTGGAGGGAAATAAGTATTATAAGATGAGAATAAGGTGATCTTTTCACTAAAGATAATTTGATACATAGGTGCAAGCTGTGCTTTTCTCTTTTGATACAAATTTTATGATATACTTGTTAAACAGAGATAAGAAAATGCAAGAAAATTGCAAGATGAGCAAAATCCATACATTTAACTTACCCAGACCATCAATGCTATTAATTCACTGGCTCATTCTTGTCTTAGTTTTGGCTTTTTTACAAGTCTATGCTTCTCCAAATGAATTTCATCTAGAGTCATAAGGCAATTCAGGTGATTATCATTTCAGTCTAAAATGAAGTAGTTTACTTTCTCTTTTTTTTCATTTGAATATTAACTACTTTTTCTATTGTTTAACACCCCAGTGTTAGCGAGATTCAAGTGAAGAAACCTCTTATGCAGCTGTATAAAGGCAGCTATAAAATAAGAATCTTCCATAGTGAATAAATTCAGTGAGATTTACTGTACAGACAAACACACACACACACACACAATCTGACAAACAAACAAATAATCAGATCTGCAATCTGTTATTTAGCTGATGTTTACTATCTACCCTTGAACATTTCAATAAGCACTTTAATGGGCTCACCAGGTTTGAGATTAGAAGGTTTGGGAGGAGAGGAATTGAGGGAGGGAAAGGAAAAAAGGGAATGGTAGTTGAAGCAGCAGATGAGGAATGTCGACAAGTGATATGTGAGCAGGAATCAGAGAGCAATTTCAGCGGGTGGAAATGAAAAGTCTGTGCAAAGGAATATATTAGAAGTTGGAATTTACAAGGAACCAAGCTGGCTCAGGAAGCAGGGGCAAAGCCTGCAGAGCACTATTGTCCCTGCAGAATATCTACTGTAGAACACTGAGCATCTTTCCTGTTGCTTCCTGTAGGATGTACAGCATGTAGACATTGATTACATGGACCGGAAGTTGGACTTCACCCTCAGTCCCAGCTTTCAAAATCTCGGTGCCCTGATTAATCAAATGAAGACAAATGGCATGAGATTCATTCTCATTCTGGTGGGTATTATGACAGACTTCCTGTGTTCCTGGTTCCAAAATAATTCCACTGGGAGAAAGTGGGTGATGGGTACAAGACACCTTGTACATTTTGGAAATTTCCTGTAACCCCTTAAATATATATATTTTTTAAATTTTTAAGCAAATCAATAAAGAAGATAAAAAAGTCAAAGTTACCTTAAAGAGGTAAAATATTTTTGGTTTTAGTATATATCTTTGTGCCTCTGGAATGCCACTTACTGATATTTTTGCTTTTGTAAAGTAAGAACTGTGGAAAGAAACACTGAATACAGCAAACAGAATTCTGCACTGCTTCTGGCTGTGCCTCGGAGATTCTGCTGTGTCTCATTCTCATCTCTTCCCAGGAAGAAGGGATGCTAAAAACCGTCTTGGGCTTGTCCCTGTGCAGTTTGTCATGTTCGTTGGTCTCCTCCTGTTTCAGTTCATATTTGGGGGGTGGTTATATTGGCGAGATTTTATGGGTGTAGCTTCTGACGTTACTAGGAGGCAGGATCTCACAGGAAGCAGTTTTTCCACCTACTCTTCTGCAATGTTCCCTGAGCCTTGGGTGTGGGAGCATATTGTAGATGTGTTCGCTGGGGAGAGTCTGGAGGGAAGAATGAGAAGAAAGAAATAAAATTAGAATTAGATCTCAAAAGCACTTGATCCCCAAAATATCCATATTGGTATCATCCTTAGAAGTTATGAATCTCAGGACGTTACTGTTGTTTCATTGAACTCATAAACAGATCCAGAATGCAAGTGTGCATAATTATCAGCAAATGAGCCTTTTAGCTTCCAAAATTAGCACATGGCTTTTGTTCATTTGTTAATTGATGTATTGGTTGAATGTTTGTGTTTGAAGTTCATTATTGTAGAGCTGTAGGGAGAGGGTGGGTTATTAAATAAGATAGCCTTCTTTTCTTAAGAAATCACTTATTCTAGTGAAGTAAGACAATCAAGAAATAAGTATTAAAATATAATTTCAGTCAGTGATGTTTTGCTTGACAATTATAAACCAGCATAATATAGAGATGAACTGGGTCAGTATGAGATGCAGTAGGTGAGGATAGCTACTTTAGTTGTAAGTTGGGTCATAGAATAGAAGTTTTTGCTTCCCTAAGGGATATTGCTATTACACAGTAGTAACGTAGTACATAGCCCCTCCTCTTGAAGGTAGTACTAATCTTCCTTCTCTGGCTTACCTTTGGAAGCTGTTTTCCAAATATAACCATACAAAATTTATGACTAACCATCAGTGTTTTCTTTTTTATTTATTTATTTTATTTATTTACATTTCAAGTGTCATCTCCTTTCCCGGTTTCCTCTCTGCAAACCCTTTATCCCATCCCCCTGCCTCCTGCTTCTATGAGGGTGCTCCTCCCCCACCCACTCACTCCCACTTCACCATCCTAGCATTCACCTACAATGGAGCATCAAGCTTTCAGGACCAAGGGCCTTCCCTCCCATTGATACCAGATATGGCAATCTCCTACTACATATGCAGCTGGAGCCATGGGTCCATTCATGTGTATACTTTGGTTGGCAGATTAGTCCCTGGGAGCTCTGAGGGTTCCAGTAGGTTGATATTGTTTTAATTCTTTTTTTCTCTGCCCCTATTCCTTTTTGAATGGATCTATGTGCTATTGGGAAAAAATATTCTTGTCATATTCTTAGTTTCTGAAAAATCTCCTCCCCATTTTATAAGCTACAGCTCTGGGTAGGTACTTTCTATAGTAGAGGAAGTTTCATTTACTGACTAGATTTTTATTCTCTTTAAAAGAGATTGTTATTAAGAATTATGTGTTTTCCTTTGAGTACCTTTAACAATGTTTACTTCACTGAGTTTGGTAATATACTGTACCATTTAATGTCTGTTTTGGTAATGGACATCTACTTTAAAAAATATATATATTTAATATTACTTCTTGGGTCACTAATTCTTTCTCCACTATGAATTGTCAGTTTTGGTGTGGAAGTTTCTTGGAGATGTTTCATTCATATTTTTTATTTTAAAACTCTTACCACAGGACCCAGCCATTTCTGGCAACGAGACACACTATCTCACATTCACTCGAGGACAGCAAAACAATGTGTTCATCAAATGGCCTGATTCCAATGACATTGTCTGGGGCAAGGTAAGACTTGAGAATGATAACTATATTTTCCACTTCACTGTAAGTTTCTATAGATTCTGTCTATATATGCTGGATAATGAATACATTACAAAACAAGAAGAAATCTTTCTAATGCTACCTAGCACAGCAAGCATTAGACCCAAAGTTACAGGTGAAATTCTCTAAAACATGGGATGATATGATTGCTTACAAATAATCTGATACTCCCACCATTCATATTTGACATGAATGTTTTTAAACCAAAATTAATAATCCATTAGAACTCTGAGATCTGTGTCTCTGCCACATAAATTTAAAATAAACATTCACTTTTGAACAATAATACGTAAAAAATAAAACCTAACTCTTTATCTTGTTGCTTTGGATTTTTTCCTATGACTTCAATCCTCATCCCATTTGTATGATATCAATGGTAATTTATGCAGATTCCCGGAAGCCAGGAATCTCTTAGATTCAAACTCCTTTCCTAAATCTATCATACTCTGGTCTATTGCCCTAGGCATGTGGTTTTATACTGAACTCATATGAGCTGTCATATCTGCCCTCTTTTAAAGCTCTTAGTAACTGGTTTAACTGTGTTACAGGAAGTACCATTGCTCTCAGAAAATATTGTATACAAATTATGTAGGAATTTTGTGAACACTAAGGAAACCAACAATATTTCCCGTTGAAACTCAGATTATATAGATCCTGGAAAAGGGCTAGACATTAAGTGTTCAATAAATGTACTCTGGTGATTTATCCATGTATATAGTTAATATGCTGCTAATTATAAATAAAATTGATTAGTACTATAGATTGTTAATGCTCAACAAGTATTGATACAGCTTGAAAATATTAAGAACAAGCTTAAAGGATTGCGAAGCTTATATGGAAGAGTATGCGATGAGACAGGAATTTATGAGGGGCCCAGCCTTGGTCAGGAAGCAAGCCAAAATGTCAATCAGTCATTTCTCTAGCATCATATTTCACATTTATTTGTAAAGAAAAATTTTTATAGGTAAAAATGCAATAAAATCAGAGCCATGTAATCATTTGAAATATTATCGTGCAGAAGATACACTTAAAATGAAGTTAGTTACTTGAGTTCAAAATTTAAAAGATGAAAATGTATGGAATAATTCAGGACACCCTGGTGAATTCTGTACATTCAGATTTTACAGCTTAATTAACAAAGATTGAGGCATGTGTAGAGTTGCCTCCCTTTAGAGCTTTGTGTGCACAACACCTCATGCTCTGTGTTCAGTGATTAAAAGGATTTGATTTTTCTTATTTGTCTAGGTGTGGGCAGAGTTGCCCAACGTAAATGTGGACGGATCCCTTGACCATGAGACTCAACTTAAGGTGAACTTGAACAGCGATTTTTTTTTGTTTAACATCACACTAAATATCTGAATGTTTGTGTTTACTCTTAGTGGATGAGTAGCTTCCACTTTTTTGGTTAAGTAGCTTTAGCTTGAGTCTGCTTGCCTGGTGGTCAGTTTTAACAGAAGAAAGTGCTCGAATGAAAGACCTGACAGCCAACCAAAATGGAAGGATATAGAAAGAAAATTATCATGAAATCCCATGAATTACTTTGTGTTCAATAGTTTGAGATTCAAATATAATGATGCTAGAAAATAATGAACCAAAGTCTAGAATATATTCCCATGTACTAAACTATCTCAAGCAGATGTTTGTTGATGAATTCCTTGAGGACCTAAAGCTCTCAGGCTGAAAGGAGGAAAGTCCTTGGTTTCATGCCTTCTGTTCTATCAAGCCTACACACTTAGTTACCATGCAGCTCATTTTTTCCCTGGGATAACAGGCAGGTCCTCCTTAGTTTGGCTGATCTACAAGAATCCAGGTGTCTTTACAATTCAACTGTTTAGATACTATTAGTTTTCTATTGTCCATGGTTAATGTCAAATCCTAAAACAAGTCCTATGCTTTAAAGGTGTTTTTAGAGGGCTTCCCCCCACCTCCCTCCATCTTTGTGTCCATTCTAAACTCTGAAGCAACAGCAGCAGAAAAACTAATGTTTGATCAGAGACCGGACAGGCCTAAATGCTTGCCCATTTCCTCTTTTGTCTTCAGTATTCTCCTCCCAGGATAGGGGTAGATCTTTCCCATGAATGTGTGTTGCTTTTGCAGCTATACAGGGCCTATGTTGCTTTTCCTGACTTCCTGCGTAACAGCACAGCTGAATGGTGGAAGAAAGAGATAAAAGAGCTGTATTCAAATCCTCAGGAGCCACAGAGGAGTTTGAAGTTTGATGGACTGTGGATTGTAAGTGCACCTTTAATTCTTTGAACACATAAGCAGTCAGAACTCAAGAAGGCTCTTTGTAAACTAGCAGAGTAGGCAGCTAGGACTGGATAACAGAAAGGAAGGTAATTTAGTTTCTTGGACCAGGAATAGCATAATTATTGTGGTCCTGCCCAGGGACATGTCTGGTAGAGGAGTCCACTGAGAAGGTATGCCCGCTGCTCAAGATACTAATACAAGGGCCACAGGAATGCTGATGCATGGGTAACAAGGAGGAATATCGTGGCATCTCTTATTTCCAATTGGTCAGTCTCTTGACTTTGCTTCCCAGTTGACACATTCACTCCAAAGCCTGCAAGTGTATCCTGTAAGACAGGGCAGACCTGGGAATGGACAAGGCATCAATTTGGGGATTGGTAGGCTGTCTCTGGGAGATGTCTGTGAGGGCTCCTCCATTTGTATCTTTCTAGGGGTAGAATTTATTCATTCCTGTCATGTTTTCCCATTCCACATCTAGACCCCTGAAATCCTAAGCAAATTCTAAGCCAGCTCTGAGGAGCTATTAGATGCTAGGTCAGAGTAAAAGAAGCTCACAGTTGTACAAAGAGAAACTTGGGCCTGTGGCTGCTTTGTGGCCTCACTGGCTCCTGAACTTTCAGGATAGGCAAGCATACCGTAAACTTGTAGAAGAAAACAAATTAATCCAAACAGGTAAGCCAGGAAGTAAAGAAGTGTAAACAGCTTTGAAACAGAGAATTATGAGATATCTTCTCTAACACAGTGGTTCTTAACCTTCCTAATACTGTGATCCTTTAATCAATTTCCTAATGTTGTGGTGACCCAAACCATAAAATTATTTTCATAGCTACTTTATAACTATAATTTTACTAGTGCTATGAATTATAATAAAAAATATCCATGTTTTCCAATGGTCTTAGGTGACCCTGGGAAAGGGTTGTTCAAACCCCAGGTTGTAAACTACTGTCCTAGAAGGAAGGAAACTATTGTTGGGTAACCCAAAACAATGCATAGTTAGTCCCAAATGCTTGCCGTTGCCTGTATTTTTTTTAAAGATAGACTGATTTTATTTATATTCTACTGACAGACAATGAACATTCCCTCGGGGCTTCCACTCCTTGCAATTGAGGTATACATTCCCCAGTGAAAGGTTTCGTTTCAAGCATTGCTTCTGAGTTATTACAACTACTCAGAGTATTTTTCAGCCTATGCCAGTAGAAGAATCATAGCGAGCCTAGGGCTATAAGAAAAGGTAGAGGAAGATTATAATAGCCACTGGCTACAGATACAAAGTAAATAGTATATGAATAGAAAAATAAAAGCAGGCTTGTTGGGTAGGAGTATTGATTAAGATGTTCCATTAAGTTCAGGGTCCAATGTTATCTCAATAATTTTGCTATGACATAACCTTCCTAAGATTTAAAGGTAAGCTGGAAAGTTTACTGCTCTACTCCACTAAGCTCATGTGGGTTTTTAATTCCAGTTTAACCCATGACAAGGTTAAAGACCAGGATTATACAACCTAGTCATTTCTTTGAGGTTAGCATTCTATTAGAAATGACATGCTGCCCCTGATATGACAGAATCTTTCTTTGTCTGCTTGCTTCAGGATATGAATGAGCCTTCAAACTTTGTGGATGGAGCTGTCGGGGCTGCCCCAATGAAATTCTCAATAAACCACCCTACATGCCAGGTATGATTTCTTTCCTGCTCAAGATTCTCTTTCCTTTTAGTCTTACATAAAGCCACAATTTTTTGGATGGGCAAGGGGAAGAGCAAACATTCTTTTCACCATAAACATCCATAAATAGAATAACTTTGAATATATGCAAATTAGTAAGTTAGTAATTAGGTAGAAAAATAATGACATGATGTTTTATAAAAGAAACTGAGCAATATACTTGATTGTATGGTTGGCTACAAACCTATGGCCCACGTTTTAAATATATCCCTCTATATGCATGTAAACCCACTTGCCCCAACATAAGGGTTTTCTCATTAGAATTTAGTTCCTAAACTCTCTACCTATGTTTAGACACTTTAAGAAAAATTCTTTTTGGTGCTCACTGTACCAGAATAATGAGTAAAAGGCTTTGGTCCAATTCATCTCAGTATATTGAGTCACAAAGAAGCTCAAGGAATGAAGTTCTTAAAAGCACTGTATCTGCAACTAAAATCCAGTCTTCTTAATGTCTATATTATTGGTCATGTCTCCATCCATAAATCTATCCATCTATTCATCCATCTATCCATTTATCCACCCATCTACTTCTTCCTCTATGTTTATCAGGCAAATGCTGATAAGCCAGAAAGATTTAGACACATCAATACAGAACTGATTTGAACAAGATCTATTTATTTCCTTGAGAACATTACCATCTAGTGGAAGAAAAAGTGTTAACATCAAAGGAGTTTGTCATGATAAACTGAGCTGGCACATTAAGTTTGTGTTAAAGTAAGAGGATACTTCATCCAGCCTACATGTTCTCTTTAGCCTTAATCAATTATGAAATCACAGGATGTTGCTTTTCTACATTAAAAAATTCAAGGAATTTAGACCTGTTGTGATAGACATGCCAACATATAAATCAAGATGTGTGGGAAATAACTCATTATTTCCCCCTCAGATCTGGAAGCCAGGAATGTGGGCCTGAGCAGCAAGACTCTGTGCATGGAGAGCGAGCAGATCCTTCCAGATGGCTCCCGGGTGCAGCATTATGATGTGCACAGCCTGTACGGGTGGTCCCAGACCAGACCCACCTACGAGTGAGTATGCTTTTGTTACTGTTGGCACAAGGAATTAGGAGATATTTTCACTGTAAGCATAGTTTATAATCTTGTTTGTGAGATTCCTCCATATTTCAGGTTCACATAAGGGGAAACAATTAGGTTGCATTTGGAAGCTGAATGTGTTACCACGGCTCATTGCTATGTTATATTCTTATTTAAAATACTTCTATATAAAAGAATATTGTCTTGATAGAGGCCACTATAATAACACATTTTGTTAATTGGTCTGGAAGTCTTTACTTTTATCCAAGTTCGTTCCCTTCCACTGTCCCTCTAAGTTCCTCAGTTTTCCATCCTGCCTCGTTATTCATTTAATAATAGAATGGATCATATTTTACTTTAATAAGACATGCTTTCTTTTAGTTTTTATTGAACATATTCATAGTATCTTTTTAAATCCCCTTCCCTACCAAGTCCCTTCTGCAACATTTCTATTGACTAGATTTTTTTTTTTTTTGGTGTATAATACATTTTTGTTTTCATTTTTGAGTGTTTTTTGTTGTTATTGTTAGTTTTGAAAATTGGACATTTCCAGTGATATGTAATATCTCTTCCGCTATCCATAGAGTGAGCTGTTGTTTTTGTTCTTAATTGAATGCAACTTTTCTCTGCAGCCATTAGTTTCCCTCCCCTTTCTTCCCCTCCCCTTTTTTTTCCTTTCTTTCTTCTGTCTCATCATACTCCCATCACCCCCCTTCTTTGGAGACTTAGATACCTATAGGTAATATAATCAGTCACTGGTCAGAGAGTTTCTCAATTAAATTCTCACTTAGCAAAGGCTATGAGAAAAGGGAAACATTGAAAGATCCTGCAACAGAAAAGACCAAATTCTAGTATGAACATTGAAACAAAGATCTGGGAGGGTTTGAGAGCTGGGTGGAGGTGAGGTGTGTGTGTGTGTGTGTGTGTAGGCCACCTGTGTTTGCTAACTGGCCTTACTTTAAGGAAGAAGTACTTTTTCGGGTCTTTGTAGCTTCCTTTAAGATTGCCTCCCATTCCCTTTAGAGTCTGAGGGGGTGGGGCCCACTACCTTCCTTAATGATTGCCTTTCAAAGAGCTTACTGTTCAGGTCTTGAGGAAGACATTCCTGATTCTAAATCCCACAGCATCAGCTTTTAAAAAAAGATTTACATCTCAAAGGGGCAGAAAAAGAATTCCTAATGTCAGTTTCTGGTTTTGTTTTGTTTTTAAAGAACACTCTAAGAAAACTCAGTCCAAAGGCCTAGAGTATGGGAGTTGCCTGTCTTAAGTCTGCTTCAGCTATACTGAATGCCTGGTCTCTAAGTTCTTTACCTTTGCCAAGGTGAAGTGAATGCAAATTTAGGAGATCTTACCTTCCTTTCTGGCTTCTGTCTGCACTCTAACAAAGCTTCTGGGACTTTGTTCATGGCTCTTCTCTGGAATGTACTGGAGCCTGTGCATTCTCAGTGTTTAAGATGTCCTGGAGTAGTATGATTTCATTTTACAAAGGTTACTTTTGGTTCTAATCCTCCAGGAATTACTTTTAAAATCTGAGCCAAATGTTTTGCCCCAAGTGAAATCACAGCCCTAGCACCCATGATGTTGCCAGCACAGTGCTGAAGTTCTGGAAACTAATACTCTACAGGTGGGGATTTTTTTCTTGGTCCTGATCTGTGGTCTGCACATAGACTAGCAGCCCTCCAAATAGACGTTATCTGGAGAACTAAAGTTAGAATAGACTATGTAATGGCTTAGAGAAAAATACTTTTAACAAAACTGAAAGGAAGAGTTCAGATGTCTTAGTTGACTGCGAATTTGTGTGAGGACCAACGTTATCTGAAGTTTTAATTACTGTGTCTAAGAGATCCATAAAATAAAAAATGCCTCCAAACTGGGAGACCACTGCCCATGGACATCTACTCCCTGAGATGCTGGAGGCTGTTGTTCATATAAGCCACCTGTTCTCATGTCCCTAAAAATGTTTGGTTTATCCAACAACACTGGCAGTGTGATTGATGTCACTTAGGCCAGAGGTAGGTAGGCAGGAAATACGTCAGGATATATGCTTGCCACCATTGGATGAAGGCTGGAAGTACATAGTCTTGTGAGTTTGCTTTATAAGCATCTGACCAACATAGCTGGTGGCCATTTTGGATGGAATCTGAAGTAGACCAGGCCAAAGTCTATTATCCTGGCCAGTATTTAATTAAAGCTTGCTCCAAATTTAATTCAAAATTTTGGTAGTGGTCTTATTCTCGCCCAGTGAGATTAACAGCTGCTGACTTTGGGTTTCTGTGGGGATACTGAGTAATGGTCTGAGGTGGAGTAGCCTTAAGAGAGAAGGTTACAAGTCCCACTGTCTGGAAAAGATTTAATAGTTTTTCATGGGAAGATGATTTTTATTATTTTATTGACTGGTGGCTTCTGAGTTCTGAAATGGTTTCTTTCATCTGTTCTGCCTACATAGTTTATTTTATTTGAAGAAAAAGTTCACAGATGCCCTTTTTCACCTTTTGACTGTTGTTTAAGGCAGACTTTTCTGTAAACATTCTCTTATCAAAATAAAAAACAAAGTCATTAAGATCTTCTTTTGTGCAGAAAACTCCTCTGAACTTTAAGTGCAACAATGATGGCATAATCCTACCTCCCAGAGTCATAATCCGATTGTTCCGGTTTTTGTTTTGCCGGATAAAGAGATATTTTCCACTCCTACAATCATTTTCATTCAGTGTCTCTGTCTCCTCTGCCCTCTCTTTCTATTTCTTGGACTTAGAGGAATCTAGGGTGCTTTCCATGAGCTATCCACAGGCAAGGAGATGCACATGTTTCCTAGCAACATTCTTGTTCATTTTTCTACTCTCTAGTTTTCAGCTGCTCTTTCATGATGTCACCCTGTTTACACAAGTCTAGTTTCCTCTTGCCAGATATAAGTTTGGGGTCACAAAGAAAGACCACACTACCCCTTCAACTGAAGCATTTGGACACGGCATAACTTTACTCTTGACCCAGGGGGTATACTTGGAGTGGTGAATACACTTACCACATGACTGCTCCATAGTGTGGTTAAGAGAAGGGATGTGTTTGTTTGTTTGTTTGTTTGTAGATATGAGAGAGAATGACCAGAGGCATATGGAAGAGTGCAGAGTAGCAAAGAGACAAGCAGACTGGATATGGCCAAGGCTAGAGAGGTAGGAGAGAATAGTGGAGGTAACAGGACCTAACCTGAGAGGTGAGAAGATGAGAGAACAAGTGAGAAAAGCTGCATTACTTAAGAAGGATGAGTTGCTGCAGGGGAGCAGGAGACAGGCAAGGGGAGTTGAAATACATAACAAATGTGTAAGGGAGTCTTGGGGACCTTGATATACTGATAGGCACCACAGGTGTTTGTTAATGGGAGAGCTGGTAGACGGGAACCAGTTCACAAGTTCCTAAGAAATTCTGGCTTTTATCTAACAGCCAGAAATCTTTCTATAGTCCACGTTGACAGCTGGACTGCCATTTGGAGTTTGAGGAACTGGAGTTTCCTTTGGAATTGACAGGCAGGAAGTACACTTGTTGTTTTATTCTGACTCAGGTGTTGGCAGTGACTTCCCTCATTGGCTACTGTCGAATCTCAGTCTTTCATGATTGGCCAATTTAAAAAAAAAAATGTAGTCCAAAGGAAATGAAGGAAAGAGGAAAGAGGTGGTTACCTTGTCGTTAATTCCCAAGAATGCTGTGGGGTCTTTGTCTAAACAAAACTTTTACTGGAGGGGAGGGGGCGTTAAACTTTTGTGTCAGGGTTTTTTTTTTTTTTTTTTTTTTAATATTTTTTCTTTTTTTCCTTGGACAGTTTCTTTGTTTACATTTCAAATGTTATCCCCTTTCCAGGTTTCCACCCCCAGAACTCCCCTATACCATTCCCTTCCCCCTGCTTCTATGAGGGTGTTCTCCCACCTACCCACACACTCCTACCTTCCCACCCTCTAATTCCCCTTCACTGGGGCATCAAGCCTTCACTGGACCAAGGGCCTCTCCCCACATTGACACCTGACAAGGCCATCCTCTGCTACATATGTGACTGGAGCTATGGGTCCCTTTACGTGTACTTTCTGGTTGGTGATTTAGTCTCTGGGAGATCTGGGTGGTCTGGTTGATATTGTTCTTCCTATGGGGTTGCAAACCCCTTCAGCTCCTTCAGTCCTTTCTCTAATTCCTCCATTGGGGACCCTGTGCTCAGTCCAGTGGTTGGCTATGAGCATCCACCTCTGTATTTGACAGAGCCTCTCAGGAGACAGCTATATCAGGCTCTTGTCAGCAAGCACTTCTTTGGATTTGAAGAGTTCAGACTGCAACACAGAGAAGACCTGAATGGAATCTTTGCTTTAGTTTCTTTCTGAAACTTCTCCTTGTCAACTCCCCTGTGTCCTCAGGGAAACCTCATCTGATATACATCCCATCCACTCCATCTCCTCCCTAGGGAAGCACAATCTACAAAGGGTGTTTCAGAGAAACTTGTTCCTCTATGAATTGCTTATGTTTCCTTGGCATTTGTTTGTTGTATTGGTATAGAATTTGAGCCTTGGTTTTAGATTGGTGGGACACAGTCTTAATGCCACTTCCTAGTTAGCGAACACCACAGCACCTCCTGGGTTATCATTGCCATTAAATGACAAAATGTATCCAGCAATGCTTGGAGTGCTATGAGCACTTAGCAGGATGTCTTCTTTTTACTACTTTGTGAGTTCTTGAATTTGAACTGCTCCTGATGACTCAGACCCACACCCCCTCAAACTGTCAAAGGATGTATGCATATGTGTGTATACGTATCATCCTTTAATAGATTAAAAGAACTATACTTTTAAACTTCCATGCTTCCCATACACGTTGATGTTCCCTGCTTTATTAGTCATTCATGCTTACTATCCTGACTTTGCCTGAAATGACCTCTAAGAAAATACAGTAAACCCAGATTAAATTAATTGGTGTGTGTGTGTGTGTGTGTGTGTGTGTGTGTGTTTCAGAGGGAGAGAGACAGAAAGAGAGAGACAGTGAGAGACAGAGAGAAATAGTGAGAGAGACAGAGAGATAGAGAGTACAGGCATGCATATGCCATGATGTACCTATGGACTTTTATTCCTTTTGTGAAAATATCTCCCCTTTTCAGCCTCTGAGTGTTCAGTACTGAGCTCCTTTCAGTAAGGGAGCATTCATCTGTGTCCACTGATCTGATGTTGTCTTTAGAAAATATTTGCGTTAAAAAACATACTAGAGTCCTTCTTTGTTCCACTCATTTTTCTCTCATGCAGTTATTTTTTTTTAAACCTCACTATGGGTACCTATATAAAAACATATTTAGATAACTGTCTAAAGATATTTTCCATGATTTTCTGTGTGTGCAAAGCATACTCTCCTTTTCAACATATAACAGTGTTGTATTTTATAAAAAAGAAAGAAAAAGCCAAGATATGTATTGGTAGAGCAAGATATAGTAAGGTGAGGGCATGCCTCTGCAGGCCCATGCTGGGGCATCCTTTCCTTCTGAGGTACCAGCCTTGTTATGGATATAATATGGAATAGAGTTTACTTAGGGCATGGGAAGTGGAGTTGGGAAGGGAAGAGAGAGAGAGAGAGAGAGAGAGAGAGAGAGAGAGAGAGAGAGAGAGAAGAAAAGATGAGAGAAATACATGGAGAGTGGGGGAAGGGGAAGTGGTCATGGAGAGAAGTGGTAGAGAGTAAGAGGTAAGAGATTGAAGAGGAGGGAACAGCCCCTTTTATAGTAAAGGGGCATACCTGACTGTTGTCAGATAATGTGAGGTGGAGCCTAGAAGGAATTCTAACAGAATATGTTAATAATACTCAGAAGCATATATGCCATCATTTAGATGTAGCATGTAGAACTAATTGGGGATCAGGACCTTAGCACCAGAACCACTCCTATGTTTAGATCCCAAGCCTATGTACATATTCTTTAAATGATCCTTGGTAGCTTCCTGTGCTGGGTTTCCTAACAGTAATAAGAGCTCAAGAAAAACTCCCTCATGGGGAATTGTGCAATGATAGATGTGGAATTAATTCACGTGTTCTTGAGAATAGGATTTGTTCTATAGACAGTTGCTTTACCACTCACTCCGTCCCCTCCTCTGACCTCTACATATAACCAGTTAATTGGGCCTTTTAAGAATGAGATCCTTGCACCCTGCTGGGAGCTTCCTTGTGGCTCATGTCTTCACTTCTGGAAAATGTTCTTTGACTCTTAGTGCAACTGCTCTATGCCTCATGCACACAGCATACTCTGCAGTGAAATTCCATGGCTGTAATCTTCAAATCCACCTCCTTGTTTCCTGAACCAGAGCTGTGCAGGAGGTGACAGGAGAGAGAGGGATCGTCATCACCCGCTCCACATTCCCCTCTTCTGGACGCTGGGAGGACACTGGCTGGGAGACAACACAGCTGCCTGGGACCAGCTGGGGAAATCCATCATTGGTGTGTGAGCTGTCCCCAGGGGCCTTTGGTGGTGGTGGGAGTAGAACTGTCCTGTGTATGATTTGAATATGCCTTGTATGTTTAGTTTGGCAGTAAAGGCACTCGAACTTGAATGCTCTGTCACAGGTGTTTATCAGGAATTGCCCAGAGCTGTTAATGAAGTAAAGAAAAACTCAGGTTGAACTTTCTCTCTCATACCCAAGGCTGTCTTCATTGAACATGTTCATTTTATTTCATTGCAGGCATGATGGAGTTCAGTCTCTTTGGAATACCTTATGTAAGTCATATTGGGATCATTGCACCTTACTGGGATTTCAATGTATGTATGTCTGTCTTGAAAGAATGCCTAGTTAATATTCTGATTTTGATTCTTTTTAGACAGGAGCAGATATTTGTGGGTTCTTTGGAGATGCTGAGTATGAGATGTGCATCCGCTGGATGCAACTGGGAGCCTTTTATCCATTTTCCAGGAACCACAACACAGCTGGGACAAGGGTGAGGCAGCCACTGTTCATGCTGCATATGTATTATACAAAAATCAAATCACAGCTGATTCCAAATTTATAAGTTTTGTGTTTTATAAAAGAAAGAGGGTATATTTTATAGATCATGGTATGGTGAGGGTGGGAGGGTACCTTGGTGGGCCCATACTGAGGCATCCTTTCTCCTGAGGTAGCAGTCATATGACAGATATAGTATTATAGAGTTTATTTAGGGCATAGGAAAGGGAGTTTAGAAGGGATAAGAAGGGAGTAGACTAGGCAGAGAAAGATGGAACAAGGGAGAAGGAGAAGAAAAAGAATAAGAATAAAGAAGAAGAAGAAGGAGAAGGAGAAGAGAGAGGGAAGAGGAGGAAGAGAAAAAGAGAAGAGAGAAAAGAGAGAAGAGAGAAAGAGAGTCAGGAACACATGGAGAGAGAGGAGGGAGGGGGAAGGGGAGAGAGAGAAAAAGGGGTTAAGGTATCAGAGTAAGAAAGTAAGAGCGTGGAGGAGAGGCCAAACAGTCCCTTGTATAGTAAGCCAGGCCTATCTGGCTGTTGCTAGGTAATTGCTGGGTGGAGCCTATAAGGACTGCTAACAACAAGTGTGTCATTCTTATTTCCTGATAAATAGTGGAGACCACCAGGACATCCCAGGTTATAATAAATCTTAATAGTACACTTTTCCTCACTTCTTGCAGGCATTATTGCCAAGAAAAAAAAGTATTTTCTAGCTCCAACATTGAACTAAAATATAATGTGTTCCCTTGTTGGAAAGAAAATCTAGTTGGTATTTTACTCAAACAATAAAAATAAATCAGTGTTACATAGGGGCCTATTTATAAGTCTTCACACACACACACCCCCACCCCCACCCACACACCCCCCACAACACACTCATACACACCTACACTCATACACACCCACCCACCCACCACACACACACACACACACACACACACTCATACACACACACACACACTCATACACTCACACACACTCATACACATACCCACACCCCCCCACACACACTCATACACTCACACACACACACACAACACACACTCATACACACACACACACACACTCATACACACACACACACACACACACACACAAAGCCAAAGCTACATTGTATTACATTTTCATTTTATCTATTTACATTTCAAATGTTATCCCCTAACCAAGAAAGTTATTGTCTTAGTCACCTCAGAATAGGTGAAAAAGAGGAACAGTATTTACATTAGCTTTATAAGTGACCAAGGGAGCAGAAAGGCGTAGGCTAGAAATGACACGAGAAGTAACATGTGGTTTACACATGGAGTAAGTAGGTGTCCAGCCATCCTCGTTGGAGATCCTTGGGATGCAGTGAAGATCTTACTTGTTGTTACATCCCCACTCCCTCTTTAGAGACAAGACCCTGTGGCCTGGAATTCAACTTTTGAAGAGTACTCAAGAAAAGTGTTGAGGATCAGATACTCGCTGTTGCCATATCTGTATACTCTGATGCACAGAGCTCACACAGAGGGCAGCACCGTCATCCGACCACTTCTCCATGAGTGAGTGTTGCCTCTCCTCAAGAAGTGGGTCCGGGCACATTTGTAAATAACAGTTTGTGTTAAAGGAATGAGCTTTATCATATTGGGTTTTTCAGGTTCACAGAAGACAGTACAACATGGGATATAGACCACCAGTTCATGCTGGGCCCAGCCATCCTGATCAGCCCTGTTTTGGAAAGTGTGAGTTTCTCAGTACAGGCCATATGCTTTCCAGTCACATGATCTAAAGCTACAGGAAAAAACATTATTTTATTTAAAATTAAAAAAATATTGAGCTTCTTTGTGTGTGCACATGTACAGATATTAGAAGGCAAGTTCTAAGAATCAGGTTTTTCCTTCTACCATGTGCCCTCCAGAGATCAAACTCAAGTTTTCCAGGTTGCTGGCAGCTTCTCTATCTACTGAGACATCACTGTCTTCAGAGATAAAAGAATTTTATATATTTTTGTTTCTTGCTTTCCTTATTCTTTTCAAATAACTTTCTAGAACATCAAAAGGAGATATGTAACCTCAAGACATTTATTAATAACTTTTCAAAACTGATTTTTTATTTCAGAATTCTATGATCTAATATCATTTTATAACTTATTTAATTAAAATGTTTTTCTATATATTTAAAGAGGAATTTTCAAAGCATATTCATTAAGATTTTTCAGACTCATGATGCCACTAATGATATTTCATCTTAGTTTTAATTCTATAAAAAGTATTTTAAAGATCAATATTGCTTTTCAGTTGGATTTTCATAGTAACACACTAATTTTATGTTTCAGAACACATTTGAGACCAAGGCTTATTTCCCCAGAGCCCGTTGGTATGACCATAGCACGGTGAGTTGAAATGTTTTTAGGAAGAATCAAATGGCGTTGTATAGGCTAGAGAGGTGACTAAAACTTTTTTCTAACTTCTCAAACCAGAAAAGAATAATTTCTAATCTTTCTAGCCACAGCCAGATCCATATGAATGGGGATCTAAATAAAGGCAAAGGAAACATGTGAGCACCTATATCTCCCATTATCAACCTTACACCTTTTCTAGACATATGCAGAAAACATTAGGTTTTCAAAGGTTTAAGAAAAAATGAAAATAGATTTTTTTCCCCTCATGTTTACAGTACTTTGGTGATCTTCCAACATGCTCTTTTAGTAAGGAAGAATTTCTAGGAAATATATAACTCATTTAATTGATTGTCCTTTCACCATTTCTTATCTATATGCTTCCTTCTAGGGATCTGGCAACAGTTCAGCAGGTGAGTGGAAAACACTGCCGGCTCCACTGGATCACATCAACCTTCACATCAGAGGAGGCTACATCCTGCCTTGGCAAGAGCCTGGCATGAACACTTACGACAGGTAGGAGGAAGCAGTGTTGGATGACTGGCTCCTTATCAGGGTGTATGGAGACATAATCAAATTACATAGAAACCAAATTACAGAGGAATTTCACTAGTTGGAATTTATGGGTAGCTTCTGATAGGATTTAGAAGCCAAGTTCATGAATTGAATCCTTGGTCCATCTTTTACTTGTGCTCTTGTGTTGAGAGCACAAACTTCTGGAGTGAAAATTCTCTTAAGAGTACAAACCTCTTTTCCTCCCTACATTATAGAAAATGCAAATATTAAAGAGCAGCTTCACTTGCAGTGGATACACAGGAATTTAGTACCCATTTCAAGGTTTACATTGGTGAACTCCAAAAGAATTTCACAAAACACACACACACAGACAAACAGTTATTAAGAAAACATGTCAAGAAGCATATTAAAGTACACAGACAGACAGACAGACAGACAGACAACACACACACACACACACACACACACACACAAAGGCAGTCTACTTTTAGCCTTTGATAAAAAACATGATTTTCCTGAAACAGCCCACTGAGATGGCTCTTAAATCATAAATAGGATTTGTCTGTGTGAAGACAAGGATCGATTCTGGGTGGGTTAAAGAAGTAAGGGTAAAAAATAGGTTGGGTAGGTTAAATTGAAACAGTTGAGTTAGCTCATGGGAGGCTGTGAATGGCATCCTAAATAGTTTGAGTTTTATTCCCTGGCACCTGAAAGCTGTTTTCTGGATTTTGTTACTAAGAAATTGATGTCACATCACATTATTATACTATTGCAGTGCGTGTATTGGAAAGTATGCATATTTGAATATTGAAAATTGAAGTTGATAAATGCTTCATTAAATGTTTTGCTGACTTGTATCTTATATTTTACCTCACTCTATTTTTGTCATTTTATAAACATTGATATATTGAGTTTTGTTTCTGGATGAGAAAAGTTTTCAACAGATATTCTTTGTTCTTACAACCTATAACCAAGTAAAAACTAATGACTTTTTTCTTATAGTCGAAAAAATTTTATGGATTGACTGTTGCTTTGGATAATGATGGGAAGGCTGGAGGTCAGTTGTTTTGGGATGATGGACAAAGCATTGGTGAGTACAAACCCCCAGAGAGCCTGCATATCATTTAGAGCAACTTTGTCATAGAAGCTGACAAAGTATCAGTGGGACCGAAAAACACATCTTTGTGTTGGCTGCTGCCAAAAGGTCAATATTGGGGGAACTTCTGAAATTTTGCTTCCTCATATATACTGCAAATTATTGTAGTTATTGGTTCCCCACTCTTGTAAGTTCATGATCCTGACATGATGAATTCAGGACTTATCTATCCTCACAGAACCATCCCACTCTGATAAAACAGTGTGCGTGCAAATATCAGGCTGATCATAAAGTCATCCTCATGGGCCAGACTTCTACTCAGATCTTTTCCCTCAGGCATAGGGATATTCATCAAACTCTTGGTGACAAAGAAATTAAGAGCTGCCATGAGGATGCTTTCTGTCTTCAAGATGAGTTTTCACTCATTCTTTTATAGATCGCTGGCACTCATCATTATTGTCAGAACAATCCCTTGCTCGAGCATTTCTAAAGAATACTTGGCATGCTGCCATTGATCTGCTTTCACCTTTACTATTATCTTGCACTAGAACATTTCGATCTTGCAAAGTGCAACATTTTCTGAAATGGTGGCCTATTTCCTTCACTAATATAAAGATTTTTTCCTTTTAGTTTTCTTTATTCTCATTAAAAGCACTCACAAAAGCCTTAATAGTAGAAAATTAGAAAAAGCACATATTTAGGTATAATGCTGGATTGTCTTTGTTTTCCTGTTGTTATATGCCTAAGAAAATGCTAAATTTTTATTTGCTGAAAACACAGCAAATTTAATTTGTAAACGTAGTTTAGTTTTACTTAATGTAATAGCAGACACACAGCTGGATATTAGGAAGTACGCCTTGTGAGCATCATTACTATGACAATATATCCAATGAAGAAGATACTCTAAAGTTTATCTAACTGTACTTGTTCTCTTCATATGATGTTGTTTTTCATTGTTATAAATTGCATTTTGAGTATTAGCTTTGTTTGTATTTTAGGTTATTTTCCAGAATATATGACCTTAGTTGAAATTTTCATGATACTACTCATTTCTCTATTTAAAAATTTTAAATTAAAATATAATTACATCACTTTCCTTTCCTATTTTCTTCCCTCTAACCCCGCCCACATCACTTCTCCTACTGCTTCTCAAATTAATGACTTCTTTTTCTTTTATTGTTGTTATACACACACACACACACACACACACACACACACACATTTATAAACACATTAACACCACCCAATGAATCTGTTTTACATGGTTTGTGTGTATATGATTTCAGGGCTGACCACTTTCTATTATATAACCAATTAGGGGATGCATCCCTATGAGAATCTAATTTTTCCTACCTCAGTAAGCATTAGTAACATGTGCTTCTTTATCTATGGGTAGAACCTCAGGAGATTTCCCTTTCTGTGTTAGCAAGTCTATTGTGTTATCATTGATTAAGTCTTGTTTAGCAGCCATATTTTATAGGTATCACAAATGTAGTTTCTTTTTAGGAGAAACAAACAAACTCACAGCAGATTTTATTTATCTCCTGCTCCTATAATTTTTCTGCTCTGTCTTCCAGATATTGCCTGAGAAGTTGCATATATATCTGTTAAGGTTGAGCTACCCATGATCCATTGGTCACTGCATTGTGACCATTTGTAGATTTGTGACTCCTCTTCCTCCCCCTCCCTCCCCCTTTCTCCTCTTCCTTCTCCTTCTCCATCTCTTTGTCTTCTTCATCTTCTTCTTTTATTTTGCTATGGTGTCTCTTTGCTGTAAAATGAAGCTTCTTTTTAAAAAAAAAAAGGTTTATTTTTGTTTATTTATTTATTTATTTATTTATTTATTTATTCATATAATGTATGTGGGTATACTGTTGCTGTCTTCAGACACACCAGAAGACAGCATCAGATGCCCATTACAGATAGTTGTGAGCTACCATGTGGTTGCTGGGAATTAAACTCAGGACCTCTGGAAGAGCAATCAGTGTTCTTAACCACTAGCCATTTCTCTAGCCCCAAATGAAGCTTCTTTAATGAGGCCTATGAGCTACATGTATCTGTGGGTATAAAGGATCAGTCTTAGAATACAGTTAGGAATTACACCGGTCTAGTAAAGTTATAGTAGTAGGTTCTTCTCTATGATCTATGAACTCATTAGCCCATGGTAGTTGTCTAGGCTTCTGGTGCTAGGTATGACTTCCCTCCTATTGAATGAACCTGAAGTCTGATTGGATAGTTGCTGGTTATCACTAAGATGTGAAGGTTATTATTGTACCTTAGGGATATCTTACCATGCTAGTTACAGTTTTAGCTACTGAATGCCACAGCTGGATAGGACTATTGGATTGTTGTCCTTCATTGACAGTTTATTGAGTACTTGCTGGTACTATGAAGGCTAGATCAGAAGAAGGAGACTTTCAGGTTAGATCCAGCTTCAATCCTTTTACATTCTGTGTCCAAAGTATGTGGTATCTTCAGCAAGAGTGATTTACCTTCAAACTCTGAGAAGCAACCAAGGGTACAGCAATAGTCTATATTTTGGAGACTTCTATTAGACTACTCTAACTAAGTGGTCATTTTCTATGCCTGGTACTGTTCCTGTTTTGTTTGTTTGCTGTTGTTGTTATTGGGTTTTTTGTTTGTTTTTGTTTTTGTCAAATAGTCATGATAGTTAGTTATGTCAAGTTTGACACAAACTACAGACATTTTAGAAGAGGGAACCTCAATTAAGGAAAAAACTCTGAGAGGCTGACTTACTGGAAAGTTTGTGGTATGTTTTCTTAAATGTTCGACATGGGAGGCCCAGCACATTGTAGCTGATGCCATCACTAGGCAGGTGGTCCTGGGTTGTATAAGTATATGCCAGATAAGAACCTGAAATGGAAAGGGGTACTCGATTTTCCTTTAGTATTAGGGACCAAACCTAGCAAGGGCTTGCCTATTATCCTTATTGCTTCTTAGGAAGATGGAGCATACCTAATTGGTCATTGTGATCCATTTAAGATATTTTGGATTCAATAAGAGATAATCTGCTAGAACCGAAGCAGATAACTGTTTATTCTTTTCTTTATTGTTTTCAGATACATATGAAAAAGGAAACTATTTCTTGGTTACCTTTAGAGCAGAAAAGGTAAGACCATCTTATTGAGCTCATAAATGCTTTTCCAGTTACCTATATATTAGACATCATACACTAACTGTGTAAATGTAATATCTTAAGAAAAAAATACTTCCTGCCTTTACTTGCCTAATTTATGTTCATTGACAATGAAATAAGTAAGAAAGTAGTCCTTATTTTACACTTATCCAGAATACCATCACTATTTGAAAAAAAAAAAATAGAGCTCATATTATCCTGGGAGAGGGGAATGGATTCTTCAATGTACAGCTTATTTCTAGGGCTAAGTTTTCTAGCTGATAAAGTTTTGATGTACAAATGTTACATACGTGATCCATTTTGTAATTCTATTTTATAGTTAATAACTTGATGGCTTCATTGTCAGCAAAATATGTGACAGCAAAAGTTTAGTGAGTTCGTGAATATACAAATTTCAGATGATCTGATCTATACTTACTGGTCATAAGTATCTGTAGATAGCCACCTGTCTATTGCTAGGCTTGGAGGAGCTTGACTATACTTACATAGCTGGTGTTCATCTGACCTGAAGCTGAGCTAAAATAACATTCTGTGGTATGTTGGAGAATGACTTTTTCATGATTGTGGAATATCATAAAGTAGAAGTGAAGATTCTAAAGGTGTAACCTTTAAATTATCTAATATCTATACCAACCAAGTCACAGGATACATAAATTGAGGTAAAAACTTGCTAGCTCAGTGAGATAACTTTATTTTCTTAACTATATACAGAATATCTATTTACACAACTGATTCTACAAGTAAGCTGCTGGCTCTTTAGAAATCTCTTTCTCTGTGTGTCATACTATCAAGTTAGTCTAGTTCTTTCTTGTACTGCTCCAAACCCAAGAGGGCTTCTTAGCTCTCTTTCCTAGAATACTGCTTTATCAGTGTCCTGCCAGCTGTTTCTTTGTTGTTCCTGCAAGCCCAAAGAGGAAATCCCTACCTCTTACCCAGAACTCCTTCCATAAAACTTTTGCCAAGCCAAAAGAAAATAACCCTATCAAAGATCCAATTGCTTATAAAAGAAGTCTCTAAGCTCCTTCTCTTACACCCTTGGCATGTTTGTCACCTTCCTGGTGGGTCAGGGTGCTCCAAGCCAAGTAAGTAGGGGCCTAGCAATTTCCATCTTTAAGGTGGGGTACCTTAAGGGCACCCAGATGATTTTGCCTCGGGTCATAGAGCAAAGAACACAAGACCCCTCCCACTTGCCTTAAAATAGGCAGAAACTTTCCATTCTTTAGTATTCTTATTTATGGAGGCTTTTAGAGGCACACTCAAACTGCATCTTTTAGGACACAGGGAACTGCATCTGACAAACCCAATATCTATTTAAGCTTTTACATTTTGCTAACAAATAGGTTTTCTCTGTATAACGATCAAATATTCTATAACATAAGGAGCTTGAGAGATGACTCAGTGGTTAAAAGTGCTTTCTGCTTATTCAGAGGAGCTGTGTTTGGTTCTTAGCATTCCCTGTAGGCAGATTATACCCACCTGTAACTCCAGTTCCAAAAAAACTAAATGTTTTTGGGCCTCTGAAGGTATCTGCATCTATATAGTACACATAAATTCACACAGGTGCATACATACATATACATAAATCAATAATCACTTCTTTAAAAATTAGAAGTAGAAATATCAAGCTCTTACATTCTGTATCAAGTTTACTAATTTCTCATTAGCCAAGTATACATAACCAAATCCAAAAGAGGGCATGGGGCTGGAGCTCATCTTATTTATTTCAGAAAGGCAACATTATGAGAAACACATAGGAACTGAGAGTTATAGAATAATAAATAATTAGAGGCAACAATGCTATTAATATATGTCAACATGTTGGATGATTCCATGGACAATCCATCTTTTCCTGAGAATTATGTAAATCATTCTAAGTCAAGTCCAGAATCTGCATATCACTTATCCATTGGCTTAAAACATGGGCTACTGTAGCACAAATTAATCGTAACAGTGCTTTCAAATATTAGATGTTTGTTCAATACTCCCCTGTCCTGACTTACAATTATGCATATTTCTGGGTGAAAAATTTTCATTTTCTTTGTGTTGTGTTGTGTTGTGTGTTGTGCTGACTCCTAGATCTGATCACTCTGAATGACAGTTAATCTACATGTCTCTTAAAATATGGTGGCCAGGATTGAAAGCATGATTGACACTTTTATTATACTATATGGTACTCACTGCCTATCTTTGGCTGTTCCGTACTTGAAAATGTACGGAAGCCTAATTTGAAACATTCAAATGTGAAATTTAAAGGAAGAGAGTAAAAGATTTCATGAGTATTCTTATACTGAATACACCCTGAACTAACTTAGAAATACCAGGTAAAAAGAATGTATTTTGCAATTCTTCTGATTCTTTTTACTCTTCTAAATATATATATTTAAAACATCGTTTACATTGTATTCCACCAGCAGAAGAGTTGCTAGATAGCCTGACACCTCTTCTTAGAAAAGCTTTATTATTTCTTTTGGTGGGGATATTTTATGTTGTATTTTGAAGATACATATCCCCTTAAAATGTTTCTTTGTTTCCCTATGTATCCTTGGCTGTCATGGAACTCCCTTTGTAGACCAGGCTGGCCTTGTACTCTTAGTGATCTGCCTTCCACTTCTTCTCAAGTGCTGAGATTAAAGTTATGCACTACCACTGCAAAACTTCATTATTAATTTTAAGAGAAACACTTCTGTCTAGTTTTTCTTTTTTATAACATTAGCATTCATTTAAATAACTCAACTCTAAGGTTCAATTTTCTTGTTATTCTAAAGTCGTAATAATGAATTACTTTATGATATTTGATAGATTTTCCCATTATAAAGATGAGACTGATATAAAAGAAACTCCCATCTTTCTCTGGGGTCTCAGTGATTATTACCAATACCTCTTTGGCTGGTAAACCAGCTTGGTGGTAGGAGGCAGTATATGTAGCATTTGCATATTTCTTTAGTGTGAACATTTAGTGTGAAAGCTACTTCCAAGTAGCTTTCAAAATTGAAATAAATTTGACAATAAACTCTTAAATCAACAAGTTAAGGTCTAATTATTTTCTTCTAGTTATATATCTTTCCTTGAATTTTCACCTTGGTTTTGTATGCCCAACCAGTCACAAAATGTCTTATTGTATATTTATTTTTAATCAAAAGTATTTATGTGTAAGTATGTTTGAGAAGGCCAGAGAAAGACATCAGATCTCTCAGAGCTGTAGTTATAAGTGGTTTTAAGCCTGACAAGGTGATGAAAACTGAACTGTGTCCTCTAGAAGGACAGCAAGCCCTCCTAATTCCTGAGCCATATCTCTAGCTCCTTAATTATTTATTTTGACATGGAATCCCGTCTTCTCTTGCCCAGACTGATTTTGAACTTGCTGTGTAGCCAAATAGGATTTTAATGCAGGATACCTCCACCTTAGCTTCTGCAGGACTGGGATTACAGTCATGTGTCATTAATTGACTTTGTTAGGTTTTCAATACATGACGAAATGTTTTTATTTCTCTTTCTGATGGTATCATCAGAATCAAGCAACACACAGCTTTACTCTCTTGTCTCTGTCTCCCTTTTTCCCCATAGAATTGTCATAACTGCTGGGGTTCAGGAATCACCGCACAAACCTCGCAGACTCCAGTCTCAGTTAAGCAAAAGTAGTTTATTGAACACATAGGCCAAGACTGATTGACTGATCAGGGTCATAGCCTATCCTCGGGAGCTAAGACTGGAACTTGAACATTTTTCAGGGCCAGCATATAAAGGAAAAAAAAAAAAAACAAAAAAAACCCCACAAACCCACAGTGAGTTCATGTTCACGTTCAGGAAGTGCTGCCTGTTGGCCAGCTTTAACTCAAGCTATTTTGGCTAGCTAGACAGAACAGTTCTAACTGACCTTTATTCTGATTGTTCCTAAGTAGATCTTATGGATGTGGAATTTCTTAAGATTAACAAACCTTAGAATATATAGAACATAACGGGGTATGTTGTCTGCTTGACCCTGCTCTTAGTCAAGTTATTTTTCTGTCAACAATATGAAATAGCTGGCAAGCATATTACAGAAAGAATAGAGAATTGCTAGCAGCCATGGGAAAAATATGCTGAGGTGGCAAGGTGGTGGGCAGGTCTCAACTTATAACTTTGTTTTTAACCAGTGTTGTTTCACTGTTTACTTTAGTACCTGCTATACTAGTCATTGTGCATCTGGCCCCATTACTTGTCTGATCTTTGCTGCTTGTAATACTCAAGTGTCCTTCTAGGACTTTTGGAGTTCCATGTCTTCATTAATGCTTTTCATGTCTACTTCATTCCCATAGTGACTTTTCTTCCATTTCCTTAACACCCATAGTATTTTTTTTGCCATGATTTTCATTTTTTTTTTATTGTAAAACTTCTCATAATTTATCTCATTTTAACTCAAATTGATGATTAAATACTTGATCATAATTTAGACAATTTGCTATGCTCCTTGAATATGTTCTTAATTCAGTGACAGTTTACTATGTTACTATATTATACCAACATACTCTCAGTCCACCCAATCTTATATCACTTAACTCTATGAAAATGGATGACTCTGTTTCCTACAATCATAATTTTCTTATCTGAAGAACATAAATGATGATGCCTTATTATAAGAATTAGTATGTATTCACCAAAAATAATTAACAGAACCTTTTTTTAGTTCATAAACCTGTCTTTGATATTGTATTAAGATTCTCCAGAGGAACAGAACTGATAGAATAAACACACATACACACATACACACATACAAACACACACACACACACACACACACACACACACACACACACACCACACACACAAAAATACATATAAAGGGGATCTGTTAGAGTGGCATATAGGCTGTGGCCTGCCTAGTCCAATAATGGCTGTCTCCTGACTGAAAAACCAAGAGTCTGGAAGTTGTTCAGTTCCTGAGACTGGATATCTCAACTGGTCTTCAGCCTGTATTGGAATCTCACAGCAGTAGACTCACACCAGCAAAGGTATGCCTCATGTGTAGCATAGACAAATTCACTAGAGAGAGTAAAGACAAGCAGAAAAAAGAAAACAGCTTGCTTCTTTCTTTTTATGTGGGTTGTCATTAGAAGATCCATGTCCCAGATTTAGGGTGGGTATTGTCACTTTAAATAATCCAGTCAAGAAAACTCTTCCCAGGTGTGCCCAACGAGTTTAAGTTGATTCCAGTTATAGGTGAAAATCAAGATTAGCCATTACAGACATCATAAAATTTATCATAGCTGGTACTTGGGGAACTATGTCTCCATGAAATATTTAATAAAAATTAGAAACAAAAACAGGTACAATAAGAGTAATTCAAAATATTTTCACATTGTAATATAGAACATAGTTTATTATGTGTATGTTATATCTATTTTCTCCTTATGAATTTTTATAGAACAGCTTACAAATCCAGATCCTACATAATCAGTATTGGAGTGACACAAATCCACTGAAAATTGGATACATTAGAATCTGGGGTTTAAACTATACCTATGTGGTACAAGTCATTTGTACCTACAACAACCAGCAATTCATCCAGAATGATTTCACAAGTGAGCCCGACAAACAGGTATGTCTGAAAGGAATACTATCATAAACTCAGATTATTATTTTATTAAATTATTTCTGCTACTACTATATATGTTATACATATTCAAAGGGTTGCACTTATTTCTGAAAATCTGTGAGGACTGTGGTAAAAATACAACATTGGTGGTCTTCCCTTTGTAGTTGGACATTGATGATTTGTAGCCTGATGCCATCCTCTCTGTTGCGTTTACTAATGAGTTGGATTAGGTTTGAATAGATTGTTTTCCTAGGCAACCTAACAAAACATAGAATCACTTTTTCTCAGAGGCAAAGCCAAGGAATGTCTGTGAAATCCCTTTCTCTTTCCTGCAGTATACCCAGTCCTTAGAAAATTAATGGTTCTTTTTAAGCTTCAAGATGACACTTAACTGTTCTACTATTGCTTGAATATGATTCACTCATAATATGAGATGTGTTTATTTGTGTAACAAAATAGAGTACCAGAAATACCAGACTATTAAGACTATTAAACTGACAGCATTGTCTCAGCTCTGGAACCAAGTGAAACCACATTTTGCAAGATGGGTTACTGATAGAATAGCAACCAGTGTAATGATAACTTTAGGAGCTGAATAGTAACTTTAGACCATGAACTAAGTATAACTAGATACAGTAGTCAAACAGAATGGTTTAGAGAACTGGAAATAAATAGCTATAGTCACTGCTTCCAAATGGAGAAAAGAATGTCCTACTAGTATTGGGATTTGGGAAAATGACCGACCATTCTGAGCACCCATGTAGATTTTGTGTCCCTGTGGTCTTCTTTGTACATAGATATAATAATATGTTTCTTGATTATTACTGGATTCAAAATTACTATAAAAGTGGTGTTACTAATTACCCAGCTGCAGAAAATCACAGAGTACTATTTGGGGAAGTTCAATAGGGTAGGATATTCAATGCCGTTTATATGCCAGGAACTATCTTAGCATTGACAGTAATGACATGAAACTCATCTGCTGTCCAGAAGGGAAAATGTCAATGGCAAAATGAAAAGTAAAAAAAAAAAAAAGTTAATTTTAACAACTGTAAATATTTGAGAACATTAGGGCTTAGACACAAGAAAATGTGAAGAAAAAGATTTCTGGCACTTAGTTACACAGAGAAGACCTTATCATGGTAATCTAGGACCAATATAAGCTGAAAAGATTTGTGTCATGGACTCTTTTGGGAAAGAAAATACATTTTTATTTTTTGCTAAAGTAAAAGTTGAATAGTGTCTTCAACATAATGTTTAATAAGTTCTAATACATCAATGTAATCATTTTGTTCTTGGCAGAAACTAACAATTCGATTGACTGGGAAGAATATGACTCTAGAAGAACTGACTGAGGTTACTTGGGTTTATGGAGATCCTGCACTTCCTACACCAAATGCAACCAGTGTATTGCCCACAAGCCCTCACCCATCTGAATCTAGCACTGAAACTGTGACCAGTTCTGCTTTCACAACCACACCTGATATAACAACTACTTTCCCAATCACACTTCCTAATACAACTACATCTTTCCCTACTAGTCCTCCTACTAACACGACTGATGTGTTTCCTGTCACAACCACAGCTAATGAGACAAGTACTGTTGTTGATACAACTAGTACCACATTTCCTGACATAACTACACCTTTCCATACAACTTCTTCTCATACTACCACTAGTGATATGATACCTGTCACAACCACAACCCCTGAGTCAAGTACTGTTGTCAATACAACTAACACCACATTTCCTGGCACAACTACACCTTTCCCTGAAAGTCCTCCTACTACTAACACTAGTGATATGTTTCCTGTCACAACCACAACTCCTCAAACAAGTACTGTTGACAACACAACTAGCACCACATCTCCTGACATAACTACACCTTTCCATACAACTTCTTCTCATACTACCACTAGTGATATGATACCTGTCACAACCACAACCCCTGAGTCAAGTACTGTTGTCAATACAACTAACACCACATTTCCTGACACAACTACACCTTTCCCTGAAAGTCCTCCTCTACTAACACTAGTGATATGTTTCCTGTCACAACCACAACTCCTGAAACAAGTACTGTTGACAACACAACTAGCACCACATCTCCTGACATAACTACACCTTTCCATACAACTTCTTCTCATACTACCACTAGTGATTGATACCTGTCACAACACAACCCCTGAGTCAAGTACTGTTGTCAATACAACTAACACCACATATCCTGGCACAACTACACCTTTCCCTACAAGTCCTTCTCCTACTAACACTAGTGATGTGTTTCCTGATACAACCACAACTCCTCACACAAGTACTGTTGACAACACAACTAACACCACATTTCCTGGCACAACTACACCTTTCCCTGAAAGTCCTCCTACTACTAACACTAGTGATATGTTTCCTGTCACAACCACAACTCCTGAAACAAGTACTGTTGACAACACAACTAACACCACATTTCCTGACATAACTACACCTTTCCATACAACTTCTTCTCATACTACCACTAGTAATGTGATACCTGTCACAACCACAACCCCTGAGTCAAGTACTGTTGTCAATACAACTAACACCACATTTCCTGGCACAATCACACCTTTCCCTACAAGTTCTACTCCTACTAACACTAGTGATGTGTTTCCTGATATAACCACAACTCCTCAAACAAGTACTGTTGACAACACAACTAGCACCACATCTCCTGACATAACAACACCTTTCCATACAACTTCTCATACTACCACTAGTGATATGATACCTGTCACAACCACAACCCCTGAGACAAATACTGTTGTCAATACAACTAACACCACATTTCCTGGCACAATTACACCTTTCCCTACAAGTTCTACTCCTACTAACACTAGTGATGTGTTTCCTGATACAACCACAACTCCTCAAACAAGTACTGTTGACAACACAACTAGCACCACATCTCCTGACATAACTACACCTTTCCATACAACTTCTTCTCATACTACCACTAGTGATATGATACCTGTCACAACCACAACCCCTGAGTCAAGTACTGTTGTCAATACAACTAACACCACATTTCCTGGCACAATTACATCTTTCCCTACAAGTCCTTCTCCTACTAACACTAGTGATGTGTTTCCTGATACAACCACAACTCCTCAAACAAGTACTGTTGACAACACAACTAACACCACATTTCCTGGCACAACTACACTTTCCCTGAAAGTCCTCCTACTACTAACACTAGTGATATGTTTCCTGTCACAACCACAACTCCTCAAACAAGTACTGTTGACAACACAACTAGCACCACATCTCCTGACATAACTACACCTTTCCATACAACTTCTTCTCATACTACCACTAGTCATGTGATACCTGTCACAATCACAACCCCTGAGTCAAGTACTGTTGTCAATACAACTAACACCACATTTCCTGGCACAATTACACCTTTCCCTACAAGTCCTTCTCCTACTAACACTAGTGATGTGTTTCCTGATACAACCACAACTCCTCACACAAGTACTGTTGACAACACAACTAACACCACATTTCCTGGCACAACTACACATTTCCCTGAAAGTCCTCCTACTACTAACACTAGTGATATGTTTCCTGTCACAACCACAACTCCTGAAACAAGTACTGTTGACAACACAACTAACACCACATTTCCTGACATAACTACACCTTTCCATACAACTTCTTCTCATACTACCACTAGTAATGTGATACCTGTTGCAACCACAACCCCTGAGTCAAGTACTGTTGTCAATACAACTAACACCACATTTCCTGGCACAATCACACCTTTCCCTACAAGTTCTACTCCTACTAACACTAGTGATGTGATGCCTGTCACAACCACAGCTCTTCAAACAAGTACTGTTGACAACGCAACTATCACCACATTTCCTGGCACAACTACACCTTTCCCTACAAGTCCTCCTACTAACACTAGTGATGTGTTTCCTAACACAACCACAACCCTCAAACAAGTACTGTTGACAACACAACTATCACCACATTTCCTGGCACAACTGTACCTTTCCCTACAAGTTCTACTCCTACTAATGCTAGTGATGGGATGCCTGTCACAACCACAACCCTGAGACAAACACTGTTGTCAATACAACTAAACCACATTTCCTGGCACAACTACACCTTTCCCTACAAGTCCTCCTACTAACACTAGTGATGTGTTTCCTAACACAACCACAACTCCTCAAACAATACTGTTGACAACACAACTATCACCACATTTCCTGGCACAACTGTACCTTTCCCTACAAGTTCTACTCCTACTAATGCTAGTGATGGATGCCTGTCACAACCACAACCCCTGAGACAAATACTGTTGTCAATACAACTAATACCACATTTCCTGGCACAACTACACCTTTCCCTACAAGTCTCCTACTAACACTAGTGATGTGTTTCCTAACACAACCACAACTCCTCAAACAAGTACTGTTGACAACACAACTACACCACATTTCCTGGCACAACTACCTTTCCCTACAAGTTCTACTCACTAACCTATGATGTGATCCTGCAAACCACAACCCTAGACAAATACTGTTTCAATACAACTAACACCACATTTCCTGGCACAACTCACTTTCCCTACAAGTCTTCCTCCTCCTAACACTAGTGATGTATTTCCTGTCACAACCACAGCTACTGAGATGAGTACTATTAACAATGAAACAAGCACATTTCCTCGCACAACTATACCTTTCCCTACAAGTCCTTCTCCTACTAACACTAGTGATGTGTTTCCTGACACAACCACAACTCCTCAAACAAGTACTGTTGACAACACAACTAACACCACATTTCCTGGCACAACTGCACCTTTCCCTACAAGTCCTCCTACTACTAACAGTAGTGATGTGATGCCTGTCACAACCACAGCTATTGATGCAAGTACTATTAACAATGAAACAACCACAGGTACCGAGACAAGTACTGGTGACAACACAACTAATACAACATTCTTGAAATAACTACATCTTTCCCTACATGTCCAACTATTATTAGCACTAGTACTATTGTTCCTGTCACAATGACAGGTACTGAGACAAGTACTATTAATGTGACAGCCATCTTTCCTCTTCCAGATCTAGGTACTATGTTTCTTACAGTTCCTGATACTGATAGTGCCAGTGATCCTACACCTATGGGGAGTACACCTTGTAGAACAGGTACTGCTGATGTCACAAGTAGTACCATATATTCTGATAAAATTACATTTTTTTTCTGTGAGTGCTACTCCTGATGGCACTAATTCAACTTTTTGTACGAAAGTCACACATAATACACTTTCCTAATATTACAATTATTTCTATTCTTGCTGTTGTACCTAACCCCTTTCTTATAGATTCTACCACAGCGAACTCTAGTGTTGTTTTCCTAGTGTAATCACACACTTTTTTAGGGAGTAGAATGAATAGTACAAGTAATACTGTTGAAACAACTGACAACTTAACTACAGTATCTACTATCCCCATGGTTACACATATTTTCAACACAAGCTACACAAATTTAGGTACTTCTGACAAGGTTATTTCCAATGCTTTAATTCCAAGAACCACATGTATTCTCACTATCAATATTGCACATGATGTAGGATGTGTTGGAAACATTACTGATGGAAATAAATCTAGCAGTGCCACAGGCAACAACATATACCTTGTGAATCCAGATGCCATAATAATGTAAGACATAGCTTTCATAATTACAGAAACTCATTTGGTTGCACAGAATGCTACAACCAGTTATTTACCTACTGTTGTAGTCAATGCTATCACTCATACTACAAACATGAGCACATATGCTTTAACTGTCACCACTTCCAGTAGATAGAACAAAGTCAAAGTGTCTGCCATTGACTCCGAATACATGGTGGATGCTGCACACTCTATGCTAGTGCCATTATCTCACTCAAAGTTCTAGAGCAGGGGTTCTCAACTTTCCTAATATTGTGACCCTTTAATACACTTTCTCATGTTGTGGTGACCCCCAGCCATAAAACTATTTCATTACTGTCATTTTGCTAATGTTATGAATTGTATAATATAAATACTTGATGTGCAGAAAATCTGATATGTCATCCCTGTGGTGGTCATGACCCTCAGGTTGAGAACCACTGGTTATGCTAGAACCCCATCTGTTGCAGGATTGTTACCTCTTTGTGAATAGACTTAGGATAACTTGGTTTCCAAAATATAGATATTTCAAAACTACAACAATTGTATATGTATAAGGATGTTTATATTCCAAACCTAACATCTACCAAAAAACAGGTATACATGTTTATCCTAATGTCAGAATACATACTATAATTATTTCTAATGCTAGCTATTACTTCTATGTTCTGCTGATCAATTGATACATATCTTCACTTGCAATCTGAATATCTCATACCATACCATGCCATACCATACTACATTCTGTGAGCATTATTACTACAAGTGTCATTGGTGAAATAGCTTCACTCCTACTGTTTTCATGGGTTATAAGTTCTGATCCAGTAGAGGGGAGAGGCCCAGTGATGCTTACATTACCTCTCTAACAGCAATTGTTTACACTTCAGATTTTGAAATATTCTATCATGTCTGTATATACAGTAGCTTACTGTCATATACAGTAAAACCATCTTTTGGTTTCAAAAGGATTTCCGCTATTAGTATAGACATAGGAACTGCTACTGTTATAGATTTTTATACATTTCAACTTCAAGCACTGAAGTCATTCAATTGTAGATATAGCATTTTACCATTAAAGAAAACAAATATATAATTACAGGTGTTAGAAATATAATTTGGCTATAGTTTCAGTAATTACTGTGGTGTTGGTGACACTCTACAGTTTTTAAAAGCACAGATTGAGCCTTTCTCTTCTCAAATAATTGGGATGAAATTTTCACAGTTTATGTTTCTGAACATCTGCCCATACAACGTGAGATCTAAACATGAAATTCATTAATGACCATGTATACCCTAGACATAAAGCTTGAAGCTAATTTTAGTTAACATCTAAAGGAATTTTATGCATAAAGCCAAGTTCATGGTTAGAAGTTTTCTGCTTGTGGGATTGTATGTGTATTCAAAATGTGTTATTTTTTCAGATTAGGAATACTCAATCTATATTTATTGATGCCAAACTTCTCCAGAATTTTGAAACCAATTTTATGAGCTAGTTTTAGGCCCCTACTATTCCTACTAACAGTGGACTCTGATGTGCCTACAAACTAGAACTTACTTAAGACAGAGGTTAGATTGTAAAGGCTTAGCCCAAGGAGGTAGTCTATGCAGCATTGGAATTTAGAATCATGGTTAACTAGCCTTTTACTGTATTTTACTATTTTGTGTGTGTGTGTGTGTGTGTGTGTGAAGTCTCTCCTGTAGTGTGTTAGAAGTTCCTGAATGGCCCTGATCTTTCATATTTAAATATACCACTCATCTTTGACCTACTCCTTCCTTAGCTAAGTCTCTATCTCATCAATAAACTCATGAATATTACCAAATATAACCAGTTAGGTGCTGTTGAAGGTTTAGCCTCAGAACAGTATTCTAAAAATGTAATTTGCAATCTGTGGGGTGTCCCAGACTTTTCGTAAAGTCAATCGCATCAAATATGTTTTCATAATACCAAGTTATTATTTGTCTTTGTTACTATTTTTGTTTTACTAGCACATTAGTGGCAATTTTCAGAGACTTTTAAGTGTGATATTGAAATAGAAAAATACAGAAACAGCTACAAAAAGGTGTAAGTCATTAAAAAAATCTTATGAAATGTAAAATACCATTCTTCTTACTCTTTGTTTTTGCCTCAAAATATGCTTATTTTTCACAAAGATGTTATTTATGTTAAAATGTAGTAGATACATTGTTATTTTCAAATAAAAAATAAATATGAAATATTTTGTAAATGACTCAATTTAAGTTTTGTATGCAGTAAATATTAACAGGTATCACGTACATAAGCAACATGATGTGTTGACTGGATTTTGTTAAAGTTAGGATTGGTTCTTTCTCCCAGCCCATGCTCCTAGAAATAAGACTCAGACTCAAAATATTTACACATACCTTGGCCATATAGCTAGGCTCTTCTCTGACTAGATCATAACTTAAAATAATGCAAATGTAGCTCAACTATGCAATGTAAGGCAGACCAATACATGTGTGTTGTTACAAAGAGTCCTTCATCACATGTCCTTTCACATGTTTGCTTTAGTCTTTCACTTGTGTCCACTTCAAGAAAATACTTCTCCACATGTTTGCCCCAGCAAAACACCATCCAACACAACTGACTTTCCAAAGAACCCTTAAAGTTTCCATGTCACCATGTGTGTTTATTTGATTTATTTGTCTCCTTGAACAAAAGGCTAGTTAACATGCAATACAGTTAAGAAGCTTAACAGTATTATTTTTTTATACAGTACTAGTTTACTCCTTTTTGGAATACCTTATTTTAATGATACATTATTTTTCTTCAGATATTTTTCTTGTACAGTGGTCTCTGGATTACTTAGTTCGATACTTTTCCTCTCCTGGAAAGATAAAAGGAAATGACCCCACCTCAACTCCAACTCTGGGTCCTTACCTTGATTAGGTCTTTCCTAGGACAAAGTGCATTTTGCCAACAAAAAAAGCATTATCTTTCAATTTGAAATTATAAACATATGTTATATGGATAAATATACCTGTATTTCCCTTTCTCTTTATATACATTTAATATTTTGTGCATATATTTTTTAAAGTTGTAAGGAAATTCCTACTTATTATTAAATAAAAACCTACATAGTACCTTTAAAGAAAAAATGTGTCATTTTGAATTTTAGACTAGGAAGACCAGGCACTCTTTACTAATCTGGAGCCCTGAGATCTCTCAGACACTGAGTCACCAACCAGGCAGCATACACTAGCTAGTACAAGCCTCCTGCCCCAAACACATATACAGCAGAGGTATGATTGGTCTGGCCTCAGTGAGAGAAGAAGCATCTAACCTTCGAGAGATTTGAGGCCACAGGGAATGGGGTAGCCTGGTGGAGTGGGGTGGGGTTGGGTGAGAAGAAGGTGGGAGGTGGGGAAGTGGGGGGTTGAAGGGTAGGGACATCCTCTTGGAGACAGGAGGGAGAGGAGGAATGGGACTTAGAACTGTGGGAGAGCTGACCAACAACAAATCAGATTGTAATTTATAAGTGGCTGTATCTATCAGCAGAGTATTTTGCCCTGACTTTATTGTGCAGATCAGGCTGGTCTAGAATTCACAGAGATCTCCCTGTCTCTATCTCCTATGTGTGTTGTGTTTTAGCTCAGATGCTGTGCAGCACCTGGCTAAGCCCCGTTCTTCTTTTGTTTTTTTAAATTTAATTTTATTGTTTTACTTAGTCACTTTACATCCTGCTCACTGTTCCCCCTGGTCACTCCCACAGTCCTTCCTCCCACCCCCTACTCTTCTCCTTTAAGCAGCTGAGGGGGGCCCTCTGAGTATTCCTCCAACCCTGGCACTTCAAGTCTTTGAGAGACTGGGTGCTTCCTCTCCCACTGAGGCCAAACAAGGCAGTCTAACTAGTAGAATATATCCCTTGTACAGGCAACAGCTTTTGGGATAGCCCCTGTTCCAATGGTTCTTGACCTACATGAAGACTAAGCTACATTTGATGGGGGAGGTCTAGGTCCAACCCATGCATGTTCTTTTGATTCAGACTCTGAGACCTCCCAAAGGTCTAGATTAGTTGACTCTGTTAGCCGTCCTGTTGTGCTCCAATTCCCTTTGGGACCTACAATCCTTCCTCCTATTCTTTCATAAGAATCCTCAAGCTCCATCTACTGTTTGGCTGTGGGTGTCTGTATTTGTCTTCGTCAGCTGCTGGGTGGGGTTTCTCAGAGGACAACGTGCTTCTGTCTGTAAGCATAACAGAGTATCATCAATAGTGTTAGGTATTGGTGCTTGCCCATGGGATGGTTCTCAAGCAGCTTTATTCCTAATAGCCAGAAACTGGAAATAACTTAGATGTCCCTCAACTGAAGAATCAATAAAGGAAAATCTGTTACATCTACACAATGGAATACTATTCAGCTATTAAAAACAAAGACATCATGAATTTTACAGGCAAATAGATGGAACTTGAGACTATCATCCTGAGTGAGGTAACCCAGACCAAAATGACATGTATGGTATGTACTCACTCATACAAGTAGCAGGCTTGACCCAAAGAAACTAAACAAGAAGGAAGGCCCAAGCGAAGAAGCTTGAAACTCATTTAGAAGGAGGAATAAATCAGTCATAAGAAGTATATGGAGGGCAAGAACTTGAGAGAGGGCTATTGGGAGGGGAATGGGGCTGAGGATCAGGTGTGATGAAGATGGCCAGATGGCCATGAAAATAAATGGAAATCTGCAACTTATGAGGGTTTGGAGGTGGGGGCATCTCTAGGATGAGACAGAGACCTGGGATAAGAGAGGAACCCAAGAATCAATGGGGGTGACATTAGCTGTGACTCGTTACACTGGGGATATGGAACCTGAAGAGACCGCCTCCTGTGTTGAGACGGGAACCTCACTGGAGTGATAGAAACACCACCTCACTCGCAAAACTTTCAACCCCAAATTTATCCTGTCTACAAGTAAAGCAGGCACAGGGATGGAGCAGAACCTGTCCCTTTCTTTACAGGAATAGATGTCCTTCAGTCTGACTCTGGCCACAGTAGCTCACCTAGGGCTCCATTTCTTTATGCCATGAGAGGACAGGATAAGCTGACTTGCCATGCCAAGCTTAGGAGAACATGAAGTGGCTTTTCCCATGGCTGTGGTTTCTGGGAAGTCTCCATGGGTTTTGTCACTCACCTCTGGACCCGGCTGTCTTTATCCTGCGTATAACTGGGAATTTGTTTCTTTCCCCTCTGCCACCACTATGCTCTGCCCTTGGGAGAAGCCCCAACTTCTATGTTCTGCTTTTAAATTCAGTAGGGACATTTTTTAAAAAGCTACCTTCCATACTATCTCTCCGTAGGTTCCTGCAACTTGGCTAGGAAATCTTCTTGGTTGCTGGTCTTGTGCAACTCTGGGAAGCTTTGGCTTTTGTCTGATATCATTCATTCATTCATTCATTCATTCATTCATTCATTCATAAAGACCATGCCTATTGTCCTGCTACCCTGGCTTCTCTGGGGTGTTTTTGTTTTTTGTTGTTTTTTTTTTAACCTGAATCTTGTCATCTAAACATGGGTTCTAAGTAAGTTATCACTTCATCTTGGTTCACCATTTGTTGAAGTTAGAGCTGTTTCTTTCCCCTAGCCCCATGCTCCCAGAAATAAGACTCAGACTCAAAATATATTTACAAATACCTTGGCCATATAGCTAGGCTCTTCTCTGACCAGATCATAACTTAAAGCAACCCATTTATTCTAATCTACATTCTGCCAAGTGGCTGGTTACCTGTGCTCAGGTAACATGCTTCTGTCTAGTCACATCTTTCCGGGTGAATCTCCTGTCTCTGACACTATCCCAGAATTCTTTCTGCCTCCCAGATGTCTCACTTCGTATTTGCTGCCTAAGCCATAGGCCATCAAATTTATCAATGACAGATACCACATCCATATAGATACAAGATACTCTCTCTACAGGCTCTGAACATAAAGAGATCCTAAAACCAAAGAATTTAAAAGCCACTTCCTTAGGTCTACACCATATGTTCCCAACCTCTTGTACTGGTCAATTATACCAACAACACACACGGCATCTTTGATTTACTCTACTTGAACATCTCTTCTCCTTCTATTAATATCTTCCTGACTTTCTGACCTGGCACACTAGATGTGCTATGCTTTTAGATCATTCAGTGGTACTCTGTAAGAGGAATACAGGTTCATCACTTACACTTGTTTCTTGGAATTGACCCACAAGCTATAGCTATTTGAACAAAGTTGAGTTCTTATGTTAGGGAACACATGGCTCTTGCCTGATCATTCCAACCAAAACAAAATTCATAATTATTTCTATAGAGCATGTCATGGATCCCCTTATTTGCCCCTCCATGAAGAGAAACCCAATGTGAGTTATGAGTTTGAAGATTCACTTTTGTGTATATGATCTGTATGTATATGTGCATATTTGTATGTGTACCCATATGCATGTATGAGTACATGCACATATTACCTCCTGTGTATGGATGGCAGAAATCAAATAAAGTGTCTTCCTTAATCACATTCCATCTTATTTTTTTTACTATTTTTAAATTTATTTATGTATGTGAGTGCTCAGTTTACATGACAGGAGAGAGAGTCAGATCCCATTACAGATGACTATGAGCCACTATGTGGTTGCTGGGTGAACTCAGGACCTCTGGAAGGGCAACCAGTGCTTTTAACCACTGAGCCAAATAAGCTCACTCTCCTGGACTTTTAATAACAACTGAAACTCCACAAAATGTTTGTCCTTAGTCTCTGTTCTTTCCCCCACAGAGCTCTTAGACTAGCATTGTGCAGCAGGGATAAGAACTTTCTTTTTCCTAGTTTGACTTTTATTTATTCTCAGAGCTCAATTCACCTTGAGTTTCTAAATAGATTCTTCATTCTGAGTGACTCACACATGGCAACATAAATTGAGGTAGGATAAACAAAGACCACCTAACAGTAGAGACTCAAGGGTAGAGAACAAGGATGGCATGTTACATGTTATATTTGCAGCAACCAAACCCTCCTGATGCTTTAACCTGGCAATTCAAGAGACTTCCAAACGGCTTTTCCTAGACCAAGGACTCAAATGAAAGAGACTGCCAAAGGAAGCAAGTTGAATTCTATTTAATGTGACACTTAGAAATTTTATCTCTATGTACACAGAGTTCCTTCCTTTACCAAAAATTACCCTTTACTCTATAGTATATCTATATAGCCTACTCACATTGCTTTAAAAAGACTGGACACAAACTATCATTAGAATAGAGAAGTAATACCTTTTCCAGGGCCACACACATGCCAAGGGGTTTACAATGATCTCCCTCTGTACTCAAGCCCCATCATACTCATAGCATCAATTTGAAAGAAGTAGGACACTAGGATTCTTGGAGAATGGATCGACTATCTAACACTCAGACTTGGAGGCAGAATTTCTCATAAAACATGTTATCCTATCAATGGTCCTGAAACCTTAAGAATGACTTGAACAGTAAATTGTGGATAAAAACTTAGAACCTGCAGTATCATGATTTTGGTTATGGAAAGTGGAACAAAAGACACTTAGAAGGGTCAAATCATGGAGCTGTTTCTGTAGTTCATGATAAGGGAGTAGGTATCATGAGGAGACAGAATCACACTCCAGTCTGCAGCATTGCAAGGAGCCATGAGAGGCTACCCTGCAGGAACAGGACAGCAACCAAGGGCAGGTGCCTCAGAGTAACAGTATGGGAGCGAGACAGAGCCATTGGTACAGCCCTGAAGCCTGCAGGGGTCTTGTCCTGAGGTTCTATTTTGCCACCAGAAGACTCTAAGCATGATCCTCTAGGAGTTGGTATAATATCAGGAATCCAACCTGTTGTATTTTCTACTTCTTCCTGCAGGAGATGGAAAAAAATGAATAGTTTCAGAACTATCCCTACCATCGTTCCATGTCTCAAAACCTTACTCTGCCACCCCACCCTTACAAGCTAACTGGGAGGCTGCAACAACCTCCACAATGCAAGAGAGCAACAGTTGCCTTTGCTTCCTGTGCTTCCCTCTCCCCATTCGCCCTTCCTTCTTTGTTATTTGCTGCCATCATCTTTTGTCTGTCTTTGCCTTGCCCAGTACCATCCCTCAACCTTGCAGGGTGGCTTCTACTGTAACACACACATCAATGGTCTTGATCAATACTGTCTGCTGGGACTCCTTGCAGGCTTTCTCAGCTTTCTTAATGTTCTCTGGAGTCCACTCAACATTATTCAGGACCATCAGGTTCTCCATGGGATTCCTGTGGATAGTAGGGTTAAGGCAGGGACATGGCAATAATCAGTGTTGACTTACAGTGCAGACAAAATATGTTGAAGAACATCTTCAGTTTTGCTTCCACACTAATATAAGCCTTCCATAATAGTGTAAGTCACATGGAATGTTGTTTAACTAAATGGAAATTCTTAGTGAGTTTGGTAAGAAAAAAATATCAGAGAGCACTTAGGACATGGAAAAAAAGGATGCTCTATAAGGACATGGGTGCCATAGGGTTGGAGAGGTGGTTGGATTAGCTTCTGTAAGTAGGCAATTAGCTGTGGTGGTGTACACCTTTAATTCCAGCATTTAGGAGGCAGAGGCCTGTGGATCTCTGTCAGTTTGAGGCCAACAAGGTCTACAGAGCAAGCTCCAGGACAGCCAGGGTTAGAGAGTAAGAAATCCTGTCTCAAAAAAAAGAAAGAAAGAGAAGGAAGGAAGGAAGGAAGGAAGGAAAGGAAGGAAGGAAGGAAGGAAGGAAGGAAGAAGAAGGAAGGAAAAAAGAAATCTTCAATTTCCCTGAAATTGTATGTGTGTCTGTTAAGAAAGATGTTTCCAGCCTTTTCTTAGAGTCACACAAGAGCATACACTTATAGGCTGTGACATAAATGCAAACAATCTTTTGAGTGAAATCTGAGAGATAGGATTTTATGCACAAAGAATCTGACTTTCAAGGCTCTGTTGTCATCTGTATCTCTGAATGCCCTTACAGAAACTTTCATGCAAAACTTCTGTTTTCAGAGCTTTTTGAATCAACATTGAATGGAACAAGGATGTGAATGGCAGGGTTTGATTAGGCCACCCACTGACAAGATCCCTTCCCATGCACTTGTGGGCTTTTGCTGTTAGGCTGACTCACTCTGATGCTTCTTCCCCCAGCTCATTGGTTACATAGATGATATCAGGGTATCCCATGCAGCTGGAGATGTTAATTCTGGGATAGTAGAAGAAGAAGACGAGGCACATCTCATTAATGGTGCTGGCACCACCCTGGAGAAGTCGAGAGAGGGAGAGACAACTATACGAAAGCATGCAGAGAGGGAAAAGGCAAACAACAAACTGTGAAAGAGAGCCCTTTCTCTTCCCATAGAGTCCAGCTCACCACACTTACCAGATTGCTTTCTTTCTCCTCCTCTATTTTCAGCCATTGAACAAGTATTGATATTATTTTTAAAGAATTATTCTTTAGACTATCTTCATATTTTTCTTATTCTTTACGTTTCCATTGCTACCCTCTGGTGTGGTTAGACTCCCTACTTTGCCAGTGTCAGCCCCCACCCCCCCGGCTTTATTCTTTTCTCCCTACAGCTGCTGATCATTTGTTTATAATATAATATAATATAATATAATATAATATAATATAATAATAATATATATAATTAATATAATTATAATGTGTGTGTGTTTTGTGTGTGTGTGTGTGTATGTGTGTGATAATTTATTCTGAGACAAATTATTTGATTCCATATAAGAAACCCTACCCTATCTATTTCCCTCTATTATTGAGCTGGAAAATACAATTTGACAGTTAGACACTACTGTCTAGCAGTTGTAGGTAAGACTTCATCTTCTCTGCTTTGAGAATGCTTCCTAGTCACAAAACCCTCAACGTAATCCCATTACTTTCTATGTCTACCCTCATTCCTTAATCTCACCCGAGATCATTGTTCTTCACATACAAAGTATTCCTTGATGATGGGTGGCTTTGTCATTTCTGTCCTTCTCCAGAACTCGGCATTACTATGTGTCTAGAACCAGGACACACTGATATCACAGGAGGCATGTGCTGTGTTATGATTCCTGAAATAACCCTAAACTATAATCCCTTGATTATATAATAAAATCTTCTCTCTTGATTTTACAATAAAATATGGCCGTGTTTCCTTCCTTGAAATTTTGCAATCCTTTCTGAAGGACTGAATTGGTCCCTATATAAAATTGTTGGTTTCTTTGTAATCATGGTAGCACTAGTTAGCCCTAAGTGAGCATCTACTATAAGGAAGGTGATGGTCCCATTGTCCTATATGTGGTAACCAATTGTTTTAATAATCTTATGAGATAGTAGTATTATTCCTTTCTCATGAATTTAGAATGAAGCCAAGATTTTGAATACTTTGTCTAGGTAATAAAGCTGCTAAATGATTATGCTGGCATTCCAAACCAGGGCTGTTATGACTCCAATTTCATGGATGGTGTTGGGAAGTTCAGAGATAGAGATGCCATAATACATCATCTTATGGTCTTACCGGTCACCAACAGGAAGAGTACAGAATCTCTATCTTAGATGCAAGGAATTGTTGGAACATAAAAAGCCTCATGGAAGAAAGGAAAACATAAGCTGGAAGAATCATAGTTATTAGACAAGTGAAGCCAGGATACAGCTTTCTTCAAGGTCTAAAGTCATTGTCACTGCTGTGGAGAAAGACACTTACAAAAGTCATGAAGTCGCGATCCAGCGTCTGGTAATGACATTCTATTAGCAGCTCATCTCCCTATGCACAGTGACACATGAGAGCAGACAGTAAGCCAAAGAGAAACTGCTACAGTCTTAGAACTGTCTGGGCTAACAATGAGCTACAGTCTCCTTGCTCTCCCACTTGTTCCAACCATTAGCCCTCCTCAGGATCCTACCGGCTTAATCACTACAGGATGTGGTAAGTCTCGAGACTCTTGCAGATTGAAATCATAGGAGAAATCTTTACATACTGTTTGGAGCTGGGTTCCATTTCTAGAGGGGAAGAAGAGTAGAAGACAGAAATTAGAAGATGAAGCAGAGAAGGCCAGACCAATAAAGATGCAGCATGTGGCCTTATTCAGGGAATGCAAATGAAATAAACCTAAAAGATTCATCTTTCACAGTCAATTCCTCTCCCTCTAGTTTAGCTTCTTCTTCTTAATCAGGAATAACATCATGCAGAAGCAGTAACTATTCCTAAACACAGAAGGGAAAGGTTCAAGGTTTTTAATTACCTGTATTGCAGAGCTTGCAGTGACCGCCCAGCTAAGTGGGTGTGGAGCAGGCAGGCTAAAACAAATATGTCAGCTACTGGAGCCCCATTCATCTGTAACAAGAAGGCATACCAGAATGGTCAAGAACTCAAGCTTTATTTTTCCTCCACTGATGCTTGATAGCATCCTTTTCTTGGTCTAGTTAAAAATTGCTCTCTTAACTTTTTGTGTTTAGGTTTCATTGAGTTTGTTCTTTGACAATTTCATGCACTGAGTGTATTCTGGTAAGTATTCCACTCCCTCTAATCTCTCTGCTAAGCCTATTGCCCACCCTTTTCCATACAAGCCTCCTTCCCATATTCACAACTTCGCTATTGTTTTATATTGGTTTGTTTTGGCACTCACTGAGTTTAAACTGAATCACCTGTGTGACCATGGGTTTGGAACGATCTGATGGATCCTGCTGGGATCATTGGTGAATGCACAATGATTATCTTTTCTCCTACAATCCATCAGTAGTACTTTAGTATGGGAAGGCCCCTTCTTGATCCCTGACTGAGAGCTGATAGAACCAGTCTTGGATTGGCTTAATACAGGCAGTCACAGCTACTATGAAGTCATGTCTGCATTGGCTATGCCATACAATACCAAGAAGACAATATTTCCAGCCCTTCTCCCTTCTTCCTGACCATTATATTCTGTTCTCCGTTTTCCCAGATGGATGTTCCCACTCACTGTATTTCTACTGAACCATCCTGTCCCACTTTTCACTGAGGTTCTTTGCCCCTAAAGCCCTGACACATTTCTCTCTTGTAGAATGTGTGCTTGCTACTTTTCTGAGCACCAGGCTTTAGTCATTTTTCAAATCTGTGACTCAGGCTTCTGAGTTTCAGAATTAGACCAGAACTATGATGGAGAACAAGAAACCCAGGAATACATGTGTCTCAGCTTCACCTCTTCAAACTTTTCTGTCTTGCATAGCCCATAGGACAAGAAAGCCTCAGCACCCGGGGGTATAAAGTGAATAGGGAAAACTGAGATGCCCAGCTGGAGAATTCCCATGTCATATTTGCGAAGGTTCGAGGTGTAGTACAGCCGCATCCCTGAGGTATCACGGATACCTAGAGTAGAAAGAAATGCTTTCCTCAGAGGGTGGGAGTGGGTCACAATGTTCAGGAAAGCTGAAATGGCCTAGGACTAACAGAATCCAGTATGTATGCACATGTCTCCCATATCCAGAGGAGCCAGTTGCTTCCACCAGCTGCCCTTTCACAAGTCCTTTGGATACTCACCAGGAAGGTTCTGAAAATTGCTGTAGTGAATTTCCAGTCGGATCCATTGAGGGTCAAAGGGGGTTCCAATAGAGATGCCTACATCATCTGGAAACTGGTAACTCTGTGGAGATTGGAAAGTATGGCAATGATGTGAGAAAGGCTAGAGACAAGATGCTTGGATCCGAGCTCTGGCTCTGCCCTGGTTTTCTAACCTTTCTTTCAGAACTTCTATGCCCCCAGGTCTTCCATTATCCCACTGCCAAATAGCATGCACCCCATTTGTCACAAAATGCCTCCATCTCAGGACTCACAAGGCCCCCGACAGCCCAGCCTGCGATGACATGGGAGCAGAGGGAGAAGGAAGGGTCTGATCCATAACATTCACCGATGCCTGTGGGGAGCACACTAGTATTGCCACATGCATACATAAGAACGTGATGCACCATTGTCTCATTTCGTTCCACCAATATAGGTTCAAACTGTACAGGAAAGGAGGGTAGATGGTAGTTAAGATCATAATAGCCTTATTATCCAGTCCTTCCTGCCTCCCAAAGCAATGCCATTCTCTACTTCTCTGAGTTTGCCCTCATCTGTTTCTCTCCCTGAAACCTACTACCTTCCCTAAGCTCTACTAGACTCATCTCTTAAATACATTTCAACCTCCATCTCTTTAAATACATTTCAGAGGAGCACAGCACACGTTCTCAGTCACCAGGGAATTTCCAGTGACTTGTCTTTAGTGACCTCAGTCAGTTCACAATTTGCATATATGTATCCACATTCTTTTGAAATCTATCTTTTAAATGCCCCCCTATATCTTGGAACTAGTAAAATTATATATTTGTTCTTGGCTAAGTTAAAAAACGGTTAAAAATTAAAAGACTAATTTTGAGTTCACTCTGACTTGATTTTCTTACTGGCTGACAGTACATGGCCACATCTCTTTCTTTCTTTCTTTTACTAGCTCCATTGCTAAAAGAGAACAATTCTGGGATCACGATGGGACTTGAAATTGTTATTTTCAAAAACATACTAATTACTATCTTCTGTCAAAATAACCTCCACTTGAATAAAATACTTTTGATAGTTAGAGTTCTGGCCCCAGGAAATTATGTAGCTTCCAATCCTACAAAACTCCACCTAGCCCTACCTACATTTCCTTGCCTGTTATCTCCTCACAGCAACCTTTTCAATCTCCAGATTCCAACAGCCCACTGCTTTGCTACAGTGCCTTCCCTACTTTGGCAAACTTTTTCTCTTTGTTCACGTACCTTGTAGATGTGATGCTTTTTGCTGACAATAGGAAGTGGGAGAAAGGTGCAGGCATTGTGGTATCATCCTCTGGAATGACGAACTGGGGAAAGATGAAAAAAAGCTGAGCGGAATGAGGGTCCCTCAAAAGCAGGGAAGTAGACAAGTTAGGGAGCAGGGATCATCTTAGGTCTATATTGGACTTCTTACAAGGTCAAGGGAACTCATAGTAACTTTACTCTAAGGAATGTGTGGGTATTGGGTGCAGATGAAAGTCTGGGGTGGATGGGAGATGGAAAATGGTTGAGGCAGATAAATGGTATGGTAGGATCTTACATTACTGATCTTCAAGTCATAGATGATGGTGTCTTCAGGGACATCTTGATCATCATATTGTAGTATTTGAAGCAAGAAGATGGACTTGACAAAAGTATGCTCCCGACTCATCTTTGGTATGTCATCCAGGCCATAGGCAGCTAGGACCCTCATGGTATCACTCTATGGGTACCACCACGAACATTGAAGGTCTGACATTCAACAGCACTTTGCATTTACCTGTATTCAGTTTCTTATATGTGCCACTTATCTACACAGTGGAATGAAAATAACTTGATACATGATTAGTGTGGCTTTAGTTCTACCTCTGAGGTTAACTCATTTGCTGTACTTAACCCTTTCCCATTCTTTTTCTCTACACCTGCCAAATAAGAAGGTTGAACCAAATTTGAACTCCAGACACTGATATTCAATGGAATTGGTTAGAGTCCTTTAATAGGGGAAGAATAAAACAAGCAGGCATTTAGTTATTGGGTAAGACCATGCCAAGGAATTATTGTAAATTTTAAGAGGTGATACAACTGGACAATACTCAAGAAGACTAAAGGATAAAAGTCCCATGAATTATGACTGGATGACCCCGACTTGGGGTGACTATATCTTCCCAGGAGAAGCTGATTGTGACTAAATGTTTTTCCCTTTTCCATATCTTACCGTAATGTCAAGATCATGCGGATCACAGGATCTGAAGGGCCTGGAAAAGCGCATGGTAGTTGAGACAGAATCTTCTGTGAGCTTTAGCAGTTCAGCATCCTGGCTCCCATCCTGTTCTAGCGTGTCTTCATCCAGAAGGTGCTGATCCTGGGGTCCAGTGATCATTAAGAAGTAAGAACCAGGATCCCAAACAATTAAGCTTTGGGACAGCAGGTATATGCTAAAATGGCAGCAGCCAGCTACCTACATTGCACAAATGGATGTGTTCCTGAGGCAGACATGTCTGTTAGAGATTTATCATCTGGCTTTATTATTTTCACTTCAAATGTTAGCTTCATACATTCTAGTAATCCATTGAAATCTTAGAAAACTTGTTCTCTGAACTATCTGTACATTCTTTCTCATGATGCTTGGATTATACACTTTTGTGTTCTGTGATGAGCATAACACCATATAAGTGCAGCTCAGAGCTGTGATTGTGAATTTAGAATGTGTGAGTCTGGGGAGACAAATGAACTACTATTTCATTTGTAAAAGGCAGGTTACAGTAGTGGTTTTCAACCTGTGGGCCATGACCACTTTGGAGTATCAAAGGACATTTTCACAAGGGTCGCATATCAGATATCCCAGATATTAGATATTTACATTGCAATTCATAACAATAGCAAAATTGCAATTATGAAATAGCAACAAAAATAATTCTGTGTTTGGGTGTCTTCACAACACAGGGAAATGTGTTAAAGGGTCATAGGATTAGAAATGTTGGAACAAATGGATTATAGTAATCCCTCTCAGTGATGCTATGAGATTTAAAACAAAAAGAATTTGAAACAAAAGCATATAACAATTTTGCTTCTTTTGCTGGCATTGCTGTTATTAGGCAATTTCATACTGAAGTCTACCTAAGTGGGTGTAAAAAACATTGGAGACAAAGACTGTTCTAATAACTGAATTTCTTCAGTGACCCCCATTTACTTTGCTTCTAGAAAGTAAGTTGTATTAGACTCTTACAGTATAAAACCTCTTCTCTCTTAAAAGTCTGACAGACAAGTGGCTTAGAAGACATAGACTGAAGTGCTAGAGCATCTTTGTAGGGAGAAACCTGTAATCAACTAGAGTTCAGTGTGCTTGGCTGAGCTTTCAAAATAAAAATTATTTTCTAGACACAAGGCCATCCTCAACCCAGTGAAAGAGCTCTTCCGTGGGTTGGAGGTTGGAGATGGGAGACTATGGACACAAAGCCATCTTCAACTCAACACAAGTTGCTTATCCCTAGACTTACCGAAAAGTAGACGTTGCCATTGGGTAGAACTCCTCCAACTACCAGATCACTTCCCACAAAGGTGTACCGATCTGTGATGCCCAGGCCAACCCAGCCAGTTGTTTGGACTTGGAGCTCAAATGTGATTATCTCAGTCTCATAATCAAAGTCCCAGCGCAGGAAAACAGCATGGGAAGGATCTAGGTACCTGGAATAACGAAGGGGAGATGTAGGACCCAAGCGCTTGCCTTGGGAAAAGGCTACCAGGACCAAAAAATAAGAAAAGCCTGAACAGAACACAGGCCATGACTCCTGGGGTCCAGAACAGCTTTCCTGCAGATGGAAACTCAAGAGCTCTGGACTTATATGTATCTATACTTGTGCCAGGCACAGTGCCATGGGGGGAGGGCCAGGTTGGTATTCTTCTGATCTGATTATCCACTGTGTAAGAGTGGTGCCATTTACATAACTTGAGCCAGAAGTGTCCAGAGAGGACACAGAGTAGGATTATCTCACTTGAATTCAGGGAGCTAATGTGAAATTGTAAGAGTCATGCAGTTTTCCATAGCAACCCTATGACAGGGTCATGCCTGATGCAAACCTGTAGAGTCAAGGAGGTTCTCAGTTTTCCCCCACCTCTCTGTCCTCCATATCTACCCTATAACATTTCTCTGGAATACACCCTTCCCCACCCCAGTTTTGTGGTCTTCACCATTGTGTCATGTGTAGAATGGAGACAGTGAACGTAAGCATATCCTTTGACTCCCTGGTACAGTGGAGGAGAGAGGTGTTAAGGAAAGACTAAATTTCAGTCTCCTGTAGGAACCTGTGTTCTAATCATAGAGAACATTTAGAGATGAAAGACTTCTAGATGGTGGACAAGTCTGGCAACTTGATTTTAGCAATTATACAGAGGAACAAGAAGTAGGGGAAGAAGGAGAAAAATGAGAACAGATGTGAATTGCCTGTGGACAGTTTTGCTTACTCTTCTGTACTGAAAATGAGTGCTTTTCAAAAAATGACAGTTCGTTATTCCCTCTCCAAGTTTACAAGTTTTGCACATTCAGTGCTTGGTATTGCAAACAACTAAAGCCCAAATGAATATTTGAATAATAGATCATAATGAAACTTGCTGTGTTTAATTGCATAACAATTCCAGCTTGTTTATTTTTAGATCAATAAGTGGGCAGGAAGGAGAAGCATCATAGTGTGGTCACACACCCGTCAGTGGTGGAGTGAATGACAGATCAGGAAGCCTGTTCATCTTCACTTTGTAGTACTTTTCAAGCCATGACACTCCTAGGACAACAGACACCTGAGTGCTTTGCTATGCTTGTGTATTATAGCAGAAGAAATTAGTGTCATTTGCTGATTACTTCTCTGGGAAGAAGAAATCTGTACGGTATGAGACTTAACGTCTCCTGACTTGAGGAGGTAAATCTGTTTTCATTGGCTCCCCATTGCATGGCCTGAACTTCAACAGACAACGGAGACACATTATTAAGACCTAAATTGAACTGCTTACTGAACTCAAAAGCTGCTAAAGTTGTTGGCCACTGTTGTGTACACTTGAGTAATGATTAAGATGCAGTTGAGGATGTTGGTGGTGAAATGTCCCAAGGAGGTAGCCATGACCTCCAACACTGGTCCTGTGGAGGCCCTGAGGAGCTAGCTGATCAGGAAACAAGAGGCTTAACCTGGCTCAGTATTGCAAGCTGGTCAAGATAAGAGGGGACGGGCAGATCCCTGGAGGCACTGACCTTGGTAGGCAGGAAGGTTAGCAAGGGAGATAACAAGAGTGTGAGAGACATTCTGATCCCTATCTTGTTAGAGGATTAGGCTGAAGGGGGTTCAGTGTGAAGCTATGACAGACAACTCAGTAAACTGAGAAGGGTCCAGGTGCCTTTATCCTGAAATCTGCTTGGCTGGCCAGAGCGCTGTCCTTAGGAAAGAAACAGAGAGCTCCTGGAGGAGCTAGTAGCCACTGACTTCAGACCCAGGGCAGCTCTTCTCTAACCTCTTCTTCCTGGCTCTTAAGGCTCATAGAGAGCTTATTTAGCCTTTTAAGGAGATTTATAGAGGCTGGAAGAACTTGTTTTTCCGAAAGTAAATGCTCTAGAAAAATGAAGGGTGAAAGTGTTTTTAAACTTGTGGGTCAAAGCTGAACGAAAAAAAAAAAAAATCAAAAGGAGAAGGACATGTCTATTCTCAACATAAGCAGAAGACTTTTATTGTAAATATGAGGGAGACCATAGTCGGAGGCAGAGACATCTGGGAAGGTCTACCATGAACTTGACCCTGAGCCTGGACATCTGAGGACTTGGGGAGCAGATAGGGGAAAGAAGAGAGGGAAAAGGGGAGAGGGGAGACCAGGAGGATAGAGTAGACAAAAAGACAGCACAGCAAAATGGCTGGAATTTTAGGGGATGGTAGCTAGGGAAAAGCCTCTGGGGTGGAGAAGTTTAGGGTAGAGGGCCCAGTATGCTGGTCATTCCTTATAATAGGTAGGGACTAAGGTATGCTTGGTGAACCTGGCATCCAGGTCCACTTTGATATGTTAAATAAGTGCCTCAGTTAGCCATTTGTCTTGGGATTGAGACCTAACAAAAGCCAGTACCCCAAGCCAATTCTGTCCACTTGTCCTCGATAAGTCAATTAAAACAACCAAATTAATAATAAAATAAAAGTAGAAAAGATTTATTCAGTGTAAACACATTAGTAACATGGAAAAAGAGATTCAGAGATCCAGTGAACTCCCCAAGTCAGTCTTGGGAGTCCTAAAGTGATATGGAAGTTTAGAGGGCCATGGATAAGCAATCTAGGTCAAAGTATGGCCCTGCCCACCCCCCTCAATGACCCATTGCTTAGGCTTGAAAAAGCTATGTGGAATATCTTTCCAGGAGACAAGTTCCTATTCTGGCTGGTGTCTTTCCCTTCTTCTTCCAGCATGTACTCCTGGGGAAATTTCCCTTTCTTTGGGGTCTGTAGTATCAATAGCCTGGTGTTCAGATTGAAAGACACTAGTGTCTCTTTAAAATATCTTTATTTCTGCCAGGTCAGCTACAAAAAGGGACATCTTTTCCTTTATTCAGGACGAAACTCTCATTTTTATTTTCTGCTTGCATTCCTGGAGTCAGACAGATGAGTATTCATTGCATACTGCCTAGTATAACCCTGCAACGGCCTCCACATGTTCAGTTATATGGAGACCTTTTACTCTCTTGAAAGAGCTTGAGACTCAAATAAATCTGTGAAAAAAATAAATCCAATTTTCCATCCAGCCATGGTCCTGGAGTGATGATTCTGAGATTAATTATTTATTAACAAATGCCTAGGCCATAAGCTCCAGCCAGTTCTCTGACTTGCTCTTAACTTATTATCCCTTTTACTCTAACCTGGCTTTAGCTACATGGCTGGTTTCCTCACCTTGTCTTCTTCTGTCTCCTCAGCATTTCAGCTTGAATCTCTCTTTGTTCTATCCCTTGAGTTCTTCTATCTGCTGGTTTATGTCCTTTTCCTCAGTGCTCCAGACAAATCTCTACTTTTATTCTACCCTGAGTGACTAGTTACTTCTGCTCAGCTCCCCTGATTCTGACCTCCTCTGTGTTCCTCTGGGTCCTCTCTTACTATTTCCCAGAATTCTCTCTATTCCTGCTGGATTCCCCCCCCTCCCTCCTCCACCCCCGTATTTCGTGCATCAGATCATTGGCCAAAAGCTTTTTTTTATTGACAGGTGGTGCGTACACAAATCACTTTAAGAACATCTGGTCACCACTGAGAAGATGCAAAAACCCAGTCACTGCACTCAGTTCTGTAGTGAGTATACACTGTGCAGGGGTGTGCACGAGTGGGCATGCTCAGACCACAGGAAAGGGTGCAAACCTTCAGTTTGAGGTTTTCGCTTTAGAGGAAAGCTGAGTTAAGATAGTCAGTTTCCTGAGGAAGTCACACCCTTTGGAACATCAGGCCCAAGACTTCTGGTTGCTACCTTACTGGTCTGAATCTTCCTCTCTTGCCTGATGCCTGCATGCCCCTCTCTGCTAGAGAGAACTCAAGGTCTCAGGGATGTGGCAGTTTTACATTCCGTGCCTCTGTGTATTCATGGCTTCTGTGGCTACAGGTCAGATGGTAACTGAGGAAGCCAGTGGGTGGAGGGAGGGAAAGAGAGGCTGGGCTCTTTAGCTTAGCAAGCAGAGAAGCCACCTCTAAGTCTTTTAAGACAGCCATCTGGCACAGCTACTCTTCCTGGTCAAGGCTTCCCACGGCCTTCTGTCTGCATAACTAATGAATTTTTCTCTTCAGGATGTAGCTAAGTTGGCTATACATGGGGTTTACTAGTCTGCCTCCTGTCATCTTGTTTCAGACTCCACAGTGACTTTGCTGGAGCAAACACCAAGGTGGGGTCTAGTACAACGTAGTCAAGCTGTGAGCCTGAGCTGCTTCTTGAAGAATTCCAAGTATCCCTGGATGAGCTGGTATCAGCAGGATCTCCAAAAGCAACTACAGTTGTTGGTTACTCTGCGAAGTCCCGGGGACAAAGAGGTCAAATCTCTTCCTGGTGCTGATTACTTGGCCACACGGGTCACTGATACAGAGCTGAGACTGCAAGTAGCCAACATGAGCCAGGGCAGAACCTTGTTCTGCACCTGCAGTGCAGACACAGTAGTAAACTCTGCTGGGGCATTGGAACAAAAACCACACACACAGACTACCTTGCCTTCCAACCCTTGATCCCCTGCAAACCCTTCTGAGCTTTCTTCCTTTCTACCTAGACATCCCCATCGCCTTGCCTTAGCAAGGACTACCCTCTCCTTGCTGATTCGCCACTTGTTCTTTTTGTGCATGAGTTATAAGGTGACTTAAGGTCACGTTCTAGAGAGCTCAGAGCATAGACTTTGGGTCTTCCGCTTGTGATATTGGAAGACATCTCTTATCTTCCTATACTGCAGCTTCTGATTTGGGGATATAGACAGCTAATGTGACCACCCTAGCAGGCAGCTGAGCAACACAGTTCAGGTGCACTCTGGTACAATATGATGTGAAGCACCAAGGAAACCAGCTGTTGGCATTAGCTCTTCCTTCCACAATATGGGTAGAAAATAGCGGGTCGTGTGTGGTGCCTGAATTATTTCCCAATGTGGGGTTGGATTAAAACCAAGAGAAATTCTGAGAGCCCATATAAATACTGACTGAATTGCTGAATGTGCAGCTCTGACTACACCCTTTAAAGAAAACCCTCATTTCCATAATGCCCAAGTTTTTATTACCCACACCTACTTTGACCTCCAAACTCAGTCTTAAAAAGTTCTCTGCTTCCCTCTATTAGTCTGATTTATTTTGCATTAATTATGCTATTTAAAATAATTTTCAATATTTCAACATGTCATTTAGCATGGCAAAATAATTTTAAAAGAAAACTAAATCTCTTTCTCATATCAGACTTCTGAGCTCAAAACTACTAAATCTAAATTTTTTTTTTTTTTTTTTTTGCCAACTACCAGGTTAGTCAAAGCAGTTAAAGAAAAACCGATGAAGACTATGCCTGAAGAAAAACATTAAATAAGAAAATTATGTTGAGATGAGGAAATAGCTCAGAAGATGAAACTCTGAGGACATGGGTTCAATATCCATAATCCCCCCCCATACACACAGTATACACACATACACACATGCATACACACAACACACACACAACAGATACATGCACACATATACATATACACACATTCACACACAATATACACACATGCACACACAATACACACATACATACATACACACATATACTCACATACATACACATATACATATATACATGCCCATTCAAGACACAATACATACATACACACAGACAGACACAATATACACACATACACATACTTGTACATATAATGTACATATACATAAATGCACATACACTCATGCATGTGCATATATACACAGAGGGAGAGAGACACTTGCTCTAAATCCAGGATATTCACTGTAGAGCTAATTTGACATGTGTTTCAGAAAATAAGCCCCTTAGAAACATATAAGGGTCTAGAATTGGCATTTAGGGAACAGTAAATGTTGTACTAGAAAGTCCTAAATTAGAACTTGATTTGCAATCTGAGGAAGGCCACACCCAGAGTAAAGAACAAAACAAGGAGACTGCTCAACAACCAGGTAAATAGCTAGAAATCAACAGGCAGTTCAGAATTTCATGGCAAGGCTGGGTAGACAGCAGGGAGGAATGGAGGAGATAAGGGAAGAGAGTGGATTAGGGGAGAGAGGAAGAAGGAAAGGAACAGGGAAGGGGAGGAAAAAATATGGGAGATGACAGAGAATGAACTATCATGAAGCACAGGGTCCTGAACTCGTTCTGAGGTAGGTTGTGAGCAACTGAAAGCTATGGGAGTGAGGAATTGCCAAGACAAATTAAAGCTTCCTCTTTGGTTGAGATGCTGCCTTAGCCCTGTGGAGAATGGTCTTTCCACAAGGTGGCACCATTTGCCCATAATTCTTCATGGTGCTGAAGTTTATTTGATAACCCAACAAGGGCTTCCTTGCTCCCTCACGTGTCTCTCTCATCTGCTCTTTCAGATCTTCAGAAGTTCATCTGCCTGAGACATTGACTTGCCTCGTGCTGGAGCTGCATGCTAACCTTGGCCCCAAAGCCCTGGCCATGGGTTGCTTTCTGTTTATGAACAAGAGTCACTAGTCTCCTCTTAAACCATTGTAAAACACAGGGCCAGAGAAGAATGTCGAGGATTTGTATTACACCACCCTTGTAATCACTACCACCCTTAAACTGACTTCATGACTTAAGCATTCTACCTCCTCTCTCACTAAATTTATCTCCAGTAAAGGAAGTTACTTCTTAGAGCTCATGCTAAGACAGACAGATGGCACCCACACCTCTGCAATTCAGACGCCTCAGCAGCAGTGTGCCCTGCTGACGTTTTCATAGTTGCTTAAGCTGGAAAACGTTTTTGGAAGGTGAGATGTTATGAGATGAATGCTACTTGTTTCTTTCATAATTAAAATTTCATGGTACACACTTAGCAAGTCACACACAGTTTTGGTTTCAGGAAATCTTAGACGAGGCTTAGATAACTTGGAGGCTTTAGAATCTCTTCGAGGACAAGATTTGGCCTCAGAAACTTTTGTATTCAAAGGTTCCAGTGGTCTACTTGTAGTGGCTACAGGTTGTCTTTGTGATGCTGTTTAAACATTTCATCAACTGGCCAAAGAAAATTCCCCATGAAAACCTGTCAGTTAAAACTCAGTGGCCGTTAGTGAAGCTATGCTTGCTTGTGAGAAGAAGAGAAGAGAAAGAATGCTTGGGTGATAACCAAAATGGAGTTCCGGAGGCAGCTGATGTCAGTGTGTGAAAGCAATGTATGAGGATGTGGTGATGAAACCCATTAATCTGAATATTCACCTCACAACATTAACATGAACAAGCAAATATACACTGGGAAAATTAGTTCTTCAACTCTATTTATCTGCTATTATAAGCACTAGTGAACTTTGAACTTTAACAGTATGTTGCAAGTACACATTCCAAACGAGTGACTAAGCTTCATTCATGTCTGCTATTAGTTCTATGGATATGAGACTTAATGCAGTGCCTCTTACAGTTCCTATCTTTAAACCCTTCCTCTGATTGATACCTCTGTTAGCTCATTCACTGTCAGACAATGTTTTCCTATGTGTTTAACTTTCTGAAAACATGTCTAGCAAGTTTAACAACCCCAAATGACTGTGAAGTGACCCCTTTAAATAATTCTATTATCAGCTGGATTGAGAAATGGCAAGTCTTCAGCTTCCCATTTTCAGTGATGGAGAGAGAAAGGGTTGCATGTGTATGATTACTAAATCACTGAATGCACAGGAGTGAGCCGGTGTACCTCTCACGGTCCAGTGAGCCCATTTATTTTAATTGTGAGGTTGGATGTGGGCGCATGCTTTGTCACATGTTGTGGGAACTCAGTTGTTCTTCATGGTATCTTCAATCCAGGGCATATAGTGAAAGATACTAGCATAGATGCCAACATCAGCTCTCAGGACACAGCCATCTGCATAAGACAAGATTCCATAAAGCACCCCACTGCAGACTGCTGGGGCAGATGTGACCTCCTACAGAAAAAAGAAAATCAGGTCATCTTTCAGGCAACAGATAAGGAATCCAATGAGGAAAGGAAGTCATCAAGAGTCCCATTACCTTACAGGGCAGCCTCCGCCCTGGCACGATGCCCACACAGATCATGTTTTCTGTGATGTCAAAGGTTTTATAGGCATTACGGCACTCACGCCTGGAGATTACAGAGACGTTCACGGTCTGCAGTGAGTCAGGGTCCTTGGCTAGAGGAAAAAAGGGAAATCATATTTCCCATGAGTTTTTCTAAGTACCAAAACTTCCTTTGCTTTCCTTCTTTTTTCAATATTTGTTCTATTATCAGGAAAGGAGTTCAAATTTTTAGAAATGAGAACCAAGAAGTTTAAGCAATAAGTATATAGGAGGTTATCAAATTAATAATTTGACATAACACAAATGTCCATCCCCTTAGGAGGGTGGTTGGAATATGTGAGACATTCTTGCAGCAAAATGAAACAAATTGCTTAAATTTTTTTCTGGAAATTTAAACATTTAGAGAGTGTCTTTTTCTATGCAAATTTTAGAGTTTAAGGCAATTTACAAATATATAGTCTAATTACTTATTTGTCAGATGGCAAAACTAAATAATTATCTCGTAAATAATAATAGTAATAATAATAATAATAATAATAATAAGGATAATAGAGCCACCTAAGACACTAGTAACAGTAAAGCAGAAAAAACAACTAGACTAAGTAGTACAGTACAATTTAATACTGTGTCTTCTGGTTTCTAATTTAAGCTGTTTCTTTTACATCAAAGTTTCATAATAAGCAAGATTTTCTAATCTTTCAAGCAATGAGAATAAGGAAACCAGAGTACTATCTATCCTCAGATGCTCTTCTTAGGGATTCTTGGGCAAAAGTTCTATATTTTGAGATTTTACTTTTTAAATTTGAATATATGTTTATTTCTAAATCTTTATTTGAAAATATGACACTAATTTTTTTATTGGATATTTTATTTACATTTCAGATGTTATCCCCTTTCCTCATTTTCACCCCCACCAAGGAACCCCGTATCCCATCCCCCCTCCTCTTGCTTCTGTGAGGTTGTGCCCCCACCCACCCACTCCCACCTCTGCATCCTTGAATTCCCCCACACTGGGGCATCCAGCCTTTACAGGACCAAGGATGTCCTCTCCCACCTATGCCCAACAATGCCATCCTGCCCTACATATAGAGCTGGAGACATGGGTCCCTCCCTATATGCTCCCAGGCTAGTAGTCTAGACACTGGGAGCTCTGGTTGGTTGGTACTGTTGCTCTCCCCATGGGGCCCCAAACCCCTTCAGCTCCTTCAGTCTTCTAACTCCTCCATTGGGAACCCCATGATCAGTTCAATGGTTAGCTGTGAGCATCTGCCTCTGTATATGCCAGGCTCTGGCAGACCTCTAGGGAGACAGCTATATCAGGCTCCTGTCAGCATGCACTTCCTGGCATCCACATCAGCATCTACCGTTGGTGATTGCACATGGATGGATACCCAGGTGGAACAGCCTCCAGATGACTCCTCCTTCAGTTTCTGTCCCACACTTTGTCTCCATATTTGCTCCCATGAATATTTTGTTACTTTTTCTAAGAAGGACTGACGTACTCACACTTTGGTCTTCCTTGTTCATGAGCTTCATGTGGTCTGTGAGTTGTATCTTGGGTATTGCAAGCTTTTGGGCTAATATCCACTTATCAGTGAGTGCATAACATGTGTGTTCTTTTGTGATTGTGTTCCCTCACTCAGGATGATGTTTTCTAGTTCCATACATTTGCCTAAGAATTTCACAAATTCATTGTTTTTAATAGTTGAGTAATACTTCATTGTGTAAATGTACCATATTTTCTGTATCCATTCCTCTGTTGAAGGACATCTGGGTTCTTTCCAGCTTCTGGCTATTATAAATAAGGCTGCTATGAACATAGTGGAGCATGTGTCCTTGTTATATGTTGGAGCATCTTCTGGGTATATGCCCAGGATGGTATAGCTCGGTCCTCAGGTAATGCTATGTCCAATTTTCTGAGGAACCACCAGACTGATTTCCAGAGTGGTTGTACCAGCTTGCAATCCCACCAACAATGGAGGAGTGTTCCTCTTTCTCCACATCCTCACCAGCATCTGCTATCACCTGAGGTTTTGATCTTAGCCATTCTGACGGTGACACTAATTTTTAAAAAGTAAATATTGACTTCTTTGCCTTACTTTCTAGTATAACAATATGATCACAGCTCCATATTTCTTTTGAGAGTAATTTCAGAAATGTTTACTTCATGAGTTAGACTAAATAAGGTACACTTTTCTGATTTATACCCAGTGAGAGTGACCTAGGTTAAATTTTCTGGTATTGATAAGAATATTCAAAATTTATTCTTTTTGGAAGTTTTGTGTTTTCAAGTATATGATATCATTATTTACTCTAATCACTTTATTGTGTACTCAAACACCAGACTATACATCACTTGATCAACTTCTTTCCATTCTTTCTATCTTTAGTCTTCAGGTATCCCTTTTAGTCCCACATAGTAATGTTCTGTCTGGTTTGCCACAATATTATAGATTTATCTTATACTTGGTATCTTATTATGTGTTTCCTATTTCAATAATTGGAGCTCATCCGTTGCTTGAAATGGTTTGAAAACTTTTGAAAGTATGTTGTATTTCATTTTAGAGTGTAGAAAATTGAAGCTCTGAGAAAAAATACAGTTCTGTTACATATCATTAGGTATTCTATTGAAACTATTTCTTTTATATTTATAAGCAAAGAAGATAGAAAGATATATCAGAGAAAAGACTTGAAAGTCTTTTAGTGAGGTAAAGGAAAAGGAAACGGTGAAAGCAGAAGCTTGAAGAAAGTCCTATGGAAGCAGAATTGTAGAAGCTCAGTGGAGAATGCCAGCAAAGTCAGGCACAATCACTTCATGCTTTGAACTCACTGATGTCACATAGATTGTAGGCCCAGGTAGACACAGAGCACATAGCATTAACAGGCACGATGTGTTGAGGCAGTTTGACAGGTTTTGCATAGTTACTGTGTCTAATCCTTCTTTTCAGTTTGATTAACATGAGGTCATATGCAATTGAAGAGACTGAGAAGGATGGATGATGGAACATTTTCTCATAGTCAGACACCTCTACATCCCTTTCCAGGTGATCTGATGGGTTGCTTATCCCAAGAATCACCCGAAGGTTCCTAGAATGATAGAGGGATATTTATTAAAAAATAGTTTATCAATTTTCTGCAATCAGAGGGACTTTAATTAGTTTTCCCCAAAGAACATTCCCTGAAGATCTCTCATAAATCATTTATTGAGAGTCATATACAAGTTCCTGGGTCTATGTGTGACCTGAGAACTCAAAGAGTGAAACAATCTGAAGTTCTTATCACTCACGGTAAATTGCAGTGTGCAGATGTGATCACCCACAAAGGATGAATCAGGACTCCAGTGCAGGGCAAGTAATCAGACTTCAGGTAGACCAAGTAGGGAGGAGTGGTGCCAGCTATGTGATCTGGATTATAGGCAAAGGTACCTGGAAAGAAAGGGGTGGGATTTTTTCATCAACCACTAAGAAAAACATTGAAACAAAAAATAAAAAGTTCAAAAGTACAATGGCAAAGTAAAAAAAAAAAAAAATGGAGGTAGAGGAATACATTTCACTAGATTCAAGTTATTGAACCCTCCTCTTCAGCACTTTTAAATAGTAAATAAAATCTTTAAAAGTGACTTATTTTGTTTTGAAGACAATGGCAGTTGATAGAAACAGCTACTTTAAAATTAAAAAAAGTATATATCCTTTTATTTGTAAAGAAATGTTCTTCTACTTGAACTATGAGTTCTCTTAGGCCTGTGAAAAATCTCAGTAAATGGAACAGTTGTTGAGCAAGCCTGACAACCTGAGTTTGATTCCTCCAGAACCCAAAGATGAAAGGAGAGGACCTACTTCACAAAGTAGCCTACAACTTTTACAATATACCATAGCCCATGGACCCCTCATCTTACATATACGATAATAAAGAAATACAAATTTTAAAAGAAATACAAATTCTCTCATTTTATACAATTAAGTGAAATCTGTTAGACTAGCTAATTACTAAACCATTTTACCAGTTTTGAATTGCTAACATTTTCATGTAATGTGCCTCACACAGGATCACATATTTGAACACTTGAATGCTAGCTGATGGTGATGTTTGGGGAAGTATATCTTAGGGAGCAAGATTTGAAGCTGTTAGCCTATTCCACTTCCTGTCTAGTCTCTGATTTGCATAGATGTGAGCAAGCAGCCTCACGTTTCTGCTCCCAATTCAGCGGTTTCTCTTGTCATCATGCCTTCCCTACCATGATGGAATGTTCTCTCAACTAATAAGCCAAGTGAGCGTTTCTCCTTTATGTTGCTTCTTGTCAGTTCCTGGTTATAGAAATGAGAATAGCAACTGATACAAGGACTTTCAGAAGTTATCTCTCTCTTCCAGCGACTGTACCATGAACAATGAAAGCCAGTACCATGACAAGAACATGGCGAATGCTCTCAGAGTCTAAGGACAACAAGGGAGTAAATAATTCCATCAATTAATGTAAGGAAGTAGTATATGCTGCTTAGGACTTTGAGCTAGCTTATGAGTGAAACAGATAGTCATGCTCTTAAACATCTGAATCCGTTAACATATTAAAAAATAATGAATACAAAACACAAGTAAATAAAAATAGCATGTTGGATGATGATTAAAGCTATGGAGATAAAATTAGACCAGTTAAAGATGTAAAGTACCAGTTGTGTGGGTTGGGGTGGAGGGTTGTGGGTGGATGTCAGATCATGAAGTAAAGCATTACACAACAATCAGTGGTCAGGGTTGCTAACAGAAAAGAACAATGTCATGGAGACAGAGGATTTAGATCATCAGATGTGTGGAGCCAGAGACTCCAGATAGAGGAAACAGCTACTGCCAGAATATGAGGCTTAGGTTCTGTGTAAGGAATATCACAGAGGCCCGTGTGGCTGACATGGCATGACTTAAGTAAGAATGGTGGTGGTAGAGAGTAATGTACAAGGGATAGTGCATTTTGTGCAATGTTGGAGTTATGCAGACTTGTATTCTGAGTGGAAGTAGGACCACTTCAAGATTTAAATAAAGAAGTGATGGCAGCACCCTCTTAGAAACCTTGGAAGGAGAGCATGTAGAAATGGAGGGATCTATTAGGTGGGTAAATGATTATTCCAGTGAAGGGATGCTGGTTTGGAGTATCATGAACAGTAGATGTAGTGAGATGCAATTGACTTAGGATACATTTAGAAGACAGAACAAATAACATTTTCCTAACACGGTGATCATAGAGTATGGAGCTGAGCCATGTCAAATGTTTTCACCTTTAAGCCTGCTGTTGTATTCCTTAGTTGGATTCCTCTTTTAACCTGGGTCGCCCCTTTCCTGTTCCTGTGCCACAATATCTATCACGTTCCAGGCAGGTCCAGAGTAAGCTCCTACTGTGGAATTGATATCTTGTAGATGTGTTGATATGCATGCCTACTTCAAAGTACATAAGCAATCAACTTGAAGTGCAGAAAATGGGTATTCTTATAGGAAGTAACTAAACTTGGTAGATGCTTTGGCAGTACTAAGAGACAGAGAAACAGTCATATACTAAGTCTGAAGTGATGTCTCTATCATTTTTCTATCTTTCATGCCTTCCCAAGGACTCCTCTTTGGCAAATAGTGACAAATGTGAAGATACTCACCAAGCAGGGTTGAAAGAATGTAGAGGAAGACTAACTTCATTATGATGTGGAAAGCTTTTTTGAGAGCTCAGTGTCACTGAAAAACATAAAGAAGAGAGAAGGAGATAAAATACAGATGAATTAGTTCAGTGGTGGAATTTACTTTATGAAAAACTCTCCCCACCAGAGTATAGAGTGGTGTCAGAGGGAGGAAACAACTTGTAACAAACTTGATCACTCACGCTGTCTAGATCTCAATTTTTTCCTCTTTTAAGTCACTTAATTCAAGAGAGATGTTAACGGTGTCTTCACAGCCTCCTGCTCTTTGACTTGTGCAGGAAGGCTGCTCTCTGAGCTGCATACATGATGCAGGCCCCTCCCATCTCTATGATGCTACCTCTCCCAATTGTGTGACACTGGTATTTATACTTCCGCACTGACAGTAATCCCTCTGCTTGGCACTCAGTGTCTCTTTGAAGTACATTAGCTATTGTCTTCATGACACAAACCAACCATCATTTAAAACCACATAAACATCACCGGAGCTAGAATGTGTTTTTTTGGGGGGAGGTGGCAGATTTGGTATCCATATATTTAAAGTTTCCATTTCTATCTTTAAGGAGCTCCCAAGCTGAAAGAAGTGATAGACAGTGAAGCAAATGGGAGCCATCAAAAGTATCCAGGCAGAAAGACACTGGCATATTATATAGACTAGGTAACACTATTTATAAATCACAACTCTTAAAATATCTGTATCCAAAAATATAAGGAAATATTAAAACTCAACAAACAACAAGCAACAAGCAACTTGACTTGAATGTGGGTCTAAGATCTGAGCAGGTGGTGATCGTGCTGAATGTTTTGTCTCCTTGGATTTCCAAAGTAAATAGCACACTCTATGTGCCTTGAGCAACAAATATTAGTCTTCTTATGGATCTGGAGTTTGCAACTCATTTTTCCAATTACTGACAAATTTGGTCATGGTGGCTGATAGATAGGTACCTTCTTCTGGGAGTTCACTTGGCTTTTCCCATGTGTATATGTACAGCAAAGGAGAGAGAATAAACGATTATTTTCCTTATAAGAATCTAATACCTAGAGGGCTCCTAAAATATGGAACAGAAATGGCTGAGAAACAAATTTCAAATGTGCATCATCCATAGTCATGGGGAAATGCAAATTAAAATTACTTTGAGATTTTTTTTTAAAGTGTATAACATGATAGGTATATTTTTAAATTTCCAGACTGATTTTCTTTTCTTTCCTTTTCTTTTCTTTTTTTTGGGTAGGGTACATTCCAATTTCTTTTTTTAATTTTTTTTTTATTTTTTTATTAGTAACTTTTTAAAAATTGTTAAGCAAAGGCTTTATAAGTTTGGTAATGCTCAATAACAAGATGCCCATACAATCAGAAGTGTAGCCCAATATCCAACCTAGATATATCAACCCTCTTTGACTGGCAGAGACACGCGAACATCTGCCTCCATGTTACCCCTCCGACCCCCCTCTCTCTCTTGTCTCCTAGCTCCTCTTCTCCTTCTCCTCCTCCTCTATTTACTCCTCCTCTTCCTCTCCTTACTCCTTCCACCTTAGCTCCTCCTACATATCACCCTTCCTGTTAAAATAAAACTTTTCTCTCAAAATACAATTAAAGCATAACTATACCAATTTGTATCAGTAAGGTACAAGATAGACCTAATACCCAGTCCATCATTTTGTTGACTAACCAGAACCTCTGTCATCTCTCCTAACTAAAAGACTTAGTTCTGAACCTGACTTTTTCCTTGGCTTTAGAATGAATGTCAGCTGAAAACTATCCTCTCAAATATTTTCTCTCAAAGTAAAGAGCCAGGATTGGCTATGAGACTATAAGTCTTCAACCCCGTCAGAAATCCAGAATGACTGAATTAACTGAAATTATGGGAAGCGCAAAGCATACCTGGACAGTCCCTATACTACAAAACATTGGAGCATCTGATCTTCAGCCTTCTGGCCCAGGATCATCTAACAGACCTAGTGATGCAGAATTATTAAGGGCTGATTGCACTGTTTTGGCAGATATAATCAGTCAACTATTCTGCAAGTGTGTCCTTTTCTGGACAGTAATTTGTCTGTAGATGAAAAGAGGCAATTTTTGCCTAGTGGCTGTCTCACCACAACTGGAGTAACTCCAAAGATGCTCAATTTCTTCTTAGAATCCAAGGCAGGAAGCTGTTAGGAGCAGACAGGTCTCTAATCAAAATGAACCTGAAGACAGAAATGTTTGTAACGTCAATTCTCTAGACTTATGATGTTTTGAAAACCAACTATCCATGTAAGGCAATCTGGATTGTTGACTGTTAACTCCTCTCAGCTATTTCTAAATAAAATATAGAAAACACTCTAGCAATAAACTCAGAGCCATGAATTTGCTATAGGCTCTTAACTCAGAGGCTAACCATCTCAAATCAGTTAAAAAAGTAAAAGAAGGACTGGGTCTAAGCCTTGTATTCCTAAATGTGTTATATAGGCACAATGCCTATGAGAGTAACAATATTAATCTCACTTCTATATCAATAAGAAACTTGTACCAATGAAAACCTTAAATTTGAAATCAAAGTAAATTTTATACCATTTAAGAAATTATAACTTCAGCTTTATAACAATTATACAGATTTCTACCAACAGGTTATGGCTATGCAATAAATCCTAGCTATTCCTCCCTGTTCCAACAAAACCACTACTTTTCCCTAGAAAGACAGCACCTCAGTCCCCAAACCCAGGGAATAGGGGTGCCGACTCTTCATTAACTTCTTCAAGCTGATTACGGGCATTGAGATATTAGAAGAGGGGTGGGAGAGACAGTAAATTGATAAGCCTCTGACATCTGTGTCTTCACTGCATCCAGCTGAGATTCCAGGACATCAGAGGTTTGAGCAGGTCTGCTCAGCTTCCTTGATGAGTAGATACACTAAGGCTGTGTATTCTGCAATATACAATTCTCAAAACAAATTTTAGTATCAAGATATTTTTCATTTGAATTCTGGAATCTAGTCTTCTGGCGGCCTGTCTCTATCATGTCTGATTCATATAATTCTGGGAGTTTCTATGAGGGTGTGCTCCCATCATCCTCCCATTCCCGCCTCCCTGCTCTCAAATTCCCAACACTAGGGAATCCAAACTATTGAGTACCAAGGCCCTCTACTTCCACTGATGCCTGACAAGGCCACCCTCAACTACCTATACAGGTGGAGCCATGAGTCCCTCTCTTTGTGTTCTCAGGCTGGAGGTTTTAGAATGGCTACTCCAGCTTGATTCTTAGGACCATTTGCTTGAAAAATTGTTTTCCAGCCTTTTACTCTAAGGTAGTGTCTGTCTTTGTCACTGAGGTGGGTTTCCTGTATGCAGCAAAATGCTGGGTCCTGTTTATGTGTCCAGTCCATTAGCCTATGTCTTTATATTGGGGAATTGAGTCCATTGATGTTAGGAGATATTAAGGAACAGTGATTATTGCTTCCTGTTATTTTTGTCATTAGAGGTGGAATTATCTTTGTGTGGTTATCTTCTTTTGGATTTGTTGGAAGAGGATTACATTCTTGCTCTTTCTAGGGTATAATTTCCCTCCTTGCATTGGAGCTTTCCTGCTAGTATCCTTTGTAATGCTGGGTTTGTGGAAAGATATTGTGTAAATTTGATTTTGTCATGGAATATCTTTGTTTCTCCATCTATGGTAATTGAGAATTTTGCTGGGTATAGTAGTCTGGGCTGGCATTTATGTTCTCTTAGGGCCCATATGACATCTGTCCAGGATCTTCTCACTTTTATAGTATCTGGTGAGAAGTCTGGTGTAATTCTGATAGGTCTGCCTTTATATGTTACTTGGCCTTTTTCCCTTACTGCTTTTAATATTCTTTCTTTGTTTTGTGCATTTGGTGTTTTGATTATTATGTGATGGGAGGTATCTCTTTTCTGGTCTAGTCTGTTTGGTGTTCTGTAAGCTTCTTGTATGTTTATGGGCTTCTCGTTCTTTAGGTTAGGGAAGTTTTCTTCTATAATTTTGTTGAAGATATTTATTGACCCTTTAAGTTGGGAATCTTCACTCTCATCTATACCTATTATCCTTAGGTTTGGTCTTCTCATTCTATCCTGGATTTCCTGGATGTTTTGTTTTAAGAACTTTTTGCATTTTGTGTTTTCTTTGACAATTGTGTCAATATTTTCTATGGTATCTTCTGCACCTGAGATTCTCTCTTCTATCTCTTGCATTCTGTTGGTGATACTTGCATCTATGACTCCTGATTTTTTTCCCTAGGTTTTCTATCTCCAGGGTAGTCTCCCTTTGTGATTTCTGTATTGTTTCTATTTGCATTTTTATGTCCTGGATGGATTTGTTCAATTCCTTTACCTGTTTGGTTGTGTTCTCTTGGAATTCTTTAAGGAATTTTTGTGTTTCCTCTTTAAGGGCTTCTATCTGTTTACCTGTGTTCTCCTCAAATTCTTTGAGAGTGCTATTTATGTCCTTCTTAAAGTCCTCTATCATCATCATTATAAGTGATTTTAAACCTTAATCTTGCTTTCCTGGTGATATGGGGAATTCTGGGCTTTCTAGTGTGGGAGAACTAGGTTCGAATGATGCCAAGTACCTGGGTTGCTGATGCTTATGCTCTTGTGCTTGCCTTTTGCTATCTTGATCTCCTTAGTGCTACCGGCTCTGTCTCTTACTGGAGCCTGTCTTTCTTATTATCTCAGTTGTTTCAGAACTGTGTGGGGTGGGTGTTACTACTGGGGTTAGAGCTGGGGCCCAAGATCTGCTCATTGCTGGGGCCTAAACTGGAAGGAACCAGTGCTTCCAGGGCCAGGAGTGAATTCCTGGGTCCTGGGTCCTGGGTCCTAGTGGATCCAGTTACTCCCTGTTTTGGGTGGGTGTTGCTGTCTCCTTACCTAAGATGCTGCCCTGGTTAGAGCTCCTGGAAGGCCCACTTCCTCTGGGTTTTCTGAGATTGGGTGCAGAGCAGCCACCCGAGGATCTGCTCTGTGCTTGGGCCCAGACCAGAAGGCTACTTTGAGATTTTATCTTATTTGAGTCAAAATGGTCAAGGTAATTAAGCAAATGCTAGCATATGCTCGTGAGGATGTGAGAGAAGGGGAACACTTATCCATTTCTGGTGGGAGTGCAAACTAGTACAGTCACTCTGCAAATCAGTGGGGAGGTTTCTTAGGAATCTGGTAACAGATCTGCCTCAATATCTACTTCTACCTATATCTCTCTTGAGCATATAGTTAAAGGACTTTATGACCTACTCATAAATACTTGCTCTCCCATGTTCACTGCTGCTCTATTTTTAATAGCCAAAAATTGGAAGTAGTGTGAACATCCCTCAAGTGATGAATGACTAATGAAATGCATCACATTTATACAATGTAACATTATCTCACTGTTAAGAAAACGAACCATGAAGTTTGAAGGTAAATTGATGGCTGTAGAAACAAATGTCTTTCCAAGTGAGGTAACCCAGACCTAAAAAGACAAATACTGCATGTTTTTTCTTATATGCAGATGTTAGCTTTAAAGCTTTCTTTGTATGCTTTAATCTACAGATGTGAGTACCTAGCAAGGAACAGGAGGTAGTAGTCCAAGAAAGAGGAAATAAAATATAGTGTTATGAGATAAATTAAAATAGAATAGTATGATTAAATGGAAAGGGGTGTGGAAGGGCAGGATAAATGAGGGAATATGGCAAGAACAATTTGCATCAAAGGTCTCTGAAAAAACAATGAAAATATACTGAAACATATTCATGTATTAAAGGAATTTAAATGAAACCATCATATAATAGAGGAGATAATACCCTAATTAGATGTCTTACCCCCACCAAGTCAATGCTTCAGTAATAGGAATAGTATACATAGTGTGGAATCATTGACTAACGGGATTCCATAGTGTCCTTGAAATATCATGGGCTGTTTCTAAGGCTACTGGTTACTCTCTGCAATCTAATGGCAAGGACTTATTGCAGAAAACACTACTCACTTATGTCATCATATTGGAGCAATCCACTTCCAAATAGAAGTTTTATCCCCTACTGTCTAGCATTCTACTGAAAGAGAAAATTAATCATGAATCACTGAGCTGCAAATCCTCTGGCCTATAACACATTTCTGACTTTAAATATACTGATGTAATAGTGGCAAAAATGTCATAAGAGTTACCAACCACATTTTAAATGGGATTTAAGGCCCACTCTGTGAGATGAAACCCACACCTGACACTACTAATGTGGTCAAGAACCTGGAACTAAATAGTTCTGTACCTTAGGGGAAAATCTTCTACTACTATTCTGATAAGGAAATCGAGCAATAAACTGTTTCCTGATGACATATTGGTATATACATAGATCAGCGTGTTACTTAATCCTCATTTGAGAAGTTTATTCTTGCAGTAGATAGTTACGAAGGCAGAAATTTGCAACTGGAAATGTAAAGACAGTGAGAAACATTGGCATACTCAGACCTAAGTGGGCCGTCTTTATAAAATCCCTCCCCTCAAGGCTTAGGGATCTTTGTGGAAGAAGATGAGGAAAGACTGTAAGAGCAAAAGGTAGTAGATGACTCCAAGAAGCCATTACCTTTTAGATATAGCAGGGCTGATACACATATAAACTCACAGGAACTGTGACAGCATGCATAAGATTTGTACAGTTTCAAACCAGATAAAATACCAGCACACAGAAAAAGTAAACACAAATCCCCACCCTAACCAAGAAGTTATTTTCAACTGATAACTATTGGGAAAGGAAAATATTTGTTTTCTCCAGTTACATGCCAAAGATATATTAATCACACACCTCAGGGCAACCTTATGCTCAGGAGTAGTTAGTTGGCCAGCACAAAAATCACAAAATTGACTCCATAATTATTTTTCTTGGTATTTTGTTTCATACTGATTTCATCTTTCTATCTTTTTTTTCCCTTAAAGTTCTTGCTTTTGTTTTTGGAGAGAGAGAGAGAAGAGAGAGAGAGAGAGAGAGAGAGAGAGAGAGAGAGAGAGAGAGAGAGAAGTATGAAGTTAGGTGGGCACAGAGATGAGAAAATCTTGGAGAACTTGTAGTAGGAGTAATATTATCAAAATATATGAAAGAATTTAAGTAAAATAAAAATTTTTATAAGAGTACTAATTCTGAGGGTGAAGATATAGCTCAGCAGTTATGATTACTTACGTATTTTGTAGAAGACTTGAGTTCATTATACAGAACACATGTCAGATGGCTTGCAATCACTCTCGCTCCAGAGATCTAACTTCTTCTGGTCTCTGCACTAATATACATACTCTCACACAGACACACAGGTATGCACATAATTAAAAATAAAAACCCTTCAAAATAGCCTTCTAGCTCTATTAGATTTTCCTCCTCCCTTTGTAATCTCGCATAACCCTGGCCAAATATGATGATGTTGGCATTCAGGGAGTTTAGAAGCTTGATCAGAGGCTAAATATCACCTTCCAAATAATCAACCCATCATATTCCTTGTTTTTTTACCTAGTGAATTGAAAATATTTACACAATGAAAATGTCAGATTAGTATTTACAAAATCATCATCCGTAGTGGCTAAACCTCTAAAGTAGCCAAGATGTCCACCAAACAGGCAAGTGGATAAATAAAATGTGCTAAATCCACATGTGGAAATACTTAATTCAACGATTTTAGAAACTGAGCTAGCAAATCACAAAAATCATACAAACCTATGTGGTCCTCTTCAGTTGAACATGAGCAGTACTTTTGACTTGCTCAGTAGAATACCTCAGAAGTTGTGGGATGTATCCACATGATGATATGAATGTATAAGGACAAAGTATATGCTCTATGAGGAGAATCGCCATGCTTGCTTGATGACATCAAATGTTGTCTTTGCCTAAAGGCAAAGTAGGTATGGTGAGGAAGTCCAGCTGTTGCCAATCTCTCACAGCAGTATAGTCCAGAAATCTGTAGTGGTATTCAGCTAACAGTAAGCAGGAAACCAGGGCCCTGTGAAGTGTAAACACTAGACATGAATTTTACTGGGAAATTGAATAATTGATGAATAATTGTTTTCTTCGAAGGTTTCTCAGAAACTGAGGAGTGGGCCTAGCTTAGTTGTGCTTGAACTATGAACCCAGGGAAACTGAGGTCATAAAAAAATGTGCAATTTTCTGTAATTAAAATAGTATAAAAGCAAAAAGGAGGAGGGGGTGGGATAGGGGGTTTTTCGGGGGGATAGGGAAAGGGGATGACATCTGAAATGTAAATAAATAAAGTATCCAATAAAAAATGTGAAATTTTAAGGCATTAAGTTTGTGTTAAAGATTTACATACAGCAATAAAAAATAATACAAATATATACCATGTGCTTATACTTTGTTTGGTTTTTGTTACTTAGGGGCAAAAGAGATGGAGATTCTGAGCTCCCAGGTCATAGTCCAAAGGGAAGATGTGTACTAAGAATTACCACCATATGTGATAATACAATGTTGGAAGTAAAGCAAGGCAGAGACCTATATAAAAGTGTCTTTGAGAGGAATTTCTATACTCCATGGGGAAATGTTTGTGACTTGAAGGATGGTAAATAGCAAGAAATGGGAAAATAGGGAGAAATCTGTAGAAAGATGAACCAGGGTCTAGAAGAGAAGAATTATGAGCATGATGGCAGAGGAGGATTAATAAAGAGAGAAAGGTCCTACAGAACTGTTGGGGATTGGTTCTAATGCCTTGTCTTAATTCGGCTCCCCACATCACACAGGGATCTGCATGTCCAGACTCTGAGGGTCCCTGTCCCCAGCTGGGTTTTGATTAATCAATAAAGAGTCAATGGTTAATGGCTGGGCAGGGTGAAAGAGGTGGAATGTTTAGGATTCCAGGGAAAGGGGGGAGATGCAGAGGAGAGCACAGAATCACCATGACTGGGAAGCAGGAATCAGAGTGTGTGTAGCCCACCTTTGCATTATCTTATGCTCAGTCATTATCACTGAAGGACATTTATCTTTAACAGACTTGATTTTTTCAAGTATATATATATATATATATGCGCGCATATGTGTGTGTGTGTGTGTGTGTGTGTGTGTGTGAGAGAGAGAGAGAGAGAGAGAGAGAGAGAGAGAGAGAGAGAAGACAAAAGAGGAACTTCCTATGACTAAAGTTGAGAGCTGTGAAAATCTACATGGTATAAACATCCATATTTAGAATGTAGCTTGAAAACATGACCTTTTAGCGAAAACATGACCTTTTAGCAAAAACAATATTAGGTTTCCCTATCATGTCATCCCCAAGCCTAGGGCTTTTGACTAGGTTTATAATAGCATGCACGAATTTGCTTTGAAATGTGCTTTTGATCCAACCAGAAACAAGTTGTTTATCCCCACTGAACTTACGTCATTATGGTACCAATGGGCACTTCTCACCTGGCAGGTTAGTACTATAGCATGCAAGGTACAGCAATGGGTACGATTACTAATACATTTTCTTCTTCTTCAGACTGAGTAACAACTTCTGGCACCGTTAGCATCCAGAAGACTGTTCTGGTCAGTTTGAAATTGATTTCTTTATGTCATTCACCTAAGTGTGTGACAAAGTGAAGTAGAGTCTTAAAACATATAGTTGTGCTGAGAAATCAAGGGTATGGCAAGTCTATGTAATTTTGGTTGCCTGAGGCTTCCCTCACCCATAACGTATAGGGAAGTAATGCATGCCTCCCTTCTTTCCAACAAATTCCCCTCCTGTTTTCACATTTAAAGCATTTCTTTTATTAAGTATATGTAGGTGTGTGTGTTTGTATGTGTTTTCATGTATGCAGATGTGGGTATTATATGTGAATGTAGGTGCCTGTGGAGATGCATTTGATCCATGGAAGCTGCAGTTACAGTTGTAAACCACCTGATACAGCTCAGGTCCCCTGGAAGAGCAGAACATGCTCTGAATGTATGAACCATCCTTCCAGTCCATGTTTTCACATTTTTGTGTGGTATTGGTGAGTCTAAAGTAGTGTTTCTCTCTTCAGCATGTATAGTGAAGTTATTAACTATAATATGAGGAACCCATTGTCGGCTAGTTCACCAGGGAAACTTTGAGGAGAGAGAAGTTTTGAAATTAAGAGCTGCTGTGGAGAATAGTACAATTAATTGTAATGTATGATCATCAAGTGCTGAAGATGCTATTTAAGAGTTATTTAAGAGTTATGGAAATCTCTGCCACAGACATAGATGTAATTCAGTAAGGCAGCAGGGGACACTACCATGAACCATCTAGGGTAGCTAAAGACTAGCAGGTAATCTTTCTGAGATGGTTCCACCATGGACTAAAATCTACGACAGATTTGCTTCTCTAGGCAAGGCTGAGAAGATTAAATCTGAGGAAAGATTTCTGCTATTAATATGCTTATCCTGTTATCATTAGATATGCAATAATCACTAGGTATTGACCTACACTCTTGAGCAGATCTCTACAGACCTACGAAGATGCACTATCTTGTAGCAATGCTATGCAGACAAATAGATAATGATTCTACAGAATTCCTGGCTTGATTAAAATAATTTTAGCAAGAATGTTTTTAGAGATGGTCTTAGTTGCTAGAAAGATGTAATAAAGGTAGAATTAAGAATAGAATGTACCCACTCCTCATAATAGTAGGTAAAGACTGCTTAAAAATAAGCACAATGATCTTTCATAATTACACTAAAAAGAGAAATAGACTTGGGATAATTTTGTGTTCCAAAGAAAAACATTTAGGTCCAAGGATAAACTTAAAGTTGTGCACTTTGATTAGCTGAGGCCATGTAAAAACTGTTGCTTTGAACTTATAATGACTATATTATAATGAAACACTGCTTTGAATTTAATATCAACATCTTCTGTATCTTCCATTCTTTTTTTTTAAATGAACTCAGTATGTTTAATTAAAGCTTAACATTACCAAACTCACGGCACAAACAGCAAGTCACACGCTCACACAAGGAGTCTCCCCCACCCCTTTTTTTTTTTTTTTTTTTAATGCTCTTTGGGCAAGCGTCTGCCAGGCTCGTGCCAAGAGAAAACCCAGGCGGCCTGGGGGTCTGGAGAAGGTAAGGTTAGACTTTTGGATTTGGGGAGGGGGAGGGGCGCTTGGGGAGGACTAGTGGAGTGCACAGGGAGAAGGGTAAGTGTAAAAACAAATCAGTGTAAGAGCTCCCTAAGAGTTGGTCAGTGATGTTATCACAAGTTTAAGGAAAAATAAAAAGCAAACACAAACCAAAAATATAGGCGCACAGGACAGGAGGCTAAGCTGCCAAAAACCTAGAAGGCTACAGGCTACAACCATCCCTGCTTTGCGTGCGCACACTCTGTCGCAAGCTTTCTCTCTCTCTCTCTCTCTCTCTCTCTCTCTCTCTCTCTCTCTCTCTCCTCTCTCTCTCTCTCTCTCTCTCTCTCTCTTTCTCTCTCTCTCTTTCTGTGTTTCCCACTCACTCTCGCTCTAAAACCACGGAAGGTTATTTTGTGTTTGACACTAGTAACCTTGATCAAAGGAGCGGGCCTACTCTGCCTCAAACAGGATTCAAACAGGGCCTCCTCCACAGCAAGCAGGACTGCTTCCTGCTGGTGGCTACCTTGGATTTCAAAGTCCAGAGGCCTGTCAGACCCCTGCTGGTGAACTTAGGGCCTTTGGCTGTCTTGCTGTTCTTGGGCACCATGCCACTCAGGAGGGATGAGGTCAGTTTGGAGCTGGAGGGACCCTTCAGGAAGTCTTTGTTTTTGTCTGAGTCGATATCTTCTTTGGAGGATTTCAGAGACAAGCCAAGTCCTTTGGCCAGCACTTTCCTGTCCTTGCCTAGCAGGCTGTCATATTGTGTCAAGAACCTGCCACAGCCCCCACTGGTTTTCGGTTTTCCCCCAGGGCTGTCGGAAAACTTGGAGGATGACTTGTCTTGCTTTGTGAGGGAGAGGATTCTGTCTAGCTTGTTGCCAACTGTTCCTGGTAGCTCGCCATCTTTTTCTTCTTAATCTTGAGCTGGCTCATAAAATCAGACGAGGATTCGTGATACTCTGAGCTCTGGTTCCTGTCCCGGGCTTTCCCGATGCTGATGAGGGCCTCTTGCTCCTCCTCAGGCCCCTTGTGTCTCTTCCTTATCCCTGCTGCCAGATCATAGTCCTCTAATATCAGCAAGGACTTGCTGCTCAGTTTTCCACTACCACTGTGGCACTTCCCTCTCTTGCAGAGGGGTGACAGGGCACTCAGGGTGTGGGTCTCTTTCCCCGGCGGCCTGCCAGGCTTCTGTGGGCATCCTCGTGCCTGTTCACTGAGTCCCAGAGCCTCTGGAGCTTGACCAGCTCCCTCTGCCACCCTCTGGACCTCTGCCAATCGGATCTAGCTCCAGAGCATCCAAGAAAGACTTCGTAGCAAACATCCGTTCCTCTTTCTTTTGCATCCAGCTATATACTTCTTGGAGTTTAGTTCACATGGAAGCCGCAGGTTCTTGAGTGGGTCTGTGAAGGGGCTCTCCAGCACTTCATTCAGCATTCAGCTTGTGGCTGCTGGCCACCAGCAGGCTTTCCACGGAGGGTCTCAGGACTAGGTCTGCAACCTCCTGGCCCCTCTGGTCCAGCTCCAGCTCACTTTTCTCACTCAGGGGAGGGGATGCCCTGGGAAGCTGTGTTCCGGACTAGCTGGGCGGCTGGATTGTACCCAGGCCCCGGCTGGGACCTCTAGTACCAGGAAGGCATGCTGGCCTGTGGGTCAGTCCAGGCAGTGCCAGTGCATTCATGTGGGTGTTCGATCTAAGGCTAGGCAGGAGTAGTTCGCAGCTTGGGTGTCTTCCATGATACATGGCCCTTGGAAGGCAATGGTTGAGCCTCCTATGGCTCCGGGTTGAGATACTGGCCTGTGGGACAGGCATAAATCATGAGAGCCTCAAGGCTGGGCTGAGGCACGTCCCATGGATGCTGGGTACATCCACGACCTCGTCCTGCCTCTGACTGTAGGTCTCGCATTGGTCACCTCCAGGGGTACCTCCACGGAGACTCTGTCCATTGGTACTTCTACGTGTTCAGGCTGAGTCAAGTCTGTAGCTCCCAGGCTCCGAGCGCTAGTGACTACTGGGCCTCTGGAGCCTATTAGGTCAGTCTCATGCAGGCTCGCCACATGCAACCTGAGAATATGGCCAGGACACTCGAGGGGCTCCGACCTGCTGTGGCTCAACTCCTGGCCTGAGACTGCTACTCCTCTGTCACTGCAGGGCTCACAGCTCCTGGTCTGTGGAGGTATGGCCTGGTGGATCTTAGAGGGGTGAACTGTCGTGGGGCCTCTCATGCTCAGATCATTGGCCTTCAGATCTGCCTGTCGGCGTCAGTAGTTCTACATCGGGCTGTCCTGATGGTAGCTAGGACTTAGGGAGGTGACGCCGCTAGTGGGTGTGCATTTGGATGATACTGGCCAGGGAATCTGAGTCGATCAGCCAGGTGGTAACAGCGGGCGATCCTTCCGCAAAGGAAGGGTCGGTTCGCCTACGTGTCTCGAAGCGCTTTTGTGGGATGGACCATGGGGGGATATCTGTGAACAGTGGCTGACGAGGCTGGCAACGTGGCTAGTTGTACAGGGCGGAGGTAGGAGACATACTCCTTCTGGTGCGCTTGCCTTCAGCTAGGCTCAAAGTGAGGCAGGGTGCTAGGCCTGCGAGACGGGCTGCCAGACTGAGGTTCCTGAGGAAGCTGGAAGCAATGGCAGGGCCGTACACCAGGGTTGCCTGGTATCAAGCCTTAGTGGCCAACCCTGGTGCGGCAGAGTTGGCTGTTTGGCTCTGCCCATGCGCGTCTGGCTGTCCACAGGCCACATGGTGCTGCTGAGTGAGCAGCTCTTGCAGCCCAAAAGCTGCAGAAGCGAAGGGTGCAGCTGCCGGCGTCTTGATGCCTGGAGCTTGCGGCCTGCCATGGAGGTGGGGTTCGGCCAAGGGAGCTCATGTCTCGCGTCTGATCGTAGCAGACGGGCCAATCACTCAACTACCCTAGCTGTCGGCAATGACTCGTTCCAGGATCTAGCGCAGTGATGGCAAGGGTCCCCTAACCAGCTGCAATGCGGCCAACCTTCAGGCGAGGTGGGTGGCATCCGTGTTGAATGTTCCAAGCCAGGATGTGCTATGCGAGCGAGGCAGCCAAGGGTGCCTGGCCAAGTAAGCCGAGGGATCAGCAGACCAGCGTCTTGAGCCTGCCAGCGTTGGGCCACCAGTCACCATGAGGTTGGGGTTCAGACCATTGGGAGCACAACTGGTGGGGTGTAGATGGGCCAAATCACCCAACTCCTTACTTTCTTGGAGCAATGTCTCCTGGTCCAGGTTCAGCCGTGTCCCTAGCTGCTGATCTCCCAATGCCTGGCTCGATCACAGTCATCATCAGTCCTGCCATGCTCTTTGACATTGTTCAGTGACAGAGAGCGTTCCTGGTCTACCAGGCCAGGCCCCAGCCCCTACTGCTCCCACTGTCCTTCTGCCGGGCCACAGCCACCGCAATGCCAACGGGCAGGTACTTACTTCAGCTTTCACCCTGGGTACCAGAGCCCTCTTGCCCAAAGGCCTTGGCACTCTCAGGTCTCTCTGGGTTCCATTTCAGCTGCTGTCCACCCTCTCCATCTGTAGGGACCCTGGAGTGTGTGAGTCGGGCCTGGGCTCTAGGGGGACAGGCAGATGTGGGTGTAGGTTCAGGTTTCATGGTGCCCAGGCCTCCAAAGGGGCACACACAGTCACCAGGGCACACTGTCACCGCTTTCGGAGCAAAGATACCACTGTATTTGATGAGATTCTGCATAGCAGAGGCGTCTCTGGGGTCCATGGTGGGCTGCAGAGTGGAGGTCAGCACCGGGCCTGCCGCAGGTGGCTGGGGCACAGGGCATTGTGTCCCCGGGGTCCAGGTAGGCCTTTTTGGGTGTTGTGGCAACAACTGCTTCCTCTTCGGCTCTGCTGGCATGGTGGTGCTGGGCTGCCAGGACAGCCATCTGCGTGGTGGTGAAGTTGCCCAGCTCAAAGGGTTTCCACTTGTGTTCTGGCCCAGGTGGTCGGGATGGTTCCAGACCTAGAGCTTAGCAGCCTACTGGGCAGCAGAAGAGCTTGGGCCTTGGGCTTTCAAAGACTCTGATCATCAGCCTTGGGCTTGAGTGGTTTCTTAGGGGGCAGGTAGGCCTGGCATCCGGGGAAGAACAGGAGCTGCAGGCTGCTGGCAGGTCCATCTAATGGAAGAGGCAGACGCTGGAGGGAACAGACGGCCGAACTTTTCTCCCGCAGGACCTCTAGTCGCTTCAGTCGTGAGATACTGGAGATACAGATGGACCTTGCAGGACCCCAGGATGGCCTGGCTCACGTTCCGTGGCCCGGACATCGCGAGCATGGGATGCTATGTGGATGGGTCCCACACTCTCATCAAAGACCTCCAGAGAAGGCACAAAGGTGGGTGCCGCCATGCGGTGATCACTGCCTGGTTCACGGAACACGGTGTAGACACCTACTGGTGTCAAGGAAGGGAGTACAGGAGGACTCTTGGAGGGCAGTGGTGGTGGCATGGAACACACAGTGGGTACCCACAGGTCCTTGCGGAGGGCAGCAGGGCCTCAGGCGCTGCAGCAGTCGAGCATTCTCCTCCTGCCTGGCTGTCTCCTTGGCAATCCCATGGCCCAACTCGGCCACCAGCCCTGGCTCCACCACACCATTGCACAGACTCAAGGCTGATGGCTGCAGATCACCCTTGGCTTTGGCCTCTGCCAAAAAAGGGAGACAGGTGCTCAGCTAGGTGTGAGGATCCTCTGTCCTGGAGGCTCTCAGCTCCGGCCTCCTGGGTCAAGTCTACCACACCACAGGGCCTGGACACCTTCTCACATGCCCGAGGGTCTTTCTTGGCAAACAACAGAGGAGGGTCTCCACCATGGCCTGAGCGATCCTTCCCTGTACCTTCCAGGGAAGAGCCTTTGGCAGGACTGCCTGAGGAGTGGCCACTAGGAGTCCTGGATGAGGGCATGTGAATATGCAAGGTCCCCAGTAAGGGCAGGTAGAAGCCATCTTTCTGGGTATCGAAGATGCTGGGCTGACCCAGCTGGCTGAGGAGGGAACTCTCACTGCTGTGGGGCTCCAGGGGGTTCAGATGGAGATAGGATGGATACAACACACTGGGCAGGTAGGAGAAGCCAGGTGACAGACTGAGCATTTGGACAGCCAGTGTGGAAGCTTACCCAGTACTTTCTGGGTGTAGTAGCTGGGGACCTATGGCTGCCTCCTCCTCTGGGGTCCAGTGAGAGCAGCTGAGGTAGGTGATGGGTTGTAACTTTCAATCTATGTAATGTTTTATCTCTGAGGTAATTTTCTAAAGAACTTTCTGTCTAAGAAGGTATAAAAGACCAGAGAAAAGAAATAAAGTTGTTGGTTGAATGGTTTGGCTTGGGGAGCTTTGCCCATCCATCCATCATCCGTCCATCCATCCACCCAAATGTATATTTGTCTATATGTTTGTGTGTAGTTATGTGTAAATATATGATATTATATATATATATATATATGCATGAATGAATACTTGTTGATTGTGACAGCCAGATAGGCCTGACCAGAGTGTGGGTGTATGAATGTTTGAATGTACATATGTCTGTGCATATTTGACTTATAAAGCATCTTAATTCTTCTCTTTTCCTTCATCTCTGGTTCAGAAAGAGCTAATCAGTTTAGCCAGAAAGGCTTCTGGGACTCACCAGAGAAAGGAGTTCTAGCAATAAATCCATTATTTAATTCCCTGATGCTAAACAGCGTGTGTTAATCGACAGATATTAGCTCTTATTAAAGCACGAGTAAGAAAGAGTGGTTTTAGCACTCAAGGAAGCACTGAAGAGTAAGAAAGAGTTAAGTTTTCCTAGTGCTTATTTAAGCATAAAGAGTTAAATAAAGCTCAGAGGGTTATAAAAGAGTAAAGAAGCCAGTGGTTTTTTTTAATTACTTTTAATTTTTTAAAGTCCAGCCATTGACCCTCTCCCGATCTGCCTTCCCACAGTTTCTCATCCTACTCCTTCTTTCCCTTATTTCAAGAGAATACCTCCCCCACCCCCCAGACCTCACCACTCTCGGGGACCTCAAGCTTCTTCAGGGTTAGGCACATCTTCTTCCACTGAGGCAGACCAGGCAGTCCTCTGCTGGCCTCAGACCAACTAGTGTATGCTGCCTGGTTGGTGGCTCAGTGTCTGAGAGATCTCAGGGGTCTAGTTTAGCTAAGACTGCTGAAGCCAGCGTTTTATAAACCATAGGATAAGCAAGAAAGTTTTTAGAATGATTTAGAAGTTATCAGCAAGTATTCAGTATAGTTAGAGAGCTAGAAGGCCAAACTACATCTGGAGAACATCAGTCTTAAAAGCAACATCCAATGCTGAGTCCCACTTCACACCTATTTCAGGCCAGGAAGGCTCCTCACAGAGCACCAGTCAGGGAAGCAGAGAGAGAGAGGAATTGAAGATGGGATGAGATTGGAAGAGATGGACAAAGAGCAGCTTGCAGTTCAGATGTGGCCAGCAACTGACTATAGGGCACATAAAATGTATTTATTATTTCTCCTTCCCTAAAGTCTGTTTTCTCCCTAAAGTGTTGTTATATACACATGTTTTTGAGGATGCATAACAGCTATATACTTATTTGGTTTTTAACCAATTATGTTTAGTTTATCTTCCCCTAGTTTGTCTACTTACTTGGTATTTCTCCCACTGCAGAATAGTTAGAAGTATGTTCCACTATAGACTATTGGTCATCTGCATTAGAGTAGTCATTACAAGATTACAGAATTTATTGAATTATAACAAAAGACACTTTATAGTCACATACGTTTCTCTTAGCACAATCAGAATGTACTAAGTGTCTGGTGACTGATCATTTTTTGTGTGAATAAACAAGTTTGTTACTAAATGTCTCATTTTCTCAAAGTTTACATTATGATAAAGGTAGGAGTCAAAAATTTCTGGTGACATTTTATTGGATGTTTTCCCTTGAATTCTTTTCAGTAAGACAGATGATGAGTTATTGATCCATTGTAGAGACTGCATTATTTTACACTGAGTAGTATGACTTCTCAGTGTGTTTGCATCATTTTTAAGATCCATCTTCCATAGGGATGAATTTCAGTGAAGAAGCCTCCATTTCCTGGGTTACACTGCTTTCCCCCAGGCCATATTCCATGTAGCCTCCCATTGCAGATGGCTGGAGCAGCTGAGACTTCCTGACAAAAGAAATAAAATGTCATTGTCACTTTGTTGTCACAGATCAAGAATAAATCTTAAGATACGGTATGTAACAGTAGCTAAATCATCTGGGGGAATGAATTCATTGCATGGAAGAAGTGATAACTTTTACTTCTATCTGCTGTATTCTCTCCCTTTTCAGTTCAAGTTTTATATAATCTGAGTGCAAGTAGGAGAAGGATAGATGGTCCACCCTAGAGTTCTCCCATTCTAAGGTTGTGGAGGGGAATGAAGTACATTGCAGAATGTTAAGTCCAGGAGAGGGACTTGAACTTTTCTTCTCTTTAATCTATGGAGGATCTTTTTTTGATATGTTTGATATTCCAGTGGATCCTGTACTATCTTCTTGCACAGAGAAAGAAAAGATACCTTAGTTGCAGATATAGCATTGAATGAATGTCCTATGCACATAATGTTTATTCTTGTGTCTTTTCTCTGTTGCTGGAGAACGTTCCAGCAGTCACTTGGGGAAAGAGAATACTCATTTATCCATGTCAAGACATCAGGATCACTAACTGTGGAAAGAAAAGACAGATCAGATTCAGAGCTGTTCTTCTGACCAGTGACCTTGTACCAGATCCTATTTTGTGAATAAATTAATCCCTGAGAATATTCAATACAAGCAGCTATAGATGACCCAATCACTCTTAGAGTTCCTCAAGCAGAATCTCCATGTTGGAGAAGTAGACTCCAAAGTTCTCCATCCATCCATCATTAGATGTATAGTTCCATCTGCTGTGCATAATTCATAATTTTGAAAACATTGTATGGAGATTATAGATGTCCACAAAGAAAACAAAAAGCAAGACCCCTATTCTCCAAAATTTCTACTACAAATCTTGTAGGGTATTTATTTCATCTTCTTTACATTTTATCACATAAAAATGTATATAAAATTACTCTTTTATTTATTGTGATTGTATGTATATGTTTGTGTATGTGTACATGTGTGTGCATGTCTGCATGTACTTTTGCCAAAGTGAATTGGTGAAGGTCAAATGGCAACTTGTGGGATTCAGTTCTTTGTCTCACGATTATGTGGGTTCTGGGTATTGAACTCAGGCCATCAGTTTTGGTGGCAAGTGCCTTTACTAGAAAAGCCATTTTACTAGCCCCAAAACTCAAGTCATGCCTCACATAACTGTGGAATGTTCTGAGAAACACTAGGCAAAGTATCACTAGGCAAAGTGTACTTATACAAGTCTAATTTGTAAAGTCTATAGTTATCTAAGCTACATTTTACAGTTTGTCATATCTAGGTTACAAACCTGCTTAGCATGTGACTTCAGTGAATGTTGTTACACAGCAGTAACTGCATAGACAGGTACAGAGACAGGCAAGTAGATCAGTGGAATAGAAGTGAAGACCGAGATATGAACCCACACACCTGTGGTTCACTTGATTTTTGACAAAGGAGCTAAAAATCATTCAGTGAAAAAAGGACAGCATTTTCAACAAATGATGCTGATTCAACTGGTAGTTTGCACATAGAAGATCGCAAATTGATCTGTCAGGGGAAGCCCTGCTTATACACTGAAGGCCTAAAATCAGCCCTAGGCCTGACATACATGCCTGCTAACACAAAGTCTTGAGACTCTGGGGAAAAACACTGAAACAGATGGCTATAGGTTATTGTAAACAAGCAGCTTTGGTGGAAAATTGCCAGCCTGAGTAGTCATAGACCTTGTAGATAGGTAGCCTTGGTGGAGAGTACCAACTTAGATAAGGACAAGTGAATCATAGGTGGAGTCATAGTGACCTGTCCCCTGAATCTTCACCCAGCTGATACTCTGTTCTGGAAGATATCTGTACTCACCCTGAATACCCACATTCCTGCGTCATTCCCTTCCCCAATCCTGCCTTTTTGTGTATATAACCCCAGTGTGAAAGGGTAAAAATTATGATTTGATCAGACTATAGACAAATTGTCATTCTTTGCATCTGTCTGTTTCCCCCCACTCTCTTTCAGGTGACCTCCCTAGACCCCTGTTTAATGCCTGATGGCCAGGACATTGATCCTTATTTCCTTGTAAAAGGTTCAAGTCCAAGTAGATAAAGGACCTCCACATAAAACCAGATACACTGAATCTAATAGAAGAGACAGTGGGGAAGAACCTTGAATACTTGGGCACAGGGGAAAACTTCCTGAACAGAATATCAATAGCTTATGCTTTAAGAGCAACAATTGACAAATGAGACCTCATAAAATTGAAAAACTTCTGTAAATCAAGAGACACTGTCAATACGACAAAACGGCAACCAACAGATTGGGAAAAGATATTTACCAACCCTACATCTGATAGAGGGCTAATATCCAAAATAAACAAAGAACTCAAGAAGGTAGACTCCAGAGAACCAAATAAACCTATTAAAAAGTGGAGTACAGAGCTAAATAGAGAATTCTCAACTGAGGAAACTCGAATGGCAGAGAAGCACTTAAAGAAATGTTCAACATCCTTAGTCATCAGGGAAATGCAAATCAAAATGACCCTGAGATTCCACCTCACACCAATCAGAATGGCTAGGATCAAAAATGCAGGTGACAGTAGATGTTGGTGAGGATGTGGAGAAAGAAGAACACTCCTCCATTGCTGGTGGGATTGCAAGCTGGTAAAACCACTTTGGAAATCAGTCTGGCGGTTCTTGAGAAAATTGGAAATATTTCTACCTGAGGACCCAGCTATACAGCTCCTAGGCATATACCCAAAAGATGCTCCAATATATAACAAGGACACATGCTCCACTATATTCATATCAGCCTATTTATAATAGCCAGAAGCTGAAAACAACCTAGATGTCCCTCAACAGAAGAATGGATACATAAAATGTGGTACACTTACACAATGGAGTACTACAAAGTGATTACAAACAATGACTTTATGAAATTTTAGTCAAATAGATGGTACTAGAACATACCAGCCTGGTTGAGGTAACCCAAACACAAAGAATTCACATAATATGTACTCACTAATAAGTGGATATTAGCCCAAAACCTCACAATGCCCATGATACAACCCACAGAACATATGGAGCATAGAAGTAAGGAAGACCAGGGTGTGGATGCTTCAGTCCTGCATTGGGCGGGGAACAGGATGATTGTGGGAGATAGAAGGAAAAGGGTACCTGGGAGGGAGAGGGGAGGGGCGGGAAATAAGGAGGGCAGTATCAGGAACTGGAGGAGATATCAGAGAAGTACAGACGGTCAGGAAATCAAACAAAAATATGTAGCAGGGGTCGGGGCGTGAGGTACTGTGGATGGACCACTGGAGGATCCCAGACACCAGGGAAATGTGAGACTCCCAGGACCCAGGAGATGACTTTAGCTGAAATGGGCAGAGAAGGGGAACATAGAACTTGTAGAGACCACCTCCAGTAGATAGGCACGGCCCCTGGTTGAGGGATGGGGCCACCCACTCATCTCAAAGTTTTTACCCAGAAATGTTTCTGTCCAAAGGAAGAACAGGGACAAAAAATGGAACAGAGACTGAAGGAAGGATCAACTGGGGTCTGCCCTACCTGGGGATCCATCCTGTCTGTGGACACCAAACTCAACACTGTTGCAGTGGTCAAGAGGCGCTTGCAGACAGGAACCAAGTGTGGCAGTTCCTGGGGAGGTCCAACCAGCAACTGACCAATGCAGATATGGATACTTGGAGCCAACTATCAGGCTGAACTTAGGAAACTTGGTTGGGGAACTGGTAGAAGGACTGGAGGATGGGAGGGGAATTGCAACTCCATTGGAAGAACAACATAGGTTGGTCTGACCACCCAGTTCTCCCAGAGTCTAGAACACCAACCAAGGAGTGTATCTGGAGGGATCCATGGTTCTGGATACTTGGATACATATATAGCAGAGAATGGCCTTGCCTGACAGCAATGGGAGGGGAGGCTATTGGTCCTGGGGAGGTTTGATGCCCTAGAGTAGGATGTTGGAGCAGTGGAGTGGGGAAGTGGGGGTGGGTGGGGAGGACTGTCATACAGGCAAACGGGATAGTGGAGGGCAGATGTGGGATAGGAGATTGGTGGAGGGGTAACTGGGAAGAGGGATATCATTTGAGATGTAAACGAATGGAATGATTAATTTAAAAAAGGAAAAAATAAGAAATGTATTTTGTTATTCATAAGAAATATTCTCTTAGATTCCTAGACTCTTTCCTAAATAAAAAGTTGCAAAATACTGAGAAAATTAAAAGTCCTATATTTTATTTTATGTGAAAAATTATTTATTTGGAAAGTCCTCATTTTTTTTTTTTTTTTATGAGACCAGAAGCTGGATTTAAACCTGACCAAGCAACTTTGAGAAAACCCGGTAGACAGCAGTCCTCTCTGTTCTTCCCACGCTGGGCCCATAGGGGAGGGAAGTGCATGCTTATACTGTGGTCTGTGATTATTTTCCCATAACAATTACCAATTTACTCTAACATAACTACAAGCATGCTATAATAGCCATATTGTCTATGAACCCTCCAAGTCTGCACCTACAAATGAGGAATGTTCACCTATAATACAAAGTATGAAAATTATACTCTGAAGGAAATCAACACTGGCAAGAAGGTAGATTTTGCTCCTTCAATATTTCTTCCTCATTCTGAGTCCAATGGAAAGAATGTGTCCATATGTCCTAGACACAGTCTGGATTCTCTGTGGTAGAGAGTTGAAAGCACCCTTCATTCCCTCATCCATCACAAAAGGTTTGCTTTGCTTTTCCTAACCTCTCTTCTAAGAAGTGCATGGTAGGCTTTCAGCAGTTTCCACTGAGAAGCCCACCCTCTACCTTGAATATCATCTTAGTCAACAGGGACTCCAAGTTTTTTTTAATCTATTTGGATTCAGTTCACTACTTCCAGCTCTCAAGAATTACAGAAATAACACAATATCTAAATTACTGCCTGCCCTATTTGCTGTCGGAGTAACTTTCCTGCACAAGTCTCATGAGTTTATTCTGTCAGCTCCTGGGAGACCAAGTCTTGCTGGTAATCACTGAAGGATTAGGACCTTTTTTTTTTTTTTAAATAAATATTACCCCTTTCTATCATGTATATTCAACCACATCTTTCCCAGCCCTGACTTCCTCAGGATGAAGAAATCAGAGCCAAACACTCACAGTTTTTGTAGTTATTCCAGGTCCATGTAGGTATGAAGCAGGTTTCATTAAATACCATTGGTTCCATAGCTATGGCTATAGTTCCCACATACATGTTGATAGTAGCAGGATATGAGAGTTTTATCAGCATCAAGTCATTTTTCAGTAATTTTGCATCAAAATTAGGATGGACTACAGTCAATGAGTAACCAGATATCTGTTCTTTCTCATTTTTGATGTTGGGTCGGTAAACTCCCAGTCGGATTTTAGTTCTTGTGGAAAAAGAAAAGCAGAGAGAGATGGAAGAGAAAACAGTCACTGAATGTCAAACTACAAAAAAAAAAAAAAAAAAAAAAAAAAGTAAAAAGTCACGTTATCCAATCAACTTAGCTTTACTTTTCAACTGAACAGTTGAAGTTTACTAACCTTGTGTATAAATTAGTAGTTTACAGGATGATAATGTTTTTCCAAGCATATGGGATGACTAATCTACAGCCAACTCAGTAGATCTTATTCTAACTAAGAGTTGAACAATATGAACTAGCAGCTAGTAGAGAATTCACAACATTTGATGCTTTCAGTGCTCTTCATATACTCCATATCTGTAAAGGCAGCTTTTGAGCAATACCTAACTGCTTCTAACATTCTTAGCCTATCCACTGCTCTTCTTGGGACTATATAATTATTTTTGTCATACATTGTATACACTTCCTAGATGCTTAAACCTCCATAAATGTGTTGTAGAGATACCAAGTCATCATTTCCAGTTATATTCTCTAGGCAAATTCAGAGCCAGATAGATGCACCTTTGACAAACTAACTAGTCATGCAACATACCAAAAAATTCCATTCCCTTTTAAAAGCAGTACATAGTAGTTATGAGTAATAGAACGTCTGATTTACAAGCTCCAGCATCATGTCAGCTGCATTTGTTTCCTATGTAATCCATCCTAATATAGACAGCAAGCCTTCAAACTCTGTTGAGCTAAACTTCTCTTGAACAACCAGAAGACTAGGAGTCATGAGTTTGAAATGAAGCCAAAGTTCTGAGTAAAACTTCCTCATGCAAACATTCTTCTTTTTGTAAAAAAAAAAAAAAAAAAAAAATCAAATATTTTCTTTTATTTTATGTGTATGAGTGCTTTACCTGCATGTAGGAACATGTACCATGTATGTGCAAATATCTTTGAAGGTCAGAATAGGACATGAAAATTTCCAGGAACTTAGAGTTGTGAGTATCTATGTGGGTGCTGGAAATTAAATTCAGATCGTCTTGCAAAAGCAGCAAATACTTTTAACTGCTGAGCTGTGTCTCCATCATCTTGATAGATTCTGGATACACAACAAAAATAGATTCTCAGAAAGTAAAAGACACAATGTTCTTCCTTATATGTGTATTCTAACTTGTACTACATACATGTATATATTAAACAAATATACACTTGGTTGTAAAATAACACATAGAAAGAAGGACAGCGTGTGTGTTAGTAGTGTGTAATAAAGAAGTATAACATGCAGATAAAATACATATGGGTTGTGAAAGAAGATATAAAACTACTTTTTCTTCTTCTAATTCTGTCGTGACTTTTTTTTTTCTTGTAAATAAGCGCGTAAGAATGTAATTGATAATGAAGCCATAAATCCATAAGTGAAACTCCATGATTTCAGAATGGTCATTCAAAGTATAAAAACTGAATGAGACATATGGAATTTGGGACTGGGCAATATTTGCTTGAGTGATTCTGTTACTCTAGCTGTGTGGTGGTTTTATTTGTGAGTTTATTACAATAAAACGATTGACAAGTGGATCTTTCAAGAGATGCCATATATTACACAGAGCTTCATTGGATCTCCATCCAAGCCTTCAATTTGATCCTGTGACTGTCACCCCTATATTCTGTCAGCACTGATTCTTGAACATGCTGTACCCTCAAACCTTTGTTACATCAGATACTACTCAGTGTTGTTACCTTGCCCTGGAACAGCCTCAGGCTTTATTCACTTAGCAGACTTCTGTTTTTCCTGCTGTTTATCTTCAAAGAGGCCTAACATAACCACATTATGCATCCCACATGACACATTCCCACACACCTTGTTCTACTGTTTTTTTTACTCTTGATCCTTTCTCTGCTTTGGTTTACTCTTTATATCAGAATGTACACTCCATGAGGAAAAGTTACTTCCATCTTGTTCCCTCAATGGTTTATTTGAACAGCGTTTATGGTATAGTAAATGATTGATGGATGTTTATTGATGAATATTTGAAATAAAGCTTGTAAAACTTCTTATTGATTTCTATACTGAAGTGCATAAAAATGGAAGAAGAGTCTATCTTCTTGGAACTTCTAATTCCATAAAAAGCATGGAAAGTTGATTCTCAGACCAACTTCAATAGCACAGATCCCTCCAAGTTCTTAGGAGTAAGGAACCACTTACGGGAGGGAGCAGTGCGCAGCAGTGAGCACCCACTGAGGGTCAATGAGAGTCCCGACACAAGGCTCTGGGCTGGACTGCAGATACACCATATAAGGAACATTAAAATTATCTGGTAAGTATTCATCTGAATTGAGATCTTCTTTCATAATGACTTCGGGAAAATGAGCTGCTAGAGAAAGAAATGAAACAAAATCTTAGTAAATTAATTTAGTTAGGTAGCTTTCTCTAATTAAAGTTATTAAAGATATCAAGGTCTTTATTTTGACATTTAAAAATTTCACATAAAATAATGTGTCATACAGTCTGTATGAGGAATTAATACAGTCAGTATTAGGGAACTAATGGTTATTTTTGTTGAGATGTAACTATATCAAAGTTGTCTAATACTATCACATGGGCTCATCTGATGCTGATCAGAAATTCTGACAACACTGTGTATTAGGAAAATGAACAAAATCAGTAAGTACTTTAAATATTAGTTCTTAACAACTTTTGCCAATAATAGGGGTATAAATAAAATACTTTTTGACATTAGCAGTAAAAAAAAAAAAAAAAACATGAAAACTAAAAATTAGCCCACCTCTCTTCCTGATGCCAAATTTTTTATCTTCTCAAGGAAAAGGAATGGTAGCTGTTGAGGGGAAATCATGTCCTCGAGTGCCTACTGCGGAGTTCCTAGGGATTTTTCTGCAAAGCCTTGGCACAAAGGATATTCAAAATGCTCCCAGATATCAGAGCGACTCAAAGAACATGTTGTTAGGAAAATATGTGAAATTAGAGTCTTCGACTTCCTTCAGTAGCTAATTTTGTCTTTAGAATGATTCCTCATCGCCCATCCTATCTTGTAAGCTATGGGTCTTGTAAGCTATATCATCTTTATGTCAACCACTGGTACACCTTCCTGGATCTCACCCTAAACAGAAACTCGACTCTAAACTTACCTAGTAGACTCAAGAGAGTGAAGATGAAAAAAGTCTTCATATCGAGCTATTATCTCACTAGAGCAGACTAGGTGGTCACACTGTCAACTGTCACAATCTTGAGACCTGGATTGTTGAACAAAACAGCAGAAGGAGAAACACTTGTGGCAGGAGGAAAAGACAAGGATCTTACAGAAATCTTCAAATTATTTCCTCAGGATCTTGTCTATCAAGATGTACAGAGTTAGCAGGGTTTGGCTCTAATGTAGATGGAGAGGGAGAAAACCAAGACTGGTTCTTGGTGCTTCCTGTGTGATACTAAAACCCTTCCCAGTCATCAGATGTACCTGCTGACTGCTTCCCTCCCCTCTTTGTGACATGACTTTTCTTTGTTGTCTTCCCTGACCCCTGCTTGTGACTTTAAACCTGCCTCCCTGTGCCTCTCTGTCTTTACAGAGTCTCTTTGCCATCTTCAGAGGCTCTCAGAACCTTGATGTATAAAATGCACTTATCAACACCCCTTTTACTTCTCCTCCCATCTTGGAGCTGAGAAGCCTATTGTTCATATGGAAGTTAGTGGCAAAATCAGGATGCAATGAATATTTCAGGTTCCCTGTGACAAGACTGAGCTTTACCTGAGTCCTGGGCTCCTAGCAAACAGCATTGACTATGAAATCCTCTCACTGTTCTGTAACTGGAACACGGAATAAAATGTCAGGCCTTCTGTACATTTTACTTTCTGACTCTAATAAGACTTTGGCTCACTCCTTTGTTTTCTCATAACAAATCCTTATATTTATATCTTCTCACTAGGCCAGATATAAACCTTCCAAACTCTCTTTTATTTATTTAGTTTGCTTCATAAACAATAGTGTAAGATAGAAGTTTATTTTCTTAATATTAGTTATCCTTAAGCATTTTCTATTCAGTGAATTGGGGTTTACCCGTTGATTGCCAAACAACCCTGACTCTGAATTTCTCCATCTAAAACTAATGTAATCTTCCTCACCCCTATAAAGGTTTGGGGCAAAACTACCCTGCTGATACTATTTGGCTGGAATAGTAAATGAAGCCAGTTAATTTTTTTCTTTTTATGTTTTTGTTATTTTGTACACTACTTTTATCCAAATGCACCATATATTTTTTTATAAGAAAATCTGGCATAATTTCTTGATTGCCACCCTCACTCCAAGATAGATAACAAATAGTGAGTAGGTTTATCTCTACTTTTTATTGAGAATTTTATTAGTGTCTACAGTGAAATATGATCATATTCACCCCCCATATCTCCTCTCTTATTCTCTCCATATTCCTCCCAACAAAACATAATGTTTTAGTGACAACTAAGAAAATTATACTGCGGTTGTGACTGTACACTTAGCAGCCTATTGGTTTCACACATAAGAAACTTCTGTTTTTAATCATTTATTTGTTTGTTTGTTTATTTATTCATTTATTTTACACTCCAGATTTTATTCCCCTCCCTGTCCACCTTCTGACTGTTCCACATCCCATACCTCCTCCCCACCCCCTGTCTCCACGAGGATATCCACATCTCCGCCCACCAACCCCCATCCCACAGACGTCTTAACTCCCTGGGGCCTCCAGTCACTTGAGGGTTAGGTGCATCTTCTCTGACTGAACCCAGACCCTCAGTCCCCTGCTGTATATGTTGGGGGCCTCATATTAGCTGGTGTATGCTGCCTGGTTGATGGTCCAGTGTTTTAGAGATCTTGAGGATCCAGGTTAATTGGAACTGCTGGTCCTCCTATAGAGTCACCCTCCTCCTCAGCTTCTTCCAGCTTTCCCCTAATTCAACCACAGGGGTCAGCAGCTTTTTTCCATTGGTTGGGTGCAAATATCTGCATCTGACTCTTTCAGCTGCTTGTTGGGTCTTCTGGAGGGCTGTCACAATAGGTCCCTTTTTGTGAGAGCTCCACAGCCTCAGTAATAGTGTCAGGCCTTAGGACCTCCTCTTGAGCAGGAACCCACTTTGGGCCTGTCCCTGGACCTTCTTTTCCTTAGGCTCTTCTCCATTTTCATTCCTGCAGTTGTTTTAGAAAGGAACACTTATAGACAGAGTTTTGACTGTGGGATGGCAACCCCCTCCCTCACTTGATCCCATCTTTCTGCTGGAGGTGGGCTCTATAAGTTCCCTCTCCCTACCTTCAGTCATTTCATTTAAGGTCCCTCCCTTTGAGTCCTGAGAGTCTCTCACCTCCCAGGTCTCTGGTGCATTCTGGAGGTCACCCCAACTCCTACCTCCCAAGATTGCCTGTTTCCATTCTTTCTGCTGGCCCTCAGGGCTTCAGTCCTTTTCCATCACCCAGAACCAGATCAGCTTCCCCTCTTCCCTGACACCCCCCCAGCCCACTTTTCCTCCCATGTCCCTCCCTCCCGACTTGTGATTGCTTTCCTCTCCCTCCCAAGTGGGACTGAGGCGTCCTAACTTGGGCCCTTCAGCTTGTTGCCTTTTTGAGTTCTGTGGACTGTATCTTGGGTGTTCTGTCCTTTTTTTTTTTTTTTTTTTGCTAATATCTACTTATTAGTGAGTACATACCATGCATGTCCTTATGGGTCTGAGTTATCTCACTCAGGATCGTAATTTCTAGTTCCATCCATTTGCCTCCAAAACTCAAGATGTCTTCATTCTTAATAGCTAGTAGTATTCCATTGTGTAAATGAACCACATTTTCTGTATCTATTATTTTGTCGTGGGACATCTGGGTTGTTTCCAGCTTCTGGCTATCACAAATAAGGCTACTAGGAACATAGTGGAACACATGCCCCTGTGGGACATCTTTTGGGTATATTCCCAAGAATGGTATTTCTGGGACTTCAGGTAGATCTATTTCCAATTTTCTGAGGAACCTCTATATTGACTTCCAGAGCGATTGTACCAGTTTGCAATCCTACCAGCAATGGAGGAGTGTTTCTCTTTCTCCACATTCTTGCCAACATGTGTTGTCACCTGAGGTTTTGATCTTAGCCATTCTGATTGGTATAAAGTGGAATCTCAGGGTTGTTTTGATTTGCATTTCTCTGATCACTAAGGACTTTGAACATTTCTTTAGGTCTTCTCAGCCATTTGAGATTTCCTCTGTTATGAATTCTCAGTTTAGTTATATACTCCATTTTTGATTGGGTTGTTTGGTTTTTTGATGGCTAGCTTCTTGAGTTCTTTATATATTTTGAATATTACCCCTCTATCAAAATTGGGGTTAGTGAAGTTTTTTTCCCAATCTGTAGGTTGCTGAAAAATGAACTCAATCAAATATATTAGTAGCCTTCATTTATACAAATGATAAACAGACTGAGAAAGAAATTAGGGAAATAACTTCCTTCACAATATCCACAAATAATATAAACTATCTTGGAGTCACTCTAACCAAACAAGTGGAAGACCTATATGACAATAACTTCAATCTCTCAAGAAAGAAATCGAAAAAGATCTCAGAAAATGGAGAGATCTCCCATGCTCATGAATTGGCAGAATTGGATATAGTAAAAATGGCCATCCTACCAAAGACAATCTAGAGATTCAATGCAATCCCCATCAAAATCCCAACACAATTCTTCAAAGACATGGAAAGAGTCAATTCTCAAATTCATATGGAAAGGCAAAAACCCCAGAATAACAAAAACAATTCTTAACAATAAAAGAACGGCTCAGGAATCACTATCCCTGACCTCAAGCTTTAATACAGAGCAATAGTGATAAAAACTTCATGTTGTTGGTACAGACATGTTGATCAATGGAATAGAATTGAAGACTCAGAAATAAATCACACACTGATGGACACTTGATCTTTGACAAAGAATCCAAAAATACATAATGGAAAAAAGAAGCTTCTTTAGTTTCATCTTACGGGCAATAATAATATTACATTTTCATTCAGAATGTAGTATTAATATTTAAATATTCCCAGGTGTGGGGTTGCTTCTTACCTCAAAGGTTTATGTTCCCAAATGAAAGACACACACAGCCTTTGTATTTTAATATGTCTTAAAGCATACAATAGTTGAATGACTGCTTAACCTCCATGCTGCTAGAATCTACCTCCCACTGATTATTCCGAGTTACTACTTACTAATTTTTATGTTTCATCTTGGCTGCTCTTAACTTCAATTAGTCACTGTCTGGGCCACATTTTCTTGACCAAGAGACTTAGTTGCTCTCCTAGCTTCTCCACCATATGGTGGCCTTTGTGTCTCTCCCCTCTCTACACTCTCCTAAAGCAGGGCTGATATTTCTCTCTCTCACTCCTCCTGCTTCCTCAAAGTCCCAAGCCCACAACCCTAAATCCCACCTGTTTTTCCTCCCAGCTATTGGCTGCTGGCATCTTTATTTACCAATCAAAATTAATTGGTGTAGGTTCCTAGAAGCTATGTTCAGACCCTCTTGTGAAAACAGTTTTGGGGAGACAAAATTATCATTAGAATACAAAACCTACAAAGAGTTTATCTAATCAAAAATCAACGAATTCAAAGGGTTAGATAGCAGGTAATGGTGTAACCATCTTCCTGTACACTATTATTGTCAAAGTATTCTGTGGACAACATGCTTGTATTACTCTCATAGTTGTGTTAAAATATTAACCTGGGGTAAGATGGTTCAAAACAGGGAGGCTTGAGAAGTAATTAGAATGAAGTAATTTGGGAAATGTGACATACCATTATGGAGTGGTTTTAAGGTGGTGGACCAGAGGTAGCTCAGGTGACCATATGAGGATGCAGTTATAGGAGGTATGAGGGCACATCAGAAAATCAGGACTCTAGCCCTCCCAAGACCTTCTGTTGCCTGATCCATGGACTTAGAACCCTCCAAACCTGGGAAGAGTATGTGCCTTTAATCCCTGTGGAGTCTGGTGTTTTTTGATGGCTACTTGAGCTGACTTACATATTTTTTTAACTTTTCAGCAGGATGGGCTGCACCCTGGTATGCTTCTTTATCCAAGCCTACTCCATTTATTCAGTGTTATCTTTGCTCAGACCCCACTTCTCATTGTGTCCTTTCCATTGCATCATTCTCCAGATGACAATAGGAACTAGGTGGTAGGATTGCTACGCAGATCCTTCCCTGCATGATTGGTGAGGCAATGATGACTTAGTGACAACAGCCAGTAAGGAAGTAAGGCTGCTATGCATAGGAACTTATTTATTGAAAACTTATTTATCAGTGGCTTCATCCTTGAAGAAAATGACAGCCTTCTCTCAGCAAGTTTCAAGAGAAAGTTCATCAATACCAGCAAAGACAGTACATAGATAAGTGTGTGGCAGAATACAATGTTTTTATTTCCATACTCATTTCAGGCACAGTACAAAAGTGAAGTTGACTATGAGAGGGTGGCTCAGGAAAGATGCTTAGTTGGCATTAGTGGTCCCCTGAATCCAGTCCAGGTAGTTGCTAACTTTGGTGTAGACACCAGTTTTTCCTTTCTCACTACAGTTTGTGCTCCAGGAGGGGGTATCTTGTAGTCCTGTATTGTATCATGGGGCCACCAGAGTCACACTGAACAAGAAGAAAAAGACAATCCACATTGTTAATGCTCAGATGAGATAATGACATTAGAGGTATCCCTTCATCATCCTAAGGGCTATTTCTTCAGTCTTTCAAATGGTGCCCACTTTACTCCTGGAAATCCAACACACAATCTTCTTACTATATCATGGATAAATTATTTATTTTTATGGTCCCACTTCCTCTGTCACAGTATTGCAGGAGCAATAAAATGAAGACTGGAGATTTATGACCACCTCACCAGGTCTTCTTTTCCAGAAGAGTTTCTTGGAATCCACCTTAAAATGTTGCTTTTGTATATTATCTGGACACCATTGCTGTGGTATTTTTTAAATTATTATTAAATTATTTTATTTATTTACATTCCATATGTTGTCCCCTTTCTGTTCCCTCCTTCCCAAGTTCTTAACCCCATCCCCCATCTCCTTTGCTTCTGAGAGGGTGGTCCACCCACCCACCCACCCACCCATCTACCCCCAATTCACCCTGCCAGCATCACCATTCCCTGGGTCATCAAGTTTCTACATGATTAAGTTCATCCTCTCCCACTGAGGCCAGACAAGTCAATCCTCTGCAACATATGTGCTGGGAGCCACAGACTAGCCCATGTATGCTCTTTGGTTGGTGGCTAAGTCTGTGGGAGCTTTGAAGGGTCCAGGTTAGCTGATACTGTTGTCCTTCCTATGGGTTACAACGCCCTTCAGCTCCTTCAGTCCTTCCTCTAACTCTTCCATAGGGGTCCCTCACCTCAATCCAAAGGTTGGCTGAAAGTATTTGCATCTGTCTTAGTCAGCTGCTGGTAAAGCCTCTTCAAGGACAGCCATGCTAGGGCTCCATTACTGTGGTATCTTACCCCCTAATTCTAACCATTGAATTACAAGCAAAACTTGTAGTTTATCCTAAATCTATTACTCATCTTCCCTATTCAACCTCAGAAAAAATTATTTTAATTTTATTTTTGCGTATGTATGTGGAGTGTGTGTGCACATGTGTATTGTGTTTTTTGGTACATATATGTGTGTAGGGAAGCACGAGCACATGTGTAAGCAGGTAATGGAGGCCTAAAGTTGATATTTGATGTCTTCCTTCACTGTGCTCCATTTTTATTTATCAAAAAAGAGTCTTTTGTTGAACTTAAGCTTGTTGATTCTTGCCCAAGGAGCCCCTGTCTTTGCCTCTCTAGTGCTAACATTACAGGTGGCTGATAGCAGATTTTTCGTGGAATCTGAGGATTCCAAAGTTCAACTGTTGACCTTTGAAGTAAGTGGTTTATCTACTAAGCCATTTTTTTCTAGCTCCCAGATACATATTCATAATCTTCTGCATTTCATATGGAGACATGTTTCTGCCGGACAGAGGAGGAAAACTAACTCATTTTCCTCATCTAGGAAGCCGACAGAGAGCATGTTCCTTGTAATACGATGTGGATAGCCTTTGTGGCAGAGTCTGACAGGGTGGAAGCATTTAGACAATGAAGGTCTTGAAAGCTGACTGTGAAGAGTAGACATGGATAATTATTGCCAGCATCCCATGATATTTCTTTCCCATTCTCTCTTTGCTCTCACAATGCTTTGTTTGTTTCAACTTGTCTAGGTCTGAAAATTTGGGAGGATTATTTTTTTTTCCTGGAAGATTTTCTAAACAGTTCTAACCAACTAGTTCTTTCTTGGACAAAAATGTTAGTAGTGACAGAGTGAGTTCAAAGACCCTTTTCTTAAAAACTATGTTCTTCAGTAGAACTGAATCTCTTAATGTTCTATATACTACCCCAGTATCGAATTCTATGACAATCACCAATCACACATAAATTATATACATTGATAAAACTTTTGTTTTATCTTTTATATGATCTCAGCAAAAAAGACATTTTAAGTTTGAATAACATATTTCAAGACTATGTGGGTCTAAAGTTATCTTTAGAGAAATGTACTTTGAATGAGATTTTGGACCAGGCAATCACTGTCATGCCTTACCTCTCGAGGGCTTCTCACATTTGGGAGTTATGTCCCAAGTAACACTTACTTCCAATGCTCACTGTGTCTCCCCAGTCTGACACAAGGCACTCAGAAGCTTGGTCTGGATAGTGGACCAATGAGAGTTAATGGTGCTGGTGAGCTCAGTTTAATCAGCATGACGTCATTATCGGCGGTGGTGTTGTCATAGTTTGGGTGGAGGATGAACTTGGTTGCATTAATGAGTTCCTTACCACCCTTAATTTCATGAATGTTGAATTCCCCCAGATAGAACTGAGTTGAGTTGGCTATATTTGTAAGGGTTAACAGTTTTTTAAGTATCCATCTTGGAGTTCCCTTTCCTCCCCCAACTCTAATCATGAACATAAACAGGAACAGCATCTTATTCAAGAATTCAGTTCATTGCACTTTAGTAGTACCAGCTGCTCCTGTTGTCGGATAGTTAGAGAGTTCTGTACACGTCGATGCTAGCACAAACTCAGAGCCCACTATCTCATTAGAATTCAAGAACAGACAGAGAAAAGCACCCCTATACATAACAGTAGGAGGTGAAAACAGGATTGGAGATTCATTGGCAATTAATATTTTTCTTCTGGTGTTGATCACAAAGATTTAAGGGAATCGAGGAAAGCTTCAGAGATGGAAAGCATTTAGAGCAGAGAATATATTCTCCCTTTTTCATGTTCTAGAAATATGGTACATTTTATCACTTAATATGACATTTTCATAATAGCCTTTGAGATATAATTATTGATACAGTATATAGGCTCAGGTTTTTAAACTAATTCATTATAAAAATATCTGTAAAACCCAAGGGCAACATCTGTTATCAATTATAAAATTTTTGTGAGTAATAAACACACATAGGCTCTGATTTTTCTTTTTTGAATCCATCAAGCAGGCTATTGCTTTACCTATTGGTAAAGGTGCTTGCTGTTAAGTCTGATGACTTGAATTTGATTCATGGAACCCACATGCACCCCACCCCAACTAAATAATACATGTAAAAAAATATTTAACTCATCAAACATACTACTTATTGTTTACATTTTTGTGGAGCTAAGGGAAAAATGACAGTTTAGGACTGTGAATATTGAATACTTATGACTTGTAGCAATGAGCAGCAATCAGTACCTATTGGTCACTGATAAGAGAGCCCCCAGACAAGTGGTAGCCAACATTCAGGGCTACCTGGTAGGAGACAGAGATGTTCTTACATGTGTAGCCTCCAATAATCTCAACAGCATTATCATTAGTGGGAATAGCAGCTGTCAGGGAAGAGGCAGAAGTTCCATTATACAGATTAGTCATAGAATTCTATGCCAGACTATGCATACTAATAACACGTAACACAGGAGATGACAGTGTTCTCTATCACCAAATCAGGAAATGTTGGGTTTTATGGTAGGTAGTTGTTTGTTTTCTTTTTATTATTTTATTCATTTCAGTGTTTTTTTTTTGTTTGTTTTTTGGTTTTTTTTGTTTTTTTTTTTTTTTTTTAAGATGGGTTTTTCTGTGTAGCCCTGGCTATCCTAGAACTCACTCTGTAGACCAAGTTGGCCTGGAACTCAGGGATATACCTACCTCTGCCTCCAGAGTGCTGAGATTAAAGGTGTGCACCACACTACTCAGTTTCAGTTTAGGTATTTTCATAACTTATTATTATATACCTCTTATACAAACCTCCTTATATAAGTAAGCAATCACCTCGAAGTAATGCTTTATGTTTGCTAAACATTGTTATGTAAACATATAAGAATACATATGCATTTTCACGTACATATAAGGGTATTCACAACACAGCAGAAACTCATAAAATAAATGTCTTACAAGAGCTATTTAGGATATAAATATCACTTTTAATGTAGAATTGGACTCAACATCCATGCAAGTAAGTTAATCTCTGTGATGGTTGTGTACATTTATGGTGACTGATGAAGTGTTGGTGTGAACTCGCTGTTTCTAGCAGATAATAAAAACAGAGCCTTCAGAAAACACTTGAGAATATCCTAGCTCTGAAGGAAATGATTGTTTTGAATTTTTATTTTGTTAGCTTTTTCTTTGGATTTAGCCTAAAGTGTTTGAGCATTACCTTATCTTCCCCTGATCTTTTCTTTTATCTTGATTATCTTTCTACCGTTTGTTATTGCATTTCTACCATTTATCACTACATTTAACATTGAGAGCTATGACCTGCATATCTGTTAAGATTTCTTGTAGCTATGATGGCTTTAATTGTGGTATATAGGCTTTGTTTTATAATATTTAAAAATATAATTTTGGGAGAGAAGTGTCTAAGCTTGTACTAAAATTATACCTGTTCAATATGGCAAATGTTAATATATAGTTTTAGTAATGTACTGGCTTGTTTTGTGTGTCAATTTGACACAAGCTGGAGTTAGCACAGAGAAAGAAGCCTCTCTTGAGAAAATGCCTCATGAGATCCAGCTCTAAGGCATTTTCTCAATTAGTGATCAAGGGTGGGAGGGCCCATTGTGGGTGGTGTCATCCCTGGCTGGTAGTCCTGGGTTCTGTAAGAAAGCAAGCTGAGCAAGCCAGGGGAAGAAAGTAGGTAACATTCCTCCATGTCCTCTGCATCAGCTCCTGCTTCCTGCCTGCTTGACTTCCAGTCCTGACTTCCTTTGGTGATCAACAACAATGTGGAAATATAAGTCAAATAAATCCTTTCCTCCCCAACTTTCTTCTTGGTCATGATTTGTGCAGGAATAGAAACCCTGACTAAGACAAATTGGTGACCAGCATAGTGGGGTATTCCTGTGACAACCTGACCATGTTTTTGGGAGGACTGTGGGAGGACTTTGGAACTTTGGGCTAGAAGAGTCATTGGGATGTGTAAGAGCTCTGTGGGATGTTCTGTAGGAGCTTGGAAAATAATGTTGAGAACAGTGCAAATGATGGAGGTTTGGTTTGTGAAAATTTAGAGGGAATATTAAAGACTCTTATCTGGGCCCTTGCTGTTTTGATTGTGAAGATTCTGTGGCTTTTGTTAGCTGTGGCTGAAAAATGAGCTGTGATTAACAAGATACCAAACTACTAAAGTGAAATCTTCCATTGCTGGAACTTGATGCTGGTTAGCTGAAGCTAAGAATTTAGTGATGATTAAAAAGAAACCAGCATCATTGAAGTGAAATCTTCTGGAAAGTGTTTTCTGAGAGCACAAATAAGCTATGTTTCAGAGATAGTAAACGTTGTATCCTTGTGCTGCAGCTGGACTTGGTGATGTGTAAGAGTCACCCAGGTGGTACTGGTTTTGAAGGCATGAAGGGGTCATGAAGAGCAGCTGAGGCTTAGCACTGTGAGATGCCATGGAAGGTGATTGGTGAAGGCGCAGCTTCAGTGGTGGTTGAAGGCCCAGGGCTGAAAGGGTCATGCAAAGGAGTTGAAGCTTGGCACCATGAAGAGAGCCTTTGAGAGGTTATTGGTGAAACCTAGTTGCAGCAGATGACAGCAGTGTTTTGGAGATGTCTGTACCATGAGATGACCACCAAGAACAGCAGCAGCAGTGGCGTACAGGCAGCTGGAGCCTAGAAGACAAGTTGTGTGCTACAAAAGGCAGAGCTGGAAAAGTGACCCAAGCCCTTGGAGGAGCCCAGAAGATCTGAGTGGATCCCAGACATTGGACAGTTAGATTGATTTTGCTAGTAACTATTTCCTGATATTTTCCCTCTTGAAGTAAGAAAGTATTTTAGAGGAAGCCACAGTTAAGAGACTTTGAATTGTAGAAATACTTTGAATTTCAAAAGAGACTGGATATTTTAAAGGGATTGAAAATATAATATGTAACAATCTGTAAAGATTGTGGGACTTTTAAAGTTACTTAGATCTTGGTGATGGATAAGAAAGTAGGGTTAAGGCTTAATGGTGATGTGTTTGCGTGACAAGGAGTCAATTATACTGACTGGTTTTGTGTCTCAACTTGACAAAGCTGGAGTTATCACAGAGAAAGGAGCCTACTTTGAGGAAATGCCTCCATGAAATCCAGATGTAAAGCATTTTCTCAATTAGTGATCAAAGGTGGGGGGGTCAGGTGCAATAGACTTATCCTTCACCTTAGAAGGAAATATTTTTGCATGCCCACACCACTGGACTTCTTGAATTTCACTGAGGTAGATGGTACTTGAATTTTGGTTGGATTTATTTCCCATCTTCTGATATGTGTATGTGTTATCAATGAATCCAAAGTGGTTACTACTTACTGCCCACTTCGTCCGATCAGCACAATGTCACCAAGCAGTGCACCAATGTAATATTTTGTTGAAGAGATAGGTGATCAAGAACCCTTTAGACTAAGTTATGACACAGGGTAGGGGGTTAATATATCCTTGATGCAAAGCTGTAAAGGTATACTGCTGGCCTTTCCAACTGAAAGCAAATTGCTTTAGTAGTCCTTCTGGACAGGTACTGAGAAGAAGGCATTTTTCTAGATCAATAGCTGCATACCAGGTACCAGGGGAATATGTTAATTTGCCCACTTAACAAAACTACATCTGGTACAGCAGCTACAATTGGAGTTATACCTGATTTAGTTTTTGATGGTAAATTGTCATGCCCCATGTTACATCTGTCTTCTACACTGGCCAGATAGGAGAGTTAAAGGGAGATGTGGTGGAAACTACCACCCCTGCATCTTTCAAGTCCTTGAATGGTGACAGTAATTTCTGAAATTCCTCAAGGAATATGATACTATTTTTGATTCACTATTTTCTTTGGTAGAGGCAACTCTCAGGGCTTCCATTTGGCCTTTCCAACCATAAAAGCCCTCATTCCACAGGTCAGGGAACAAATGTGAGATTTCTGCCAATTTCTAAGTATATCTATCCTAATTATGCATTCTGGAACTGGAGAAATGACCACGGATGTATTCAGGGACCTACTGGACATACTGTGAGTTGGACAGGTCAAAACTCCATTGATCACCTGTCTTCCATAAGCCCCTACTTTAACTGGAGGGCTACAATGTTTCTTGGGATCTCCTGAGATGAGGGTCAATTCAGTACTAGTATCGAATAGACCTTGGAAATCTGAATATTTCCTTTCCCCCAGTGTACAGATACCCTTGTAAAAGGGAAGAACTGGAGAAAGGCTAATAGCAAGATTTTTAGGTGAAGATCCTTCCTCAGGGGAACTTGACCACCCTTCATCCAAGGGGTTCTAGGTCTGCAAACTGGCTCAAGTCTAGAAATTGATTCACTGGCCAAGATTGCCTTTGCCATGATCCTATGCAGGCTTTTGTTTGTTTGAGAATTTTTCTGCTTATACAGATCAAACAGATATGCAGTAGGCTTCCTATTTATTTCATTTATTTGTTGCATGGAAACACCATGAATGTTAGCCAGTACCAAAGGTCTGTATGAGTCATGCCATTATAAATTTCACCTCTCCTGGGCTGATCATTACAGGCTAGGTCATTATAAACATTGTTTTGTCTATGCTGTCATTATAATAACTATGATTACCTTGTCTCTGGCAATTCAGTGCTGCCACCTGGACCTTGCTACCTCGAGGCCTAATTAAACCCATTGCATTTAATTCATCCAATCTCACCAGTTGGCACTTTAGGGTTTGCCATCTTAGAGGATTTGTGAGGGCATATCTTTTGGGCCTTCCCAGTGTGGAGGATTAGGTTTTACACAATGTATCCACTCTAGCATTGCAATTTCCCTGAGCCTTAAAAATACCTTCTTCAACACTAAGCCAAGGGATATCAGGTATCTCCAACTCCTTTGCAGTAGGCATCTTTTGATAAACACTTCAGGCAACTATTCAAACAAACTTTTGAATCCTTTTTAACTGTGTGAGTTTCCATAGTAAACATAGAATCTCCACTCAGAAGGCCCATGTCAGTAAACTCAGCCTGATCTAGTTTTATGTTCCTTCCACCATCATCCCACACCCTTCCACCATCATTCCCACACATATTCCCCAGACTTCTGCTTGAATGAATTAGCAAACTCAATAAGCTCCTTAGTAGTGTAGCGCATTTCCTCATTGACTACACTTTCTACACACCCCCCAACCCCCAGAGGCCTGCTTTGCCTTGAGTCTGGTTCTAGGTCTAGAAGAAACTATTGGTGGGCCTTGAGGAACATCAGTATTGTCTTGCCTGGCATTTTCTTCAGAGAAAGTCACTGCTAGTTTATTAGACTCTGAGGGATTAATTTCTTCCTGTGAAAAAGGCTTTATTTCAAGGGGTGGGACTGAGAGTACTTCTTCCCTGCTGAGGTAAACTCTTGAAAATCTAAAGATTTAAAGTTCTCAGCTTCAACAGGGTCCTTCCACAATCCCCATCCCAAGTGAGAGGGTACCATTCTTCGCCAATTAATGGCCTTACTTTAACTGCTGACACCCTCTAAGGCTGAGACTTGAATTTTCGCTGCAATTCAGCCAACCTTTTAATGGGGGATTCAGTTTGGTTTTTCTATAACTCAAGCTCTATGGCTACTAGAGAGATTCTCTTCAAGGGCACATTTAGAAACCTTTAGATTGTTTATTTGCACCTGGAGGCATTAAATTTTATCATATAGCTAATTCTTTTCCTTCATTAATTTTCCCAGAGATACCAAAAGCAACAAGCCAGCAAAATCATTTTCCAGTTTTTCCCTGAAATTGTAGAAAATTTGGTACACTAGGTCACTTAATATGTTTCCAGTTACAATTGATGGATCAAGATAATCAAAGGCATTAGCTTCATTTTTTCTATTTTAAAAAGCACATAATTTATTATTTTTGACACAGGTTCTTATCATGGTACTATTCTGGTTTGGAACTCACTAGTTGATGCTATATAGACAAGACTGGTCTCTGACTCACAGAGAGCTTTTTTTTTTTTTTTTTTTTTTTAGATTTTCTTATTAGATATTTTCTTTATTTGCATTTTAAATATTATCTCCTTTCCTGGTTTCCCCTCCGAAAACCCCCTATTGCATTCCCCCTCCACCTGCTTCTAAGGGGGTGGTCCACCCACCCACCCACTTGAAATATAGTTTCCACCACAGACCTTCAATATTCTCTGAGCTCTCAGGAGAGTATCTGGAGTGGTTTCCGTAGTTGAAGGTACTAGTGAATTAGAAGATACTACCAAATTATTAAATCGACTCCAGATTCTTAAAAGATTTATCCGTATACTTCTGCTCCTCTAGAACCACCCTTGGTACCAACTTCTGTGTTAGTCAGGATTCTCTAGAGTCACAAGACATATGGAATGTCTTTCTATATCGAGGGAATTTATTATGACTTACAGTCTCTAGTCCAACTCCCCAACAACGGTCATCTATGAATTAGAAGTCTAAGAATCTAGTAGTTGCTCAGTCCCGCAAGACTAGTTGTTTCAGCTGGTCTTCTGTAGAAGTAGATTCCAACAGATGTGCTGGCAAGTAAATGCAAGGAGGTAAAGAACAAATTTTTCTTCTTCCAATGTCCTTATGTAGATCTCCAGTAGAAGATGTGGCCCAAATTAAAGATATGTACCACCATGCCTGGATTTGGGACTTGTTTCATCCCAGGCTAACCTTGAACCCCGAGATCTTCTTGGCTTAGTCTCCTGGGATTAAAGATGTGTACTACTTTGCCTGGGCTTAAGCTTCTCATAGCCATTATGCCTCAAGATCTCCATACCAAAAGCCAGGTCAGAAACTTGTGTCTTCCAGGCTCAAGATCTAGATCACAGGTGAGCCTTCCAATTCTGGATTATAGTTCATTCCATATATAGTCAAGTTGACAACCAGGAATAGCCATTACAAGTAATAAAAATTTGATACTACTAATAGTAAAATAGACAATTCTCTTTTTTCTCTTCACAATCAAATGACATGTGACTTTATACTAACAAGAATTAAACAACAGTTTTCTCAAAACACAGGTTAAGGTTTTATCTGTGGTGCATAAGATATCTTTGCCATTCCATATCCCTTCTCCCTGGGGGGGAAAAAAAAAACAACTCTTCAGTCTTCAGGCTTGCACTTAACCATTAACACCATATTTTTAGAAATCAAGGTCATCACTTCTTTTATGTGGACTACTGTTTCCTTTTTCTTCCCTAGTTTAGAGAGCCTGTCAAGAAGTTGAGAACATGTTCCATATCTCCATGCCTCATACACTGGACACTTAGTTTCCATGAATTTTCTTGATGAACATTAGGCATTTATATACACAAATGCTACATACTAATTTTCCTACTTTTCTACCATCTTGCTTTCAGATCCTTTATTCAACAACCATTGTTGATTTCCAAGCTCAAAGTACATATTTATATGCAATGCATATCTCTTGGATGCATTCTTTTGAAAGACTCACCAGCAGCTCCAAGGTAAACCAAGAAGAGAAGGTTCTCACCAGTTCTGCACTGGGAAATAGGAAAAATAGCTATTTATACCTCCAGATTTGTCATTGACACTCAGGGCCATAGATGCCACAATAGAGAATTCACTGTAAAGTAAAAGAAAGAAAAATAGAGTTCAAGCCTTGACAGATGAAAGGCAGTGCAAGACTACACGTAAGCGTGGAAAGCTTTCTGAGAAGTCTATGGGAATGGAAGCTGTAAACTCATCTAGTGGGAACTGTTCATTGCAATATGAAGTAAGTTGTATTCAACTCATGGTACGAAACTGCATGTTTCTTATAAAATATAATATTCTAGTTGTGCACTTTTGTCCAAAGGACTATTTAAACCCTGTACCCTTGGTATGTAACTAATAACTGTTTCAATGTACTTTATTGATTTTCTTGGCACAAAGCATACAACTAAATGCAATGCATTTACCTGCTGTGTCATTCATTAGGAAAAAAAAAAAAACAAACCATATGGTAGTTCTGATCCTTTACATTCATGCTTACTTTTCATTATTAGAGGAACTGAGTTTGAGATCACCCTGGACTAGGTAGCAAGTTCAAGGCCAGTCTGTGCAATTGTCCTGCTTTGAGTTTCCAAGTGCTAGGATTACAGTTGTACACCACAGTGGATGGTGTGTGACATCATTTTATGACAAAATCTTCCTTTTATCTGAACAGTTTTCTCTGAATACACTGCTCATAAAACATTCTGTGGTTTGGTTTTAATTGTGCCTTGTCACTGGATGGCAAAACGCTTAAAGCAGTCATGGTTCAGTTTTGAAGAAGGTTTTTCCACTTGACAAAACAGTACTACTCTTGTTTCTCCGTGGGCCATTTAGGGTAATAATTGTTTAAAAATATCATGTCATTACTGTCAAATTGTTCTTATTATCCCTTCATAAATGCATTTAAATTCTTGTCTCAGCTTAATAAGTGACACAATTTGTCAATAATAGGACTTTAAAACATAAAATTCAATTTAACTTTGTATTCTGAGGTAAAAAATGGATAAAGCGGAATGTGTTCTATTTGTTTACAGTTGTATTCTCTCAGTGACAAATCCTTTTAATTATTAGAGTAGTTCTGCTTGGAGTACACAATGCCTGGTCCTTTCTCGTTATCTTAATGCAGTTCAGAGCACAAGAATATCATTCCCAAGTTTAATTTGTAGCACAAAAATTCGGTAAAGTATTCTTTAAAGCTTTGCTCTTTTGAAGGTGCATATACTTAGGACATAATTTAATAAAAAAGAAATCAGTAATTATTAGCATTACAGCTACATAGAAATATTTCACATTTTCTCCTTTTCTACATCTGTAGTGAAATTTAAAATCACTAGATGCATAAAATAGGAGGTCACATATGAAGTTCAAGAGGAAGGAAGACCAAAGTGTGGATGCTTCAGTCCTAGTTAGAAGGGGGAACAAAATAATCGTGGGAGGTAGAGGATGGGAGGGACTTGGGAAAAAGAGAGGAAGGGGAGAGAAAAAAAAGGGGTCAGGATCAGGGATGGGAGGAGAAAGAGAGATATACAGAGGGTCAGGAAATTGAACAGAGGTGTCTAGCAGTGGAGGATGGGGAGCTGGAGGTAGCCAGCAGAAAGTCCCTGATGCCAGGAAAGGAAGAGGCTCCTAGGACCCAATGGGGAAGACATTAGCTGAAATAGCTAACAAAGGGGAGAGAGAACCTGTAGAGATCATATCCAGAGATTAGGCACAGCCCCTGGTTGGGGGATGGGGCCACCTACCCTTCTCAAAATTTTAACCCAGAATTGCTCCTGTCTAAAGGAAATACAAGGAAAAGAGTGGAGCAGAGACTGAAGGAGAGGCCATCCAGAGACTGCCCTATTTGTAGATGCATCCCATATGCAGCCACCAAACCCTGTCACTATTGCTGATGCCAAGAAGTGCTTGCTGACAGGAGCTTGATATGGATGTCTCCTGAGCGGCTCTGGCAGAGCCTTACTGATACAGATACGGATGCTTGCAGCCAATCACCCAACTGAGCATGGGGACCCCAATGGAGGCGTCTCAGTGAAGTCTCTAGGCAATGGATAATTCCAGCAGACTTTGCCGGGTTTTAACCGTGGTGATTGTTCGTTTGGCTGAGCTAGAGATATGCCTAGAGACATGGGCTAGAGGGCCTTTCTCATCTTGCCACAGACAGCTTTGATGAAGCCTTCCCCAAGAGAAGTGATAAATTTGGAGACAAGCAAGTATCAAGATCTCTAAGATCCAGTATCGCGATGGATATGAGGGTCTCCCATGGGTAGATACAGATCTCTAGGATGAGCTAGGGCTCCAGAGGCTAAGATAGAGGCAGCCATAATACATACTCAAGGAAATTCTGTTTTTTCTTCTTTTTTCAAAGATCTCTGCACTCCCCCGCCCCTTTTGTGACTGCTATTTTAAATCTATTTGCAGCCTATGATTCCAGGATAGGAAAGGCAGACATGTGATAGCATTAGTAGGTGCCCTTGGAACGTTGACTATAGAGGAAAGTGGGGCCGCTGTGTATTTACCTCTGATGATGGGTGTGACAAACTGGACGATGACTGTGGAGCTCCGGAGATTATGGTCTCTCGGGGATTATAGATGTAATGACAGAAAACTGGCAAATGCTAGTTGTAAATGATATTGTGCTTACCTGATGAAGCAAAGCATAGGCAGGAAAGATTCTATAAGGATTGCAAGACACAAATAAAACAATTGCTTGTCTTATGACTTTGCAAGTAGATTTTCAGTTAAGATTTGATAAATAGTAGGAACAAGAAAATCAACAAAATACCTAGATGATGGCCACCTAGAATTATTTAATGCCTCAGATTTCCCAGGAACAGTTCAGAATTGCTAAGAAGAGATAAATTTATGAATACACACAAATAAAATCTTCAATGTTTGAACTTTTAGTAAGTTTCCTTAGAAATCATGTTAAATCAAGCAATATTCTTCATTAGGTGACTTGATTCTTATCTGAAAATTGAATGTACTGTGACTTTATAATAAGAAAGAAAAAAACAATATAAAATAAGAGTTTAGACAAGCTACAAAAGATTAAAACACTATTAAAGGATGTTATTATTATTGTTGACGTTATTTATTGTTTTAGGTGTATGTATATGTGTCTTTCTGTTTGTGTGTCACATATTGTATGGGTGACCATGGAGGTCAGAAATGTGTTATAACCGCTGGAGCTGAGCTTGTGAGTGCTGGGAATCCAACATGGATCCCCTGTGAGAGCAGCAGGGGCCCGTTCACCATGGAACAGCGTCTCTAACTCCATGAACATGTTTCTGGAAATATTAACTTCTGAAGATTTTGTATGATTTGTTGCTGAAAATGGTAAGCTTTGTGAGAACTCAACACAGTACTTTTAAACCTGTTGTTCATTTGCTTTTGGTTTTGTTTGGTAACAGAGGCCCAGAGTGGCTTTAAACTGGTGCTTTCTAGTCTTATCCTTCTCAGTGCTGTGATATTTGGTTGCACAATGATTCTGCTTCAGAAATTAAACTTTGATCTTCTGTACTGAAATGAGAATAAGGTTTGCCTGGAGAGCCAATTTACTCAAATTAGAAATATTACATTTTCTGTGCTTAGTTAACTTGTTTAGTAGTCAGAATTCTGTCATATAAATGTCTCTGACTGAGGAAGAGTAATAAGTCTGTCTTATGGCTATGATTTTATTTTACAATTATTCTGTTTATATTTGTATCCCAAACCATTAATATACTCGATAAAATTTGAAATTATATGTTTTAGTCTAGAAATAACTTTAGGATTCCTTGGGAGAGCCAGGAATTTAAAAAATATACAAAGCCGGGCGGTGGTGGCGCACGCCTTTAATCCCAGCACTTGGGAGGCAAAGGCAGGTGGATTTCTGAGTTCGAGGCCAGCCTGGTCTACAGAGTGAGTTCCAGGACAGCCCGACCTACACAGAGAAACCCTGTCTCGAAAAAACCAAAAAAAAAAAATAAATAAATAAATAAATAAATAAAAAAAAATAAATAAAATAAAAATAAAAAATATACAGATCTGTATTTATAGGTGAATTGTTAATGTATTTTCATAGATTGCTTGATATCCATAGGAATCTGACATGTGTGTGTATTCAGCATGTTTAATAGTATCTATATCCATTTTCTCCTTTGCAGGTTTCTGATAGAACTAAACAATTTTACAAACAATTAACATTTTCTTTGGGTATCTGGATATTTTTCTAAAAACGTTTTACAAAAATGTTTCTTTTGATTCAAAGCTATGAAAACTGAATGCCTTTTAAATTTTCTATGTTTAGATTTTATTTTCCATGTAACAGGTCTTGTGTTTAATGTAAATGTGCAACTCCTATGAGAGTATCTGGTTGTGGGATGCTTGTCTATAGAACAGATGAGATTCACCACAACAAAGTGGATTCCAAAATGTATGAATACAACTATTGTAAATCTCTTGGTTTCTCAATCATGTCAGAAGGACTGACGGCACTAACTCTCAGTCTTTATAACATCCCCTGTGATGTAGGATCAACACTAAGGACAGGTCTGTTGATGCTGCCAAGAACAACATCATCATCAACCACAATAACAACAAAACCCTAAGCTACAGGATAATTGTACAGGGATGTCTTCAGGTAAATCACCTAGACTGAAAGATTATGGATATAGTAGAAAACTAGGAAACCAGCATTTCTTAGAAACCATAAATATGGATACGTCGATCGAGGACTTAACAGTATCCATAAGTATGAAACTTAACTGTGTTGAGAAGTCCTCCAACCCATTGGAATTTTGTCCCAACAATCTGAGCTGATTAGTGTGCTTGCCTCACCTTACTGTAGAGGCTTATTTTCTACTTTAAAGATGACCCATTTATTCAAGGCATTTTGCTCAGGTGCCATCATGTCCTTTCCTCTGTTTTGTGCTAGATATTCCTAGGAATACTCTCTTGAGTCTCTACTAAAATGAATCATTTTTTTAGTTGAAGGACATCTGGGTTACTTCCAGTTTCTATTAAGAGTAAGGGGGATAGGGTGAAGTACTCTGGGAGGGGAGATCTGGAGGGGAGCAATATTTAAGATGTAAATAAATAAAATAATTAATTAAAAAATTAATAAAACTATGGTAGAAAAAAGGTGAAATAAGTGGCAATAAAGTATTCAAATAATAATGTTTTTAATTTAATTGATCTGTTTATCTTATCTATTGTTGATAGCCTTTTCAAACTATATTATTAAATTGAATATATAACATACACAAATGTATATTTATGAATGATTTTTTTTTTTTATAAAACCTAAACAACTATTGCGTCTTGGAACAGGTAGAAAATTAAATAAAAATGATCCTTATATCTAATACTAAAGTCACCAAATCAGGAAAAAAATATGTAGGAAATACTAAAAGTCAATCCAAAATGCTATTAAAATTTCTATTTAATGTAATGAGTTCATATTTAAAGTAAATGTCATCTTAAAAATTTTAATTTCTGTATGCTCTTGATCACATCATACGCTGATACAAAAATGTTGTTGTGTGATGTTAAATAAAAGTAAGTTTTATTCACCAGAAAACAAAACAGAGCAAAACAAAAAACCATTCACGGTGATCCATAGGGAAAATGGAGAAATTGGAGGAGAGCTTCCAGGGATCCAAGGCAAAGAGTGGTGCATCTCCCTCTATAACCCAAGAACTTTTTGCCCTCAAAGTTTTACATCTGAATTTTGTAGACTTATTTGCTGTGATGCACTCTCTACCAGGGCTTATATTTTTGTTCTGTGTTAGGTTCACATAGATGACTCTGTAAATGGGTTAAAAAGTCTCTCCAGAGGGCACAGGAATGCAGGGCAGTTGTGGAGAACTGAAACAGGAGAGTAGGTGAAACTAGAAAATGTAAGAAACTTGTGAATCTGAACATTTCCAAATAATGAGTTTTCGCTTCTACTATCGCCATGAAACATTGTGTGATTTGAGGATGAAGGATAAAGTGAGCATCATATTATACAAGGAGACATGCATCAGGGACCAGAATAGGTTTTGTGTTATCATACTTTTTGTGATAATTTGAATGAGTTTCATCAACCAATTTTAAGTCTCTATACTTCGTGGAATGTTATGTGCACGCGATATACTACATATATTATGACTCAATGTGTATTGTAAGAACATTTTATACCATGGATAATCTGATATATTAAGAATAATTTTGTTAAAAGAAACCTTATTTCACTCATGATCTTTTTTTTTTATTGGAAATTTTTTATTGTAAATTTTTTATACATTTCAGATGTTCTCTCCTTACCCCATTTCCCCCCTCCCTCCCAGGAACTCACTATTCCTTCCCCCCTCCTCCTATCTCCACGTTGGTGTACCCCCTTCCACCCTCCCCTGTACCTCACCTCCCCACCCTCGAGTATCCCCCCCCCCACGACGTCCAGTCTTCATGGGACCAAGGATCTCTTCTCCCACTTATATATAGCTCCCTTGCATATATAGCTGGAGCCATGGGTCCCTCCCTAAGCGCTCCCAGGCTTGTGGTTTAGACCCTGGGGTCTCTGGTTGGTTGGGATTGTTGCTTTCCTCATGGTGTCTCGAATCCTCTCAACTCCTTCAGCCTCCACTCTATCTTCTCCATTGGGAACCCCGTGATCAGTTTAATGGTTAGCTGTGGGCTTCTGCCTCTGAGTATGTCAGACTCTTGCAGACTTCTAGGGAGACAGCTATATCAGGCTCCTGTCAGCATGTACATCCTGACATCCACATCAACCTCTACCTTTGGTGACTGCACATAGGATGGATATCCAGGTGGAATGGTCTGTCTCTTCTTCAGTTTCTGTCCTGCACTGTGTCTCCATATTTGCACCCTTGAGTATTTTGTTACTCCTTCTAAGAAGGACTGAAGCCCCCCCTACTTGGTCATCATTCTTCATGAGCTTTTTGTGGTCTGTGAGTTGTATCTTGGGTATTTCAGGCTTCTGGGCTAAAATCCAATAATCAGTGAGTGAATACCATGTATGTTCTTTTGTGATTGGGTTACTTCACTCAGGATGATATTTTCTAGTTCCATCCATTTATATATGAATTTATCAAATTCATTGTTTTTAATAGCTGAGTAATATTCCATTGTATAAATGTACCACATTTTTTGTATCCATTCCTCTGTTGAAGGGCATCTGGGTTCTTTCCAGTTTCTGGCTATTATAAATAATGCTGCTATGAACATAGTGGAGCATATGTCCTTGTTATGTGTTAGAGCATCTTCTGGATATATACCCAGGAGTGGTATAGCTGGGTCCTCAGGTAGTGATATGTCCAATTTTCTGAGGAACCGCCAGACTGTTTTCCATAGTGGTTGCACTTTGATGTAGAGTCTGGAATACAGCAGATGGTCAGTGAAATCTGATTAGGTCACGTGGATGACTGAATAACATCTAAACTTTCTTTACTTGCTCTATGTTGCTCAATTTCTTTTTTTTTTTGTTTTTTGTTTTTTTCGAGACAGGGTTTCTCTGTGTAGCCCTGGCTGTCCTGGAACTCACTCTGTAGACCAGGCTGGCCTAGAACTCAGAAATCCACCTACCTCTGCCTCCCAAGTGCTGCGATTAAAGATGTGCTCCACCACCACCCAGCCAACTCAATTTCTTATTTAGCATCAAGATTCAAAACATTTAGAGCACAGTAAACGTCTTATTTCCATATAGATTTTAGACATAGAAGAAAGGTCAGCCGTGGGTGACTCCTGATGAGATAAAGGCACTTGGTTTTCAGCAACGGTCTGATTAATCCAGTTCAGGTACTTGCAGACTTTGGTGTAGACACCATGCTTCCCTTCCAAAGCACAGTCATCATCCCAGGAAACAGCACCCTAGATTTGTCCATTGTAGACCACAGGGCCACCAGAGTCATTCTAAGTAACAAAGGTAAGATAGATAGACTTTGTTGTGCCCAGAGAAATAATGGGATTCTGTAGCTATTTTTGTAGGCCACTGATCTTCCACAAAACACTGATTTATCTTTTTAAAAATCTAGTTTTCAATTTATCCAGTATCTCTATCTGTATTACTTTGTTCCTTTTATGGCCCTACCTCTTTTTCCTGCAGTCATTTTGAGGGTAGTGTGCAAAAAATAATGAGATGGCAGAGGTCTAATATGACACACCAGCTTTGTCTCTTTACTTTGGACTCCACCCCACAATTTGAGGGTGCTTGGGTTTACAGTTTATACAGCATCAACTCTTTGGCCCCTTTACCCTTAATATTTATCATCACGTCAAAAAGAGAAAACATACATTTTCTCAAAGCCTTTCTTCCCCTCCCAGAATGAGACACAAGTAGCAATTTACCATTTTCTGTTTTATAGGAGAAATACAATAGGTAAGAGAGGTAGACCATTTCATGATAGACATAATCATAGATAGAGATAGACAACCAGAACTTACCTGGCAGGAGTCCTTTCCACCTTCTAGAAAGCCAAGACAGAACATGTTATCAGTGAGTAGACGTGGGTAGATTTTCCCATAGTTTCTGACAGTTTTACTCCTCAGTTTCTTTTTCTCTAACATTACTATCAGTGACCACCATTCTCAGGTACAGATGCATCTGTTAGACTACGTCTGACGGCCTTTCTTCTAGATATCTTCTGTATTTGTAGTTTTTAGCTCATCAGTAATCAATATATAGTTAAACTCTTTGACATCTTTCTAAGCTCATTTTATTTTCTGTTTCCATGGGCTGATTGGTTGAAGTTTCTTAACTTCAGCTAGCATTTTTCAAATGGTCGGTTCAAAGCTCTCCAGTGAGAATCATAATTTGTACTAACTGTCATTAAGGTGCCATTCACTCCCACTTTGGAGCAGACCTAAAATTCAATGAGAATGCAGTTGTTATCCATAACAGTTGTGCCACTATTACGGTAGTTTATAGTTGTACAGTGGTAGTTGTCTGGTGGATTGGTATTGTAGCATGCAAGGTATTGCACTAGGTAAGACCGTTGATGTCCTCTACCTACTGCCTCTAGTCTATGGAATGATGTCCGTATATGTAATATATGTGTATGTGTATGTGTATGTGTATGTGTATGTGTATGTGTATGTGTATGTATATGTATAATCACAGACATGATATATAATAAAATATCAGAATCCCTGGACCAATTGTCTCTTGGCCCATGATATCTGAATAGGAAGAATCACAATTTCACATGCTTGTCATTATGAATTCCATCATGTTGTTCCTGCCTTGACAGAAGAAAAATTTTCTGAAACTGTGTGTAAGTTTAAACTTTCTCAATAAGGACATTTTTGTTAAGTGATTAGTCATAATGATGACATTTTAAATACTTAATAGTTGAGTGACTTCAGTAGAAAAAAATAACCATGCTGTTCTCCAGTTTTTGGAACCAGTTTGTAGGACAAATGTAGGTAAGTTTAGAGATGAATAGTAGGCCACATTCTGAACACTGGAAGTAGAACCCTGTGGAACTTTCTAGTGTGAGTCTAAAAAACCAGAATGCTGACAGAAATGGAGACAGTAGAGATTGCACTGAGATCTTTAGAAAAAGGCTAGCATTTCAGGCAATGTGGAGCAGGATCAGACTCCATTCAGGAGGCTTGTGAATGGGCTATGCATGAAGATGAGGTATAAAAATCCAATTTATAATGAAGAACATAGAGGAATAAGGAATAGATTTTCTGCTGAGTAAAGCTGGCAGCTTTGAGTTGCATCTGCCTGAGGGAGAATACAGACTGTGTGTGGCAATGCCATGGAGTGGGGATATCTAAGTCTCTTTGAGCTCGGATGATGTCAGCATATGCTCCAGACACTGCAAAAAAGACTTGTGAGTTAGTATTTACTATTCAGCATTGTGGTGTTGTACCTGTAATTGTTCTCTTTAGTAATGGAAATGTCTATTTTGAGCCATTGTATATTGGAAACATGTTACATTTTGTGGATTTGTAGGAACTGGGAGCTGTGCTTGTCTTGAGTCTCAGAAGACTTTAGAAATAGGGCTTTGGAAAATGTTTGTTGACAGAATGTTAAATTAGTGAAAATTAGAGAACCATGAGAAATCAGCCTGTATGTTGAAACCGGGCTATATAGAATTTTTGTCTTGGCAGCTTGAACTCAGAAAGTAGACTTCCAAAAATGTCCAGAATCAGACTTCCAAATGAAGACTGTTATTTCCAATATTGGATTGATTTCTAGACTAGTACATGATTGAGTCTGAATAACTGGTCACATTTAAGAAAAATACAATTCATTATAACTTTTCTTTTTGATTCTCTTTTCCACGAGGTCTAAACACTTGAGAGGCAAGGCAGTTTGTCCCATCAGGGGTACAGGTAAGCAAAGGTGACTCAGAACATATGTTTAATACAGCTTTCCAGTCACCATTGTCAGGGCACTCTGCAAACTCACAGGTCAGTATCATTCTTTGTCTGGGCATCAGCATGTCTCACCTGTCGCTCAGGCAGCCACCATGGTCCTTCAGCATCCTGCAGAAAAAACACAATCATGCCCTCTTGTTCATATTAAGTACCTGATCGGAATCATGCCATATGCCTGTAAGTGGGTCCTTCCCGTTCACCTATGCATAAGTATGCCTAGTTGTAGAGTGTCATAGATATTCAGCAGAAAGTTCCTTGGCATCCAAATCTTTTTAAAGATTTTAAAATAAAATGAACATGATTTAAATAAATTTGTGTTTTACGGGGATATACCTCCCCCTTTTTTATTTTATGAAGATATTGCTTTAAAGTTCCATGTGCCCCTTCCACAGTCCCTTGTCCTTGACAATTATAAGGAATCACAGTAATATGGGTAATAATAAATTGCTGACAAAAAGTTTCAAATGCTCGTGGCTCAGATATTTTGGTCATCCTGATAAGCCCTTAGAAACAGTGATCACAGGAATGTTCACAGAATTTTGTTTATTGCCTTGCTTGTTCTTTAATTATTTGTGTTTATTGTCTTGCTTGTTCCTTGACTATTTGCACCTATTGTATTGCTAGTTCCTCAACCTAGAACTGACCTTAATACTTGCATGTAATTAAAATGGTATAAAAGAAAAAAGGAGGAGGGGGGATGGGATAGGGTGTTTCTAGGGAGGAGAAATAGGGAAGGGGGATGACATCTGAAATGTAAATAAATAAAATATCCAAGAAAAAGAAAAAAGAAAGAAGAAAAGAAAGAAAGAAAAAAGAAAAATGGAAAAGAAGGAAGGAAGGAAAAGAAAGGAGAGAGAGAGCTCAAGCTGGGGAGGGGGGAGAGAGAGAGAATGATGTAAGGAAAACTGTTTCTTTCTATCCTAAGTTTTTCAGTAAGAAAATAATGTTAACAAAAGAACAAACGACTATGGGAATTTTTAAAAGAAAGTAGACTTCTTTTTTCATATGTGTGTGTGTGTGTGTGTGTGTATTTAGTTTTCTCAAAGACTTCAATTTATTCCAATGTACTTTGCCTCAAACCCATTACATCCTTAATTTCCTTTGATTATTCCAGATAATCCCATGAATTCTTTGGAGGATATTCTACAAGTATTTAATTTGGTAATGCATGACAAAATGGTAGGTAAAGGAAATCAGGTGAAGAAATGTGTTTGTTTTTTTTTCTCACTCTGCAGACTGAATTAAAACAATGCAGATAGTAGCTCTTTCTTAGGGGAATATGGCAAAAGACTGATGTCCTCAACTTTACTTTTTAAGAGTGTTCATTGATGACTTTTATCATTGTTTTGACAAAACTTAAATGAACAACTATGTAAGGAAGGTATTTTGGCATGTAGTTTGAGAAAATAATCAAGCCCGGTGGGCAAGGCTTGGTGCTGAATCCTGAGGTTGATGGCCATATTGCACATAGAGTTGTGCACCAAAGAGAGATGAAAACATATGCCCCTAGCTATGTCCTTGGCATTCATTCTAGGCCAAAAACCAATCAAGTGCTTTTCCTCAAGTTAAAAGGTTCTGCTCAGATTTTGCCTCCACTCCTCAATTAACCCAAGTTAGAAAATAATTTATAGAAATACCCAAAGATTTATTTCCAAGTTGATCAGAGGTCCTGCCAAGTTGAATATCAATAAAACTTTCATGTATTGGGAGTGAAATAACCCTCATTATATGTTTTTTAGTCATTAAAATAATCATTTGTATAAGAAGAGATAATTTCTTGAATTTGAAATAAAGCATTAAATAAGGTTTGCAGGAATAAAAGTGTCTTGTGTTTGTTCTATTTAGGCAACTTTACTGAGTTAAACTGGTCTTAAGCACATATGGGTATATATGTCTTCTTAATGGGAGAATTAGAAGAAAAGCAAACAATTGATGTGAAATCACTATTCCCTATCTCATGTATTTTTTTTGTGACAATGTATGTGTTTTTATAAATAGCCAAGCTTTTAAGTGTAGGTATTAATTCATGGGGTTATCTTTTAAAATAACATAAGCATGAACTTCACAGTTCAAGTTTCTAGCTACAAGAGGTATGCTTTTACCATATTCAATGTTGCTTAATCAAATTAGTCAGAATGTACTTATGCTAGGTCAAACATTATTTTTCTAGGGAAGTAGCTCCTTTAAAGGGTTCCCTACTGTTATTAGACTTGGACATCACGGTTGAAAACAAAGCCATGTCTAGATATCCATGCTTAATATGCCAATTAACACAAAATTGTTAATAGTGGACAGCAGAAAAGGAGATTTATCAATGTGGCCACTTTTGGAAGAGGAACAATGAGATCTATAAATAACCTTGACTTCATCATCATGTTTCTGAATTGAGATTCAAGTTTAAACAGAGGGAAAAACTGTGTATATCAAAGCAGTCAATTTATAGCCATTTTCTGGGTTTCGGTTTCCTCCTCTGTGGTAGTGTGACAAGTTGTAAAAGCTGTATGCTATTTCTTTTAGGAAGACAGATTCCCTACTCTGGCTGCAATTGTTTACATATGAGATTTCTTTAGGAATTCTCATTGCCTTTTGGTCTGATTTTTTAGTACTCTGGTACACTGATAGACACAAGTCTTAATTTCTGCCTGTGCTCTTACAATATAATTATACAATCCCTCTGTTCTTCTGTACTTCCCTATGCCTTTGGATGAAAGGATCACCTGTCAGCATTGCTTCCATATTAATTGCCAACATATTTTTGGTTCAGAATCCAGAGTCTGATATCTTCTCAGTATCTTTTCTTACTCACCACCTACAAGGACACTAAACCTATTGCCTTGTATTTGTCATACAAATTGTAGGTGGTCAAGCCTTGGAAGTGGTAAAGTTACCCGAATGTCCCTGGTTAAATAGTGCCTCTAGATGTATAGCACAGTCACAGTCACCTAGGAAATTGTCCCCTTAAGTATGATTTTATAATATTTACCTACCTAGATTCTCAGAGCTTGCAGATTTGATCCACGTGAGCCTAGACATAGCTGAAGTTGTTGGCAAAATTAGATTTCATTCATTTGATGATAGTTTTGCCTTCATGCAGAACACAAGTGGTGTAGTATGAAGGATGATACTTCCACACAGATTTCAAAGGAAAACCTGGAAGGCTAGACTAGCATATGTTTTCATAATACTTGAAGCAATCCCTGAATAGTGCAGCTTGTCTAACTGTGATGGTTAAACACATAACAAAGTAGAGATTTAAAAAATGAAAATACCAGCCACATGGAAGTGTATAGAGAGTAAATTTGAAGTCTTGAGTGGACCCAGATCAAGAGAAGCATCCTGTTCACATGGACTCAGCTATAAAATACGGCACATGCTTTCACATGCTTAACTTAATCCTCAGTCGTCATAACTTGGTAGATGGGATTGTGTGGGAGAAAGTTGCTAAGTGTCTTTGTGTTTAGGTCTAATATCTTGTTACTCTTTGTATTTGACTATTATGAAGTGCTGATTCTTCTTTGCCACCAGTTTTTGCCTCCATGGTTTACTGAACAGTTATATTAAGCCAAGTAATATTAGACTCACAAACCAAGGGCCCAGGTTCTTTCATGACTTAAGTTGCTATGTCAAGTAATCTTCATAGAGTTACAGAATTTGACCACCACATTTATTTTGATGTAGACTCAAACTCTTTGGACAATGCTTTATGTTTGAAATGCCTCACAAAAGTGGTATTGTGGCTAATTCTAATAGTGCCTCTAGACATATAGCACAGTCACAGCCACCTAGGAAATTGTTGGGTTAAGTATAGCAAGTATTATGATGTATATTATTGTCTAGCCTTCCAGGTTTTCCTTTGAAATGGAGGAAGAACCACCCTTCACACTTCATGACTTGTGTTCTGCAGGAAGGCAAAACTATCATCAAATGAATGAAATCTAATTCTGCAAACAAATGAAGTTATGTTTAGGCTCACGTGGATCTAGTGTGCAAACTCTGAGAACCATGTGGCTTGTCTAGTACAACATTCAATTACAGATTACTGCTTTGCAGATATTTAGGATTAGAAGTTTATAATGCCAGATTAGGTAACTATGAATATAATTTTATCTATGCTTTTTTTTAATTTCTTGCATAGTTACTTTCTAATGGATGAGTGATTAGGCTAATGTCTCAAAGAATAAAGAATAATATTTTCCCTGAGAATTTGAGGGTTGTGAGGAGACTCTTGAGAGGAAATTTAGGTAGTAAAGGCTGTGTGCCATGGTGATTATTCACAGCTTATTTAGTGTTTACAGTGAGAATTGGGAGCAAAAAGGCTAGAAGAATTGTGTTAAATATGCATTGTTATGATTTCAATTGCCCAGACACAACTGCAAACATGGACCAAAGGACAGTGTTTCTTCTAACACTGGAAGAACTGTTTGTCTAAGAGGCACTGGCATTGCAGGTATGAAGGATCTAAGTGTTAGGGAGTTATGGAAGCTGTCATCTGTCATTAGGAAAAGCCTGGCATTCTAGCCAAGGTATAGGCTCAGCCTTCATTAAGTGAACTTGTGAGTGGGCTCTGCATGAAGTTGTGGTTGAAGTAAATGTTGTAGTGAAAACCTACAGTCTCAGAGGTGCCAGAGATATGGCTCACTTCTCCAGAAAAGGTAGTAGGACTGAGTTACATCTTCCTGGGGAGAGGCAATATGGACTGTGTGTGGCATGGCCACAGGGTTGAGTTATCTAAGTCTTGGAGCTCAGATGATGACACCATGTACTCTAGAAATTTCCATAAATGGCTCAAGATTTAATTCTTATTCTTCAGAGTCAAGTATTTTTTTCTTTGGTCCATTCTTTCCTTTCTGTTCCATTCCTCCTTTTTTGTTATGGAAATGTCTTTTTTGGACCACTGTATCTTGGAAATATGTAATTTTTTGAGAGCTCTTTCGGGAGCATCAGAGGCAGCTGAATTTGCTTTGTGTCTTAGTGTGGATTTTTGGATGTGTGCTTTTGATACATTGGAATTCCCCAACTCCATTGAAAATTTTATGGTTGTGAAGACTAATAAGAAGAGTACTTGTGTTTTGAAGCTGGGGTCTGAATTTCTTTTTAATCATGGCAGCCTAAACCATCTAATACAAGATGCTTCTTTTCCTTCTCTCTGAAGATACACTTTTTGTTAATAAACTATTCCTCTCTTTCATTTATTTCACTGAGGATTGACTCAAGCCCATGGTGGACTTAACTATCCTCGATCATTCTGGATAATCACAGAGAACATTTGTAGGATCTTCTACAACAGATACTTTGTTTGGTGATCCATGACCAAATGATGCTGGGTGGAAAGCAGGTGAGGAATTATGGTTGTTTCTCACTCTGTAGGCTGTGCTAAAACACAGATGGCAGCTCCATAATCAGGAAATATGACAGTATGGGTGGACCTACATTGTGAAACCTTAAATAATTCATATTTGTTTGCATGTAGCTTTACTTTACATATAATCTTAGCTTGATTTGGGGTGTAAGTGAGGAGAGGTAACTCAGTGGCCAATACTTAGGAAAAAATACATATTTAAATATAATTCCTCAAGAGCTTTAGAGATGACTCAGAGGTAAAGAGCATAAAATATTATTTTAGAAGAATGGAGTATGGTTCCTAGAAGTCCTGTCTGGCAGCTCTTGAATCCTTTTATCTGCAGAACAAATGTCTCTAACAGCTCTTTCATCTACAAGCACCTTGCTTCATTGTATACACGTCCACATAGTTGTAATTGAAAAAGTATATCTTAAACTATTTCATTTGGAGTTTTCAGTCACTAAATATCATAAAGATTTGTAGACTTTAAAAGATTAGCAATAAAACTCAAAAAAATAAGGAAGACATAGCACTGTGTTTTAGGCCATGCAAGACACCAAGTCTCAGGAATATTCCCCCTAAATTTCAGTTTTTCAAGGAGTGATTGGATAACTTTCTGATTGTAAAATAGATAGCAGTTTCATATCAATAGATATGCTATCAATAGATAGCAATTTCATTCTGTCTGTTTTCAGTTATAAATATGCAATGTACCATGAAGGAAGTTTAAACATGAGTGTATGGTAGCTATATCTTAAAACAAAATGTATCCTAACTATTAATAAAATTTTGTTAATTATATTATATGTAAAAAATATGTGCTATTGTAAGAACTATTCTATTGCATCTACCATATGTCACAGACCATAGAAAAATACAAGAAAATTCTTATTGTTAAATGAATGTTGAATTATTTAGAATTTTCAAGACTCTGATTATGTTCTCATTCATCAACCAATATTAGAAGAATGTTAAATAATAGAATACAAAAGCAAAATGTTGTCATATAAAGAGCAGGAGAAATGTTTTTATTTTAACTTCATTTCTAGCATAGGGAGAAAGAGAAATGGATAAGGAACAGGTGATTTATGGAAGGCAAGGGAAATCAGTTGTTCGCCACGGTCTCCTGAATCCAGCTCAGGTAGTTGCAGACTTTGGTGTAAACACCAGGCTTCCCTCTGATTGCACAGATTGAACCCCAGGAGACGATACCCTGGACCTCTCCATTGCAGACGACAGGACCACCAGAATCACCCTGCTCAGAAAGAAAATATGATTAAATATGCTTACGTTGAGGTGAGAGTATGGACTCCAAGATGTTTTCTTGTTTTCATGGAGCCAGGATACCAGGTGCTGACACTCAAGCAATGTAGACACTCTGCAGAGTTAATTGTTATTTTTCCATTATTTTTAATACTGTCTCATTAAGATCAAGTTTCTTTAATTGGTAAAGGTCAGGAAAAGGGGAAGGCTGGCAGTTTTTCTTGCTGTTCTTTTTTCTGTCTTTCAAGATTGGTCATGTGCTATAAACCACTTTCTCAGACATTTTCCTTCATGTACTGTTTGGATACCATCTTCTGTACATAGTTCAATGTTCAGCATATCCATAAATATTACAGAGACAGAGAGAGAGAGAGAGAGAGAGAGAGAGAGAGAGAGAGAGAGAGAGAGAGAGAGAGAGCTTTGTAGAAAGAGTCAAAAAACACTCACATCACAGGAGTCCTTTCCTCCCTCCAGGAATCCCAGGCAGAACATGTTACGGGTGATCTGGCCTGGGTAGGATTTTTTGCAAGAACTGTCAGAGAGGACAGGGGCTTCTAGACACTGAAGGAGTGCTGGGTATTTGCCTGTTGAGAGAAAAAGAAGGCAACATCACTCAATTTCTTTTGTGAAATTTCTAATTCTTTCTATTTGTCAAACACCATAATTAAGAAATACTTTTCTGTTAGAACATAAAATTCTAATAATGTTATCAAGATATTCTTTGATGACAATAACATTGTTGGCTTTGGATTTCAAACACATGGATAGTATTTCTTTGATGAGATAGATTCCTTAGGGAACAACAAATCCTGGGCATCTCTTCTAATTATCACTTAAGTTTTCATTCCCTGATATAAGTGGTCCCACCAGGTAAATACTTTAGCATCTTGCTAATAGCTCATATTTATTGTTTTTTTCCTTATGGTTTCAGTGAAGCAATGTTATGGCCTACAAATTATATATTTCAAGACTGCTTATGTTAGAGACTTCTAGAACTATCTCTCAGAATGACAGTTTTGCCATGTTGACAACCAAGATACCTTTTGCCTCTCATGTTTGTACACATCGAACTTACGTTCCATTGACACTTACCACCAAAGCTCACAGTGTTTCCCCAGCCAGACACAAGGCACTGAGCACCTGTAGATGCACAGGATCTGGGCAGAGAGACTGTGGACACTTGGGAGTTCAGGACGGCAGGTGACTTCAATTTAATCAGCATGATGTCATTGTCTGCAGTGTCCTTGTCATAGTTGGGGTGTCGAATGATCTTTTCTCCATCAATAAATTGCTCACCACCCTCAAGGACATGAATATTGTGTTCACCAAGGCGAACCTGGAGTTTCCTGCTTTAGAAAATAAAGGATTTCTAATTATCCCTGTAAATGTTTTTCTTTACCAAGCTGAAAGTCTGAACATAAAAACAGGAATCATCTTCTGAAACCATCCAGTACTATAAGGGCTATGCAGTTAAGGTGTATTGCGTCCTACAACCAATGTTCAACTTAGAGGTTTCCATTGCCCTGCCAATACAGATTCACAAAGGTCCATGTCCTTAAGGGGGTCCCAGAGGACAGAATGGCCTTAGAGTATAGGAATTTGAGTCCTGTTTGATTACCTTTTGTAGCAGTGAGCAGCAGACAGCACCCATTGCTCACTGATCAGGGAACCACCACACTTATGGCCAGTGCCATCATGTAAAGACACCTGGTAAGGAACCGAATGCTTCGGACATGTGTAGCCTCCAATGATCTTGTCGTCATCATCATTAGCAGGGAAAGCAACTGGGGGAGAGTTTTGTATATTTAGTATAAGAAGTCTTGTCTCAAATTTAGTCTTCCAAATGAAGTTTGTACAGACAAACCAGAAAAGACACATATTCTCCTGTTGGGTAAAATATACTTGTAGTGTTTTGAAAGGTATCATTTTCTAATTTTAGCATATACTCTCTTAATACCACTGTGAATCAAATCTAAAATTATGAGTTATTTATTTTCTCTCTGTGTCTGTGTGCATGCACGTGCATGTATGTGTGATTATGTGTAGCATAGTGCTCCTGGAGAGGGCCAAATCTACTTTCAAGTGTTGCTTTTTTCTGTTCACTACAAGGTCCCAGTATCTTTCCTGGGTCCCAAGTCTTAGATGAAATCCTAAGTTCAAAGGAACATTTTTCAGCACAATTAAAGTACATTTAAATTTATCTTTAACTTTTTAAATACCTGACACATACAAATGATTGATTGACTTAATTCATTGGATACAATTTGTATAAATCATTTAATCGCAATTGTAGGTTTTTCTTCCCTCAACTTTTTATTACTGATACATGTTATCTACTGAACATGTATTAATGTATTTAGCATTTTCCTACACTGATTCTTCAAGGGTTTGTCTGAATATTTTTATTACTATTAAATTCAATATATGTATATAATTTATATTGAACATAATATCCCTCCAACACTTAATATAAATCTCTATGAGCTGAACATTCCAATATTTAAAATCAATTGTTGAAGTTTCCAAACATAAGAGGCTTTACAAATTAAAATCCACTTTTATTGTGAAAACTTAGTGTTAAATTTAGTTGTATTATCCCAGAAAACACTTTTTTGTTGTTCAGTATTGAACAACAATGATATAGGGCTGAATTTATTAGTAAAGATTTTGTGAAGTAGAACCTAAGGGTTTTACCCATGGGTAATACCTTATCTCTTCTAATTATGATAATTTTATGTAGATAAGGAGAGTTTGATCTTCCACATAATTAGAAATTAATATTTCCACCCTCTTCTTGGAGCAGAAAATAATTCCAAGTATTTACCACTTCTTCACAGAAATGTCAGGATGCCCATCTGTGTCATTTCTATTGTTTTTACTTTCCCTCATCTAACCTGTACAATACATAAATGTAGTAAATACATAAATGTAGTAAATACATAAAAATTGTAAAAGTGTTGACTGCCTACTTTTAGCTCCTTGCACATGGAATACTTACTCAATTCTTTTACTGTTTTCCCACTCACAAAACACAAACTGGCATGTGTGATACACATCTAATGAAATGTTCTTTGAAAGACTCACCAGCAGCTCCCAGAAAAGCAAAGAAGATGATGATCTTCATAGTTTTTCAGTGTGTCTGAAGTGGGCACTAGGATGCAAGCTTTTCTTTTACAGCTATTTATACCTTGAGCTTTTGTTTCAAGAGTATAAAAAAAGAAGTGATTTCATTGAACACACAAAAACCCAAATTTAGAATTCTGCTCTGTGATAGGTGGAAGATGATTCAGCACCAACTTTCCACATCAGTATTTCTTCCACTATTCTCTAAAGGTTATGGGAATGGAAGGAACAACTCCAGCTGGTGGCATCATGTTTCCATAGCAGCAAAGAACAGGGAAAAAGATCAAGGGACACTGCTTTTTGACTCAAGGGGTCTTTTGAATTTGTGGTTTTGAATCATTGGAACTGTTATGTTAGTGAAGACTAATGGGAAATGTACTTGTGTCTTAAACCTGTGATTTTTTTTTCTTAATCATGACAACCTGAACTACTTAAGACAATATGATTCTTTTTCTTATTAAGATAATTTATTTTTTTCCTTGTCAAAGCTCTTGTACTCATTTCAGTGTGCTTTGACCCAAGCTCTTTATGTTCTAATTTCACCTGATTAACTTTTACTTGATTCTAGTTAATCATAGGAAACATATGCAAGATCTTCTATAGCCAATGTTTAATGTGCTTAACCATGAACAAATGATAGAAACTGGGTGAGGAAATGTGGTTTGTCTCATTCTAAGGTTTGAGATAAATGTATGTCCATTATATTTCTTTAGTAGCAAAATATGCCAAATCTTTGACATTTTCACCTTTACTTTCCAAAAGTGTCTATTAATTACTTTTTTCCATTGCTTTGACACAATAACATACCAAAGACACTTAGAAAAGGGAGAACTATTTTGGTTTGTAGTTTGAAAATATTTTCCATTGTGATAAGGAAGGTATGGTACTAGAATCATGTGGTTGATGGGCACATTGAGCATTTGTTCTAGACACTGCATAAGACTTGTGAGTTAATATTTATCTTTCAGAGTTATGTTGTTACTCCCGTAGTTGTTCTCTTTAGTAATGGAAATGTCTATTTTGAGCCATTGTATAGTGGAAACATGTTACATTTTGTGGATTTGTAGGAACTGAGAGCTGCACTTGTCTTGAGTTTCAAAAGACTTTAGAAATAGGGCTTTGGAAAGTGTTTTTTTGACAGGATTTTAAATTAATGAAAATAACAGAAACAGTGAGAATTCAGCCTGTTTTTTGAAAACAGGCTGTATAGAATTTTTGTTTCATCAGCTTGAAGTAAGAAAGTAGACTTTCTTCTTATCGCTAAGGAAATAATATTATGATGGTGTGTGTGTGTGTGTGTGTGTGTGTGTGTGTGTGTCTGTGTATATTTTTTTCCAAAAATTTCCATTTATCCCACAGTGCTTTGCATCAAGTCCATTACATTCTTATTTCCCTTGATTGTTCCAGGTAATCCCTTGAATTATTTTGGTTTGATAGTTTGGTTTTTATTTTTGTTGTTTTCTTTTATTGGATATTTGATTTATATTTCAGATGTCATCACCTTTCCACATTCCCCACATCCAGAAATCTCCTATCCAATCCCCCCTTCTCCTGCTTCTGTGAGGACGTGCCCCCACCCTCTTCCACCTCCTCTCCCTTGAATTCCCCCACACTGGGGCAACCAGCCTTCACAGGACCAAGGAAGTCCTCTTTCACCTATGCCCTACAAGGCCATCTTCCCATACATATTCAGGTGAAGCCATGGGTCTCTCCCTAATGGCTCCCAGGCTGGTGGTTTAGACCCTGGGAGCTCTGGTTGGTTGATATTGTGGCTCTCCACATGGGGCTGCAAACACTTTCAGCTCCTTCAGTCTTCTCTCTAACTCCTCCATTGGGAACCCAATGTTCAGTTCAATGGTTAGCTGTGAACATCTGCCTCTGTATATGTCAGGCTCTGGCAGACCTCTAAGGAGACAGCTATATGAGGCTCCTGTCAGCATGCACTTCCTGGCATCCACATCAGAGTCTACCTTTGGTGGACTGCACACGGGATGAATACCCAGGTGGAACAGTTTCCAGATGGCCCTCCTTCAGTTTCTGCCCCACACTTTGTCTCCATATTTGCTCCCATGAGTATTTTGTTACTCCTTAGAAGAAGGACTAAAGCACCCACCCTTTTGTCTTCCTTCTTCATGAGCTTCATATGGTCTGTGAGTTGTATCTTGGGTAGTACGAGCTTTTGAGCTAATATCCAATTATCAGTGAGTGCATAATATGTGTGTTCTTTTGTGGTTGTGTTTCCTCACTCAGGATGATATTTTCTAGTTCCATACATTTGCCTAAGAATTTCATGAATTCATTGTTTTTAATAGCTGAGTAATACTCCATTGTATAAATGTACCATACTTTCTGAATCAATTCCTCTTTTGGAGGACATCTGGGTTCTTTCCAGCTTCTGGCTATTATAACTAAGGTTACTATTAACATAGTGGAGCATATGTCCTTTTTATATGTTGGAGCATCTTCTGGGTATATACTCAGGAGTAGTATAGCTGGGCCTTAAGGTAATTCAATGTCCAATTTTCTGAGGAACTGCCAGACTGATTTCCAGAGTGGTTGTACCAGCTTTCAATCCCACCAACAATGGAGGAGTGTTCCTCTTTCTTCACATACTCTCCAGCATCTGCTATCACCTGAGTTTTTGATCTCAGCCATTCTGACTGTTGTGAGGTGAAATCTCAAGGTTGTTTTGATTTGCATTTCCCTAATGACTAAGGATGTTGAACATTTCTTGAGGTTCTTCTTGGCCATTCAAGTTTCCTCAGTTGAGAATTATTTGTATAATTCTATACCCTATTTTTAATAGGGTTATTTGGTTATCTGGAGTCTAATGTCTTGTGTTGTTTATTTATATTGGATATTAGCCCTCTATTGGATGTAGGATTGGTAAAGATCTTTTCCCAATCTGTTGGTTGCTGTTTTTTTCCTATTGACAGTGTACTCTGCATTATAAAATCTTTGCAGTTTTATGAGGTCCCATTTGTCAATTCTTGATTTTAGAGCATAAGCCATGGGTGTTCTGTTCGGGAACTTTTCCCTTGTGCCCAAGTATTTGAGGTTCGTCCCACCTTCTCTTCAATTAGTTTCAGTGTATCTAGCTTTATGTGAAGGTCCTTTATCCTATTGACTTGAGCTTTGTACAAGGAGGTAAGAATGGATCGATTTGCATTATTCTACATGCTGACATCCAGTTGAAACAGCACCATTTGTTGAAAATGCTGTCCTTTTACCACTGGACTGTTTTAGCTCCTTTGTCAAAGTTCAAGTGACCATTGGTGTGTGTGTTCATTTCTAGGTTTTCAATTCTATTCCATTGACCTACCTGCATGTCACTGTATCAATACGATGCAGTTTATATCACTATTGCTCTGTAGTACAGCTTGCAGTCAGGGATAGTGATTCCTCCAGAAGTTCTTTTATTGGTGAAAATAGTTCTTGCTATCCTGGTTTTTTTGTTATTCCAAATGATTTTGCAAATTGTTCTTTCTATCACTATGAAGAACTGAGTTGGAATTTTGATGGGGATTGCATTGAATCTTAGATTGTTTTCTGTAAGATGGCCATTTTTACCATATTAATCCTGCCAATCCATGAGCATGGGAGATATTTCCATCTTCTGAAATCTTCTTTGATTCTTTCTTCAAAGACTTGAAGCTCTTGTCATACAGGTCTTTTACTTACTTGGTTATATTCACACCAAAGTATTTTATATTATTTGTGACTTTGTGAAGGGTGTCATTTCCCTAATTTCTTTCTCAGCCTGTTTATCTTTCGAGTAGAGGAAGGCTACTGATTGTTTGAGTTTATTTTATAACCAGCCTCTCTGCTGAAGTTGTTTATCAGGTTTAGGAGTTCTCTTGTGGAAGTTTTAGGGTCACTTATGTATATTATCATATCATCTGCAAATAGTGATATTTTGACTTCTTCCTTTCCTATTTGTATCCCTTTGACCTCTTTTTTCTGTCTAATTGCTCTGGCTAGGATTTCCAGTACTATATTGAATAGGTAGGGAGAGAGTGGGCAGCCTTGTCTAGTCCCTGATTTTAGTGGGATTGTTTCAAGTTTCTCTCCATTTAGTTTGATGTTGGCTACTGACTTTGCTGTATATTGCTTTTACTATGTGTAGGTATAGGCCTTGAATTCCTGATCTTTCCAAGACTTTTACCATGATGGGATGTTGAATTTTGTCAAATGCTTTCTCAGCATCTAGTGAGATGATCATGGGTTTGTTTCTTTGATTTTGTTTATATATGGATTACGTTGATGGATTTCCTTATATTGAACTATCCCTGTATTCCTTGGATAAAGTCTATTTAATCTTGATGAATGATTGCTGTGATATGTTCTTGGATTTGTTTTGTGAGAATTTTATTGAGTATTTTTGCATCGATATTCTTTTGTTTGTTTGTTTGTTTATTATTAACTTTTTTTTTTTTAAAAAGTGTTAATCAAAGGCTTTATAAGTTTGGTAATTCTCAATAACAAGATGCCTATACAATCAGAAGTGTAACCCAATACGCAACCTAGATATACCAACTATCTTTGACTAGCGGAGACACTGGAACATCTGCCTCCATGTTCCCCTCTTCTCTCTCTCTTCTCTCTCTCTCTCTCTCTCTCTCCCCCTCTCTCTCTTCTGTCTCTCTCTGTCTGTCTTTCTCTCTCTCTGTCTCTCATCTAGCTCCTCCTCTCTTTCTACTTCTCCTCTCCTTATTCCTCCTCTTCCTCTCTTACTCCTCCCACCTTAGCTCCTCCTACATATCACCCTTCCTGTTAAAATAAAACTTTTCTCTCAAAGTACAATTAGAGCATAAATATACCAATTTGTATCAGTAAGGTACAAGATAGACCTAATACCATCCCATCATTTTGTTGACTAACCAGAACCTCTGTCATCTCTCCTAACTAAAAGACTTAGTTAGCCAGGTTCAGACCTGGCTTTTTTCTTGGCTTAAGAATGAATATCTGCTACCTGACTCCTATATCATTTATGATTTCTTTAATCCACTCAAGGACTCTTTCAACAGTGACTTAAGTACAATGGCATCATAACCCAAAATGGTGTTTGTTCTTCTATTTTTACCATGTGACTGATAGTTGTGCTACATTTGATGACAGTAAAACACTTGACAGACGTGATAGACATTTGGGATTAAAAAATTTAATTGTTAGATCATGTAAGGATGGATATCTTTTTTGTATAAGCTTGCAATTCCTTGAATGATTACTTTATAACAGACCAATGACTTGTCTAATGTCTCTAGGAGGAAGGAATGCTATCATCTCCCTACAAACCTCACTGCTTTGAGAATTATTGAGTGAAAATTGAGTTGGAAAATTCATGTGTGGCATTGTTATTACTTACTGCTTATACAAGCTTTATAGTGAAGATTGTGGAATAAATGGGGAATGGAATAGTGTCAGATGAATACAACTAAAAATCTCTGTAAGATTACAGACAAAGTAGGTCTTACTCTCTGCTGTAGTTTTTAAAAAGATTATCATTCTTACAATGAAATTGATCAGTATGCAGTGGAGACAATCAGGAAAGTGTCTGATGTGAAACATTGTATCTGTCAAAGTATCTAGACATATACCCACTTGGAGAAAGGTCCTGGAGATAGAAGGTGTGCAAAACCAAAACCTCCTCTTTCTTTTCTATAAAAGGGACTCTTGTGAAATAGTTATGATTTCCATTGTCAGTAGTCATGCAGTCATAGAGCAAAGTAAAAAGGTCATACATAAACTTGATAAAGTACTTGTTGTCTATGATTTCGTGACATTGATGTCATGAAGGCTCCAAATGTTACAGAGTTATGAGTGCTTGTACCTCAACCATTATTAAAAGCCTGTAACTTCAGCCAATGTGAAGAAAGAACAGTTTCTATTCAGGAAATCTGTGAGCTTGCTCTGCTTGTGAATGTAGTGTGAAGCCCTAATTGCAAGGAAGAATTACTGGCTTAGAGGTGCCAGGAATCAGTCATCTGTTCAGAATAGCTGGTAGCTTTAAGTTATGTCTCTATGGGAGAGAGAAAGACAGAGGATATGGACTATGTCTGTCAAGGCCACAGGGTGGTGTTGTCTCAGTCCCCTGGAGCCTAGATGATACCAGCATTGCCCCATACACTTCACAAAAAGCTTTATGATTCAATGCTTATTCTTCAAAGTTGTATCATTGCTTTGGTTCATTGTTTATTTTGTATTCCATTCTTCCCTTTTGTAAGAAAAATTTCTATTTTGTGCCATAGTGTTTGGAAAGTATGTAACTTTTTATGAATTTCTCAGATTCTCATCAGCTGTGTTTGCTTCCTGTTTCTGAGAGGATTTTAGACTTGGACTTTTGATCACTTGAAACTTAAGGTAGTAAAGACTGGAGAACTATGAGGAATTCATTCATATTTTCAAGCTGGAGTCTACTGAATTATTTGTCATGTCATCTAGAGCTTCCTAATACAATAATGTTTTTTTCTATCTCTGATTAAAGTTTTCATTTTTAAATCTTAATTTCCATTTACTCTACCATGTTTGAGATAATCTCATTATAACTTTAATAGTCATCAGTCATTCCAGACAATATGAGAAAGCATTTGTAGGATATTCTATAAGAAATGTTTAGTTTGCTTATCTATGACCAAATGGTATGTGTTGGAAAGCAGCTGGGGAGTAATGGTTTTGTCTCACACTTTGGGCTGAGAAAAGAGCAAGTGACTGCTGTGTGGTCAGCAGAATATGACAACAGTAGAGTACAACCCTATTCTGAAAACTTACACAATATAGCATTTAAAAAAAATATAGCTCAAGTTTTTATATAATCCTGTGTTGATTATGGGACTGGTTAGGGGGAGTGACACAGAAACCAAAACACTGGGAAAATACATGTAAAATTTGTATTTACAAAAAAATTCTTCAAGGGCCATAGACGTGGCACAGATGTTTAGAGCACATGCTATTCTTGCAGAGGACAGAACGTCGTTCACAGCACCCATGTCTGTGAGCACACAGTACACTGTAACTGCAAGACAAGGGTACCAAATCTTTCTAGTGTCTACCTGCACCTTCCTCGTGTGCATGAGCCTCCCACACAGACATGTGCACATAGGTAATTGAAAATAAAATAATTCCTAAAATGTTCTTCATTAAGAGTTTTCAGTCATCATCCCTATGAAAATTTCATGTTCTGAGCACTAAAGGAAAAGAAAACAAGTCAAAACAAATTAGGAGTCTGGACTGCTTATGCTGAATTACTTTTATTACTGCTGTTACAAGGTAACACTTTTAGACTTTGATGAGTGATAATACCCGAAGTTCCATGTGTCCTAACATAAGTTATGTGTGTACAATCTACCATGAAGCCAGTCTGACCATGCGTGTATGGCAGATATATCTTCACCAAAATGTATCCTACTTGCTAATAAAGCATTAAAAATTATTTTATACAATGTCAATGATGACTATACTTGCATTCACCATTGTCTGCTCTGTAACTCACAGAGCACAGAAGAAGATCTGAAGGTCTTTATACAGGTAGATGAGTGATGAAGTCATTACAATGATCCTAGTATAATTGTTCAGTTCTATGAGCAAGTTTTCATTTTGTCCCAAGTTTTCAGAGAATTCTCCCTAATATTGGTTTGTTCTTGTTTCAGAATGCAGACAATCTGATGTCCTTATAGCTATCATTCCTTAGTCATCAACCTTAAGGAGACTAAACCTATTACATTATTTCTGTCACACAAATTGAAAGTAGACATGGCTCTTCGTGAATGTAAAATTATTTTCTCTTTCCCTGCTGGTCAAAGTCCTATGCTCTCTTGTTTTTCCAAGTATATGAGGCTGAGTAGCTGGTCACTGTGTATGCTCAGGAGCCTTGATTGAAAGTCTGATTTCCTCCCACACACAGTTCATGGAATTTAATGTCTTTGCTCTGGACCAACTGCTCATTTGAACCCTTTAAACCAGTAAAGAGCCAACGATTATTGCCTTTCAGGTGACACCATTTTTTTCGTTTTGACTTAGATGAGGGAAAAATCAACTGATGCATGGTGTAGCTTCCTGCTACAATTTCTACTCATCTTGGAATTTCTTTCTTGAATGCATTTTGTGTTGACTGCCTACAAGTGTTGTAGTGTTTGAAGAAAATCATGTTTAATTTCAAATGGCCTGACCTAGCCTTTCATGTGAAAGTCACATAAAGGTTTAGTTTGAAAAATCTTCATATTTACTATTTTGTGTTTTAGAATCCATATAGATCTTGTTTGGATCATTTTTGGATACTGATGTGAGATAAGCAACCTTAGTCTTTTGGAGATTCAGAGAAGTTTTGGCATGGCTCCACCACTTCTATGTCTGTAATGTTACTATTGAGTGCTAGCCACAGGACCTGAAATGTTTGTTTCCTGGAGAATATTATTTATCCATATAGTCTCTCTTATTCTTCCTAACATTTCTAGAGTTTTTTCTTTTGTTTGAATTTAAAATATCATAGGCAGAGTCATGTGTAAACCACTTGGTCTCTAACTGTTATAATTACTCTGGGAAAAGGTAGATATTGGGAAAGCATAATAGGAAAAATGACTGATTAGATCCATGCATATAAATCCCAAAGTTCTTTGATCTTTCTTAATTCTTACTTTCTATGATGTAGACAATGACCATCATACTATTACAACTAGGTTCCAGTCCAGGGCATCAGGACAAACAAGTATGGGATAAATTTTATGACATGCATGCTAAAATAAAACTTACCATTTTAAAATTGTTCTTCCATGATTTTCTTTTTTCATACATAAGAAAATTTTAACCTCAAACTATGTTTCAGAGAGGACCATTCATTTTCATAGTAAATCATCCCTTGTGGCTATTGAGCTTTTTAGCAAGAAGAATATGGACAATTTAGAGAAGAAAGGAATAGAAACCACACAATAGTATAAACTCGGTTAATGAAGAACCCCTTTGAGAGTTCAAGGTCCACTTTGTCAATAGGAATAAGGACAGTGAAGTCTGGATATATAAACTCTTCACCTGTACAAAGACTAAATGTCTTGAAGCTTCTATTCTTCAAAGCACACTTCTATAATGGTGCATGTCTGGACACTGTTTTTTGCTGAATGGTCAAGAAATCGCCTCTACAATATTCAAAATATAAAGGTGATACTAAGTAGTAGACCTGAATATTATGCCTATTTTGTACCATATTTAGAGTTGAAGTCAAGATAGAATTTCAAAGCAAAATATTGGATGTTTGCAGTTTGGTTAGAAAATACTATAAAATTTGGGTTTACAAGACAAACTCCAGCAAATGTTAGATTTAACTAAAAGAAGCAATATGATTTACATGAGGCAGAAAAATATATCTGTAGTAAGTCTTGGGAATTAAGCATATGTCAACCATAAAAAGTTCAAGGACAGCAAATGGTAACTTCCTTGAATGTCCCATAGGTAAACAATGCTTCTCTACACAGTGATAGCCACCTAAGAAATTACAGCAATCAGTGGGCTTTCATCGTATTCAATTTCCAGATCTCAGAACTTGTGGACATCATCCGTTTGATCCTAGACATGGCTGAAGTTGGGGGCAAAATTTGTTGTTAATAACTTAATACTTTGAAAACATGCAGGATGCAAATGGGGAGCTTACACCCAAACTTCAAAGGAAAATATGAGCGGGTCAACAAGCACAGAAATAAAACAAACAAAACAAACAACAAAAACAAAACTCACAGAAAATTTAAAGTCTGTGTTTACCTAAAACAGTCATCATGTTATTCCATCATGTTATTCCTACCTTGGCTGAAGAAAAACTCTGAAACGGTGTGTCAATTTAAACATTTTCACTAGGGACTTATTTGTTAAGTGGTTGATCATTATGATGAAATTTTAAATACTTAATACTGGAGTAGTTTCATTAGAAAATATAACCCATGCTGTTCCAAGGTTTTGGAACTGGTTTGTAGGACTAATGCAGGTAAGATTAGAGATGAAGCAGTAGAGCACATCCTAGTGTCCTACTGTCAATCTAAAAAACCAGAATGCTGAAAGAAATGGAAACAGTAGAGACTGCACTGATACTTTAGGAAAAGGCTAGGATTTCAGGCAATGTGGAGCAGGATCTGATCCATTCAGGAGCTTGTGAATGGGCTATGCATGAAGATGAGGTATAATATCCAATTTACAAGAAGAACATAGAAGAATAAAGAATAGATTTTCTGCTGAGCAAAGCTGGTAGCTTTGAGTTGCCTCTGCCTGGGGGAGAATATAGACTGTGTGTTGCAGTGCCATGGGGTGGGATATCTAAGTCTCTTTGGACTCTGAAGATGTCAGCATGTGCTCCAGACACTGCAAAAAAGACTTCTGAGCTAATATTTAGCCTTCAGAATTGTGTTGTTACTCCTGTAATTGTTCTCATTAGTAATGGAAATGTCTATTTTGCGCCATTGTATATTGGAAACATGTTACATTGTGTGGATTTGTAGGAGCTGTGAGCTGTGCTTGTCTTGAGTCTCAGAAGACTTTAGGAATAGGGCCTTGGAAATTGTTTTTTGACAGAATTTTAAAGTAGTGAAAACAACAGAAGAGTGAGAAATCAGCCTGTTTTTTGAAAACAGGCTGTATGGAATTTTTGTCTCATCAGCTTGAAGTAAGAAAGTACACTATATTCTCATCCCTAAGGACATAATATGGTCTGTGTGTGTCTATCTCTCTCTCTATGTGTGTGTGTGTGTGTGTGTGTCTTTGTATATATTTTTTTTCAAAAACTTGTATTTATCCCACAGTGCTTTGCCTCAAGTCCATTGCATCCTTAATTTCCCTTGATCATTCCAGGTATCCTTTGAATTCTTTTTGTTTGACAGTTTGTTTTTTTTGTTTTGTTTTTTGTTGTTGTTTCTTTTATTGGATACTTTATTTACATTTCAGATGTTATCCCCTTTCCACATTTCCCCACACCCAGAAACCCCCCATTCCATTGCCCCTTCTCCTGCTTCTATGAAGATGTGCCCCCACCCACCCACTCGCACCTTCCTTCCCTAGAATTCCCCCACACTGGAGCAGCCAGGCTTCATGGGACCAAGGAAGTTCTCTTTCATCTATGCCCTACAAGCCTATCTTCCCATACATATACAAATGGAGCCATGGGTCCCTCCCTGTGTGCTCCCAGGCTGGTGGTTTAGACCCTGGGAGCTATGGTTGGTTGATGTTGCTGCTCTCTCCCCATGGGGTCACAAACTATTTCAGCTCCTTCAGTCTTCTCTCTAACTCTTCCATTGGGAACCCCATGATCAGTTCAGTGGTTATCTGTGAGCATCTACCTCTGTATATGTCAGGCTCTGGCAGACTTCTAAAGAGACAGCTATATCATGCTCCTGTCAGCATGCACTTCCTGGTATCCACATCAGCATCTACATTTAGTGACTGCACATGGGATGAATACCCAGGTGGAACAGTCTCCACTTGGCCCCTCCTTTAGTTTCTGTCCCATACTTTGTCTCCATATCTGCTCCCATGAGTATTTTGTTACTCCTTCTAAGGAGGACCAAAGCATGCACACTTTGGTCTTCCTTGTTCATGAGCTTCATGTGGTCTGTGAGTTGTATCTTAGGTAGTAGGAGTTTTTGGGCTAATATCCATTATTAGTGAGTGCATAACATGTGTGTTCTTTTGTGATTGGGTTACCTTACTCAGGATGATATTTTCTAGATCCATACATTTGCCTAAGAATTTCATGAACTCATTGTTTTTAATAGCTGAGTAATCCTCCATTGTGTACATGTGCCACAATTTCTGTATCCATTCCTTTGTTGGAGGACATCTGGGTTCTTTCTAGATTCTGGCTAGTATAAATAAGGCTGCTATGAACATAGTAGAGCATATGTCCTTGTTATATGTTGTAGAATCTTCTGGGTATATGCCCAGGAGTGGTATAGCTGAGGTCTCAGGTAATTCAATGTCCAATTTTCTGAGGAACTGCCAGACTGATTTCCAGAGTGGTTGTACCAGCTTGCAATCCCACCAACAATGGAGGAGTGTTCCTCTTTCTCCAAAACCTCTCCATCACCTGGTATCACCTGAGTTTTTGGTCTTAGCCATTCTGACTGGTGTAAAGTGAAATCTCAGGGTTGTTTTGATTTGCATTTCTGTTTTGACTGAGGATGTTGAACATTTCTTGAGGTTCTTCTCGGCCATTTGAGTTTCCTCAGTTGAGAATTATTTGTATAACTCTGTACCCCATGTTAATAGGGTTATTTGGTTGCATGGAGTCTAATTTCTTGTGTTCTTTGTATATATTAGATATTAGCCCTCTATTGGATATAGGATTAGTAAGGATCTTTTCTCAATCTCTTGGTTGTCATTTTGTCCTGTTGACAGTGTCCTTTGCCTTACAGAAGCTTGCAATTTTATGAGGTCCCACTTGTCAATTCTTAATCTTAAAGCATAAGCCACTGGTGTTCTGTTCAGGAACTTTTCCCCTGTGCCCAAGTATTCAATGTTCTTCACCATCTTCTCTTCAGTTAGTTTCATTGTATCTGGTTTTATGTGAAGGTCCTTTATCCACTTGGAATTGTGCTTTGTACAAAGACATAAGAATGGATCGATTTGCATTCTTCTACATGCTGATGTCCAGTTGAACAACACTATTTGTTGAAAATGCTGTCCTTTTTACTGCATGGTTTTAGCTCCTTTGTCAAAGATCAAGTGACCATAGGTGTGTGGGTTCATTTCTGGGTCTTCAACTCTATTCCATTGATCTTCCTGCCTTCTCTGTACAATACCAGCAGTTTTTATCACTATTGCTCTGTAGTACAGCTTGAAGTCAAGGATGGTGATTCCCCCAGAAGTTCTTTTATTGTTGAAAACAGTTCTTGCTATCCTGGGTTTTTTGTTATTCCAAATGAATTTGAGAATTGCTCTTTTTATCTCTAGGAAGAATTGAGTTGGAATTTTGATGACGATTGCATTGAATCTGTAGATTGCTTTTGGCAAGATGGTCATTTTTACTATATTTATTCTGCCAATCCATGAGCATGGGACATCTTTCCATCTTCTGAGATCCTCTTCCAAATTTTTTTCTTCAGAGACTTGAAGTTCTTGTCATACAGATCTTTCTCTTGTTTGGTTAGAGTCACACCAGGGTATTTTATATTATTTGTGACTATTCTAAAGGGTGTCATTTCCCTAATTTCTTTCTCGGCCTGTTTATCCTTTGAATAGAGGAAGGCTACTGATTTGTTTGAGTTGATTTTATAACCCACCACTTTGCTGAAGTTTTTTTATCAGGTTTAGGAGTTCTGTGGTGGAAGTTCTGGAGTCACTTAAGTATACTATTGTATCATGTGCAAATAGTGATATTTTGACTTCTTCCTTTCCTATTTGTATCCCTTTGACTTCCTTTTGTTGTCTAATTGCTCTGGCTAGGACTTCCAGTACTATATTGAATAGGTAGGGAGAGAGTGGCAGCCTTGTCTAGTCCCCGATTTCAGTGAGATTGCTTCAAGTTTCTCTCCATTTAGTTTGATGTTGGCTACTGGCTTACTGTATATTGCTTTTACTATGAATAGGCATGGGCCTTGAATTCCTGATCTTTCCAAGACTTTTACCCTGATGGAATGTTGAATTTTGTCAACTGCTTTCTCAGCATCTAGTGAGATTATCATGTGATGTTTTTCTTTGAGTTTGTTTATATAGTGGATTACATGATGGATTTTGTATATTGAACCATCCCTGATTTCCTGGGATAAAGCCTACTTAATGTTGATGGATGATTGCTTTGATATGTTCTTGGATTTATTTTGTGAGAATTTTATTGAGCATTTTTGCATTAGTATTCATAAGAGAGATTGGTCTGAAGTTCTCTTTCTTTGTTGGGCCTTTGTGAGGTTTAGGTATGAGTGTGATTGTAGCTTCATAGAACGAATTGGGTAGTGTTCCTTCTGTTTCTATTTTGTGGAATAGTTTGAAGAGAATTGGTAGTAAGTCTACCTTGAAGGTCTGATAGAATTCTGCACTAAAAACCATCTGGTCCTGGGCTCTTTTAGGTGGGGAGACTTTTAATGACTGCTGCTATTTCTTTAGGGTTATGGGACCATTTAGATGATTTATCTGCTCCTGATTTAACTTTGGTACCTGGTATCTGTCTAGAAAATTGTCCATTTCATCCAGATTTTCCAGTTTTGATGAGCATAGGTTTTTGTTGTAGGATCTGATGATTTTTTTTAATTTCCTCAGTTTCTGTTGTTATGTCTCCCTTTTCAGTTCTGATTTTATTAATTTGGATACTGTCTCTGTACCCTCTGGTTAATCTGGCTAAGGGTTTTTCTATCTTGTTCATTTTCTAAAAGAACCAGCTCTTGGTTTTGTTGATACTTTGTTTAGTTATTGTTATTTCTATGTGGTTGTTTTTAACCTGAGTTTGATTATTTGCTGCCTTCTATGACTCTTGAGTGTATTTACTTCTTTTTGTTCTAGCTTTCAGGTATGCTGTCAAGTTGCTAGTGTGTGCCCTCTCCTGTTTCTTTTTGTAGACACTTAGAGCTAAGCATTTTTTTCTATTAGCACTGCTTTCATTGTGTCCCATAAGTTTTGGTATTACTAGACTTCATTTTCATTTGATTCTAAAAAGCCTTTAATTTCTTTCCTTATTCCTTCATTGATCAAGTCATCACTGAGTAGATCATTGTCCAGTTTCCATGTGGATATGGCCTTCCATTGTTTGTTATTATTGAAGACCAGCCTTAGTCCGTGGTTCAGAGTTGAGAGTCCATGGTTTAGTAGTTGTTCAGAGTTGAGAGTTCATCTTGGTAACTTTTTCTTTTGATGAGTATTAAGTGTCCTTGTTAACTTTTTTGATAATTTTTGGTTGAAAGTTGATTTTATTCTATATTAAAATGGCTACTCCAACTTGTTTCTTGGGACCATTTGCTTGGAAAGTTTTTTCCATCCTTTTACTCTGAGGTGGTGTCTGTCTTTATCACAGAGGTTTTCTGTATGCAACAAAATTCTGGGTCCTGTTTACTTATGCAGTCTGTTAGTCTACATCTTTTTATTGGGAAATTTATTCCACTGATGTTAAGAGTTATTAAGGAAAAAATATTGTTGCTTCTTGTCATTTTTGTTATTAGAGGTGGAATTATATTTGTATAGCTAACTTCTTTGGGTTTGTTGGAAAATTACTTTCTTGCTTTTTTGAGGTTGTAGTTTCCCTAGTTGTGTTGGAGTTTTCCATCTATTATTTTTGCAGGGCTGGATTTGTGTAAAGATATTGTGTAAATTTGGTTTTCTTATGGGTTATTTTGGTCTCTCCATCTATAGTACTTGCGAGTTTTGCTGGGTATTGTAGTCTGGGCTGACATTTGTGTTCCCTTACAATCTGTAAGGTATCAGTCCAAGATGTTTTGGCTTTTATAGTCTCTGGTGAGAATCTGGTGGAATTCTTATAGGTCTGCCTTTGTAAGTTACTTGACTTTTTCCCCCTACTGCTTTTAATATTCTTTCTTTGTTTTTTGATTTTGATGTTTTGATTATTATGTGAAGGGAAGAATTTCTTTTCTGGTCTAGTCTATTTGGAGTTCTGTAGGTGTCTTGTATGTTCATGGGCATCTCTTTCTTTAGGTTAGGAAAGTTGTTCTTCTATAATTTTGTTGAAGGTATTTACTGGCCCTTTGAGTTGGGAATCTTTCCTTTTTTTTCTATACCTATTATCCTCAGGTATGGTCTTCTCATTGTGTCCTGTATTTCTGGATGTTTTGGGTTAGGAGCCTTTTGCATTTTGTATTTTCTTTGACAGTTGTGTCAGATTTTTCCAGGGAATCTTCTGCACTTTAGATTCTCTCTTCAAACTCTTCTATTCTGTTGGTGATACTTGTGTCTATGACTCCTGATCTCTTTCCTAGATTTTCTATCTCCAAGGTAGTCTCTTTTTGAGATTTCTTTATTGTTTCTACTTCCATTTTTAGATCCTGGATGGTTTTGTTTCATTCCTTCACCTGTTTGGTTGTGTTTTCTTGCAATTCTTTAAGGGATTTATGTGTTCTCTCTTTAAGGGCTTGTACCTGTGTATCTGTGTTCTCTTGCATTTTGTTTTGTTTTTTGAGACAGGGTTTTTCTGTGTAGCCCTGGCTGTCCTGGAACTCACTCTGTAGACCAGGTGGGCCTCAAACTCAGAAATACCCCTGCCTCTGCCTCCCAGGTGCTGGGATTAAAGGAGTGCACCACCACTGCCCGGCCTCTCTTGCATTTTTTAAGGTAGTTATTTATGTCCTTCTTAAAGTCCTCTGATCATTATCATGAGAAGTTATATTAATCAGAATCCTGCTTTTCCTGTGTCATGGGGTGTCCAGGACTTGCTATGGTGGGAGAACTGGTTCTGATGATGCCAGGTAACCTTGGTTTCTGATTGCTTGAATTCTTTATAGGATATTCTACAAGAAATACTTAATAAGGTGATACATTGCAAAATGGTGGGTAAAGGAAATCAGGTTTAGAAATTGATATTCTCTCACTCTTCAGAGTGAAATAAAACATGCTGATTTCCTAGTGGAATATTGGAAAAGACTAATGGCTCAGCTTTATTTTTAAGAATGTTTATTGATTATTTTTATCAATGTTTTACAAAATACCTAAATGGAACAACTCTGGAAGGAAGGTATTTTTGTATGTATTTTTAGAAAATAGCCAGCCAGGTAGGGAAGGTATGGTGCCAATCCTGAGGTTATGGTCACAATGCATATCGAATTACACACCCTAGAGAGATGAAAACTTATGCAGTTAGCTGTGTCCTTTGCATACATTCTAGGCCAAAATCCAATCAAATGCTTTGCTCAAATTAAAAGATTTTGCTCAGATTTTGCTTCCTACTTTCGAAAACACAAAGTTAGAAAATACATTATAGAAATACCAAAGATTCATTTCCAAGCTGATCAGAGATCCTGCCAAGTTGAATATCAATAAAACTATCCCATATTGGGAGTGAAATAACCCTCATTATATGTTTTTAGTCATTAAAATAATCATTTGTCTTAAGAAAAGTTAATTTCTTGAATTTGAAATAAAGGATTAAATATGGTTTGCAGGAATAAAAATGTCTTGTGTTTGTTCTATTTAGGCAACTTTACTGAGTTAAACAGATTTAAGCACATATGGGTGTATATTTCTTCTTAGTGCAAGAATTAACTTTTGTAAATAGAAGAAAAACACACAATTTCTGTGAAATCACTATAGTGTCCTAGTTTAGTGACTGTATATGGGATGAATCACCAATTTGGACAGTCTCTGGATGGCACTCTTTGTTTCTGCTATTCTCTTGTAAGTATTTTGTTCCCTCTTCTAAGAAGCACTGAAGCATCCACACCCTCTTGGGCTTCATATGGTCTGTGAATTGAACCTTCATTTTTCCGAACTCTTGGGCTAATATCCACTTAACAGTGAGTGCATACCATGTGTGTTCTTTTGTGACTGAATTATCTCACTCAGGATGATATTTTCAAGTTCCATCCATTTGCCTGTGGATTTCATGAAATCATTGTTTTTAATAGCTGAGTAGTACTCTATTGTGTAAATGTACCACATTTTCTGTACCCATTCCTCTGTTCAAGGACATCTGGGTTGTTACCAGCTTCTAGCTATTATAAATAAGGCTGCTATGAATATAGTGGAGCAAGTGTCCTTGTTATATGTTAGAGCATCTATTGGGTATATGCCCAGGAGTGGTATAGCTGGGTCCTCAGGTAATACTATCTCCAAATTTCTAAGGAACTGCCAGACAGATTTCCAGAGTAGTTGTACCAGCTTGCAATCCCAGCAGCTGGGATTGTGGAGGAGTGTTCTTCTTTCTCCACACCTCTCTAGCATCTGCTGTCATCTGAGTTTTTGATCTTAGCCATTCTGACTAGTGTGAGGTGGAATCTCAGGGTTGTTTTGATTGGCATTTCCCTGATGACTAAGGATGTTGAACATTTGTTTAGGTGCTTCTCAACCAATCGATATTCATGAGCTGAGAATTCTGTTTAGCTCTGTTCCCAGTTCTTAATAGTTACTTGTTTCTATGGAGTTTACCTTCTTGAGATCTTCGGATATATTTGATTTTAGCCCTCTATCAGATGAAGGATTGATAAATATCTTTTCCCAGTCTATTGATTTCCATTTTGTCCTATTGACAGTGTCCTTTGCCTTACAGAAGCTTTGCAATTTTATGAGGTCCATTTGTTGATTCTTGATCTTAGTGCGTAAGTCATTGGTGTTCTGTTAAAGAACTTTTACTTGTGCCCAGGTGTTCAAGGTTTTGCCCCACTTTCTCTTATTAGTTTCAGTGTATCTCGTTTTATATTAAGGTCCTTTATCCACTTGAACTTAAGCTTTGTACAAGCAGATAAGAATGGGACAAGTTGCATTCTTCTCCATGTTGAATGCCAGTTGAACCAGCACCATTTGTTGAAAAGTCTGTCTTTTTTTCCACTGGATGGTTTTGTCAAAGATCAAATGACTAAGATGTATGGACTCATTTCTGGGTCTTTGATTCTATTCCTTTGATCTACATGCCTGTTGCTGTACCAATACCATGCAGTTTTACATCACTATTTCTCTGTAGCACAGCTTGAGGTCAGGGATGGTGAGTGCCCCCGAAGTTCTTTTATTGTTAAAAATAGTTTTCCCTGTCCTGAGATTAGGTTACTCCAAATGAATTTGAGAATTACTCTTTCTAACTCTATGAAGAATTGAGTTACAATTTTGATGGGGATTTGATTGAATCTGTAGACTGCTTTCTGCAAGATGGCCATTTTACTATAGTAATCCTGCCAATCCACAAGCATGGAGATCTTTTTATCTTCTGAGGTCTTCTTCGATTTTTTTCTTCAGAGATTTGAAGTTCTTGTTTTATAGATCTTTCAATTGTTTGGTTAAAGTCACACCATGATATTTTATATTGCTTGTGGCTATTGTGAATGGGGTCATTTCCTTAATTTCTTACTCAGCCTGTTTATCCTTTGAGTAGAGGAAGGCTACATATTTGTTTGAGGTAATTTTGTATCTGGCCACTTTGCTGAATTGGATATCAGGTTTAGGAGTTCTCTGGTGGAATTTTTGGAGTCACTTAAGTATATTATCATATTATTTGGAAATAGTGATATTTTGACTTCTTCCTTTCCTATTTGTATCTCTTCGAGTTTCTTTTGTTTTCTAATTGCTCTAGATAGAACTTCAAGTACTACATTGAATAGATAGTGAGAGAGTGGACAGATTTGTCTAATCCCTGATTTTAGTAGGATTACTTCAAGTTCCTCTCCATTTAGTTTGATGTTGGCTGCTGGTTTGCTGCATATTGCTTTTATTATGTTTATGGATGGACCTTGCATTCAAGACTTTCTAAGGCTTTTGACACAAAGGGATGTTGAATTTTGTTAAATGCTTTTTTAGTATCAAATGAAATGATGTGTTTTTTTCCTTTGAGTTGGTTTATATAGTGGATTTCATTGATGGATTACCATATACTGAACCACCCCTGTATCCCTGGATGAAACCTTCTTGATCATTGTGAGTGATCCTTTTGATACATTCTTGGATTTGGTTTTCAAGAGTTTTATTGAGTATATTTGTATCAATATTCATAAGGGAAATTGGTCTGAAGTTCTCCTTCTTTGTTGGGTCTTTATGTGGTTTTGGTATCAGTGTAACTGTGGCTTCATAGAATGAATTGGGTACTGTTCCTTCTGTTTCTATTTTGTGGAGTAGTTTGAAGAGTATTGGTATTAGGTGATCTTTGAAGGTCTAATAATATTCTGCACTATACTCATGTGGTCCTGGGCTTTTTTTATGTTTGGGAGACTTTTAATAACTGCTTCTGTTTCTATAGGGGTTATAGAGATGCTTAGATGGTTTATCTGATTCTGATTTAACTTTGGTACCTGGAATCTATCTAGAAAATTGTCCATTTCATCCACAGTTTTGTTGTGTATAGGCTTTTGTAGTAAGATCTGATGATTTTTTGAATTTCCTCAGTTTTTGTAGTTAAATCTCCCTTTTCAGTTCTGATTTTGTTGATTTGCATCTCTGTGCCCTTTGGCTAAGGGTTTATGTATGTTGATGATTTTCTCAAAGAACCAGCTTTTGGTTTTGTTGATTCTTTGTGTAGTTCTTTTTGTTTTTACTTGGTAGATTTCAGCCTTGAGATTGATTATTTCCTGCTGTCTACTCCTCTGCATGTATTTGCTTCTTTTTGTTCTAGAGCTATCAGGTGTGTTGTCAAGGTGCTAGTGTAGATTCTCTCCAGTTTCTTTGTAGAGGCACTCAGAGCTATGAGTTTTCCTCTTAGCACTGCTTTCATTGTGTCCCATAAGTTTGGGTAAAGTTGTGCCTTTATTTTTATTAAATTCTAAAAAGTCTTTAGTTTCTTTCTTTATTTCTTCCTTGACCATGTTATCATTGAGTAGGGCATTGTTAAGCTTCTATGTGCATTTGGGCTTTATGTTGTTTTTGTTACTATTGAAGACCAGTCTTAGTCTGTGGTGATCTGATAGGAAACATGGGATTATTTCAGTCATCTTGTATCTGTTGAGGCCTATTTTGTGACAGATATATATATGGTCGTTTTCGAGAAGATTCCATGAGGTTACTGAGAAGAAGGTTATTCTTTTGTTTTAGGGTGAAATGTTCTATAGGTATATTTTAAATCCATTTGGTTCATAACTCTTGTTAGTTTCACTGTGTCTCTTTTTAAGTTTGTGTTTCCATGATCTGTCCATTGATGAGAGTTGTGTGTTGAAGTCTCCCACTATTATTGTGTGAGGTGCAATGTGTGCTTTGAACTTTAGTAATTTTTTTTTTAATAAATGTGGATGTCCTTGCATTTGGAGCATAGATGTTCAGCAGTGAGAGTTCTTCTTGGAAGATTTTTCCTTTAATGTGTATGAGATGTCCTTCATTATACTTTTTGATAAATTTTGGTTTAAAGTTGATTTTATTCAATATTAGAATGGCTTATTCTAGCTTGTTTCTTGGGATAATTTACTTGGAAAATGGGTTTTCAGCCCTTTACTCTGAGGTAGTGTCTGTCTTTGTCACTGAGATGCACTTCCTGTATGCAGCAAAATGTTGTGTCCTATTTACTAATCCAGTCTGTTAGTCTACATCTTTTTATGGGGGAGTTGAGTCCATTGATGTTAAGAGATATTAAAGAGTAGTGATTGTTGCTTCCTGTTATTTTTGATGTTATTTTTATGTTTGTGTGGCTATCTTCTTTTGGGTTTGTTGAAAGAAGATTACTTTCTTACATTTTCTATGGTCTAGTGTTCCCTCCTTGTATTGGCGTTTTCCATCTATTATCTTTGTAGATCTGGATTTGTAGAAAGATATTGTGTAAATTTGGTTTCATCATTGAAAATCTTTGTTTCTTCATCTATGGTAATTGAGAGTTTTGCTGGGTATAATAGCCCGAGCTGGCATTTGTGTTCTCTTAGGGTCTGTATGGCATCTGCCCAGGATCTTCTGGCTTTCATCATCTCTGGCTGAGAAATCTGGTGAAATTCTGATAGGTCTGCTGTTATATGTTACTTGACCTTTTTCTCTTAAGGCTTTTAATATTGTTTCTTTATTTTGTGCATTTGGCGTTTTGACTATTATGTGACAGGAGGAATTTCTTTTCAGGTCCAATCTATTTGGAGTTCTGCAGGCTTCTTGTGTGTTTATAGGTATCTCTTTCTTTAAGTTAGGGAAGTTTTCTTCTATAATTTTGTTGAAGGTATTTATTGGCCCTTTAAGTTGGGAATCCTTACTGTTTTTCTATATCTATTATCCTCAGGCTTGGTCTTCTTACTGTGTCCTGGATTTCCTTGATGATTTGGTTAGAAACTTTTTGCATTCTGCATTTTCTTTGACAGTTGTGTCAATGTTTTCTATGGTATCTTCTGCACCTGAGATTCTCTCTTCTATCTCTTGTATTCTGTTGGTGATGCTTATATCTATGACTCCTGATTTTTTTCCTAGATTTTCTATCTCCAGGATTGGCTCCCTTTGTGGTTTCTTTATAGTTTCTGTTTCCATTTTTAGATCCTGGATGGTTTTGTTTAATTCCTTCACCTGATTGATTGTGTTTTCCTGTAATTCCTTAAGGAAGTTTTATGTTTCCTCTTTGAGGTCTTTTACCTGTTTACCTCATTCTTTTGCATTTCTTTAAGGTAGTTATTTATGTCCTTCTTAAAGTCCTCTGTCATCTCTATCATGAGATGTGATTTTAAATCAGAGTCTTGCTTTTCTGGTGTGTTGGGGTATCCAGGGCTTACTGTGGTTGGAGAACTGGGTTCTTATGATGCCAAGTAGTCACAGTTTCTGTTGCTTATGTTCTTTCCATTGCTTTTGGCCATCTGCTTATCTCTGGTTGTAGCTGGTCTTGCTGTCCCTGACTGTGGTTTGTCCCTCCTGCAAAGCTATGTGTCGGTACACCTGGGAGACCAGTTCCCTCTGGGAGGAATTTGGGTTGGAGAGGTGTGGCATAGCGCCCCGTGTGCAGATGAAAACCTGAAGGATCCTGACCTCAGCTGTTCCTTGATTTCTGTGTCCTGATGGCTCTGGGCAGTTCCTTCTTGGGTCAGGAATTTGAGCTCAAGTGGTGATCTTACCAGTGCTCATAGGTGTGTTCATATTCCTGGGAGCCCAGCTCACTCCTGGTGGTATTTGTGTGTGGAGTGCTGAGGCACAGGATCAGCTCAGGGCACAGACAGAAACCTGAAGGATCCTGTCCCAGCTGACTCCTTGGTTCCTGTGTCCTGTCCACAGATGATTTAGTGGTAGAAGAAAATGGTGTTTTGTTTCAAATGGCCAGACAAAGTACAATATGGAAAACTCAAACTAAGACTCAGTGTAGAAAATCTTTGTATTTGCCATTTTTGGGTCAATTTTAAATACAACTATAAGATAAGCAAGATTGTTTCCATTTGGATTTTCAGACATTTCTGTCATCACATTATTTGTCAGGTTGTATTATTGAATGTAAGTCACAGGATCCAAAACTGTATCAGATTTTTCCCTTGGAAAACATTGATTTGTTTAGTCTTCTTCTTATTCCTCATCCTTATTTCTAGGGTTCTCAATGTCAATAGCTTTCGTTTTGGTAGAGTATGAAATACCATGGGGAGGATCATGTGAAAAACTAATTGGTCCCCTGTGGTGGAATTACTGTGGGAAGAGGAGGATATATGGAAAAGGCATGATTGGAGAAAATGATTGATCCATGGCATGCCTTTAAAGTCTTGAGTCCTTTGCCCATTCTTCCTTTCTACTTGCTGTGAAGTGGAGAATGTCTAGAACACTGTCCTGCCACAGAATGCTGTGAAGATCATCATGATAAACAACATTGGGCTGTATTTACTGGCATGAAATTCAAAAATTAATCTTGCTTCTTATAAACTTTCTTCTCCAGGATATTTACACACAATGAAATTGTAACACTAAAAATTGGTTCCAGAGAGATGTATACATACTTGTGATAAATCTTCCCTGTGATTCTTAAACATTTTCAGGAGGAATTTGCAAGTGGTAGAGAAGAAAACAAACAAATTACAGTATGTTATGAGCTCAAGAAACAGACAAATCTTACGGGAGCACCTTAGGACACCATATTGTAAATCAGAACACTGACATTAAAGGCTGGGCATATAAAGTGTAATAAGTGTGCTGCGTATAGATGAGAGAAAGGATGTGCATGCTCCATTCTACATTGAACATGTCTACACAGTTTATATCCTAACACTTGCGGCTGGAAGTGTTGAAAGTTTATGAACAAAATGTATCTAATGTAGAAATTTTGAAGGGAGTCTAGTATTGAGTTCATAATATGAAAGTTAAACTTGTTATTTTCATTATTCCAACTTTATAAGTGTATAGTTAGAAAAGAAAATCAGAAAAGAGAGTATGTTTGTAGTTTCATTAGAAATATTTGTATAACATTTGAGCTTAGGAAGTTTTTTTTTTTTCAGAAATGTTAGATATAACATAACCCTCCATGTGCATTACACTAAGACAATAGGAAAAAAGGTCATTAGTACATCTTGGAACTTGACCATATGACACCAGAAGATCAAAACTTGGAAGAGGTAAACTTACCTCAATGACCCTGGATAAATAGTCCCTCTAGACTTATAGCACAGTCACAGCCACCTAGGAAATTGTCCCGTTAAGTATGATTTTACAATATTTAACTACCCAGAGTTTGCAGACTTGATCTTTGTGAGCCTACACATAACTTCAGTTGTTGGGAAAATTAGATTTCATTCATTTGATGATAGTTTTGCCTTCATGCAGAACACAAGTGGCGAAGTGTGAAGGGTGGTGCTTCCACACAGATTTCAAAGGAAAACCTGGAAAGCTAGACAAGCATATGCATTCATAATACTTGTACCAGTCTCTTAACATTGCAGCTCATCTAATAGTGATGGTGAAAGTTGTAACAATGTAGAGATTTTAAAAATGTAAATACAGCAACACAATAGTGTATAGAGTAAACTTGAAGCCTTGAGTCGACCCAGATCAAGGGAAGCATCCTGTTCACATGGACTAAACTGTAAAATATGGCACATGCTTTCACATGTTGAACTTGGTCCTCAGTTAGTGGTCATAACTTGAGAGATGGGGTTGAGTGGAAGAAAGTTGCTAAGTGTCTTTATATGTTATGTTTAGGCCTAATATCTTATTATTCTTTGTATTTGACTTATGAAGTGCTGATTCTTCTTTGCCAACAGTTTTTGCCTCCATGGTTTACTGCACAGTTATATCAAGCCAAGTATTGTTAGACTCACAAACCAAGGGCAGGTTATGCCTTTAAGTTGCTATGTCAAATAGTCTTTATAGGTTACAAAATTTGATCATCCTTTTTATGATTTCTGTGATGCTGACATAAATTTTTGCACAATGCTATAGGCTAACATGTAATGATTCACAAAATTGGTATTGTTCTTCCAAATGTGGCTAGCTCTAGTGCTACATTCAATTACAAATGACTACTTTGCAGTTATTTAGGATTAAAAGTTTATAATGCAAGATTAAGTAATCATGAATATAATTTTATATATGTGTTTTTAATTCCATGATTACTTTGTAACTGAGCAATGATTAGGCCAATGTATCAAAGAAGAAAAATAGTACTTTCTCTAATAATTTGAGGGTTGGGGGAGACACTTGAGAGGAAATTTATAAGCAAAGGCCATGGTACCATTTGATTACTCACAGCTTATACAATGTTTCCAGTGAGAACTGGGAGCAAAAAGGAGAGTAGAATCCTGTTAGATATGCATTGCTATGATTTAAATTGCCCAGAAACTACTGCAGTAACAGAACAAAGGACACTGTTTCTTCTAACACTGGAAGAACTGTTTGTCTAAGAGGCACTGGCATTGCAAGGTATGAAGGATCTAAGGGTTAGAGAGTTATGGAAGTTGTCCTCTATATCATTAAAAAAAGTCTGGTATTTTAGCCAAGGTATAGGATCAGCCTTTATTAAGGGAACTTGTGAGTGGGTCGCTGGCTGAAGCTGTGGTTGAAGTAAATGTTGTAGTGAAAAACTTCAGTCTCAGAGGTGCCAGAGATATGGCTCACTTGTCCAGAAGGGTGGTAACATTGAATTGCATCTTCCTGGGACAGAGAGACTATGGACTGTGTGTGGCATGGTCACAGGTTTGAGTTGTCTAAGTCTTGGAGCTCAGATGATGGCATCATGTGCTCTATACACTTTACAAAATTCTCATGATTTAATGCTTATTCTTCATTGTCAAGTGTTTTTGCTTTGGTCCATTCTTTTCTTTCTATTCCATTCCTCCAGTTTGTCTTGGAAATATCTTTCTTGTACCACTGTATTTTGGAAGTATGCAATTCTTTGTGAGCTCTTTCAGGAGCTTCATTGGCAGGTGAATTGGCTTTGGATCTGTCTCAGAGGGGGGTTATAATACATATATATATATTTATAGTATAATATATGCATATATATATATATATATTATATATCCATAGCTTTTTATTGGATATTTTATTTGCATTTCAGATGTTCTCCCCTTACCCCATTTTCTGCCCTCCCTCCCAATAACCCCCTATCCATTCCCCCTCCTCCCGCTTCTATGAGGATGTGCCCCACCTACGCCCCCACCTCACCTCCCCACCCTCGAATTCCCCACAAATGGCATCCAGCTTCATGGGACCAAGGATCTCCTCTCCCACCTATACCTGACAGGATCATCTTTCCTTGCATGTATAGCTGGAGCCATGGGTCCCTCCCTAAGTGCTCCCAGGTGTCAGGGGCAGCCCTGCTTATATACTGAAGGCCTAAATCAGCCATAGGCCTAAAATCAGCAATAGGCCTGACATACATGCCTGCTAGCACCAAGTCTTGGGGTCTTGATTTGGGGTGTAAGTGAGGAGAGGTAACCCAGTGACCAAAACATAGGAAAAAAATGTATATTTAAAAATAATTCCTCAAGAGCTTTAGAGATGGCTCAGTGGTAAAGATATTTACTATTCTTGTAAAGAATTTGAGTTTAGTTCCCAGAAACCATTTCTGGCAGCCCTGGAATCCTTGTACCTGCAGAACAAATGTCTCTAACAGTACTTTTGTCTACATGCACCTTGCTTTATTGTATACACCTCATATAGGTACACACATGTATGTATGGAAAAAATGAATCTTAAAAGTGCTTTATTTGGAATTTTCCATCACTAAGTACTGTAGAGATTCTGAGATTTTAAAAGATTAGCAATAAAATTTTAAAAATTAGGCAGACATATCACTATGTTTTAGGCCATGCAACACACCAAGACTCAGGAATATTCACACTGAATTTCAGTTTTTCAAGGAGTCCTTGGGTAACTTGCTGATGGGTAAAATAGATAGCAGTTTCATATCAATAGATATGCTATCAATAGATAGCTATTTCATGCTATCTATTTTAAGTTATAAATATGCAACATACCATGAGGGAAGTTTAAATAAGTGTATATGTTAGCTATATCTTAAAACAAAATGTATTCTTCCTATGTAAAAAAACATTATAATTATTCTGTAAAAATGTAATATTAATGTTAAGCACTTTACTACTGTATCCAACATATGTCACAGACCATAGAAACATATGAGAAAATTCTTATTGTTAGATGAATGTTGAATTATTTAGAAATTTTAAACATTCTAATTATGGTTTCATTTATCAACCAATTTTAAAAGAATGTTAAATAATAGAATATAGGAGCCATATTTTGTCAGATATAGAGCATGAAAAATGTTTTTATTTTAACTTCATTTCTGGCATAAGAAGAAAGAGAAATGGATAAGGAACAGGTGATTTATGGAAGGCAAGGGAAATCAGTTGTTCGCTATGGTCTCCTGAATCCAGCTCAGGTAGTTGCAGACTTTGGTGAAAACACCAGGTTTCCCTCTCATTGCACAGATTGAACCCCAGGAGACGATACCCTGGACCTCTCCATTGCAGACCACAGGACCACCAGAATCACCCTGATCAGAAAGAAAAGACAATTACAATATGCTTACGTTGAGGTGAGAGTATGGACTCCAAGATATCTTTCTGTTTTCATGGAGCCAGGATAGCAGGTACAGACACTGAAGCAATGCAGACACGCTGCAGAGTTAATTGCAATTTTTTCATTATTTTTAATACTGTCTCTATAAGCCTGTGTTTCTTTAATTGGTAAAGTTCAGGAAAAAGTGAAGGCTTACAGTTTTTCTTGCTGTTTCTTTCTTGTCTTTCTTTTCTTTCTTTCATTCTTTCTTTCTTTTGCTGTCTTTCACGTTTGCTCACATGCTATAAACTACCTTCTCAGACATTTTCCTTTATGCACTCTTAGTGTACCATCCTCTGTCCATAGTTCAACTTTAAGTTTATCCATAAATATTACAAAGAAAGAGGGAGGAGAGAGAGAGATGGAGAGAGCGAAAGATGATAGATAGATAGATAGATAGATAGATAGATAGATCTTTGTAGAAAGAATCAAAAAACACTCACATCACAGGGCCCTTTCCTCCCTCCAGGAATCCCAGGCAGAACATGTTACTGGTGATCAGGCCTGGGTAGGATTTTTTGCAAGAACTGCAGAGAGGACAGGGGCTTCCATACACTGAAGGAGCGCTGGGTATCTGCCTGTTGAGAGAAAATGAAGGCAACATTACTCAATATCTTCTGTGAAATTTCTAATTCTATTTGTCAAACATCATAATTTAGAAGTACTTTTTCTTTAGAACATTTTTCTAATAGATTCTAACAAGCTATTCTTTTATGAAAATAACATTGTTGGTTTTGGATTTCAGATACAGGGATAGTCTTTCCTTCATGAGATAGATTCCTCAGGGAACAACAAATCATGAGCATCTCTTCTATTTATCACTTGAGTTTTCATTCCCCGATAGAACGGCTCCCACCAGGTAAATACTTTAGCATCTTGCTAATTGCTCATATTTATTGTTTATTTTCTTATGGGTTCAGTGAAGCAATGTTATGGCCTACAAATTAAACATTCCAAGATTGCCTATGTTGAAAACTTCCAGAAGTATCTCTCACATTGACAATTTTGCCATGTTGACAACCAATATACCTTTTGCCTCTCATATTTGTACACATGGAACTTACGTTCCATTGACACTTACCACCGATGCTCACAGTGTTTCCCCAGCCAGACACAAGGCACTGAGCACCTGTAGATGCACAGGATCTGGGCAGAGAGACTGTGGACACTTGGGAGTTAAGGATGGCAGGTGACTTCAATTTAATCAGCATGATGTCATTGTCCACAGTGTCCTTGTCATAGTTGGGGTGTCGAATGATCTTTTCTGCATCAATGAATTGCTCACCACCCTCAAGGACATGAATATTGTGTTCACCAAGGCAACCTGGAGTTTCCTGCATTAGAAAATAAAGGATTTCTAAGTCTCCTCTAAATGTTTTTCTTTACCAACCTGAAAGTTTTGGACATAAAAACAGGAATCATCTTCTGAAAGCAACCAGTACTATAAGGGCTACGCAGTTAAGGTATATTGTGTCCTACAACCAATGTTCAGGATAGAGGATTCCATTGTGTGTGCCCTGCCAGTACAGAGTCACAAAGGACCATGTCCTTAAGGTGGTACCCAGAGGACAGAATGGCCTTAGAGCATAGGAATTTGAGTCCTGTTTCATTACCTTTGTAGCAGTGAGCAGCAGACAGCACCCACTGTTCACTGATCAGGGAGCCACCACACTATGGCCAGTGCCATCATTCAAAGACACCTGGTAAGGAACCGAATGCTTCGGACATGTGTAGCCTCCAACAATCTTGTCATCATCATCATTAGCAGGGAGAGCAACTGGGGGAGAGTTTTGTATATTTAGCACAAGAAGACTTGTCTCAATATTAGTCTTCCAAATAAGCTATCTATTGACCAACCAGAAGAGACACATATCCTCCAGTTGGGTAAAATAAGCTTGTAGTGTTTTGAAAGGTATCATTTTCTAATTTTAGCATATACTCTCTTAATATTACTGTGAATCAAATCTAAAATTAAAAATTATTTATTTTCTGTGTGTGTGTGTGATTATGTATAATGTAGTGCTCCTGTGGAGGTTCAAATCTACTTTCAAGTGTTTGTTTTATCTGCTTCACTACATGGTTGCAGTAACTTTCCTGAGTCCCAAGGCTTAGAGGCAAGCCTTTATTCAAAGGAACATTTTTCATCACATTTAAAGTACTTTTAAATTTATCTTTAATTTTTTTAATACGTAACACATACAAATGATTTGAGTTAATTTACTTGGATACACTAAGTATAAATCATTTAATCACAATTCTAGTTTGTTCTTCCCCAAACTTTCCTGTTATTTCAGTTATATACTCGACTTGTATTAATGTATTAACATTTTTATGCACTGATTCATCAAGTGTTTTTCTGAATATTTTTATTATTACTAAATTTAATATATGTATATAATTTATATTGATCATAACTACCTGCCTCGCTTAATATAATTCTAAAGACTATAATAAATCTCTATGAGCTGAATATTCCAATATTTAAAAATAATGGTTGAATTTTCCAAACATAAGAGACTTTAAAATCATAACCCATTATTGTGAAAATTTAGTGTTAAGTTTAGTTGTATTACTCCCCCATATTTCAATTTTTCTGTTTTTCAGTATTAACAACAATGATATAGGACTGATTTTATTAGTAAAGATTTTGTGAAATAAAACCTAAAGTTTTTATATATTCGTAATACCCTACCTCTTCTAATTATGATAATTTCAGTAAATAAGCAGAATTTGATCTTTCACATAATTAGAAATTAATGTATCCACCCTCTTCTTGGAGCAGAAAATAATTCCAAGTATTTACACTTCTTCACAGGAATGTCAGGATACCCATTTGGGTCATTTGTATTGTTTTTACTTTCCCTCGACTAACCTGTACAGAACATAAATGTAGTAAACAGTGGTGACTGCCCACTTTTAGCTCCTTGCACAAGGAATATTTACTCAATTCTGTTACTGTTTTCCCACTCACAAAACACAAACTTGCATGTATGATACACATCTGATGAAATGTTCTTTCAAAGACTCACCAGCAGCTCCCAGAAAAGGAAGAAGATGATGATCTTCATAGTTTTTCAGTGTGTCTGAAGTGGGCACTAGGACACAAGCTTTTCCTTTACAGCTATTTATACATTGAGTTATTGTTTCAATTGTGAAAAAAAAGGTGATCTCATTGAACACACACACAACCAAATTTAGAATTCTGCTCTGTGATAGGTGGAAGATGATTCAGCACCAAGTTTCCACATCAGTATTTCTTCCACTATTCTCTAAAGGTTATGGGAATGGAAGGAACAACTCCAGGTGGTAGCAACATATTTCCATAGCAGCAAAGAACAAAGGAAAATGATCAAAGGACCCTGCTTTGTGTCTCAGAGGGGCCTTTTGGATTTGTGGTTTTGAATCATTGGAACTGTTATGATAGTGAAGACTAATGGGAAATGTACTTGTGTATGGAACCTGTGATTTTTTCTTTTTCTTTTTCTTTTTTTTTTTTTTTTTTTTTGTAATCATGAGAACGTGGACTCCTAAGATAATATGATTATTTTCCTTATTGACAGAATGTATTTTTTTTATTTAAATTAATTTAATTTAATTTAATTTCAGTGTGCTTTGACCCAAACCCTTTATGTTCTGATTTCACTTGATCATTCTAGTTAATCACAGCAGATATGCAGGATCTTCTATAGCCAATGTTTAATGTGCTTAACCCTGATCAAATGATTGGAAACTGGGGGAGGATACGGGGCTGTGTCTACTCTACATGAATAAAGATCCGATTATACTTTTCTACCAGGGAAATATGCCAAATTGTTGATTTTTCATTTTTACTTTCCAAAAGTGTCTATCAATTACTTTTCCCCATTGCTTTCACACAATAATTTACCATAAGTTTTACAATAAAAACTTAAAAAGGGGAGACTTATTTTGGTTTGTAGTTTGAAAATATTGTCCATTGTGGTAAGGAAGGCATGGTACCAGAATCATGAGGTAGATGGGCACATTGCATCCAGAGTCAGGAAATATAGAGTAATGAAGATAAAGCAGCAATTCTGTTCTTATACATTGTAGACCCCAACCAATACAATGGTGCTGCTTAGAGATAAAGGGAGCTTTTACCACATCAATTACAAGAGTTAGAGAATATTTTATAGACATGCACAGAGATTTATTTCCAAGTTAATCATTGGTCCTGTCAAGTTGATGTGCAACACTTAACATCATAAATTGAAAGCAATATACCAACCTTCTTTAAATGTTTTTAATCATTAAAACAGTAATTATAACAAGAATAACAATTGCCTAGGTTCAATATGATGGATTACACCAGGTTTCCAAGAACAAAGTTTTTGTGTTTGTTCTGTTTAGGCAAGTTTATTGATTTGAGTTCATCTTAAGCACATGTTAGTATATACTAGTTTTAATTATATATTTACTACTATACTGGGTAAAAGCAAACAGTGGATGTAAAATAACTGTTACTTATCTCATGTATATTATGTGACAACATATGTGTTTATATAAGAATAGTTGAATGTTGATATTAGTGAATAAGATTTTGTTATAATATAAGCATGAAGGTCACAGTCCATAGTTGTTTTTAAGTATATAACTTAAAGAGATATGATTTTTTTACCCATATTTCAATGTAGCTTTAAATAAATTTTCAGTCAGAACACAGTTATGATGAAACAGTTTTTTCCTATGGAAATGGCTCTTTTGATGGTGCCTTCAGAATTATTGTATATGAGGATCATAGTATGTGTCCCATGTCCAGTATAGCAACCTATGCTCAATAAGCCAATAAAAGAACCATGTTAAAAGTAGAGAGAATAGGAAAGGAGATTTATCAATGCATTGGGAAGAGGGACAAAGAATACACAGAAAGCTCAATCCATCTTAGGTTCCTGAGTTACAAATGAAATTCATTTAAAGGGCTGAAATAGGGCATATCAGAGCAGTTCCAGTGTTATAGCTCCGTTTTCCATTAACAGACCATTGTCTGAATTTCAGTCTCACCATCTAAAGTGGTATGAAAAGTTGTAAGAACTGTATGGAATTTCTTTTATGAAGACAATTTTCCTCCTAGGGCTGAAACCTTTTCCTTTTCCCAGTATGAGATTCCTGGGAAATTCTCATTGCTTAGAGTCTACAGTTTTAGTAGCTATATTTAGTAGTCATACCCAGCAGGTATGAGTTCAGCCCTGCCTCCTCTGCCTCTATTTCCTGTGCCACAAATAACCTGGATTTCTGGAGGACTGAATCATCTGGGACTACCACCTCTGCCTGTGTCCTTAGAAACCTGCTGCCACCAGGGACAATGAGCTACATCTGCAGTCCTAGAGGCCTGTTGACAGCCAGTAACTAGAACTGTAGCACCAGAGGCCTCCCCACATCAGGGACTAATAGCTCCAATAGCATTAGGAAAAAACAGATGGCTAAAGGCTATTTTGAGAACACAACTGACAAAAGCCAGATCAACGTGGTACCACCAGGAACCCAGCTATCCTACTACAGCAAGCTCAGGAAATCCTAACACACCGAATTGCAAGAAAATGGCCTTAAATTTAATCTTACAAAGATGATAGAGGCCTTTAAAGAAGTACAGGAAAACACAGTCCAATTGATAGAATCCCTTAAAGAAGAAATGGGCAAAAATTAAAGACTATAGGAAAATACAACCAACAGTAAAAGAAATGAATAAAACTGTTCAAGACCTAAAAATGGAAATAGAAACAATTAAGAAATCTCAACTGAGGCAATCCTAGAGATGGAACATCTTGGAAATTGAACAGGAACTACACACACAAGTGTTGGAAGAGAAAAATCTAAGGTATAGAAGATACAACAGAAGAAATGGATATGTTGGTCAAAGAAACTGCTGAAACAAAAAGTTTTGAACACATACAGCAAGGAAATTTGGGACATATGAAAAGACCAAACCTAAGAATAATAGGAATAGAGATGGACACGATTCCAAAATCAATGGCTTACAAAATATCAATCAAATCATAGAAGAAATTTCCCTAACCTAAAGAAAGCAATGCCTATAAAAGTATAAGAAGCTTACAGAACACCAAACAGATTGGTCCAGACAAGAAAATCCTGCTACCTCAGAATATTCAAACCACTAAATGTACAGGAAAATGGAAGACTATTAAAAGCTTCAATAGAAAAAGGCCAAGTAACAGACAAAGGCAGGCCTTTCAGAATTTATACCTAACTTCTCAAAATAGACTTTAAAAGCCAAAAGAGCCTGGGCAGATGTCTTTCAGACCTTAAGAGACCACAGATGTCAGCCCATACTACTATATGTAACAAAACATTCAATCATCATAGATGGAGAAAACAAGATATTCCATGAGAAAACAAAATGTAGACAAATTCTTTCCAATAATCTACCCTTACATAAGATTCAACAATAAAACTCTAACCCAAGATACACTCAAAAATCACATAATTTCACACCAGTAAAATCAAAAAATGGAAGCACATACACACACACACATACATACACACACATACAAATGCACTACGAGATGGACTTAAGTGTGTGTGTGTGTGTGTGTACTATTTACCCAAACACAAAAGAGTAAACCTTCTTTTTAGCACCTAAAGGAACTTTTTCCAAAATTGACCATATAATCAGTCATAAAGCTAGCCTCGAGAGATACAAAGAGATTGAAATCACTTCTTTCATCTTATTAGATCATATAGATTAAAGCTAGACATCAACAACAGAAATGACAGAAAGAGAGCAATTTCATGGAAACTGAAAACTCTGAACTCAATGACCACTGGTTCAGGGAAGCAATAAAGAAATTAAAGACTTTCTAGGATTCAGTGAAAATGAAGGCACATCATACCCAAACTTTTAGGACACAAATAAAGCAGTGCTAAGATGAAAGTCCGTAGTACTGTGTGATTTCATAAAGAAATGGGAGAGATCTTATATTAGCAACTTCACAGCACATCTGAAAGCTCTAGAACAGAAAGAAGCAAATGTAAGACAAGAGGATGCGAAGGCAGGCAATAGTCAAACCCACAGGTGAAGTCAATCAACTAGAAACAGAAAACATTATAAAGGATCACAAAAGCAAGAGCTGGTTCTTTGAGAAATTCACCAAAATAGACAAATTCTTAGCCAAATTAATTAAAAGGCAGAGGGACAGTATCCATATAAACAAAATCAGAAATGAATGATGGATGTAGCAACAGACAGTGCAGAAATCCAAAAATTCCTACTCCAAAAGCCTGTTCTCCACAAAATTGGAAACTATAAACAAAATGGATTCTTCTCTTGACAGACTCTAGTTACCAAAGTTAAATCAAGTTCAGGTAAATAGTCCTATAATCCCCACAGAAAGAGAAGCAGTCATCACAATTCTCTCATCTGAAAAAGCCCAGGGATAGATGGTTTTATTGCAGAATTCTACCATCTTTCAATGACTAGTTAGCACCAATAGTCTTCAAACTATTCCACAAAATAGAAACCCAAGGACATTGCCAAACTCATTCTATGAGGCAACAGTAATCCTGATATCTGAACCACAGACTCAACAATGAAAGAAAACTACGTCCCATTTCTTTCATGAACAATGATGTTAATATACTCACTTAAATACTTGAAAATTGAATCCAAGAACATGTCAAAATAGATCATCCACCACAATCAAGTAGACCTCATAGGAGGGATGCAGGGATGAGTCAACATACAAAAGTTCAAATGTAATCCATGTGTGTGTGTGTGTGTGTGTGTGTGTGTGTGTGTGTGTGTGTAAACTGAAAGAAAAAAGTCACATGATCATCTTATTCAATGTCAAAAAAGCCTTTGACAATATCCAATACCCATTCATGAAAAAAATCCTGGAGAGATCAAACACAGATACAAGGCATGTAAATACCTAAAATACATAAATAAAGGCAATATACAACAACCCTATAGAAAATGTCAAATATACCTTAGAATCATAAAGCAATTCCACTATAATCAGGGACAGGACAAGGCTGTCCACTCTCTCCATGTCTACTCAGCGTATTAATTGAAATTCTAGCTATAACAATAAGACAACTAAAAGAGATCAAAAGAACAAAAATTATCAATATTTGCAGATATTATTATAGTATACATACGTATTCTATATGTGAACATTGCAGCTCGTCTAACAGTGATGATGAAAGTTATAACAAAGTAGAGATTTAAAAATGAAAATACCAGCAACACAAAGTGTTTAGAAAGTAAACTTGGGTTATGCATGACCACACCCCCAGTCAGTGCCAGGGTTATACATGGCCATAGCCCCAGTTGGTGTCAGGGTTATACACAACCTCATCTGTTTCATTACATTATGTGGCTGAGGCATCATCTCTGTCCCACTCAACTAATTTTGATAGAAGTTCAAAGATACACTATTCAGTGGAGCAATCCACCTTGTTTGTTTGTTTGTTTGTTTTGAAACAGGGCCTCACTATGTATCACTTGCGGACCTGGAACTCCAGGCTAGCCTTGAACCCACAGAGATCCAGCTGCCTCTGACTCTCAAGTGCTGCTGGAATTAATCTCCTATGGGCAACTGGAAATGTGGGGTGTGGTCATGCATAACCCTGGAACTGATGGGGGTGTGGTCATCATAAGCTTCAGGTTCAGTGAGAGGCTCTTGTCTCTAGGAAATAAGGTGAGGAGCAACAGAGCAGAACACCTGATATCCTATTCTAGCCCACACAGGCACATGGAGCTACACACCCAGATATTTCTCTCTCCTCTCCTCTCTCTCTCTCTCTCCTCTCTCCTCTCTCTCTCTCTCCTCTCTCTCTCTCTCTCTCTTCTCTCTCTCTCTCTCTCTTCTCTCCTCTCCCCCTTCCTTTCTCTCTCTCTCTCAATCCCTCTCTCTCATACGCACACATTGGCTTATTGATCTGTTGGATTGGATGACACTGTTTGGTTTCTAAATCTTAAAATAGCCTTTCATTTATGGAATCAAACTCCTCTGGCTACAGTGTATGCTTCATTTTATTTTCTTTATTAAACATTTATTTAAAAAAAAAAAAGAAAGTAAACTTGAAGCCTTGAGTGGGCCCAGATCAAAAGGAGCATCCTGTTCACATGGACTAAACTGTAAAATATGGCACATGCTTTCACATGTTGAACTTGGTCCTCAGTTAGTGGTCATAACTTGATAGATGGGGTTGAGTGGAAGAAAGTTGCTAAGTGTCTTTGTATATTATGTTTAGGCCTAATATCTTATTATTCTTTGTATTCCACTGTTATGAAGTGCTGATTCTTCTTTGCCAACAGTTTTTGCCTCCATGGTTTACTGCACAGTTATATCAAGCCAAGTATTGTTAGACTCACAAACCAAGGGCCCAGGTTATGCCTTTAAGTTGCTATGTCAAGTAGTCTTTATAGGGTTACAAAATTTGATCATCCTTTTTTATGATTTCTGTGATGCTGACATAAATCTTTGCACAATGCTATAGGCTAACATGAATGACTCACAAAATTGGTATTGTTCTTCCAAATGTGGCTAGCTCTAGTGCTACATTCAATTCAAATGACTACTTTGCAGTTATTTAGGATTAAAAGTTTATAATGCAAGGTTAAGTAACTATGAATATAATTTTATATATGTGTTTTTAATTCCATGATTACTTTGTAACCTGAGCAATGATTAGGCCAATGTATCAAAGAAGAAAAAATAGTACTTTCTCTGATAATTTGAGGGTTGTGGGGAGACACTTGAGAGGAAATTTATATAGCAAAGGCCATGGTGCATTTGATTACTCACAGCTTATACAATGTTTCCAGTGAGAACTGGGAGCAAAAAGGAGAGTAGAATCCTGTTAGATATGCATTTTATGATTTACATTGCCCAGAAACTACTGCAGTAACAGAACAAAGGACACTGTTCCTTCTAACACTGAAAGAACTGTTTGTCAAAGAGGCACTGGCATTGCAAGGTATGAAGGATCTAAGGATTAGAGAGTTATGGAAGTTGTCTCTATAACATTAAAAAAAGTCTGGTATTTTAGCCAAGGTGTAGGATCAGCCTTTATTAAGGGAACTTGTGAATGGGTTCTGCATGAAGCTGTGATTGAATCCCATGTTGTAGTGAAAAACTTCAGTCTCAGAGGTGCCAGAAATATGGCTCACTTGTCCAGAAAGGGTGGTAACATCGAATTGCATCTTCCTAGGACAGAGAGACTATGGACTGTGTGTGGCATGGCCACAGGTTTGAGTTGTCTAAGTCTTGGAGCTCAGATGATGGCATCATGTGCTCTATTACATCTTTACAAAATTCTCGTGATTTAATGCTTATTCTTCATTGTCAAGTGTTTTTGCTTTGGTCCATTCTTTTCTTTCTATTCCATTCCTCCAGTTTGTCTTGGAAATATCCTTCTTGTACCACTGTATTTTGGAAGTATGCAATTCTTTGTGAGCTCTTTCAGGAGCTTCATAGGCAAGTGAATTGGCTTTGGATCTGTTTCAGAGGGGATTTTTATATATATATAATTTTGTATTGGATATTTTATTTACGTTTCAGATGTTCTCCCTTACCCCATTTCCTGCCCTCCCTCCCAGGAAGCCCCTATCCCATTCCCCCTCCTCCTGCTTCTATGAGGATGTGCCCCCACCTACACCCCACCTCACCTCCCCACCCTCGAATTCCCCACAAATGGCATCCAGCCTTCATGGGACCAAGGATCTCCTCTCCTACCTATACCTGACAGGATCATCTTCCCTTGCATATATAGCTGGAGCCATGGGTCCCTCCCTAAGTGCTCCCAGGTGTTGGGTCAGCCCTGCTTATACACTGAAGGCTTAAATCAGCCATAGGCCTAAAATCAGCAATAGGCCTGACATACATGCCTGCTAGCACTATGTCTTGGTCTCTGTGGTAAAACACTGAAACAGATAACTATAAGCTATTGTAAACATGCAGCTTTGGTGGAAGGCTGCCAAGCCTGAGTAGTCATAGACCTTGCAGATAGGTAACCTTGGTGGATAGTACCAACTTAGATAAGGACAAGTGAATCATAGATAGAGTCATAGTGACATGTCCCCTGAACATCATTCCCTTGATACACTGTTCTGAAAGATATCTGTATTCCCCTGAATGCCCACATTCCTGTGTCATCCTCTTCCCCACATCCTGCCTTTTTTGTGTATATAACCCCTGTGTGAAAAAGTAAAAATTGTGATCTGATCAGACTATAGACAGATCGTCCTTCTTCGTGTCTTTGTCTGTTACCCCTTGCTCTCTTTCAGGTGACCTCCCGAGACCCTGTTTAATGCCCTGCTGGCTAGGACACCCAGGCTTGCAGTTTAAACCCTGGGGGCTCTGGTTGGTTGGTATTGTTGCTCTCCTCATGGGGTCGGGAACCCTTTAAACTCCTTTAGTCTTCCCCTAACTCCTCCATTGGGAACCCCATGATCAGTCCAATGGTTAGCTGTGAGCATCTGCCTCTGAATATGTCAGGGTCTGGCAGACCTCTAAGGAGACAGCTATGTCAGGCCCCTGGCAGCATGCACCTCCTGGCATCCACATCAGCATCTACCTTTGGTGATTGCACATGGAATGGATACCCAGGTGCAATGGTCTGCAGACTGGCCTCTCCTTTAGATTCTGTCCTGCACTTTGTATCCATATTTGCTCCCTTGAGTATTTTGTTACTCCTTCTAAGAAAGACCGAAGCAGCCCCCCCACACCCACTTGGTCTTCTGTCTTCATGAGCTTTATGTGGTCTGTGAGTTGAATCTTGGGTATTTCAAGCTTCTGGGCTAAAATCCAATAATCAGTGAGTGAAGACCATGTGTGTTCTTTTGTGATTGGGTTACCTCACTCAGGATGATATTTTCTAGTTCCATCCATTTACATAAGAATTTATCGAATTCATTGTTTTAATAGCTGAGTAATATTCCATTGTGTAAATGTACCACATTTTTTTGTATGCATTCCTCTGTTGAAGGACATCTGGGTTCCTTCTAGCTTCTGGCTATTATAAATAAAGCTGCTATGAACATAGTGGAGCATATGTCCCTGTTATATGTTGAGAGCATCTTCTGGGTATATGCCTAGGACTGGTATAGCTGGATCCTCAGGTAATGCTATGTTCAATTTTCTAAGGAACCACCAGACTGTTTTCCAGAGTGGTTGCACCATCTTGCAATCCCACCAACAATGGAGGAATGTTCCTCTTTCTCCACATCCTCGCTAGCATCTACTATCACCTGAGTTTTTGATCTTAGCCATTCTGACTGTTGTGAGGTGGAATCTCAGGGTTGTTTTGATTTGCATTTCCCTGATAATTAAGTATGCTGAACATTTCTTTAGGTGCTTCTCAGCCATTCACGTTTCCTCAGTTGAGAATTCTTTGTTTAGCTCTATACCCTATTTTTTTTTAGTAGGGTTATTTGGTTGTCTAGAGTCTAATTTCTTGAGTTCTTTGTATATATTGGATATTAGTCCTCTATCAGATGTAGGATTGGTAAAGATCTTTTCCCAATCTGTTGGTTACCGTTTTGTCCTATTGACAGTGTCCTTTGCCTTACAGAAACTTTGCAATGTTATGAAGTCCCATTTGTCAATTCTTGATCTTAGCGCATAAGCCATTGGTGTTCTGTTCAGGAACTTTTCCCCTATTTCTAGGTATTCGATGGTCTTCCCCACTTTCTCTTCTATTAGTTTCAGTGTGTCTGGTTATATGTGAAGGTCCTTTATCCACTTGGACTTGAGCTTTGTACAAGGAGATAAGAATGGATCGATTTGCATTCTTCTGCATGCTGTCCTCCAGTTGACACAGCACCATTTGTTGAAAATGCTGTCCTTGTTCCACTGGATGGTTTTAGCTCCTTTGTCAAAGATCAAATGACCATAGTTGTGTGGGTTCATTTCTGGGTCTTCAACTCTATTCCACTGATCTTCCTGCCTGTCTGTACCAATACCAGGCAGTTTTTATCACTATTGCTCTGTAGTACAGCTTGAGGTCAGGGATGGTGATTCTTCCAGAAGTTCTTTTATTGTTGAGAATAGTTTTCGCTATCCTGGGTTTTTTGTTATTCCAAATAAATTTGAGAATTTCTCTTTCTAACTCTGTGAAGAATTGAGTTGGTATTTTAATGAGGATTGCCTTGAATCTGTAGATTGCTTTTGGCAAGATAGCCATTTTTAATATATTAATCTGCCCGATCCATGAGCATGGGAGATCTTTCAATTTTCTGAGATCTTCTTCGATTTTTTTCTTCAGAGACTTGAAGTTCTTGTCATACAGACCTTTCATTTGCTTGGGTAGATTCACACCGAGGTATTTTGTATTATTTGTAACTATTGTGAAGGGTGTCATTTTCCTAATTTCTTTATCAGACTGTTTACGTTTCACGTAGAGGAAGGCTACTGATTTGTTTGACTTGATTTTATTACCGCCACTTTGCTGAAGTTGTTTATCAAGTTTAGGAGTTCTCTGGTGGAAGTTCTGGGGTCACTTAAGTATACTATCATATCATCTCCAAATAGTGATATTTTGACCTCTTCCTTTCCTATTTGTATTCCTTTGACTTCTTTTTGTTGTCTAATTGCTCTGGCTAGGACTTCCAGTACTATATTGAATAGGTAGGGACAGAGTGGGCAGTCTTGTCTAGTCCCTGATCTTAGTGGGATTGCTTCAAGTTTCTTTCCATTTAGTTTGATGTTGACTACTGGTTTGCTGTATATTGCTTTTATATGTTTAGGTATGGGCCTTGAATTCCTGATCTTTCCAAGATTTTACCCTGAAGGGATGTTGAATTTTGTCAAATGTTTCTCAGCATCTAGTGAGATGATCATGTGGTTTTTTAAATTGAGTTTGTTTATATAGTGGATTACATTGATGGATTTCCGAATATTGAACCATCCCTGCATTCCTGGGATAACCCACTTGATCATGATGGATGATTGTTTTGATGTGCTCTTGGATTCAGTTTGCTAAAATTTTATTAAGTGTTTTTGTATCAATATTCATAAGGGAGATTGGTCTGAAGTTCTCTTTCTTTGTTGGGTGTGAGGTTTAGGTATGAGTGTGATTGTAGCTTTATAGAATGAAATTGGGCAGTGTTCCTTCTGTTTCTATTTTGTGGAATAGTCTGAAGAAAATTGGTATTAGGTCTTCCTTGAGATCTGATAGAATTCTCCACTAAAACCATCTGGTCCTGGGCTTTTTTTGGTGGGCAGACTTTTAATGACTGCTGCTATTTCTTTAGGGGTTATGGGATCTTTAGATGGTTTATTTGCTCCTGATTTAACTTTGGTACCTGATATCTGTCTAGAAAATTGTCCATTTCATCCAGATTTTCCAGTTTTGTTAAGTATAGGCCTTTGTAGTAGGATCTGATGATTTTTTGAATTTCCTCAGTTTCTGTTGTTATGACTCCCTTTTCAGATCTGATTTTATTAATTTGGATACTATCTCTGTGTCCTCTGGTTAATCTGGCTAAGGGTTTATCTATCTTGTTGATTTTCTCAAAGAACCAACTCCTGGTTTTGTTGATATTTGTATAGTTCTTTCTGTTTCTACTCGGTTGATGTCAGCCCTGAGTTTCATTATTTCCTGATGCCTACTCCTCTTGGGTGTATTTGCTTCTTTTTGTTCTAGAGCTTTCAGGTGTGCTGTCAAGTTGTTAATGTGTGCTCTCTCCAATTTCTTTTTGTAGGCACGTAGAGCTATGAGTTTTCCTCTTAGCACTGCTTTCATGGAGTCCCACAAGTTCTGGTATGATGTTTCCTCATTTTTGTTAAATTCTAGGAAGTCTTTAATTTCTTTGTTTATTTCTTCCTTGACAAAGTCATCATTGAGTAGAGCATTGTTCAGTTTCCACATGCATGTGGGTTTTCCCTTGGTTTTGTCATTATTGAAGACCAGCCTTAGTCCATGGTGATCTGATAGGATGAAAGGGATTATTTCCATCTTTTTGTATCTGTTGTGGACTGTTTTGTGACCATTTATATGGTCTATTTTGGAGAAGGTACCATGAGGTGCTGAGAAAAAGGTATATTCTTTTGCTTTAGGATGAAATGTTCTATAGATATCTGTTAAATCCATGTGGTTCATAGCTTCTGTTAATTTCAATGTGTCTTTGTTTCGTTTCTGTTTCCACGATCTGTCCATTGGAGAGAGCAGGGTATTAAAATCCCCCACTATTATTGTGTGAGGTGCAATGTGTGCTTTGAGCTTTAGTAAAGTTTGTTTTATGTATGTGGGTTCCCTTGCATTTGGAGCGTAGATGTTCAGAATTGAGAGTTCTTCTTGGTAGATTTTTCCTTTGATAGTGTGAAGTGTCCTTCCTTATCTTTCTTGATTACTTTTGGTTGAAAGTCTATTTTATTTGATATTAGAATGGCTACTCAGCTTGTTTCTTGGGTCCATTTGCTTGAAAAATTGTTTTCCAGCCTTTTACTCTGAGGTAATGTCTGTCTTTGTCACTGAGGTGCATTTCTTGTATGCCAGCAAAATTCTGGGTCCTGTTTATATATCCAGTCTGATAGTCTATGTCTTTTTATTGGAGAATTGAGTCCATTGATGTTAAAAGATATTAAGGAAAAATGATTGTTGTTTCCTATTATTTTTGTTATTAGAGGTGGAATTATGTTGTGTAGCTACCTTTTTTGGGGGGTTGTTCGAAGATTACTTCCTGCTTTATCTAGGTTGTAGTTTCCTTCCTTGTGTTGGCATTTTCCTCAATTATCCTTTGAAGTGCTGGGTTTGTGGGAAGATATTGTGCAAATTTGGTTTTGTCATGGAATATCTTGGTTTCTCCATCTATAGTGATTGAGAGTTTTGCTGGGTATAGCAGTCTGGCTGGCATTTGTATTCCCTTAGGGTCTGTTTGATATCAGACCAGGATCTTCTGGCTTTTATAGTCTCTGGTGAAAAGTCTGGTGCAATTCTTATCAGTCTGCCTTTATATGTTACTCGACCTTTTTCCCTTACTGTTTTTTGTATTTTTTCTTTGTTTTGTGAATTTGGTGTTTTGATTATTATGTGACGGGAGGTATTTCTTTTCTGTCCTAGTCTGTTTGGTGTTCTGTAGGCTTCTTGTATGTTTATGGGCTTCTCGTTCTTTAGGTTGGGGAAATTTTCCTCTATAATTTTGTTGAAGATATTTACTGGCCCTTTAGATTGGGAATCTTCACTCTCATCTATACCTATTATGCTTAGGTTTGGTATTCTCATTGCATCTTGGATTTCCTGGATATTCTGGTCAGGAACTTTTTGCATTTGCATTTTGCATTTTTTTGACTGTTGTGTCAATGTTTTCATGGTATCTTCTGTGCATGAGATTCTCTCTTCTATCTCTTGTATTCTGTTGGTGATGTTTGCATCTATGACTCCTGATCTCTTTCCTACGTTTTCTATCTCCAGAGTAGTCTCCCTTTGAGATTTCTTTATTGTTTCTATTTCCATTTTTAGATCCTGGATGGTTTTGTTCAATTCCTTCATCTGTTTGGTTGAGTTTTCTTGCGGTTCTTTAAAGGATTTTTGTGTTTCCTCTTTAAGGGCTTCTACCTGTTTACCTGTGTTCTCCTGTATTTCTTTAAGGGAGTTACTTATGTCCTTCTTAAAATCCTCTATCATCATCATGAGAAGTGATTTTAATTCTGAGTCCTGTTTTTCCTGTGTGATGGGGTATCCAGGGCTTGCTATGGTGGAAGAACTGGGTTCTGATGATGTCAGGTAACTTTGGTTTCTGTTGCTTGTGTTCTTGTGCTTGCCTTTCGCCATCTGGTTGACTCTAGTGTTACCTGTGCTCACTGTGTCTGACTGGAGTCTGTCTTTCCAGTTATCTTGCTTGTGTCAGATCTCCTCGAATTCAGAAGTCTCTGTGTTCCTGTGATCCTAAGCTCCCTCTGCTCTCGATGCAGTAGGTCTTCTAGATGTCTCAGAATCAGATGTTTCCACAGGCACAGACCAGCTAAGTGTCCTCTGCTCTGGATGCAGTAGGTCCTCTAGGTTGTGTCAGAATCAAGGTGTTTCCACAGGAGCAGACCAGCTAAGGGTCAGCCCCACCAATAGGCAATGATTTCTATTAATCTTGAACATTTTCTCTTTTCATATACATATTGTTTGGACTGTTCAAGATTTTTTCTTTCTTTTTTATTGTATATTTTCTGTATTTATATTCCATTGTTTTCCCCTTTCTAGGTCTCCAATCTATAAACTCCCTATCTCCTCTCCTCCTCTCGAGGGTCTCCCTACCCACACCACTCTAGTCTTCCTGCCCTGACATTCCTGTTCATTGGAGCATGGATACCCCAGGCCAAGGCTGCTCCTTACTGATATTCAACAGGCCATCCTCTGCCACAAATGCACCTGAGCATGGGTTCTCTATATTTACTATATGGTGGTCGTCAGAAGACGTAGTTTGACTGTAACGTTCCCCCCATGGGTGCAAACCCCTCTGCTCCTCCGTCTCTCCATCTCCATAGGACTATTCATCAAGGTGGTTTCGCATTGCCTTGATTTTCGGATCGGAAAGCCATCCAGAGACACTATCAGGTGCCTTCCCGCTCCACAATAGTGTCTGGTGTGATTATTGGATTGGATCACCAGTGACAGTATCTGGAGCCGTCTTCAGTTTATCCACATTGTTTTGACTGGTTCCTTTAGAACTCATGGATAACCCCCCCTCTTGGGCTTTATGTCTCTGAATTGAACCTTTGATATTCCAAACGTTTGCGGCTAATATCACTTTCAGTGATGCATACCTTTGGTTCTTTATGACTGGGGTTACCCATCAGCATGATATTTTAAAGTTCCATCCATTTGCCTGTGGATTTCATGAAGTCATTGTTTTTAATAGCTGAGTAGTATTCCATTGTGTAAATGTACTACATTTTCTGTATCCATTCCTCTGTTGAGGGACATCTGGGTTGTTACCAGATTCTAGCTATTATAAATATGGCTGCTGTGAACATAGTGGAGCAAATGTCCTTGTTTATATGTTGGAGCATCTTCTGGGTATATGCCTAGGACTGGCATAGCTGGATCCTCAGGTAATGCTATGTTCAATTTTCTAAGGAACCACCAGACTGTTTTCCAGAGTGGTTGCACCCTCTTCCAATCCCACCAACAATGGAGGAATGTTCCTCTCCACATCCTCGCGAGCATCTACTATCACCTGAGTTTTTGATCTTAGCCATTCTGACTGTTGTGAGGTGGAATCTCAGGGTTGTTTTGATTTGCATTTCCCTGATAATTAAGTATGCTGAACATTTCTTTTGGTGCTTTCTCGGCCATTCACATATCCTCAGTTGAGAATTCTTTGTTTAGCTCTATACCCTATTTTTTTTAATAGGGTTTTTGGTTGTCTAGAGTCTAATTTCTTGAGTTCTTTGTAATATTGGATATTAGCCCTCTATCAGATGTAGGATTGGTAAAGATCTTTTCCCAATCTGTTGGTTGCCGTTTTGTCCTATTGACAGTGTCCTTTGCCTTACAGAAACTTTGCAATTTTATTAAGTCTCATTTGTCAATTCTTGATCTTAGCGCATAAGCCATTGGTGTTCTGTTCAGGAACTTTTCCCCTTTTCTAGGTATTCGATGGTCTTCCCCACCTTCTCTTCTACTAGTTTCAGTGTGTCTGGTTATATGTGAAGGTCCTTTATCCACTTGGACTTGAGCTTTGTACAAGGAGATAAAAATGGATCGATTTGCAAAATTCTGCATGCTGTCCTCCAGTTGAACAAGCACCATTTGTTGAAAATGCTGTCCTTGTTCCACTGAATGGTTTTAGCTCCTTTGTCAAAGATTAAATGACCATAGTTGTGTGGGTTCATTTCTGGGTCTTCAACTCTATTCCACTGGTCTTCCTGCCTGTCTGTACCAACACCAGGCAGTTTTTATCACTATTGTTCTATAGTACAGCTTGAGGTCAGGGATGGTGATTCTTCCAGAAGTTCTTTTATTGTTGAGAATAGTTTTCGCTATCCTGGGTTTTTTGTTATTCCAAATAAATTTGAGAATTTCTCTTTCTAACTCTGTGAAAGAATTGAGTTGGTATTTTAATGAGGATTGCCTTGAATCTGTAGATTGCTTTTGGCAAGATAGCCATTTTTAATATATTAATCTGCCCGATCCATGAGCATGGGAGATCTTTCAATTTTCTGAGATCTTCTTTGATTTTTTTCTTCAGAGACTTGAAGTTCTTGTCATACAGACCTTTCATTTGCTTGGGTAGATTCACACCGAGGTATTTTGTATTATTTGTGACTATTGTGAAGGGTGTCATTTCCCTAAATTTCTTTATCAGCCTGTTTACCTTTCACGTAGAGGAAGGCTACTGATTTGTTTGACTTGATTTTATGACCCGCCACTTTGCTGAAGTTGTTTATCAAGTTTAGGAGTTCTCTGGTGGAAGTTCTGGGGTCACTTAAGTATACTATCATATCATCTCCAAATAGTGATATTTTGACCTCTTCCTTTCCTATTTGTATTCCTTTGACTTCTTTTTGTTGTCTAATTGCTCTGGCTAGGACTTCCAGTACTATATTGAATAGGTAGGGACAGAGTGGGCAGTCTTGTCTAGTCCCTGATCTTAGTGGGATTGCTTCAAGTTTCTTTCCATTTAGTTTGATGTTGGCTACTGGTTTGCTGTATATTGCTTTTACTATGTTTAGGTATGGGCCTTGAATTCCTGATCTTTCCAAGATTTTACCTGAAGGGATGTTGAATTTTGTCAAATGCTTTCTCAGCATCTAGTGAGATGATCATGTGGTTTTTTTTAAATTGAGTTTGTTTATATAGTGGATTACATTGATGGATTTCCGAATATTGAACCATCCCTGCATTCCTGGATAAATCCCACTTGATCATGATGGATGATTGTTTTGATGTGCTCTTGGATTCAGTTTGCTAGAATTTTATTAAGTGTTTTTGTATCAATATTCATAAGGGAGATTGGTCTGAAGTTCTCTTTCTTTGTTGGGTGTGAGGTTTAGGTATGAGTGTGATTGTAGCTTTATAGAATGAATTGGGCAGTGTTCCTTCTGTTTCTATTTTGTGGAATAGTCTGAAGAAAATTGGTATTAGGTCTTCCTTGAAGGTCTGATAGAATTCTCCACTAAAACCATCTGGTCCTGGGCTGGTTTTGGTGGGGAGACTTTTAATGACTGCTGCTGTTTCTTTAGGGGTTATAGGACTGTTTAGATGGTTTATTTGCTCCTGATTTAACTTGGTACCTGATATCTGTCTAGAAAATTGTCCATTTCATCCAGATTTTCCAGTTTGGTTAAGTATAGGCCTTTGTAGTAGGATCTGATGATTTTTTTGAATTTCCTCAGTTTCTGTTGTTATGACTCCCTTTTCAGATCTGATTTTATTAATTTGGGTACTGTCTCTGTGCCCTCTGGTTAATCTGGCTAAGGGTTTATCTATCTTGTTGATTTTCTCAAAGAACCAACTCCTGGTTTTGTTGATATTTTGTATAGTTCTTTCTGTTTCTACTCGGTTGATGTCAGCCCTGAGTTTGATTATTTCCTGACGCCTACTCCCCTTGGGTGTATTTGCTTCTTTTTGTTCTAGAGCTTTCAGGTGTGCTGTCAAGTTGTTAATGTGTGCTCTCTCCAATTTCTTTTTGTAGGCACGTAGAGCTATGAGTTTTCTCTTAGCACTGCTTTCATGGAGTCCCACAAGTTCTGGTATGATGTTTCCTCATTTTCGTTAAATTCTAGGAAGTCTTTAATTTCTTTGTTTATTTTTTCCTTGACAAAGTCATCATTGAGTAGAGCATTGTTCAGTTTCCACATGCATGTGGGTTTTCCCTTGGTTTTGTCATTATTGAAGACCAGCCTTAGTCCTGGTGATCTGATAGGACTGAAAGGGATTATTTCAATCATTTTGTATCTGTTGAGGACTGTTTTGTGACCATTTATATGGTCTATTTTGGAGAAGGTACCATGAGGTGCTGAGAAAAAGGTATATTCTTTTGCTTTAGGATGAAATGTTCTATAGATATCTGTTAAATCCATGTGGTTCATAGCTTCTGTTAATTTCAATGTGTCTTTGTTTCGTTTCTGTTTCCACGATCTGTCCATTGGAGAGAGCAGGGTATTAAAATCCCCACTATTATTGTGTGAGGTGCAATGTTTGCTTTGAGCTTTAGTAAAGTTTCGTTTATGTATGTGTGTGCCTTGCATTTGGAGCGTAGTTGTTCAGAATTGACAGTTCTTCTTGGTAGATTTTTTCCTTTGATGAGTATGAAGTGTCCTTCCTAATCTTTCTTGATTACTTTTGGTTGAAAGTCTATTTTATTTGATATCAGAATGGCTACTCCAGCTTGTTTCTTGGGTCCATTTGCTTGGAAAATTGTTTTCCAGTCTTTTACTCTGAGGTAATGTCTGTCTTTGTCACTGAGGTGCTTTCTTGTATGCAGCAAAATTCTGGGTCCTTTCATGTAACCTGTCTGATAGTCTATGTCTTTTTATTGGAGAATTGAGTCCATTGATGTTAAAAGATATTAAGGAAAAATGATTGTTGTTTCCTATTATTTTTGTTATTAGAGGTGGAATTATGTTTGTGTAGCTACCTTTTTTGGGGGTTGTTGGAAGATTACTTCCGTTCTTTATCTAGATTGTAGTTTCCTTCCTTGTGTTGGCATTTTCCATCAATTATCCTTTGAAGTCCTGGGTTTGTGGGAAGATATTGTGCAAATTTGGTTTTGTCATGGAATATCTGTTCTCCATCTATAGTGATTGAGAGTTTTGCTGGGTGTAGCAGTCTGGGCTGGCATTTGTATTCCCTTAGGGTCTGTATGATATCAGACCAGGATCTTCTGGCTTTTATAGTCTCTGGTGAAAAGTCTGGTGCAATTCGTATCAGTCTGCCTTTATATGTTACTCGACCTTTTTCCCTTACTGCTTTTAGTATTTTTTCTTTGTTTTGTGCATTTGGTGTTTTGATTATTATGTGACGGGGGTATTTCTTTTCTGTTCTAGTCTGTTTGGTGTTCTGTAGGCTTCTTGTATGTTTATGGGCTTCTCGTTCTTTAGGTTGGGGAAATTTTCCTCTATAATTTTGTTGTAGATATTTACTGGCCCTTTAGATTGGGAATCTTCACTCTCATCTATACCTATTATCCTTAGGTTTGGTCTTCTCATTGCATCTTGGATTTCCTGGATTTCTGGGTAGGAGCTTTTTGCATTTTGCATTTTCTTTGACTGTTGTGTCAATGTTTTCCATGGTATCTTCTGTGCATGAGATTCTCTCTTCTATCACTTGTATTCTGTTGGTGATGCTTGCGTCTATGACTCCTGATCTCTTTCCTACGTTTTCTATCCTCCAGAGTAGTCTCCCTTTGAGATTTCTTTATTGTTTCTATTTCCATTTTTAGATCCTGGATGGTTTTGTTCAATTCCTTCATCTGTTTGGTTTGTGTTTTCTTGCAGTTCTTTAAAGGATTTTTGTGTTTCCTCTTTAAGGGCTTCTACCTGTTTACCTGTGTTCTCCTGTATTTCTTTAAGGGAGTTACTTATGTCCTTCTTAAAATCCTCCATCATCATCATGAGAAGTGATTTTAATTCTGAGTCCTGTATTTCCTGTGTGATGGGGTATCCAGGGCTTGCTGTGGTGGGAGAACTGGGTTCTGATGATGTCAGGTAACTTTGGTTTCTGTTGCTTGTGTTCTTGTGCTTGCCTTTCGCCATCTGGTTGACTCTAGTGTTACCTGTGCTCACTGTGTCTGACTGGAGTCTGTCTTTCCAGTTATCTTGCTTGTGTCAGATCTCCTCGAATTCCAGAAGTCTCTGTGTTCCTGTGATCCTAAGCTCCCTCTGCTCTGGATGCAGTAGGTCTTCCAGGATGTCTCAGGATCAGATGTTTCCACAGGCACAGACCAGCTAAGTGTCCTCTGCTCTGGATGCAGTAAGTCCTCTAGGTTGTGTCAGAATCAAGGTGTTTCCACAGGAGCAGACCAGCTAAGGGTCAGCCCCAGGCAAAAGGCAATGATTTCTATTAATCTTGTACATTTTCTCTTTTATATATATATTGTTTGGACTGTCCATAAATTTTTTCTTTCTTTTTTATTGTATATTTTCTGTATTTATATTTCCATGTTTTCCCCTTTCTAGGTCTCCAATCTATAAACTCCCTATGGCTTCCTCCCTCTCCCTGCCTCTACGAGGGTGCTCCCCTACCCACCAACCCACTCTAGTCTACCTGCCCTGACATTCCTGTTCATTGGAGCACGGAATACCCCCAGGCCCAAGGGCTGCTCCTCTTACTGATATTCAACAAGGCCATCCTCTGCCACAAATGCCACCTGAGCCATGGGTTGCTCTATATTTACTATTTGATTGGTGGTCCAGTCCCTAGAAGAACTGTAGTGTTTGACTGGTTAACACTGTTGCTCCCCCCATGGGGCTGCAAACCCCCTCTGCTCCTCCAGTCCCTTCTCCAACTCCTCCATTAGGGACCCTATACTCAGTCCAATGGTTGGTTTCAAGCATTGCCTTTGTATTTTTCAGGATCTGGAAGAGCCTCTCAGGAGACAGCTATATCAGGCTGCCCTTCCCTGCATCCACAATAGTGTCCTGGTTTTGGTGATTGTATATGGGATGGATCACCAAGTGGGACAGTTTCTGGATGGCCTGTCCTTCAGTCTCTATTCCACACTTTGTTTCTGCTTTTCCTCTTGTAAGTATTTTGTTCCCTCTTCTAAGAAGCACTGAAGTATCCACACCCTCTTGGACTTAATATGGTCTGTGAATTGAACCTTTGATATTCCAAACATTTGGGCTAATATCCACTTATCAGTGAGTGCATACCATGTGTGTTCTTTTGTGACTGAGTTACCTCACTCAGCATGATATTTTAAAGTTCCATCCATTTGCCTGTGAATTTCATGAAGTCATTGTTTTTAATAGCTGAGTAGTATTCCATTGTGTAAATGTACTACATTTTCTGTATCCATTCCTCTGTTATCTGGGACATCTGGGTTGTTACCAGCTTCTAGCTATTATAAATATGGCTGCTATGAATATAGTGGAGCAAATGTCCTTGTTATATGTTGGAGCATCTTTTGGGTATATGCCCAGGAGTGGTATAGCTGGGTCCTCAGGTAATACTATCTCCAAATTTCTGAGGAACTGCCAGACTGATTTCCAGAGAAGTTAGTTGTACCAGCTTGCAATCCCAGCAGCTGGGATTGTGGAGGAGTGTTCTTTTTTTCTCCACACCCACTCTAGCATCTGCTGTCACATGAGTTTTTGAGCTTAGCCATTCTGACTAGTGAGGTGGAATCTCAGGGTTGTTTTGATTTGCATCTCCCTGATAACTAAGGATGTTGACCATTTCTTTGGGTTCCTCTCATTTGTTCAAGGAGTGCTTGGCTAACTTGCTGATGGGTAAAATAGATAGCAATTTCATATCCTTATATATGCTATCAATAGATAGCAATTCCATCCTATCTATTTTAAGTTATACATATGCAACATACCATGAAGGAAGTTTAAATACATGTGTATGGTGGCTATATTTTAAATCAAAATATATTCTACCTATATATAAAACAGTAGAATTATTCTGTAAAAACATAAGACTAATGTAAGCACTTTACTATTGTATCCAACATATGTCACAGACCATAGAGAAATATGAGAAAATTCTTATTGTTAAATGAATGCTTAATTATTTAGAATTTTAAACATTCTAATTATGGTCTGAGTTATCAACCAATATTAAAAGAATGTTAAATATTAGAATATAGGAGCCAAATGTTGTCAGATATAGAGCATGAAAAATGTTTTTATTTTAACTTCATTTCTGGCATAGGAAGAAAGAGAAATGGATAAGGAATAGGTATTTATGGAAGGTAAGGTAAATCAGTTGTTCGCTATGGTCTCCTGAATCCAGCTCAGGTAGTTGCACACTTTGGTGTAAACACCAGGCTTCCCTCTGATTGCACAAATTGAACCCCAGGAGACAATACCCTGGACCTCTCCATTGCAGACGACAGGACCACCAGAATCACCCTGGTCAGAAAGAAAAGACGATTACAATATGCTTATGTTGAGGTGAAAAAATGGTGTCACGAGATATTTTCCTGTTTTTCTGTCATCCAGGATAGCAGGTACTGACAGTGAAGCAATTCAGACTCCTGCAGAGTTAATTGTACTTTTTCCATTATTTTTAATACTGTCTCTATAAGCCCATGTTTCCTTAATTGGTAAATGTCAGGAAAAGGTGAAGGCTGGCAGTATTTTTTTGCTGTTCTTTTTTCTGTCTTTCAAGAGTAGTCACACGCAATAAACCAGCTTCTCAGAAGTTAGCTTTCATGTCCTTTTTGGATATCATCTTCTCTACATAGTTCAACTTTCAGCTTATCCATAAATATTATGATGAGAAAACCTGTTTTTACTCATAGGCCTTATCTCATCACAAGGGAATCCTTCCAGACAGATGTACATGGTTCTCAGCCAAAGAGATAGATACTGATGGAGTGAAGGAGAGAGAGAGAGAGAGAGAGAGAGAGAGAGAGAGGACTTTGTAGAAAGAATCAAAAAACACTCACATCACAGGAGTCCTTTCCACCCTCCAGGAATCCCAGACAGAACATGTTACTGGTGATCTGGCCTGGGTAGGATTTTTGCAAGAACTGTCAGAGAGGACAGGGCTTCCAGACACTGAAGGAGTGCTGGGTATTTGCCTGTTGAGAGAAAAAGAAGGCAGCATCACTCAATATCTTCTTTGAAATTCCTAATTCTTTCTATTTGTCAAACCCCATAATTTAGAAGTACTTTTCCTTTAGAACATTTTTCTAATAATTTTAACAAGCTATTCTTTTATGACAAAAACATTGTTTGTTTTGGATTTCAAATACAGGGATAGTATTTCCTCTATGATTTAGATTCCTCAGGGAACAACACATCCTGGGCATCTCTTCTACTTATCACTTAACTTTTCATTCCCTGATATAACTCCTCCCACCAGGTAAATACTTTAGCATCTTGCTAATAACTCATATTTATTATTTTTTTCTTATGGTTTCAATGAAGCAATGTTATAGCCTGCAAATTATACATTCCAAGACTGCCTATGTTAAAAACTTCTAGAAGTATCTCCTAGAATGACAGTTTTGCCATGTTGACAACCAAGATACCTTTTGCCTCTCATGTTTGTACACATGGAACTTACGTTCCATTGACACTTACCACCAAAGCTCACAGTGTTTCCCCAGCCAGACACAAGGCACTGAGCACCTGTAGATGCACAGGATCTGGGCAGAGAGACTGTGGACACTTGGGAGTTAAGGACGGCAGGTGACTTCAATTTAATCAGCATGATGTCATTGTCCACAGTGTCCTTGTCATAGTTGGGGTGTCGAATGATCTTTTCTGCATCAATGAATTGCTCACCACCCTCAAGGACGTGAATATTGTGTTCACCAAGGCGAACCTGGAGTTTCCTGCATTAGAAAATAAAGGATTTCTAAGTCTCCCTGTAAACGTTTTTCTTTACCAAGCTGAAAATCTGAACATAAAAACAGGAATCATCTTCTGAAACCATCCAGTACTATAAGTACTGTGCAGTAAAGTCGTATTTTGCCCTACAACCAATATTAAGGATAGAGGATTCCATTGTCCTGCCAGTACAGAGTCACAAAGGAAGATGCCCTTAAGGTGGTCCCAGAGGACAGAATGGCCTTAGAGCATAGGAATTTGAGTCCTGTTTCATTACCTTTCGTAGCAGTGAGCAGCAGACAGCACCCACTGTTCACTGATCAGGGAGCCACCACACTGATGGCCAGTGCCATCATTCAAAGACACCTGGTAAGGAACCGAATGCTTCGGACATGTGTAGCCTCCAATGATCTTGTCATCATCATCATTAGCAGGAGAGCAACTGGGGAGAGTTTTGTATATTTAGCATAAGAAGACTTGTCTCAAATTAGCCTTCCAATGAAGTTTGTATTGACCAACAGAAAAGGCACATATCCTCATATATCCTCCAGTTGTATAAAATATGTTTGTAGTATTTGAAAGGTATCATTTTCTAATTTTAATATACTTTCTTATATTACTGTGAGTCAAATCTAAATTAGAAATTGTTTATTTTCTGTGTGTGTGTGTGTGTGTGTGTGTGTGTGTGTGTGTGTGATTATGTGTAGTATAGTGTTCCTTTGGAGGGTGAAATCTACTTTCATGTGTTGTTTTTTTCTGTTCACTACAGGGTCTCAGTATCTTTCCTGAGTCCCAATGCTTAGAGGCAAGCCTCCATTCAAAGGAACAGTTTTTTCAGCACATTTAAATTATTTTCAAATATATCTTTAATTTTTTTAACACCTAACACATACAAATGATTGATTGGGTTAATTTAATGGATACAATATATATAAATCATTTAATCACAATTCTAGGTATTTCTTCCCAAACTTTCCTGTTATTTTAGTTATATACTCAACATATATTAATATGTTAACATTTTCATACATTGCTTCATCAAGTGTTTGTCTGAATATTTTTATTATTATTACAAATTAAATTATATATATATATATATATATATATATATATATAATTTATATTGATTATAACTACTTCCCTCATTTAATATAATTCTACAGACAATAATAAATCTCTATGAGCTGAATATTCTAATATTTAAAAATAATGGTTGAATTTTCCAAACATAAGAGACTTTACAAATCAAAACCCATTTTTATTGTGAAAATTTAGTGTTAAATTTAGTTTATTAAACCCCCCCACCCCCGCAATGTAACTTTTTCTGTTGTTCAGTATTGGACAACAATGATATAGGACTGATTTATTAGCAATGATTTATGAAATAGAACCTAAAGCTTTTATATATGGGTAATACTCCACCTCTTCTAATTATGATAGTTTCATGTAAATAAGCAGAGTTTGATCTTCCACATAATTAGAAATTAATGTTTCCACCCTCTTCTTGGAGCAGAAAATAATTCCAATTATTTACCACTTCTTCACAGAAATGTCAGGATGCCCATTTGGGTCATTTGTATTGTTTTTACTTTCCCTCGACTAACCTGTACAGAACATAAATGTAGTAAGCAGTGGTGACTGCCCACTTTTAGCTCCTTGCACAAGGAATATTTACTCAATTCTGTTACTGTTTTCCCACTCACAAAACACAAACTTGCATGTATGATACACATCTCATGAAATGTTCTTTCAAAGACTCACCAGCAGCTCCCAGAAAAGCGAAGACGATGATGATCTTCATAGTTTTTCAGTATATCTGAAGTGAGCACTAGGACACAAGCTTTTCCTTTACAGCTATTTATACGTTGAGTTATTGTTTCAATTGTGAAAAAAAAGGTGATCTCATTGAACACACACACAACCAAATTTAGAATTCTGCTCTGTGATAGGTGGAAGATGATTCAGCACCAAGTTTCCACATCAGTATTTCTTCCACTATTCTCTAAAGGTTATGGGAATGGAAGGAACAACTCCAGCTGGTAGCAACATGTTTCCATAGCAGTAAAGAACAAGGAAAATGATCTTTGTGTCTCAGAGGGGCCTTTTGGATTTGTGGTTTTGAATCATTGGAACTGTTATGATAGTGAAGACTAATGGGAAATGTACTTGTGTATTGAACCTGTGATTTTTTTTTTTTTTTTTTTGTAATCATGAGAACCTGGACTCCTAAGACAATATGATTCTTTTCTTTATGAGAGAATTTAATTATTTCCTTTTCAAAATTTTCATTTTTATTTCAGTGTGCTTTGACCCAAGCCCTTTATGTTCCAATTTCACTTGATCGTTCTAGTTAATCATAGGAAACATATGCAGAATCTTCTATAGCCAGTGTTTAATGTGCTTAACCCTGATCAAATGGCAGAAACTGGACATGGAAATATGGCAGTGTTTCACTCTAAAGGTTGAGATAAAAGAATGCAGTTTTTATTTTTTTACCAGTGAAATATGCCAAATTTGTTGATTTTCAATTTTACTTTCCAAAAAATGTCTATCAATTACTTTTTCCCCATTGCTTTAACACAATAGCTTACCAAAGAAACTTAAAAGGTGGAGACTTATTTTAATTTGTAGTTTGAAAATATTGTCCATTGTTCAGGACAGCATGTTACCATAATCATGAGGTTGATGAGCACATCATATCCAGAGTCAGGAAATATAGAGAGATGAAGAACATGCAGTAACTCTGTTCTTTTACATTCTAGACCACAACCGAATAAATGGTGCTGCTTAGAGATAAAGTGAGCTTTTACCACTTCAATTAACAATAGTTATAGAATATTTTATAGAGACGCACAGAGATTTATTTCCACGTTAATCATAGGTATTGTCAAGTTGATATGCAACACATAACATCATAAATTGAAAGCAATATACTAACAATCTTTAAATGTTTATAATCTTTAAAATGGTAATTATCACAAGAGTAACAATTTCCTGGGTTCAATATAATGGATTACACCAAGTTTCCAAGAACAAAAGTATCTTGTGTTTGTTCTCTTTAGGCAAGTTTATTGATTTGAGTTCATCTTAAGCACATGTTAGTATATACTACTTTTAATCGATATATTTACTACTATACTGGGTAAAGCATACAGTGGATGTAAAATAACTGTTACTTATCTCATGTATTTTATGTAACAATGTATGTGTTTATATAAGAATAATTGAATGTTGATATTAGTGAATCAGATTTTGTTATAAGAAATATAACTATGACGTCACAGTCCATAGTTGTTTTTAAGTATATAGCTAATAGAGATACAATCTTTTTACCCATACTTCAATGTAGCTTTAAATAAATTTTCAGTCAGAACACAGTTATGATGAATCAGTTTTATTACAGAAATGGCTCTTTTGATGGTATCTTCAGCATTATTGAATATGATAGCCATATATGTGTCCCATGTCCAGTATAGCAACCTATGCTCAATTAGCTAATAAAAGAACAATGATGAAAGTAGAGAGAATAGAAAATGAGATTTATCAATGCATTGGGAAGAGGGACAAAGAGATACACAGAAAGCTCAATTCATCTTAGATTCCTGAGTTACGAATGAAATTCATTTAAAGGGCTGAAATAGGGCATATCAGAGCAGTTCCAGTGTTATAGCCCTGTTTCCCATCAACAGACCATTGTCTGGGTTTCAGTCTCATCGTCTAAAGTGGTATGAAAAATTGTAAGAACGGTATAGTATTTCTTTTATTAAAACACTTTGCCTCCTAGGGCTGACATCTTTTCCTTTTCCCAGTAGGAGATTCCTGGGGAAATAATCATTGCTTAGAGTCTACTGTTTTAGTAGTCTAGTAGACTGATAGTTATAAGGGTTTTTTGTTTGTTTGTTTGTTTG